>JACYFF010010365.1:94083176-94116049 GCA_017589665.1 Selenicereus undatus | reverse complement strand
ACACACACACACACACACACACACACACACACACACACACACACACATATATATATATATATATATATATATATATATATATGATAATAATAATAATATTAAAAATAAAATACTACCAATAATAACAATAACATTAGCTTTTGAATAATACCAATAATAATAAAAATAATATCAATAATAATATATACAATAATACTAAAAAGGTAGATCTTATTATTATCATAATAACTATATATACAATAATAAAAAATAATAATATTGAATATTATTATTATTAGAATAACCATATATACAATAATGCTAGTAAAAAAATAAATGTTACTAATAATTATGATAATTAATAATATATTGGTAATTAGAATAACAATATCACCAATAATAATAATAATAATAATTTATAATATATAAACATATATACAATGATAATAATAAAAGTAGTAGTAATAATAATAACATCAACGATAAATAGTACAAGTAAAATATAATTATAATAATAAAAAATAAAATATTATCACTAATTATGATAATCACAATAATAATACGTCTTTCAGGGACAAGCTTCCCGGCCCTTTTTTCCCACAAAATATTTTTCTATCATTAAGGGCAATTAAGTAAATTCACACTAATATGCCAGCACTCGTGTGCTAAAACAACACTTTTCAGATATTACTTTAGAAAATTGTGAACACTTGTTATAGTAATTTTCGCTTCAGGTTGTTCTTTTTGTGAGTAAATTGAGGTAGATAAATGGATGAAGTAGGTTGAAGTAGATTGAGATATGTTGAAGTGGGTTTATGTGGATTGAAATAAGTTAAAGTGAGTTGATTTTTTTTTATGTGATAAATTGAACTTGGTTAAAATAGTGAAAGTAGATTGAAGTGGATTGAAGTGGGTTGAAGTGGGTAGAAATAAGTTGAAGTGGGTTGAGATTGGTATATTAAAATTGACCTACAAAAAACACAGGCCCTCAATGGTTTGATATTTTTCTATCATTAAGGGCAATTAAGTAAATTCACATTGACATGCCAGCACCAAAGGGACTCTACGCCTCGTATTCTAAAACAACACTTTTCAGATATTATTTTAGAAAATTGTGAACACTTGTTATAGTAATTTTCTCTTCAATGGTCTGACATTTACGACATTTTTCTAGACTGAAAGGTCGCGTGGCAGACAGACGAAAAAAGTTGCGTGGACCGCAAAACCCTGCTTCGATTTCGAACAATAAAATTCTGAAATACCATTGGCGGACATTCGTGGAACGAGATTCTATATGCCACGTGTACTCAGCGGCCTGAAACGTCTTGAAGGTTCTGGGGCAGCGCGCGAAATCTATTTATTTTTATTTTGAAAATCCTGGACTTTTGTTCGGCAACTCTCCCTGAAAAGACTCTGACAATCTCGCGAAATATCTTCTGAAGAATTAGGGACACCCAAAAGAAAAGGGAAGTTGAAATTCATATCACACGTGAGGAATTGAATTCTGGGTTGTCGAGTTTTGATCAGAGAATGGCTGCCCATATGAAGTTGGCGATGATTTTATTCGCCTTGTTGATTTTCTTCGTGGCAGAAGCTAAAAAGGCTCTTGATCCTTACAAGGTAATGCTTTTACTCTTCACCTCTATTATATTTTCTCAAATTGGCCCTTAGATTTCCTATGGTTTTTGGTAAATTTGGGGTTTAGAATCTGGGGTATTGCTAATTTTCAGTTTCATTAGGTGAATTTTGTTTTGAAGATGGGAAAGGAGTGGTGGCATCTGTCGGAGGCAAGGGGGATTTCATTGGTTTTGCATTATTTTGTTGGTATCAAAGATGAATATGTTGATGGAGATTGGAGATTTATTGAGATTTTCTTTTTGAAGGAAAGAGAAGTAGAAATGTATGAAAAACAGTAGCCAAGCTGACATAGATGTTTCTCGAATGGAATCAGAGTACTCACTTTTTGTACTGGTATCCTCAAGAACGGGTAATTGACCCACACTGGCAATTGCTCGAACTCTGCTTGCTTCAGTTTTGGAACTATGGACCACAAATTTGGGTATCAGAAGCACCTAAGAGGTGCTGATCATACAAGTAGCCTCTCTGATCCCAAAAATCACGGAGAATATGGGATAGAATCCTGAACATGAGAGGTTGGACTTTGTGGGTCAAAGTACATATGAAATGAGGTTATGGTTTTTGTGCGAAATATGGTGGGTTTCTTTTGTCATTCTCTCGGTTATTGGTATTTGGTAGAGTTGCATCTAATCATTTTTACAGATTTGTATATGATTTTGGTCTAGGTTGAGCCATCTGCGTGCCGTTTTATGTCGGGGTGTCTGAAGATTATATTACTAGAGGGGGAGTTTGGTTCGGATTGACTAGACTGAATAGCATTAGTGGACCTAAATGAGGAATGAGGATGTAGGTCTGATTGGAATGCATTTAATATGGTCATTAGAGTATGAAGAATTAAATGTGAGATCTTCTCGCTGCTGCATCATGTTTAACATGTTGTATGAACTGCTTTTCAGGTTCTAGGAGTTGACAGAAATGCCACCCAAAGGGATATTCAAAAGGCTTTCCACAGGTATATTCATTTGGCCTTTCTCCTATTTTGAGCTTTGCCATTTCCTTGATTATAGTGGATCGAAATCATCCAATGCTATTTTTATTGATGTGTTTTGTTCAAATCGATTATTTCATGTTTTTGCTGCTTTGTTGATCTAAAGGAATGATTCATGAGTTGTGTAAGAGGCATGAAAGTTATCTCAAACCACTCTGATCCTATAGAATGTCTCATACTATTTCAGAGTTAGATGGTGATTCTCATTTCTCAGAAAAATGGATCCCTTACAGATTGAGCTAGATGATTTACTATGGTCACATATTGAAGGTTAGATTAGCTACAATTCAATTAGTAGAATAGAGTACAAAGCATAATCCGTATTTAGAACTAACCAATAGAAGCGAAGGACCTAAGTTGGTCTGGTTTGTATTCTTGATATTCTCATTTTGTCATCATGAAGATGGAGGACTTCTTAGTTCATGGGAGTTTACAATATCCTAATTTCCATGGGCCAGCCTGTATAGCATTAATTTCTTTATGGTTCTTGCCATTGAATCTTCGTGTCAGGATGCTGATCATTTTTATAAAAAGTGAAAAAGTGCATTTGTCAAATGATCTGTAGCTTTTTCTTAAGTTCACATTCCTAACAGATCTTTGTTTTTTCCTTTCAAATTAATCCTTATGTGTTGCTTTTTAGGCTTTCTTTGCAATATCACCCGGACAAGAACAAGAATAAGGGAGCACAGGAGAAGTTCGAAGAGATAAATAACGGTAATTTAACCCAGACTACATCTTGGGTGGCACACTTTTCATGTCCAATCACACTATCATAGTAGTCTATTCATGTTTCTGGTGATAATCCATTCCCTCTATCTCTGTTCTCTATTACTGTATTGATTATGTGAGCAGTTATCATGTGATGTTGAGAGAGTAATTTCATTAATAGCATGAGTAATTTCATTAATAGCATGCTATGTTGCGTGGATCTGGCTAATAGTTCCAATACTGATACATGTTGAAGTGTCAGCAAGGCTATTTTCTGTGAAGTTTACGGGTTTTTATTAGTCTGAATTCTTGAAGTGTTGTATGCACATGTGAGTGTCATTTGTCCAATACTGGTAATCGAAGGTAAAGTGGAGAATTGCAGCAACTACATAGATGGCCTGTAATGCTTTGCATGTGGATAGCATTGTTTAACCATATGACCTCTTATATTCGTTTCATCAGATTACGAAGTTTAAGTGATTTCTTATTCAAACTGAGATAACTAGAATGTTTTAAGGCTGTTTGTGCATCAATGCTTACTTGTGACTTTTTTAAAATTCTGTTGTAGTTCATGATCTCTCTGCAAGAATTCCTTTGTCTAATTTGTTATGTGAAAAAAAGGAACTCTCTTTTGTATGTTCCCTGTAGTTCATTTAGCTTTTATCTCTTTCCTTTATCTGTATTTATCCCAATATAATTGATGATGCCTTATGCAGCATTATGAGCTCCACGTCCACATTTCCTTATACTTTAATTTTTCCTTTTCTATTTTTGAGGGAGTAATTTTTCCTTTTCTATTTTTGAGGGAGTAATTTTTCCTTTTCTATTTTTGAGGGAGAGGGGGGTTGACTGCGGACGTCGCAACATTTATGTTGTTTTAAATTCTAACCGATTTTTTCTTCGCTTTTCTGATGTAATCTCCTTCTATTAATTATGTTCTGTCTATGCAGCATATGAAATTTTATCAGATGAGGAAAAGCGGAAAAACTATGATCTTTATGGTGATGAGAGAGGTGGCCCCTCATTTGATGGAGGGACTGCAGGAGATCATGGTGGATATACACATTTCACCAGTGGTGGATCAGGACAGGGCCGATTTTCATTTAGGCCAGATGAATGGCAGAGCATGGGTGGACAAGGAGCTCGGACATTCACCTTCTCCTTTGGTGGACCAGGTGGCAGTGGCTCGTTTGGCTCGGGTTCTGATGATATTTTCTCGGACTTTTTTGGCAGCAGGATGGGCGGTGCTTCAGGCTTTGGTGGTTTTGGTACTTCATCAGGATCCAAGTCTGGTGGTTCCCGTGGTTCAGCTGGATCTCGAACTGGGTTTAAGAGTCCTCCCAAGCTCGTTAAGACTGTCAATTTACAAGTCTTTGAGAAAGAAATAAATGACAAGGGAATCACTTGGCTTGTACTATCTTATACACCCTCATTGTCAACTCAGCAGTATGATTCAATCTTGGATGAGATTGCTAACTCACTAAAGGGAGCTTTGAAGGTAGGCATCTGATCCTCTCTCTTTTTCTCTAAGCTATTAAGTTTCTTGGTGACTGATAATGATATTATTTTGACGTCTCTCTCTCTGCAGGTTGGTAAAATAAATTGTGAAAATGAGTCTTCATTTTGTAAGAATTATGGATTATATTCTCGCACTACTCCTAGGGTTTTCGTCTATTCGTACATACCAAGTGTGAGTGGTTCATTTGTGGAATATTACGGCGAGATGGATGTGAAAAGTTTGAAGAGTTTCTGTCAGGAGCATTTGCCAAGGTTTTCAAAACGCATTACTCTGGATAACTTTGAGCCTTCATCCATTACTGGGGAAAAATTACCTCGAGTTCTGCTTTTGTCAACTAAGAAAGATACACCAGTCATTTGGCGTACTCTTAGTGGCTTGTTGCGCAAACGTATTGTTTTCTATGATGCTCAGGTATGGTGTTTTCTGTTATGTATGGCCTTCCTACTCTTGATGTCTTCTGCTATGGACAGCATCCCTACCCTTCCTGAGAGAGCAAAGAAAGAAGATGACGAAGATGTATATTTCATGAATTATAATAACTTAGCACTATGTTTCATATGAACTACTGGTTTCAAACTTAAAGAGATAATGCTTGGATAGCCTTTCTTGTTCCAAAGGAGATATGCGCAGATAATCATGGTTTACCTTATCATAGTGTAAAAAAGGTGGCTAATTTGAATCCAACATTTCTTGCTGTGGTTGTGAGGGGTAGGTACAAAGGCTAACAGAGGCCGCATTTGAACCTAGGTCTTTGGCATTGACCTTTAAAGACTCGATTAGTTGAGCTAGCTGAAACATAAGTTGGTTCTCTAATTAACTTTATGGCATTTGTTAAATTGTCATAGAATAAATTGCTACAAGCTTTCCCTCATAAAACGAGCATAACTGCTATGTCTAACATTTCATTTGTTTGCAGGTTTCTGATGTTACTGATCCTAAGGTCAAACGTTTAGGGGTTAGAGCTCTGCCAGCTATAGTAGGTTGGTTGTCAAATGGAGAAAAGCAAATACTAAAAGAAGGAATATCTGTCAAAGACTTGGAGTCAGCTGTTCCGGAACTTTGTCTTTTGCTCGACGGCTTCGAAAAGAAAAACAAGAAGATTGCTTCTACTCAGACTAAGAAATCCAAGAGTGAATCATCTTTTAAACATATACCGCTATTGACAGCATCCAATTTTGACTCTCTTTGTGGGGAGGAAAACCCTGTTTGCTTAATGGGTGCCTTTAGATTATCAGAAGCGAGAGAGAAACTTGAGTCCATCCTATCGAAGGTAAGTGAGTATTCATGAGGGTTACAAATTAGCAACTGAAATTGAATTTATTGCCTTTTTCATATGATGACGAGTGCTGATAAGGTGAAATGCAATTTCATGTGTCTTGCGTTTTTTTTTGTGTGTCAACAAGCGCACTGTTCAGTTTGATACTACTCACGTCTTTATCATTCGACTGTTTTCGTCCCCCATCAAGAGGTGTGTATAAAAGGATAATGTACTAAGCTATGTATCTGCCGCTAACATCTACGGATTTTTATCAGTCATGCTAGTTACACCTGCAGAGTAAACTCTTATTCTTGCAAAACCTTATTTTTCCGGTTGTTTTTTTGTTTTGGGGGGGGGGGGGGGGGCGGCGGTTTGTTCCCAGCATATGAAGTACCCAACTCCTAATTATGCTAGGAAGCCTTTATAGCTGTTGTGGAGCAACTCTAGGCTGTTCGACTACTGCACATTTTTCATTGAACTCAACATTTGGTTTTTCAGGTTTCTCAAAAATCGCTCACAAGGATCAGTAGCCCATCATCTGATTCCAAGGACCCCATTTCCTACGTGTTGTTAGATGCTACTCAGCAACAAGCATTCCTGGACGCATTTGATAGATCCAGGTTCAAATCATCTGATAGCTTCCTGCTAGCCTACAAGCCTCGAAGAGGGAAGTACGCAATGTATACCGGAGATCTAAACATAGAAGTGGTAGAAAGGTTTATCAGCTCGGTTCTTAGTGGCGATGTTCAGTTCAGAAAGACCTGGCAAAAACCCATGATCAAGTAGGACTCGGTGCATTAAAAACTGTACATACAACCGGAAAAGAAAGAGTTCAGGCAAAAGTGTTCTAAACAGTATGACATCACCCCCCCCCCCCAAAAAAAATCCCTTTCCCACCTGAAAAAGGAATGAAAACCGAAGTGCAGGAATGGGTTGGGTTTGACAGTCTCAGAGGTGTAGGAGTGCAATGTGGAGGCGGACAGTATGTAGGTGTTAGGAATTAAATCAGGATAATAAGATGTGATAACGCAAACAGAATTCAACCAAGAACACAACACAACAATGAAAAGAATAAAGGACACAGAGAATTTTTTTTACGTGGAAACCCAATGTGGGAAAAACCACGGACGGTGACAGCACACCGACAAGTTTCACTATGAGCAGAGTATTACACCACAATCACTTCAGTGATCAAGAGCAGAATTACAATACTCTCAATTGTATTCTCTCTCAAATAACCTTACTCTCTCAATGTGTTTTTGTTATTCCTTTTTTTGTGTTTTAAACAAGGTCCTCGACCCCCTTATATATAGGGTCTGTGGGGTAGAGTTTCCCCTTGACAACCCTAGCCGCCACCTTCCAAAAACCGACACCAGCGCGAACCCTAGCCGCCATCTCAAGGCGGCATGACTTTTTGCCCTGGCACGGTCGTGCCTCATGGCACGGGCACCCCGTGCCGATTTTCTGTCCGCTCCGTTCTTCGGTCTTCTTCGACGCAGCACGCCCGTGCCCATGCAGCATGGTCACCCCGTGCCAAAACTCGAGATTTTGGGCCATAAAGCCCAACAGTAGGTGGTCTCCGTTTTTGTGAGTGAGTAGTAACAGCGCTCGGCAAGTATGTTGCGTGTCAAGGGTCCTCTTACCACCACACAGTTGCAAGGTTCCTTATGCGAGAATCAATCTTGAGGTGGTGTGTGGAGATTATATGTATGAGAAATAGGTGTTGCACTATGGTCACTTCAGCTTTAGAGTCAAATTCTTTCGAAATATGATTCAACAAATCTCTCTTCTTGTTTGTCTTCGCAATGCTATTGCATTGTAACAGACAAGATAATGATTTATTGATATGGCATGCCAACCCGGTTTCCTCTTCTTGATCAGTGATTGTCTTGATCACTGATTGTCCAAGTAACGATAACGTAAGGGAGTACCTCGGTGCCTGCTCAGGACAGTATAAATATGGCATATAGTTACAGCCCTAAAAATTGCAATAACTTCAACGATCAAGTAGAAAGCAGACACCTAGGCATTGCCAACAAACAAGTGAAATGGTAATATTAATTATTTTTAATTAATTAATTAAAGAGGCGTGATTGCTTGATGAAGAGACATAGTAGTTATTTAGCTAATCAGAAACTCATATCCGCACTTAGTTGTAATGTTCTATGAAAGGATGTCATCCTTTCAGGAAAATATATGAGTACAACTATGTATATGTGAAATTGATGCTTGCAAAGGTATGCACAGTAGGTAGGGATTAAGAGAGTTGTTTCAACGATAATATCCATTTGAATTTCTGTTAAGTCCTAAGTCACTAGTGCCTGCTTCTGTAAATGTGACACAGGTGTATAGGAAACTTTCTTGTATTTCAAAGACTTATTTGAAAATATTCATTGTACACTGGTCGAATAACATTTTTAGAAAAAGCAACTTTCGTCATGTCTGGAGGTCTTGGAATAGTCCTATCACCGAACTCTTCTCCATAAAATCCCAATAATTTAAGACTTTATTAAATTTGCTTGTGTACAGTTGGAGGATTTCAATTGGATGAAACTTTTAGGAGTTGGGAACACATATTCTTTACTTTCTTTATTTGGCCATATTGTTGGATTATCAATAATGGATGACCATGTGTAGTTAATGTATATGTTATCGAGGAGTTGTAGTGAAAAGAGATGTGACGTATCATGTTCTTCTGGTATTCTTTTGATGAAATTTACATTAATAGTTTTTAGTAATGATTGATTTGATTATACAATGATACACTCAATGGCGTAGAGTGATTAAATAGTTTTGAACGCAAACTTGATTCTGAACGGAGAGTACGTGATCGACTTGCGCCTAAGAAAAAGAGCCAAAAAAGATAGACGTGAATGAACTCACCGCTCGGCTTCAAGATCAGACTTTGAGACATTGATTTCCCGCAAATTGCGCATCTGCTTTTTTTTGTGTGGTTTTTTTGTAATAGAGAAAAAGGAAGATAATAATCAACCAAAAATTTGTTGACTTAATAGTCAATGACCATCGTATAAGTTTGATAGCATTTAAACTTTAAAGTTTCTGTCTATTGAAATGATTTAACTACATCATTCGTTATCACTATTACAAAGTTCAAACTCTTTTTTTTCCCCTGCATTTTAATTTATAGCTAAATAGTCATTGTGAATAAAATTCTAAAGCAAATGTTTGGTTAAAAAAAATTCTAAAAAAAAATGCAAGCTTATTTGTTACAATATAGTTATGAGCGTTTTAGTTGATTTCAGCAAAATAGGATTTTTTTTAAAAATCAAAATTACCAATTTATTACTATTGTGCACCTGAATGCATTGAAGGTTGGATTATGAGGGTTACTAGAAAAGGTTTTCTCGAGCCCCGCCTCTACCCAACCATTGTGCACGTCAACATACCCTTGACCCTCACCCTGACTCGAAGGTACCTTCAGGATCAGTAGGTTGCGCCCACCCCTCAAAGCCCCTACTTGATTGGATGATTACACGTTACAATTTCTCTCACATGTCCACACAATTTCAACCTTTAATTCCACTACACACACAACAAATTTAATTAATTTACATGTACATATTCCAATTTACAAACCTTTACAAAAGATCCAGAATATCAGAACCTTCCTAAAGTTCTAGAAAACCAGTTCACTCGTAACCAAGTCAGCAACACAGCAAAATGATCATAACAAACGTTTCAATAACTGCACAATTTCGGGAAAAAACCAATTGAAGTTCAACAACGAGAGAAATGCTTAAACTCAAAATTCTTCGATTATGCAATGAACAAGCCCTATATTTTTTATATCATCAACCCCACCAAAAAATGTTTGACTAGAAGGACCATAATGGTGCCTATTTCCAAGATGAGATCAAATATTAAAAACTTAAAAAGACTCGATTTAAATTACCCAATGTTGCAAGGATCAGCGAGTCAATTAGTAGTTTAGAGTCTCTACTGAATCCTTCCCTTCATTATAGTTAAGCTTAGTTTAGAGTCTCTACTGAATCCTTCCTTTCATTATAGTTAAGCTCCTTCAAGTTGAGGGTTGAAGCAGGTCAAAGAGTAAAAAAAGTCAATCCCGACCCTCGTTTTTGCGGCTTGGGTTGTGGGAAATTGGAAATACCTCAACCTTGTCACTAGGTTTACCTCATTGTTAACACTTTTACTCATGTATGTCATATATACAAAGAGTCTCTATAGAGGTAAAATACGTGCTTTTGAAACTATCAAGATCTAAAGAATAAAGAAGATAGGTGCATCTCGTCTAAACAAACAAGGAGAGCAAATATAAGTGGTATGACACAAAATATACAAAAATGTGGAGATACACTCTAATGCTATCCTTCAAGTTGGAGTATGAAAAATTTCAATATCTGACTTAAAGAGATGATCAGTCAGTTCCATGTGAAAACATCTACAGTCAAATTTTTAGAGGGCACATGAGAAGTAACAATTGCACCACACTAGATATATTTACAAATAAAATGACAAACTAATTTCTATGTGTTCGGTTCACTGGTGGACGGGTTAGAGGCTATATGTATCATTGCTTGATTGCCACAAAATAAAAGGATAGGTTGAGATTGCAGAATACATAAATCATGTAATCATTAGTATAACTGGACAATCTCATTGGTGGTAGTAGCCATGGTTGTAACACCAGTGTTTTGGTCTGCTAGCTTTTGACTTGTTGTTGAATATATGATTCGTATACATATTTTGTTGCATTTAGTTATTATGTACAATATTTAGTTGTCTTAATCAATTGTAGAAATTATGAGGTAAGTTAATTAACTATTAAAGGATAATTAGAAGTCCATTTGTATATGATGTGGGGAATTGGAATTATCAACGGTATATTTAGTTGATTTGCTTAGCAATTAAGCATTACAGCAAAAAGTCAAAGTCAAGGTAAAGGCAAAGATCAAGTCAACTGAAAAAGTTGTGGTTCATATTTAATCACATGCAAAATTTAATGGATAGGTATAAAGTCATTATGGTGATTATTGCGGATAAACATGAAATTACTTATCAAAGTTATCTAGCTCAGGATGAGATTGATGTCAATATTTGATTGGTGAACATGCTCTATAAATATTGGTTAAGAAAAAAAAAAGTAAATCTTGTGTAAGACCGTCTCATAATAACATAGTGTTAGACGAGGGGGTCACGTTAGCAAGTGCAGTTCAACAATCAACTTCATCAGTCACGTTTGAGTTACGCACGTGTAATAAACCCTAAAAGTTTCTATCCTCAATAGCCCACATCGCACAATCTCTCTTATCAGTCGCACACTTTCTCTTATTCCCCTCCATCGTCATCTTTGTATATCCACGCAACAACTTCGTTGTCCCCCATCATCATCGTCCCTATCATCATTGCTCACCATCAATGTATTGAATTCAAAGGGGTTTCTTTTGTGTTGTTTACTAGTAGTATGAAAAGAAGGCAAATGGCATGACTATATGATATTGTTCATTTATTAGTAACGAGTGACTAATTATTGCATGTATGACTATATCAATAAAATTTATTTGGTACTATATTTATTTGATACTTTGATTGCGTATAATATCAGAACATGACTATTTACTTGTTGCATATATGACTGCATCCATACAATTTGTTTTTAGACAAATAGATATGACTTGGTAATGTTGTCCACAAGAGTGTATGCTAATGTGTTGTTTAATTTGCATATAGCATTGTAATATATTACTACAATTACAACATAAATATGACTAATAACATTGTCAAACGATGACTAAAATGTTTATATAACTTGATATTTTAGTGATTTAATTGAAGTACTAATAACATCTATAATCAATGACTAATAAGATAGATTATTGTTTAATTTCGTACCATAACTTGGCAAGTAATGCATGACCATTAATATTCATATTGGGTGACTGACGTGTGAACTACTTTTATTTGATAATTGTGTTGCCAAAGATAATGCGACTTGACTATTTTATTGTTGCATGTATGACTGTATCCATAATGTTTGTGTTCATAAACACAAATACGACTAGTCACATTTTTTATTGGGGACTGACATGTTTGATTTTTTCACATTATAAGGTAATATGAGAATAATATATCATTAATAATATAGGCAAGAGATGAGTACCCTAATGTAAGGAATAATATATGACTACTGTTGGATACGATATGTGATTATAGTAATGTGTTATTTAATTTGAATGTAACACTATAATACATGAACAATAACAGTATACATAAGACTAATAACATAATAAATGGGTGACCGAACTATTCATTTAATGTTCTCATTTTGTAAGGTAGTTGGACTTCTAATATGTGACTAATAATAGTGTCGATAAGTAATTGTAATTATCTGTTATTATGTTTTACATTCAACACTGTACTCTAAGGCCAAGTACCACATAGATATGACTGCAAACGTTTGCAAAAGGACACTATAATGGTTAGTTAATTCTATCATGTGGAAAGGTACCTAAAACCATTATCAATGGGTGACTATAACTTTTATTTAATACTATTGTTTTGAAACGTAACTAATATGGATGTCAATGGACGGCTCTAACATTTAATTAATCATTTCAACATGAAGGGTACCTAATAATATTTTCAACAATTGATTGTACTCACAATTATATATATATTTTACCAATATGCAAAACGCCTCCCTCTTTAATACAAATAATTCGTAGCACGCAAATTCTTATGTCAACACGAATTAAATCGAAGAGTTTGAGCATAAATAGAAGTTTAATGAAGAGTTTCGGCAAGACAGAGAAACTTCCCAGATCTTTTTTTTTTTTTGTAATTTGGAAACACAGGGGAGTGAAACCAATCTCCTAAAAATGCATCCCTCTTTAATTTTCAAAAATAATACCACATAGGTCATTTCACAATAACTTAGCATGAGACTCTCATACAAGAATTTGCAAAAAAAAAAAAAAGGATTGGAAAAACAGAGAAAGAAGACCTTTAGTTAATTTGGAATGTCTACATAAGAGAGAAGCGAAAACAAAAGTGTTTAGCCGAAACAGTTCAAGGTGAGTGAATTCTTCCACCTAACTCCCCTTAAAATTAGATTAGGCTCACTAATTGGAAATCAATTCATGAAGTTTATATTTAGGCATATGCGAATGCATTAAAGGCATAATCAAGTTAATTAGAAACTCATCTTTACGAATTTCATGTTTATGATTGTTGGATCATTTGATGCTTTGCATTATACTTGGCATGAATGACATTTTGTTAGTTTTGAGAGTACACAAACACAAAAGGAGGGGGGTGAATTGTGGTGCCAAATTTTCGCAGTTTTCTGGAAACAGACTTAGGCCCTTTTCTGACAGACTGTTTGTAACACGTCCAGAAAATAGAAATGCAGCGGAGATAAGTAGAAGAGTGAGTGAACACAGGATTTTTACGTGGAAACACCTCTAGCCCAACTGAGGTGAAAAACCACGACCTACCTCTGTAGGATTTTCAACCACTTCACTATTCGGGCTAAACACGTTACAATGTAACTCACACCGTTACAACTTGTAACACACACGTAACCGTCTTCCCTAAGACCGGTTATCCCACGTCCAAAGCCCCCTTGATTTGGACACACTCAACTCACTTTTGAAAGAGAGAAAATAAGATGGACACCTTACTTTTGTGCTTCTTAAATAAGCTAGTGTAAGGTACAAATATGCTCCTAGTATGCCAACTTTGAAAGCTCAATCTTGCACACATTTTGGTCGGTTTTCTCTCCAGAAATTTTGCTCATAAAACTCTTGAAAGTTGCTGTGAAAAACCGATGATGAACATGAGTGTGGAGTCTTGCTTAAATAAAAAACCAAGTGGAATAATCTCAAATAAAGAGGAGAAAGCTTGGACCGCAAGGAGTGGAAAGCGTGAGCTGAAAATTCTCACTAACTACTTGAGCTACACGGTTATTTTCAGCCACAAAAACTCAGTAAATCATCCCATGATTTTCTCCACAAATTCAGCCATTTTCTAAAAATAGAGATTTTGTTACTTGGAAAATAAAGCACTCTAAAAATAGACTTGCAGTTCTCTCCAAGTTTCTCATAACCAGAAATAGCCTTTTTGGACTTAGCAGTCAGTAGAAAATCTATCAAAAAATCTCAGAGACGTTAGCCCAAAAATCAAGGAAAAAATCGTGAAAAATCAGTTTTGCAGTTTTGGCTTAAAAACACCTTGAACACCCTGTTCTCAGAACTGTTCTGAGACAGTGTTCTGAAAATTCTTTCAAAGAAAAAAACTATTTCAAAGTGAATATTAAATTAAGACTTTCTAATTGGCATATTAACAAGAATCTAATAAAATAAAAACCATAGCAAAACAGAGACTCTTGTTGAATCAACTAGACGTCTTGTAGAAACTTAACTTGCTGCTCCAAACACTCCTAAGAGATGTTCTTAAGGTTGTTCTGAAGTTCTGGAAAGTCTTGCCAACCAACTGATCTTGAGTACCTGTTTCTTAAGACCTGTTCTTTGAGCATTGTTACCCAAGCAATTTCAAAGTATTCAATATTTGGAACCTGTTCAATCAACACACTCAAGTATATATTACATTTGTGTTTGTTATCATCAAAACCTTACACTACATAAGGATAGGGTCAACAATTTCCCCCTTTTTGATGATGACAAACCAAATGACCATATTGACATAAAAGGCGAAAGCAAGTGAGTGCCAAACAATCAAGCCATAGAAGAGAGAAAAAGATTGTTTAACAAGTCAACTTAAGCCAAGTCACGCTAAATCAACCATGGTCATGCCCATCTTCCCCCTTTGGACATCATCGAAAAAGGGTGGTCAGATCAAACAGAGAGAGTCAGGTTGTTTGCAATCACCACCACTTGGGTAATGGAGGAAGACAACTAGCGATACACTCAAGTATATGGTACGGTAATGATATTGGTCATCCGAGTCATGCACAAACAAACAACAGCAAGAAGACAAGTAGGGCACAGTATTAACTAATAACCAACCAAGAGTTAGGATAAACCACAGTCAGTCAAAAGGCACAACTAGATAGTTAGAAAACAGTTGTTGAGAGCAGGGTGGAGAATAAAAGTAGAAACAAGAAATAGAACAGGGCAGGGAATAGGGGGCAGAAACAGGTTCAGGGAGGAGGAGAGAACAGTTGGGCCGTGAGAGCAGTGATGGCAGACAGGAGATCCTCATGGCGCTTCGGATTCATAGCCTTCTCCTCTGCAAGAGTCGCCTTAACCTCAGAGAGCTCATCATTCAGCCTGTTTTGGTCTTGGAGCAATGTATCTAGTGGAGTACCACTGGAGGAAGAACCAGGAACAGGGGGAAAGGGTGTTCGAGACCCCTATTCCGAAGCTACGTGGGTTCCTTTGACCAATTTAAACCCGCACCCCATTAGAGTGTTATTCCCTATTTCATCAGTCATCTGTACCCCCACTTTTTTCTGAAGAGAAATTCCAAAGTGCTCAAACACAAGAGTCAGCAAGAACCCATACCCCAGATCATGTTCTCTTGAGGTGTTTGCAATCCTGGAGATATGGCGAATCATGATTGCTGGGAGATTAATTTGCTCTCCTCTATCCATAAGGTCAATAAAACATTAATCCATAGCATCCGTGAGATTGCGGCTTTGACCTCTAGGGATGATATTCTTAATAATAAACCAAAAGAGCAATTGATGAAGAGAAGTCATGTCACCTTTCTTGACGGACTGGGGGGGGGGGCGCTTTCAACCTTGGTTGCTGGCTCAGTGTTTAAGTTAATTGCAGCAGCCGAGCTGTCCCAAGCACGGTCTTGTCCTCCCGGACATACACATCGAAACCCTCAGCTGGAACACCCAAAATTGCACCCAGATCTTTGGCATTGAATTTCAGTTTCTTCCCATTAACTTCACTTGTCACCACAGCATTGGTGACATTGCAATTTGCATAAAAGTCGGCCAAATATGGGACAGAACACCCCAGGCGGGTGTTTGCAAACAGTTCCAGCCACCCCTGGGTCCTAAGCTTATCCAGGAACACCTCCAGGTCCTGTTCCTGAAAGTACGGCACCTTCACAATTTTGCCCCGCGCCACACTTCTCTGAAGAAATTGGGCCAATTTTGAAATGGTGGGTGCTGCCTTCTTTGCCTTTTTGGAGCAGGGGTCTTCAGGGTCATCCTTAGCAGGGCCCTGTTTGGGGACCTATTTGGGAGTAGCTTTTCTTTTTGATGAGGCTCTTTTAGAGGGAAGCCTCGCAGACGGAGTAGAGGCAGACACCTGTTCGGAAGCCTGTTCGGCAGGAGCGTCCTCTTTGTCTTTGGCTGCTGTGTCATTAGGTGAGGAAACAATCTCCTAAACCTGTTGGAGCTCCTGTTTTGGAAGGTCGACCGATTTGGGAGTTTTGTGGGAGCGTGGCAAGGTCTTTCGAGATGATCTAGTGGAGCGAGACCGGGAACTAAGTGGAGTGGATGTTTCAGTGGGCAGTGGAGAAGCAGAGGAAGATTCAGAACGCCGAGTTCTGGGTCTGTGAACAAGTGGGAGATCAGTTCGACCTGCAAATGTCTTAAACCCTCGTCTTGGTCCCCACTCGCCAGGTTTGGTCTTTTCGTAGGGTTTAGGGGGAACAACCTCAATGGTTGAGTCTGACCCATCACTGTTGGTCTCCTCAAGATCTTCCACCTGATCCAAGTTAATGATGGGGTCATCCAATCGGTCAAGAAAAACAATCATAGGCCCCGTTTAGGCTTCACTTGGTTGAGAACCAGGTTCAGGCCCTGATTGGACTGCATCTAATCCAAGAACACCTTCAGGAACAGTTTGTTCCCCACTCGACTCAAACAATACCAAAGCCTACCCAAATTCGAACGGCACATCACCCAGTTCCAACCCCACCATTTGCAAGTCCACAATCTTCAAAAACCCAAAAATTGTTCAAATAATAGGCAAAGGGGGTAGAGAATTGAACCCCATACCTCTCTCCGGTGTCGGTGCTACGGTTGCCGGCAATGGTAGAGATGAAGACGCCGGTGGAGACGCCAGGCGAGGTCTTTTGGGTGTCGGTTGGCGCTTGGAGGAGGAGTAACTGCCATGGGTCTTCACCATTGTTGTTGGGATTGAGAGAGAGACGAGCTAGGGGTTTGGTTGTGGAAGATGAAGAGAAGGAGTCAAGCAATTTTGGGGGAGAGGAAGAGAGATTTTCGGGATGTGGTACCGAGAAGAAGGAGAAGTTGGAAATTTAAGTCTCCCAACCGCTTCTTACTCGGAAGGAGAAAATGAAGTCCAACAACTGAAAAACAACTACCTGATTCGCACAAAGTGACAAACAGTGGCCATACTTGTTCTTGGCTCTTGTTCTTGCTGTCAATTGTTCAATAACATAGGACAATAAGGGCAATATCATCATACCTGAACGATTGTCAGCTGGTTGTAATCCACACATGTGCTAATTTTAACACAAAAGTTGAATGCATCCAATGAATCAAGATGTTTGATCTGAAAAACCTTTTAACTAGACAACCATTAGGGGTTAATTAAGCATGTTAAAGTTGTTTTAATTAGACCCAATTCCAGTATGTTCTTCTCAAACTGTTCTCTATTCGGTGCCTTGGTAAAAATATCAGCAATTTGTTTATTAGTGGCACAATAATTCATTGAAACCAATCCCTTTTCAACATTGTCTCTCAAAAAGTGATGGCGAATGTCAATATGTTTAGTCCTTTTATGTTGACATGGGTTTTTGAAAATATTAATTACACTTGTATAATCACAAAATATGGGAATGCAACCCGTGTCAACACAAAAATCTTTGAGTTGTTGCCTTATCCATAATAGTTGAGCACAACAAGAAGCAACTGCAACATATTCAGCTTCTGTTGTGGACATGGCAACTGAGTGTTGTTTCTTGGTTGCCCAAGATACCAAGCAGTGTTCAAGAAAATGAGCCATACATGAGGTGCTTTTTCTATCAACCAAAAAGCCTGCATAGTCAGCATAAGCATACCCGACAAGGTTAAAGTTGCATCCTCTAGGATACCATAAAGCCTGCAAGAGCTTCATTAACATTTTTTGGCTCAATATTAGAGAGAAAAGCATAAAAAGCACAGAAATTTTTAAGCTTGGATCTAGTTTGCACTCATATATTGATGTTAGACAGAATTTGATCAAGAGGGTGCGAACTTTGGTGCTTCCATGGTCGTGGAGTAAGTGGGTCCATAGACACGCTTTCTACTCTTGCTAGAATACTCGGCGAAACAGGTTCAGAAACTGTTCCCGAGCCTGTTCTGGAGCCTGTTTCTAAGCCTGTTCTGGAGCCTGTTTCCCAACCTGTTCGAGAAGAATTATGCTGGTTTTGATCCAAACCGGGTTCAGTAGTGCTTCCCCCTATCTGGTTCAGACCTTGCCCGCCTTCCAAGGGAACAGCTCTAGGCCCTGATCCATCCTCAGGACTCTTACCTTTCTCATGTGTGAGCAACAAATCTTTTCTAGCAAGACCCAGTTCGTAATCATCTTCCTGTGCATCATTCTCAATTAGAGAGTTAGTTTCATCAAATAGCACATGCACACTCTCCTCAAGACACAAGGTTCGCTTATTGAACACTTTGTATGCCTTATTGTGTGAGGAGTAACCAAGAAATATTGCCTCATCACTCCTTGGATCAAACTTTCCTAAGGCATCCTTCTCATTATTATGCACAAAACATTTACAACCAAATACTCTTAAATGCATAATATTAGGTTTTCTAGCCTTGAGAAGTTCATAAGGAGTTTTGTTGAGAATAGGTCTAATTATGCATCTATTTATAATGTAACATGATGTGTTCAAAACTTCTGCCCAAAAGTTTCTGGGAAGACCACTAGCAATAAGTATTGTTCTAGTCATGTCTTCTAGAATGCGATTTTTACGTTCTACCACCCCGTTCTGCTGGGGTGTTCTTGGAGCTGAAAAATTATGATTAACACCATGCTCATTACAATAGCCAATAAAGCTCGAATTTTCAAATTCTGTACCATGATCAAACCTTAGGCAAACCAATGAGTGTCCTAATCTCTTTTCGATCTTTTTAAGAAATGCAAGAAATTTTTCAAATGTTTCATCTTTAGAAGCCAAGAACAAGGTCCAAGTGAAACGAGAGTAGTCATCCACTACAACAAGCACATATCTCTTCCCACCTCTACTTGTGATCCTCATGGGGCCACACAAATCAACATGCAATAATTTGAGAGGTCGGGTAATGCTAACACAATTTTTCAATTTAAAAAAATTTCTGACTTGTTTCCCTCTAGCACAAGCGTCACATACTTTGTCATCATTGTATTTGATGGAAGGTAAGCCGACGACTAGATCTTTGGAAACCAACTTGTTCAAGAGAGAGAGACTTGCATGACCTAGTCTCTTGTGCCAAAGTATAGCATCATCATTCAAAGCATTTAAACAAGTCAGATTAAAGAAATACACACTTTATATACATTTTTGTGTCGCTTCCCCCTCAACACAACATCTCCTGTGTTGATATCAACAACTAAGCAACATTTTGGAGAAAACACTACTAGGTTGTCTTTATCACCCAGTTGGGACACACTAAGTAGATTATGCTTTAAGTCATTCACAAGATATACATTGTCAATACAATGGGAGAGTGACCCACCTATCTTACCTATTTCAACAATTGTCCCGGACTTGCCATTACCAAATGCCACACTCCCTCCTTCTGAGGCTGTAAGTGAGAGGAAGTTGGATTTCTCACCAGGCATATGCCTTGAACATCCGCTATCAACATACCACAGTTGGCTGTTTCCTAGGTTGTTCCCTAGGTTGTTTGCTGGGTTGTTTGCCAGATTGTTCCCTCTCACTTTAACCTGTAAAACAAATTAGAGGTTAATTTTGGGAACCCAGATCCACTTGGGTCCCATTCCCTTAGACATGCGAAGCTCATCTTTTTTAACCCAAATTTGCTTCACATAAATCAAGTTGCTTTCCATGGCATACCTTCTTATAGGACACGCATACCGATAATGCCCCGTTTTACCACAATGAAAACAAACAATATTTTCAGGTAATCCCACATATTTTCTATTAACAGGGTGAACGGTGCGCTTAGGCGCAAAGCCTAATCCATGTTTGCCTCGGTTAAAGTGAGTGTTCAGCCAATTTAGCGTCTGTGAGGACTTGTTCCAGTGCCTGCTTGCAGTAAGGTCTAATTTTACTTGTTTTAATTTTTCAAGCAATTTACTGTTCTCAATAAGCAGGGATTCAACCTTCTGTTTTAGTTCAAGGGACTCATTTTCAAGCCTAGTGAAGTCAGTAGCAAAAGCTTCTTCTTTCATACTTAAGGTCTCTTTGGACTTATTGAGGTCTTCATGCAAAACAATGTTCTTCATATCAATTTCAATTTTTTCACTTTTAAGGATTTTGTTTTCATGCTCTAATTTTCTAATATCCCCTTTTAACTCAGAGCATGCATTCTTTAACATGCAATTTTCAGAATTAATAGCATCACACTCATCCATCAAAGTCAGTAATAACTCTTCAAGTTTTGCTTTATTTAAACCACGTTCCTTATCCTTAAGTTGAGCTAAGCTGTCCAGAGGCTCATCATCTAAGTCAGAGTCACTTCTGGCCATAAGAGCTACAACAACATCTTCTTCTTCAGTCCCTTCCTCGTCCTCAGTAGAATCACCCCAAGCTGCAAACATTGCCTTTGAAAAACGACTGGCATAACTGTTTCCACCGTGTTTCCTGCCTTGTTTCCTAAGCTATTCGGGTTCTTGTTCCTCTTTCACCAATGGGCAGTTTTTCACAATGTGGTCATGTTTACCACATTTGAAACACCCAGAGAACTGTTCCCGATCATTGTTCCTGGACCTGCTGAAGTTTTTCTTTTTAGAATTTTCCTTGACTTTCTTGAAAAACTTCTTGAATTTTCGGGTGATCATAGCCATTTCTTCCTCATCAAGGTCCGAGCTGTCCTCCTCCAGGACCTTTAGAGCAATGCCTCGGTCATTCTTGATCTCCTCTTGAGAATTTCTCCTAAGCTCATAGGTTTGGAGATTGCCAATAAGCTCATCCAGGGTAATCTTTTTCAAGTCCTTGGCCTCTTGAATAGCCGTGACTTTGGCTTCCCAAGAATGAGGCAAAAACCTTAGGATCTTCCTCACCAACTCTTTAGTGGTGAAGGACTTTCCTAATGATTTTAACTCATTTGTTATATGGGTGAAACGGGTATACATATCCATCACCATTTCACGATCACCCATTTCAAACAATTCGTATTTTCTCATAAGTAACTTAATGCGTGATTGCTTCACTTGATTTGTGGTTTCATGAGCTACTTGAAGGGCGTCCCATATGTCCTTGGCTGACTCGCACTCAGAAATGCGAGTGTACTCATCCGGTCCAAGACCAAAATACAAGAGTTTTTTTGGCTTTGACGTTTTTCTCCATCATCTTGAAGTCTTCGGCATTGAACTCTTCAGGCTTTTTGGGAACTTTACTTCCATCTTCGATCACTTTTGTGGGAATGAGTGGTCCACTCTTGATAAGCATCCATAACTCGTAGTCCTCAGCTTTAATGTAGTTTTCCATTATATTTTTCCACCAACTATAATGTTGACCATTAAAGTATGGTGGTCGAGTTATGGATTGCCCCTCAAGTATGCCATTGGGTGTACTCATGTTTAGGATCTCTCAAGATGTTTATCTTTCTCATGAGAACCCGCTCTGATACCACTTGTTAGTTTTGAGAGTACACAAACACAAAAGGGGGGGGATTGTGGTGTCAAATTTTCGCAGTTTTCTGGAAACAGGCTTGGACCTTGTTCTGACAGACTGTTTGTAACACGTCCAGAAAACAGAAATGCAGCGGAGATAAGTAGAAGAGTGAGTGAACACAGGATTTTTACATGGAAACACCTCTAGCCCAACTGAGGTGAAAAACCACGACCTACCTCTGTAGGATTTTCAACCACTTTACTATTCGGGCTAAACACGTTACAATGTAACACACACGTAACCGTCTTCCCTAAGACCGGTTATCCCACGTCCAAAGTCCCCTTGATTTGGACACACTCAACTCACTTTTGAAAGAGAGAAAATAAGATGGACACCTTACTTTTGTGCTTCTTAAATAAGCTAGTGTAAGGTACAAATATGCTCCTAGTATGCCAACTTTGAAAGCTCAATCTTGCACACACTTTGGTCGGTTTTCTCTCTAGAAATTTTGCTCATAAAACTCTTGAAAGTTGCTGTGAAAAACCGATGATGAAAATGAGTGTGGAGTCTTGCTTAAATAAAAAACCAAGTGGAATAATCTCAAATAAATAGGAGAAAGCTTGGACCGCAAGGAGTGGAAAGCGTGAGCTGAAAATTCCCACTAACTGCTTGAGCTACACGGTTATTTTCAGCCACAAAAACTCAGTAAATCATCCCATGATTTTCTCCACAAATTCAGCCATTTTCTAAAAATAGAGATTTTGTTACTTGGAGAATAAAGCACTCTAAAAATAGACTTGCAGTTCTCTCTAAGTTTCTCATAGCCAGAAATAGCCTTTTTGGACTTAGCAGTCAGCAGAAAATCTATCAAAAAATCTCAGAGACGTTAGCACAAAAATCAAGGAAAAAATCGTGAAAAATTAGTTTTGCAGTTTTGGCTTGAAAACACCTTGAACACCCTATTCTCAGAACTGTTCTGAGATAGTGTTCTGAAAATTCTTTCAAAGAAAAAAACCATTTCAAAGTGAATGTTAAATTAAGATTTTTTAATTGACATATTAACAAGAATCTAATAAAATAAAAACCATAGCAAAGCAGAGACTCTTGTTGAATCAACTAGACATCTTGTAGAAACTTAACTTGCTGCTCCAAACACTCCTAAGAGATATTCTTAAGGCTGTTCTGAAGTTCTGGAAAGTCTTGTCAGCCAACTGATCTTGAGCACCTGTTTCTTAAGACCTGTTCTTTGAGCATTGTTAACCAAGCAATTTCAAAGTATTCAATATTTGGAACCTATTCAATCAACACACTCAAGTATATATTATATTTGTGTTTGTTATCATCAAAACCTTACACTACATAAGGATAGGGTCAACATGGTGATTAAAGGATATGCTTAATCTTGTATGAATCTGCTTATAAATGTTTGATTTGAGGTTGAATTAAGCGAAAAAGGCATTGAAAAATAAATTATAAAGAGTAGAATTTTGAACTTTTACCTTATTTTTATGCACTTTCTAAATTTTTATGAATTATTGAAATGTTGAAACTTGTAAAATTTTACTTTATATGATACATACTATTGTTATTTTTCTATAATTTTTGGTGAATTTTGAACATGTATATTTTGAGTTATGAATTTTTTTATTAAATCTATCCTGCTTAAGGTTTTATGAACTATTGCGTTTGTGAGCTAATTTTGATAGTGTTAAATCTATTGAAAAATATTTGAAGTGTCAAAATTAATTATTGAAAGTAGTAATAAATCATGTGAGATTAGCTAAGACTAACTTATGATGTGAAATGCTAATGATATTACTTGGAAAACCAATTGATTAATTATTTGGATTGTGAACATAAATTTGCTTACAAGCATTTGAAATATCTATGTGCTTCCTAGAACGTTTGAGATTATTTCTCTATGCAATATGAATTTATATGCGTTTTTTGTAGTCAATTTTTGTTTTTTGCTTAGAATATGCAACCAAAATTTCGATAATATACTTTCTGCTGTAAAAAGTATGATTTCTATATTGTTGGGTGAATCTTAGATTTGCACTCAGATTTGGTTCTGTTTATGTGACCTTAGAAGCGCTACTTACTTGTGGCAGGGCTAGTGGAGCTTCATGCTTGCTAACATTGGTAAGTCTACTGGAACTTCGTGCTTGCTAGAGTTTTGTGTGCTTGCTGGAGTGTTGTTTGGTTAGTGAAGTCCCGTGCTTGTTAACATTTGTATTTTGTAGGCCTAATGGAGCTTCGTGCTTGCTAGGAAATTAGTAGTCTATTGTATCAGGTCACAAACTCAATCCCACCTAAAGGAAAATAAATTCTATCTTTATTTTCGAAGTTTGTGGATAGGAATGTGATTTGAGTTGTTCTTAGTTATATTTTATGAATTTGAAATAAGAGAGATGTAAGTATATACTTTTTAGTCATAAGTTTTGATTTTGGATCAAGACATGAATACATATGTTTGGGGTCAATATACCACGTTGATTCTTTATGAATAATTTGATTTGTTTATGTTTAGGTTACTAGATTCATGTGAATATGACTTCTAATTGAACTATGTGCCTGTTCTTTTCGTTGGTAAATTGGGGTGGGTAAAAGGGTGAAGTGAGTTGAGGTTGGTTGAGGTGGGTTGAAGTTGATTTTTTTTTTAGGTAGGTTAAAGGTGGTTGAAGTAGATCGGAGTGGGTTGAAATGCATTAAAGTGGGTTGAAGTTGGCATATTTTTTTTGTGGTGGGTTGAAGTGGGTTAAAATAATGAGAATGTAATTATGTGTGATAATTTATGAAGTTTATTGTAATTTTTAGTACAGTTTTTTGCTGAATGGCAAATTTACAATTTTGTAACTATTTTTCTGGAAGTTGAAGGCCGGTACAACTTGTTAATTATTTTTAACGATTTGGGTTACAAAATTTATTGATGACAACTTTTTATATAAAGGCCTTTTTTTCATGGGTAAATTCGAAAATACCAACCTCAACCCACTTCAACCTAATGCAATATATTTAAACCTATTTAAACCTACTTCAACCCACTTTCACTATGAACTAAAGTTCAATTTATGATATTAAAAAAATTCAACCTACATCAACCCACTTTAACTTACTTCCATTATTTTAACCAAGTTCAATTTATCACATAAAAAAAATTCAACTCACTTCAATGTACTTCAACCCACCTCAACATACTTCAACCTACCTTAACCTATTTCACCCTTTTACCCACCCCAATTTACTTATAAATTTCCACCATTTTCAAATCATACTACTTTGTAAAAATAATTAAATCTCACATGACACTTTACAAATTATTAAAATTATGAAGGGGTGAGTTGAAGTTGGTTGAAGTGGGTTGAGGTAGGTTGAAATGGGTTGAAGTGGGTTGAGGTTAGTATTTTTTTTTAGGTGGGTTGAAGTAGGTTGAAGTGGATTGAAGTAGATTGAACTGGGTTGAGGTTGGTAAATCCAAAAGGACCTACGAAAAGAATAGGGCCTATGTATGCTAAGTTATTAATGTTTAAGTGGAAGATAAGAGAGATACATGACAGGATTTACGCACTGGATTCAGGGAACTCATGATCTAACCAATTTTCAGGTTCAATGAAGATAACAAAATGCGAGCCAATGTGATGATTACAGCATGGGATAGCAGACTTGGAGCTGGATATACTTGTTTCAGAATTTTGTGTAAATCTTATGTAGCAGAAATTCAAACTTTTATGTTTGTGTAATAACCTTTGGAAAAATCATGAAATGAGATGTTTACCCGACTTCTGTCTTGTCAGTACTTGTTAAGAGATACTGTTACGACACGATATTAAGAAGCTAATTAAAGTCAGGAAATCTAGGTAGCCTAATGGATGTCAAAATTAGAATCCCATGGTGGTGACGCACCTGATTGCTTAAAATCAGGGCATTATTATGACTCTACAGTCGGCTTCCATTGAAAAACCTGAAACCACTTGGTTCTAGAACACTAAGAAATAGGTTTTGAACCTAGTGCCACAAAATAAGTCATGGTCGAGCAATGAGTCAATGGGCATCTTGCCCAATCAACAATTCAACATCACAACATGCCATTAGGAAAAACTATTGCAAGCAAAGAGAAATATACTTGGCGAGGTGCTCATTTAAGATATCATAACTAGGGGTGTAAGTGAGCCATGCCATCTCATGAGCCCTCGTGATACGGATCTAAGTTGAGCTTGAGTCCTATGAATATGAGCTCGTGAGCTTTCGTACCTGTTAGAGAGAGAGAGAGAAAGTTAGTTAGTTTGTTTTTCCATGTCAGCATTATCTGTTAGAAGTTTGTTAGAACAGTTTGTTATCTTTGTACACAGAGAGCAATATATATCTAAAAATGCTGATAGACTCTCTTGACAAATATAATACAGAAATATTCTTCCTTCTTGATTCTTGCTTTCATTCACAGATTCAAAACTCATATGTCAACATGGTATCAGAGCAACAAAAACTCTGAAATTACTATCCGTGCTATTCATTCAAATCATTCTTCGTCAATTGTTTCTTTTACAAAATCCATTCATATTTTGCTGCAAATTCTTCAAGATTCGATCCTGTGTACAATTGTTTCCCATTGATTCATTCGATTCTTAACTCAGAGATTCATTGATTCTGAGATCAGTTCTTGATTTTTCGTTCAAACTATAAACATGACGACCCAGAAATCTCAGCTGAAGACCTTATTGAGGCTTATCTTCTACATCCCTCAGACCATCCCGGTCTGCTGCTAGTTTCCACTCCTTTTGATGGGACTGGATTTGGATCCTGGAAGCGAACGATGATGATTGCTCTTTCCACCAAGAGCAAACTCTACTTTGTTGATGGCAGTCTTCCAAGGCCTCAGGCTACTTCACCAGAACTGAAGAAGTGGACAAGATGTAATGATATGGTAATGTCCTGGATTCTAAATGTCTTGACTAAGAATATTGCTGATAGTGTCATATATGCTAAAACTGCAAGACAGATGTGGGTTGAATTAGAGGAAAGATTCGGTCAAGTGAATGGTGCTAAATTGTATCATGTTAAGAAAGAATTATGCACCATCAATCAGGGTACTGATGATATAACATCGTATTTCACCAAAGTGAAAAGTCTATGGGATGAATTAGATGATCTTGATGAGATACCATTATGTATTTGTTCCTCTGCTGACAAGTTGCATAAAAGGGAGCAAAATCAGAAACTATTACAGTTCTTAATGGGATTAAATGACGACTATAAGGCTGTTAGAGGCAACATTTTGATGATGAATCCCCTGCCAACCATTGGTCAAGTTTATTCTATGCTCATTCAAGAAGAAAAACAGAGAGAAATCAAATCCATAGGTCAATTCTTTGGTGATTCTGCTTCTTTGGCTGTAGAAGCACACAAACCAAATCATGCCTATAAGGGCAGAATTGAGAGAATTGAGGGAAGACTGGAGAATGCTTCAAGTAAGTTCGAGAGGGCTGAGATTGCAAAGAAATCCAATCTGTTTTGTAACTATTGCAAGAAAACTGGGCATTCCATTGATAAATGCTATAAGTTGCATGGTTTCCCTGCAAACTTCAAGTTCAAAAATCCCAGAAGAACAGCTGCCTCAGTACATGCCAATGACCAAGAGAATGGGATTTCAATTCAAGAACATAGTTCTTTTGGGTCCCAAAGCAATGTCACAGTCCCAGGACTAACACAAGAGCAGTCATCTCAACTGATTGCTTTGCTTCAGAATGTTCAAGCCACCAAGTCTGGACACAACACATCTTATCAAGGTTCTGATTATTCTACCCCAACAACAGCATTCACCAGTTTTGCAGGTACTGGTACCATTGGTCACACACAAAATTTATGTCTTTTGTCCTCAGTAGCTGATTGGAAGAATATATGGATTGTTGACACTGGAGCTACTGATCATATGTGTCACAATAGAGATCTTTTTACTGATCTCACTAATCTTTTTAAGCCTGTTGTTGTGACTTTACCTGATGGCAAGAGTGTCCCAGTCACTCAATCTGGAACCATTAGTTTTAGCAATACTCTATCATTACATGGAGTTCTTTACATACCCAGTTTTAAATACAATCTCTTGTCAGTAAGCAAACTATGCAATCGTGATGGATATTTCATAGTTTTCACACCCAAATGCTGCATTATGCAGGCCCCTTCAGTGAAGAGGCCTCAGGTTCTTGGTGAATACTTTGGTGGTCTTTACTTGCTGCAGTCACGACATGAGGCCAATAAAATTGGTACAGATGCTAGCTGCTGCTCCAAGAATATTTTCCCAAGAAATCAGATCAATGCATACACTGCTAGGAGTTCCTCAGATGATGTTACTCTCTGGCATGCTAGACTAGGGCATTTACCTTTTGGCAAATTACTAAGTTTGGGTCTGTTTTCTACTCAGTGTTCTGCTGATGTAATAAGGCAATGCCTAGTTTGTTCTAAGGCCAGACAGCAAAGGTTGCCATTTCCCCATAGTCAAATTCATTCTACACATTGTTTTGAGCTCATCCATATTGATTTATGGGGTCCTTATCATGTTCAAACTTACAATGGTTACAAGTATTTTTTGACTATAGTCGATGATTATAGCAGGACTACTTGGACTCATCTTCTAACAGTCAAGAGCAATGCTTTGCCTCTTATTAGAGCTTTTGTAGAGATGGCTTCTGCTCACTTTAATGCAAAAGTACAAACCATCAGATCAGACAATGCACTTGAGCTTGGTCTCAGCAAAGAAGCAATAGAGTACTTCATGACTAAAGGGATTCTTCACCAAACTAGTTGTGTGGGAACACCTCAGCAGAATGGGGTGGTTGAGATAAAGCACAAACATCTACTTGAGACCTCTAGAGCTCTATTATTTCACTCTAATATGCCTATCAAGTATTGGGGGTGAATGTGTGTTAACTGCTACTTATCTTATTAACAGATTTCCTTCTAAGGTCCTTAAGGGTCTGAGTCCCTTTCATCTGCTATTTGGTAAGAAACCATCTTATGATCACCTCAAAGTATTTGGAAGCCTTTGCTATGCTTTAACCCTGAAATGTGGTAGAGACAAGTTTCAAGCCAGGGTTGTTCCATGTGTTTTTCTGGGTTATCCATTTGGTCAAAAAGCTTACAAGGTTCTAAACCTTGAAACACATCAAGTCTTTACTTCTAGAGATGTGGTCTTCCATGAGAAGACACTACCTTACAAGTCCATTTCAGCTGCAGATAACTCTACCATATTCCCTAATTCCAGTTTTCATGAATATCATGAACATGAGCCTTGTTCTAACACTACTAGAGAGCAGCATCAAGATGTCTCCACCAATTCTCCTCTTGATTCTCACTTGTCCCCTCCAATAAATCATAATTCTCAGCACACATCCAATTCCAACCAACTAGAAGGTCTCATAGGCCTCACAAGACCCCCACTTACCTTTCAGATTATGTATGCAGCAATGTGTTGACAAACAATCACACTTTTCAACACTCCTACTGCCCTAATACAGTGACTTCTATCTGTTGTAATGTCACTGTAGTCAACCCACACAGCCTGTCAATAAAATCTCCTACTTCACTTCAACATTTGAAGTCTCATCAGGAACCCACTTCCTATGAAGAAGCATCCACAAGTCCTGAATGGCAGGAAGCTATGGCAAAGGAATTTGAGGCTCTTCGAGATAATAACACATGGGACTTAGTTCCCTTACCTGGAGGCAAGAAACCCATAAGCTGTAAATGGGTATATAAGATTAAGTACAAAGCAGATGGAAGTGTTGAGAGATGCAAGGCTAGACTTGTTATAAGGGGTTTCACACAAAAGGAAGGCATAGATTATACAGAGACCTTCTCACCTGTGGTTAAAATGACCACAATTAGGAGCCTCATTGCTACTGCAGTCAAAAAGTATTGGCCCATTTACCAATTGGATGTTAACAATGCAATTTTACATGGGGATCTGCATGAAGACATTTACATGAAACCCCCACAAGGTCTGAATGTTGCTGGAAATATTGTCTGCAAACAGAAGAAGTCTTTGTATGGGCTTAAACAAGCATCTCGACAATGGTATGCTAAACTGTCTGATACTTTGAGGGACATTGGATTCCAGCACTCTAAAAATGACTATTCCTTGTTTTGCAAACAGCAGAATCAATCCATAGTTATTGTGGTTGTCTATGTGGATGACATAGTTGTGACTGGAAATGATCCCAAGGAGATCACATATTTGAAGACCTTTCTCAACAATAAATTCAAAATCAAGGATTTGGGTGAACTCAACTATTTCCTAGGTATGGAAGTTATCAAGGCTCCTACTGGCATGATTCTTACTCAACAAAAATTTGCATTAGATCTCTTGAAGGAATTTCAGTGTGATGAACTTCCACCTGTCAATTGTCCTTTGGGCCCACTATTTAAAGAACCTTCCAATATAGAAAGCCTGGCTGATGCTACTAGTTACAGGAAACTAGTAGGCAAACTCAATTACCTCACCAACACCAGGCCAGATCTTGCATTCTCAGTTCAATATCTCAGCCAATTTCTACAAGCACCAACTGCAGCTCATTGGGCAGCAGCCTTACATGTTCTAAGATATATCAAGAAGGAGCCAACTCAAGGTCTATTTTTCAACAACAAAGCTGATTACAAGTTAGAGGCCTTCTGTGATGCTGACTGGGCTCAATGCCCTTGTACTCGCAGATCTGTCAGTGGCTACTTCATAATGATGGGAGGTAGCCCTATTTCCTGGAAATCCAAGAAACAGCCCACTGTGGCCCTCTCCTCTGCTGAAGCTGAATATAGATCAATGAGGGTTGTCACTGCTGAATTATCTTGGCTAACAAGATTACTCTCTGAACTCCAAGTTCCATCCATCATACCTGTTCCTGTCAAGAGTGATAGCCAGGCAGCCATCTATATTGCTAAAAATTCAGTTTTTCACGAAACGTACCAAACATATTGAATTAGACTGTCACTTTGTTCGCGAAAAGCTTCATGAAGGCTTAATTTCTTTATCCTACACCAAAACCACAGACCAGCTTGTTGATCTCCTCACTAAGCCCCTTCCTGGACCTCAACACCATCACTTACTTGGTAAGTTGGGAGTGTCCTCTGTACACCCTCCAACTTGGGGGGGGTGTTAGAGAGAGAGAGAAAGTTAGTTAGTTTGTTTTTCCATGTCAGCATTATCTGTTAGAAGTTTGTTAGAACAGTTTGTTATCTTTGTACACAGAGAGCAATATATAGCTAAAAATGCTGATAGACTCTCTTGACAGATATAATACAGAAATATTCTTCCTTCTTGATTCTTGCTTTCATTCACAGATTCAAAACTCATATGTCAACAATACCTTAATGAGCCGAGCTAACAAGGTTAGCGAGCTTTTGAAAGCCTTCTTAATAAACAAATATTACGGTTCAAATACTTAAACTTTTGTGTTAAGTTCAAAATTTTAATTAGGAACTACCAGTGTGATGATTATTCTTTTTGTCAATGTAGTGTGCCTTGGCCTCCTAATCCAACTGTTCTCTCCTTTCTCGCTCCTCAGGTGTTGACAATTTAGACTTTTCGCCTACTTACATTATATGCTTATGTGAAGACAGTGCTAGAGTAACTGCACAACTTGTGCCAAATACCAAAAGTATTCTCTCATAAAAATGAATTAATCAACCAATATATCAAGATATTTAACATAAATCTTTCATAGAAAGAAAAGTAAATTAAAATTCGATTTGTGTCGCTTAATTGCGAAATAAAAATGTCGAACTGAATTCAAATTTTTTGGTTCATTTGCCTAAATTTTCGGTTTGGTTTTTTCAGGTTTGGGATTTGGTTTTGAATTATTTTTTTTTTTGGCAACTCACACTCCATGATTCTCACCAATAGACGTCGAATGCCGATTAGTGTTGGCGCTAGGTATGGCTGGTTAGGATTTCGACAAATATGTTGCTACGTTGGCCGAGATAAGGGCATTTTCGTAATCTTTGAAGTAAACAATAATTTGACTCAAAGGTGAGGGGAATACAAATTAATCCAAAAAGGTCAAGCATACAAATGATTTATTGAAACCTCAAGAAAGTAAATAAAAATAATTCCTCCTGTTCATAAAGATAAAATATACAAAAAATCTTTATTAATTTAAAACATAATTGTTGATAATATCTAGGTCCTAAGAATAAGTTAGATACGCATATCTCTTCCAAACAAGTAAAGAAAATAAATGCAAGAAATGTGATAAAAAATATTCAAAATTGTGGAGATACGTTCTAATAGATTAGAAGCGGTTGGCAACAATTAGTAGTGGTTGTAAACAACTAATTATTGGAAGCAATTAGTAGCAGTTAGGAGTGGTTATGGATATATAAAGGGTGAAACATACAGACCTTTAAATCTCCTTACAATTGTTTACTGTTTCTTGTAATTTTTTACAATTCTTGATAACTACAATTCCTTATTACAACTTGTAGCTCTTGCATGCTACAATTACTAAACCCTTACCGTTTCTTTATAAATATGTGATTCTTTACAGTTTCTTACAACTTATAGTTTAACTGTTTAATCATACAATTGTAAAAAAGAAAGTTATTAAGGGCCTGTTCTTTTTGTGGGTCAATTCATTTTTACCTACTTCAACCTACTTTAATCTACTTCAACCCATTTCAACCTACTTCAACCCAGTTGAAAAAAAAATACCAACTTCAACTCACTTCAACCCATTTCAACCTACTTCAACCCACTTCAACCAACTTCAACCAACTTCAACCCACCCCTTCATAATTTTAATAATTTGTAAAGTATCATGTGAGATTTAGGGCCTGTTGTTTTCGTGGGTAAATTAGGTAGGTAAAAGGGTGAAGTAGGTTGAAGTGGGTTAAGGTAGGTTGAAGTTGGTATTTTTTTTTTAAAGTGAGTTGAAATAGGTTGAAGTAGACTGAAGTGAGTTAATGTTTGTTGAATTTGGTATATTTTTTATGTGGTGCGTTGAAATGGATGAAAATAATCAGAACGTCATTAATGTGTGATAATTTATGAAGTTATCCAAATTTTGTGAAATTTTTGTTTGTTATTTTTTATTTTACATTTTTTT
>JACYFF010010365.1:94050428-94078176 GCA_017589665.1 Selenicereus undatus | reverse complement strand
ACAAAAAAATAAAAAAGTAAAAATAAAAAAAATTAAAATGAAAAAATTAAAATTTAAAAATAAAAAATGAAAAAAATAAAAAATAAAAAATAAAAAACAAAAATTTAACAAAATTTGGATTACTTCATAAATTATCACACATTAATTATATTGTCATTATTTTAACCCATTTCAACCCACCACATAAAAAATATATACCTACTTCAACCAACTTCAACCAACATCAACCCACTTCAACCCATTTCAACCTACTTCAACCTATTTCAACCCACCTAAAAATAATTACCAACTTCAACATATCTCAACCCACATCAACCAACTTCAACCCATTTCATCCTTTTGACCCACCCAATTTACCCACGAAAAGAACAGGCCATAAATCTAATCACTTCTTATTGTTACTTTTTATAGTTACTCGTTATTTTTTTCCGTTGATCATATTAAATTTGACCCCCAAAAACAAAGACACCGTCTGTAGCTTCCAACCAGATTAAAAGCAGAGAAAAGGATGCATTAGCCCATACATTACATTATATTCAACTGGTCTTCAAATTCTCTTAATTAGTTAGCTGCATGTGCTGAATTATGACCATGTTGATGTGGACTGATCAGGAGAAGAGAGCACGAAAACAGCGGCCTTCGGTATTTGCTTGGTTTATGAAACCAATGGACGTCACTACACCAAGTTTTCGTTTCAATTAGCATCGTACGCGTAAGTTGCATTGACCTGTGTTATATTTCAATCATAATTTTTCATGTGAATTAGTACATTATTAATAAATTTAAAGATTTAAATGTTAAACATAAATAAATACAAAAGAGTAATAAGAACAAAAGGAGGAACTAACTCTAAAAACGACAAAAAAAAGAGGAATTAAATTACTCAAGCTAAATTTTACTCTCAAAAAGGTATTAATTTTTCATATATTGTAATTTCCCCCCCCCCCCAATCGAATCTTATAAGTAGACCTGAACAACTTGAGGATTGGATTGGGTCATGAGGGTCGGCAGATAGGATTTTCTCGACCCTGACCCTATCTGACCATCATGTGGGTCAACATACCCCTGACCCTAACTCTCACCCTGCGGGTATCCTCGAGTCATCGGGTCAGACCCAATCCGCAAACCTCCCAATATAGGAAACAAGATTTTTCACTAAGTTTTCTTTTTATTATAAAGGTCAACATTAAATATCTTACAAAATAAAAAATTAAACTATAATATAATGCTCCAATGAAGCATATCGCAACTACAAATACTCTAATGCGTAATTTAGTCCTTAAACTAATAGACCAATTAGTTTACTAAAATGACTACTCAGTATACTCCAAATATCAGAAAGGGAGCATTAGAAGGTTATGAACCAGTGAGATTTGGTGAGGTGAATGGGGAAAAGATGCTAAGGGGAGATGGAAAGTGAAAGCGAAAATTTTTTGAATAAATGAAACCGAAAGTATCTTATTTTTATTTTTATTTTTATTTTTATTTTAAAAAGTGAGGGTTAGCGAGTCGGGTCAGTGGATAAAAACATTTACCCAAACCCGACCCTCATCAGAGTTGGGTACTCTCAATTTGAGGGTCGGGGCGGGTCGGAGACAAAAAATGCTGACACTGACCCTCATTTTTGAGAGTCAGGTCGGGCGGGTCCCCAACCCATTGATCAGGTGTACTTATAAGTAGTGACAATAGTTCTGTTAGTATGATGAAGTGTATTATGCTATAGTAATGTCCATCAATTGAAGGAAATTTTGTTTTTTCTTTTATGCTTGAATTCACTTGATATTTAGTCAAATTAAGATATGCAAAATATATTGGACTGATTTTTCAACTGAAAGATGGCACAAAATTCAGTACTTATGTAGGATGCACAAAATATATATTTTTGTTAGTTTGAATGTTCTCCAGAAATCGATATTTCAATGTTTTTTAACAATGTTGTAGTTTCACAACAAATTGCTTTTGTAAATATATGTAATATAGAGTTTAGATATATAACAATCAAAATCATTAGGATATTCGATTGTAAATTATAAAGAAAGTATAATGAAAGTCTAATAAATTGTTTCTTACATTAATCAAAATTGCAACCATATATGTGTCATCATGATTAGTGAAAATATATTTTAATGATTTGCTGTTTCAAAAAAGAGCTGTTTCAAACTCTATATATATTACATCTATTTTCAAAAGGCTAGTGGGATTTGCTGTTTCAAATGAGAGCTATTTTGGACTTAAACAACTATTCCAAACAATTCTTCACCAAACACTCAAATCGATTGTTTAATCAAGTCAAATAACTAAACTTCTCCAAACAACTCTTTTTTGCCAAACAGATATTTGCAACCAAACAGGGTCTATATTTATGGCTCCATTCTTTTTTTCTATATCTCTCGTGAATCCTACCTCCAAATTTCTATCAGAACTAAACTCAAGGTGGCTAGAATTATTCAGTTATTTCAAATTATTTGCTTAAAGTTTACTACTATACTACTTTAATTTTTTGTTATGCGAAGTACTTTGAAGAGTCCAAATTAGCAAATTACATCAACATTTTTCAAATTAAGTTGAGAATTCTGCATATTCTACAATCTTTTGATTAGTAGTTTTTAATTCAAGTGTTTTTATGCTAATTAACATCAAAACTAATTTTTAATCTACGTAATTTAACTTATACTATTGTCTATTTCTTCGGTTCTTTTTTCTATTCTGGTACTTTTAATTTTAAAGATGATTCTTTTAACTAGTTTTTATAAATATTAAATGAAATTCGAGACATATTAATTCATGACTATTTAATTTGAAGATGATATGTCCTCCACTTCTAAAACGAAGATGAAATCTGACACATTAGACTGATTTGTGTTAAAAGAAGCATCTGAAACTAGTTTAGAGAATGCTAGTAGAGCTAAGAGCATGTGCAGCAAGAGCCTCACAAGCCAAAATTGAGGAGAGAGAAGGAGAGTGAGGGAGGGAAACAACTCCATCAATTGCCTCAAGGGCCATGCCTCATGAGGAGGCTCCCCTGCGTGAGGAGGCTCCCCAGCCTCCACCTATTTTGTTTTTTTTTTCTTTTAATGTATTTAATTAGTTTTTCATTTTTTTTAAATTTTAAAAATAAAATTATGTGTTGTAGAGTGGGTCCATAGGTATTATTTTATTTTGTGAGGCAAAGTGGTGAGTCTTTCACTGGAGAGAGTGAGGATTGTGCGGTAAAAAATTGGAGAGATAATTGATGTAGCAATAGTAGGCCCCCATCGGTGAGCCAAAAAATTGGCTCACCATTGGATTTGCTCTAATAGGAGCGGGTCAACTCAAGAAGGGAATGAGAGTACACCAGTTTATGCACTTATGAAAATTTTTTATTATCGTTTTCCTTTGTGTTGTTTATTTTATTTGTGGATACGTGTGAAGGTTCATTGCTAATTGATCCAATAAAAAAAAATTTAAAATCCCCCACTGCTTACAATGATGATTAAATGTTCTTATCATTAAAATAACCTTTTGTAATGCAAAAACATCTATTGAAATTGAAGTATGTAAGATTTGGATTCAAATTTATCATAATAAATTTCAGATTTTACTAAATAACAATATTTAATTTGAATAGATTGAGTAAAGATTCTAAAGTTTAACTAGCGGGTACGTAAGAGTTAAGATTTAAATTTTGGGTATATTCGATTTTAAATTTTATTTTCTTTTATCTGTTGCATGACACTATCATCGTGTTTCATGCATTCGAATAAAAAAAAGAAAGATAATGACATGTATCTTGTCATAAAACAATTTTAAATGTCGTTCCCCAATCTAAATTTACGGGATTCATGATTTAACATCACTAATTTTTCAATTATTATAATTAATTATTAATCAACTTAGATATTTATAGGCAACGACGATTGGCACAAAATGATACCATAATCAGGTTAACTTTATGCGTAAGATATATGATTAGAGCTGGATAATAGGTCGGTTCGGTGTGACCCATTGAATAAATGAGTCAGTTTTGTCTCACCCTTAAAAACAGTTTCAATTTGCTCAAAATTGAAAAATAATGTGTTTTCGGCTTTTCGCGCTAAATGGTTAAATCGTTTCTACTTTAGGTCAAAGTTAGTTTGGTTCATGTCGAGTTCGTGTTTGTCTCAGTAACTTTAGATCGGGTTTAGATCAAGTTATCGTATCAGGTCAAACTTTCCCAACTCTACATATGATACACGTAATTTTATAATAGTAACTTTCCCAACTTTCCATTAGTTAATCATGTTATTTTTTCCAATTTTAAATATTATTAGAAAAATTTGAAGTAACATAATGTAGCAAGATATTTATCATTTTGAAAATAAGAAAAAGAAAATTGCATAACAAAGTTGTTTTTGGAGAGAGAAGCATAACGGGCAAATTATTATGTACACCCATGTGTATGTGCTTTCATATCTATTTTACATATATTTTTGTGAAGTGTATTTATCATATATTTTATATTTTAATATATGATTAATTATATATCATATGAGAGTACGTACGCTCAAATATATAATATACGCTTTGAGCGTAACGAAAGCGGTAAACGTCGAAAGAAAAGCGGAGCACACAAAATGGCAAAACCACAAATGGCGTAAATGTCCCTGGTCTTTGACTCTTGTTTTTCTTCTTTGACATGCAGATTGACACTTCGGCCGCCCCATCCAAAAAGCAAACAGAAAACTTGAACTTTGGGGGCTCTGGGGCACTGACTATATGCTTAATGCTTATTTATTGCGACCATATTTTCTGCTGGCAAAAAAACGAAAAAAATTGCTAATATGTTTTATTACATTATATATTAATTTCTTTATTTTAGGCCCTGACAATTTGGCAAATAACTGTTACTTGTTAGTTGTTAGTTGTTTGAGTTAGTTGATTGTGTTAGCTATTTGTTAAAAAATTGTTTGGTAAATTTAGCTATGTTTGATAAAGTTGTACGATAAAAAGTTAATTTTTCAAAAAGGTCTTTCAGAACGTTTATGGAATTAGCTTTTTCAAATTAGCTTTTTGGACCCAAAAATCTCTTATAAAAATTCTTTTCACCAAACACTCAAATTAGCTTTTTACTTGATCAAACAGCTAATCTTTATCAAAAATACTCTTTTTAACCAAAAAACTCTTCAGAAAGATATTTACCAAACACCCCTTTAGCCACTAGTTAATTACTTCTGTCTTATATTTATTCCGACATTAGTCAAGTTAAAAGTGAAAGAATTAGGTCCCAGCCGTAGCCTTAGTGCATTGCTCTAAACATTCTTTTACAAAATTGTTAACAATGAATTGAAGACTTCCTCTTTGTTATATGTTTTAGGTTTGAATATATTAGTTCTGAAGCATTCTCTTATGTTGGGTTTCGTGGCCCAAAATCTTAGAATTGGCACGGTGGGACTGTGCTAGATGACATGGACATGTCAGGGCGAAGAAGCGGAGCGTCGAGGGAAGACAGAAGAACGACACTGGGGTGTCGTGCTCAGTTTTGGGCGCGGGTTCTGGTGGCGGCTAGGGTTACTTTGGTATGCAGTCTTCTCCTGATGGCTAGGGTTCTTTTCTAAGGGTAAAACCCTGGACTTCTAGACCTTATATAAAGGGGCCATACCTAGGATCTAAAATAACTCCATAACTCCTGAATTCCTAAACGCATTGAGAGGTAGAGAGACTTTGAGAGAGATTACAAGAGAGGTTGTAATTCTGCTATTAGATCGAGTCACTTGTTATGATTGTGATTGTTTTGTACTCTCCCTGCTCATATAGTGGATTGATTATACTCGTCGCCGTTCGTGGTTTTTTCCCGCATTGGGTTTCTAAGTAAATCTTGTGTGTCGTTGTTTTGTTTTTGTTGTTGCTTTAAGTTTTTGAATATGTGTTTCATCCTATTACTTCCGCTATTAGTTTGCTCTAATTTCTAACAGGTGGTATCAGAGCTTTGGTTTAGGATATCCTCAATTATGAAGATTGATATTCAGAAATTTGATGGAGAGATTAGTTTTAATCTCTAGAAGGTGCAGATGAGAGTAGTTCTCATCCAGCATGGGTTGTGGAAGGTTCTGCAATGACCTCACGTGAAACCCGAGAAGATGATTGACGAACAATGGGCAACAGACCAAAAGAAAATCCGTAGATCGTTGACAAATGAGGAATAAGAGGAACTGGAGTTGAAGGCACTTTCTGCCATACAGTTGTGCTTGGCATCATATGTCTTGCGAGGGGTGCTTGATAAGACAATTGCAGTGGATATTTGGGTTCGGCTGGAGAAACTCTACATGACGAAGAGTCTTGCCAACAAGGTCCATTTGAAGGAAAGGTTGTACACCTTTTGTATGGCTGAAGGTAGCCCTGTTCAAAAACACTTGAATGAGTTTAACTCTATTCTTATTGATTTGGAGAGTCTGGATGTGAAAATTGAGGATGAATATAAGGCTATTTTGCTTGTTGTGCCGCTATCCCCTTCTTATAAACACTTTAAGGAGATTATGCTATATAGTAATTCTGATACTATATCGTTTGAAGATGTTAAGTCAAACCTGTTGTCTAAGGAAAAGTTTGATCTCAAAATACATGCTGATTCTGCTGAGGGATTAGTAGTAGGGGGTAAAACTGAAAAGGGGAACGGTAAGAACCGTTCTAAGTCTAAAAATTCTCACGCTGATAAGACATGCAATTATTGTAGTAAATTAGGTCATATTGTTGCTAGCTGTTGGCAACTCAAAAGAAAAGGGAGAAAGAAGAAGATAATTCTCGTGAGCCTGCTAAAGCTTCGTTTGCTGAATCTGATTCTGATGGTGACATTCTTTTTGCTACCTCTACTAAAAGGGGAGCGATTCTGATTGGATTCTTGACTCTAGGTGTACCTATCATATTTGTCCCCACAAGGATTGGTTTTCAACATGTGATCCAGTTGACTCAACTGTTGTTCACATGGGCAATAATGCCCAATGTAAAGTAACTAGAATTGGTACTGTTAAAATCAAGACCCATGATGGTGTTGTCAGGACTTTATCGAATGTTCGTCACGTTCTTGACTTGAAGTGTAACCTCATCTCTTTGGGCACCCTTGAATCCAAGAGGTGCAAATATTCAGCTGAAGGTGGAGTTCTGAAAGTCTCGAAGGGCAGTCGGATTCTACTGAAGGGTTTGAGGCATGGAAACCTCTATGTCTTACAGGCATCTACTACGACAGGTTATATGAAGAAAGGTTCATATAAGTCCCAGTGCTAAGTTCAAGCATTGCTTGGACTTAGTTGGCATTCCTAGTATTTGAGCGCCCTTCAGGGTATTGCTCCTTTGGGGGTGTCACCCTTCGGGGTGCGATGACGACGTTAGAGAGTTGGTGATTGGAGATTTCGGTCCAAGGTGGAGATTGTTGGGTTTCGTGGCCCAAAATTTCAGAATTGGCACGGTGGGACCGTGCTAGATGACACGGACGTGTCAGGGCGAAGAAGCGGAACGTTGAGGGAAGACGGAAGAACAGTACTGGGGTGCTGTGCCACGTGGCATGGTCGCGCCGTGCTCAATTTTGTGCGCTGGTTCTGGTGGTGGCTAGGGTTACTTCTGCGTGCAGTTTTCTCTTGACGGCTAGAGTTCTTTTCTAAGGGTAAAAACCCTAGACTTCTAGACCTTATATAAAGGGGTCATACCTAGGATTTAAAATAACTCCATAACTTCTGAATCCCTGAATTCTTAAACACATTGAGAGGTAGAGAGACTTTGAGAGAGATTACAAGAAAGGTTATAATTCTGCTATTAGATCGAGTCACTTATTATGATTATGATCGTTTTGTACTCTCCCTGCTCATATAATGGATTGATTGTGCTCGTCGCCGTCCGTGGTTTTTTCCCGCATTGGGTTTCCATGTAAATCTTGTGTGTAGTTGTTTTGTTTTTGTTATTGCTTTAAGTTTCTGAATATCTGTTTCATCCTATTGCTTCCGCTATTAGTTTGCTCTAATTAATTCCTAACATCTTACATTATGGTACGATTTGAATATTTTATGATAAAATAATACCGTTAAAGAGGTATATTTGTAACCATCAAATGATCACACTTCTCATTTTATACTGTAAAAAATAACCTAATATGTTTTATTAGATAAATATTTAATCAATAAACTTTTGTCTTTAATAAACTTATTACTTTTTACCCAAGTTAAGTATATCATTATAATTTTTTAAAATATAATAAATAAATATAAATTATGGTTTAAATTGTCCCTCCACCAAGTTAAAAATCTCAACAACAAATTGCATTTAATTAAATTTATAAAATTCACTCTCAAAAAATAAAGAAAACAATTTTGTGTGTGGCAGGGCGTTGGTCTAAACATTTTCTAAACAAAATTCTTAACAATTTAGACTTTCTTTTTGTTGTATTTGCAAGGACTAAATATATTAGTTCTGGATCATTCTTTTCGTATTGTTAAGATTTGATCATTTTGTGATGAAATAACACTGTAAAGAAGAGACACTCGAACACTTGTAATTATTAAATGAGCATGCTTGTCAATTTTTATCATAAAAAGATAATCCAATATATCTTATTAGATAAATAAGACAATAAATCATAGACTTCAGTTTTTGATAAACCCAATAACTTTCTCTCCAAGTTGATTGATTATATCATAATAATTTTATAAAAAATATAACAAATAATCATAAGTTACGAGTTGACTCATCCTTTTGCCAAATTAAAGATCTTAAAGAACAAATCCTATTTGAGTTAATTTATAAGATTTCACTCCTATATTACCGTCCTCTGTTATATTGTTCTTGCATTTTACAGTTCCAATATCTTGTCCTTTTAATTTATCTTAATTATTCCTTATTATGTGGCCCTGATTTTTCCCATTAAATGTTTTCACAAAAGCTTTCTTCAATAAAATATTTTCACAAAATTCTCTTTTGTAGGTATCTTGGAATCAGCCTCTCTACGAGTAGGAATGCCGGTAGAAGTAAGGTTGGTAATTGAAATTTTCATAAAACATTCTTGAGTTAAAAACATTTAGGAATTTTCTTTTTGAAATGACAATTTAGCAATTGGAGCACATGGAAAATACAAAACTGGGCAAATCTACGAGACATCAAAAAACAAAATGGAGTTGGCAATCTATTGTGAATATTCTAGAATTCCTCATTCAAAAATACTGATGTTATTTTCCGACAGCTACACGCCCTCAAGACATTTCCTCCAATTCCCAGCCAGCTATTTTGCCCCCTTTCTCAAAAAGCGAAAGGCAAAATCAAATTAAAATCCAATCAAAACAAAAAGCTAAAAAGAAATTAAAACTAAAACGGCCCCTCGTTTGTCAATTTTCCTCTTTACCAAGAAACTCTAAACCCTCGTTCTTAAACCCTATATAAACCCACTCTCTCCCTCCATTTTCCTCCAAACCTCAACAATTAATTCAACTTAATTTTCACCATTTCCTAAGATTCTCTCTCTCTCCTTCCCGCAAACCACACCAAACACCGAAATTCCCTTTTCTCTCTCGTCTTGAAAAAAATAAATAAATAAAACATGGACACGAAAATTTGTTCACTGGACAAGTGTAAGCCAGCGAGCAACGACATATGCTGCGGCGGCCCAAACGGCACCGTTTCCACACTCCAAGGCTCCTCCTCCCACTCCGCGGCCCCGGACGCCACCCTGGGCCGCCACCTCGCCCGGCGGCTGGTCCAGGTCGGAGTCACCGACGTATTCTCAGTCCCCGGCGACTTCAACCTGACACTGCTGGACCACCTGATCGCCGAGCCGGAGTTGAACCTCGTCGGCTGCTGCAACGAGCTTAACGCCGGTTACGCCGCCGACGGCTACGCTCGCTCACGCGGCGTCGGCGCGTGCGTTGTCACGTTCACTGTCGGCGGTCTGAGTGTGCTCAACGCCATTGCTGGTGCGTACAGTGAGAATCTCCCTGTGATTTGTGTTGTCGGAGGCCCGAATTCGAATGACCACGGGACCAATCGGGTGCTCCATCACACCATCGGGTTGCCCGATTTCAGTCAGGAGTTACGCTGCTTCCAAACTGTCACTTGTTTTCAGGTATTTTCATCGTCATAATCACTAGATTAGATCATTAATTCCGCCATTGTTGATTTCGTGGTCTAATTTGGAGATGAATGATTTTCGTTTTTTTTGGGGGGGGGGGATTTAGGCGGTGGTGAATAACTTGGATGATGCGCATGAGCTGATAGATACGGCGATATCGACGGCGTTGAAGGAGAGTAAGCCGGTGTATATAAGCATCAGCTGCAATTTGCCGGCGATTCCTCATCCTACCTTCAGCAGGGAGCCTGTTCCCTTCTCTCTTTCTCCCAAGTAATTTCTCTCTCCTAAAATATGCTTTTGGGTTTTTTTTGTTACATAATATTTTGATTTTGATTTTAGAGGTGCTTATGAATGCCAACGGATAAGTGTCCAAAAGGGTAGGAAAAATCCCGTGCTATCATGCATGGATTGATTTTGATATACTAGGAAATTGTCGTCTAACCATCCTATCTAGAAATTTCAGGGACCACTGACTTCTTGTTTATAATATAGTGTCCATTTTTTTTTTATATATATAAATGTGATTCCTTTACTATAATCCAGTGTGGATCGCATTAATGCATAGTCTAGGGAGATCTAAATAATTGTAGAGTCGTTGTGTAAGATTATGATAATAATGTCTTTAGCAAACAATACGTGACAATTGTCATTAGTTGTTATAGTTTGTGTATAGGGGCCTATGATGTAATTTTTAGAGGAAACACATCTATACTGTCTAGTTGGTAAGCTAGAGCCTAGTTTGATTGTGAAACGTGTATTTAGTGTGCAATATTTGGGTAGTGATGTCCACTATATATTATTGAAAATGCAAGTGACTTACATCACAAATGTTCAAGCAATAACGCTTCTATCAAGATTTCGATGGGAAACTAAGACTTATAAAAGATAGTTAAAATGATTTATAATGTAATTTGTGCTACGTTTTTGTGGTATAGGTTAAGCAATCAAATGGGTCTTCATGCTGCAGTGGAGGCAGCAGCTGAGTTCCTAAACAAAGCAGTGAAGCCAGTCATGGTGGGAGGACCTAAATTACGGGTGGCAAAGGCCTGTCAGGCTTTTGTTGACTTGGCCGATGCTAGTGGATATGCTCTCGCTGTTATGCCCTCAGCAAAAGGGCTAGTCCCCGAGCACCATCCTCATTTCATTGGGACCTACTGGGGAGCAGTGAGCACTGCATTCTGTGCTGAGATTGTCGAATCAGCTGATGCGTATATCTTTGCAGGGCCAATATTCAATGACTACAGCTCGGTTGGCTACTCACTGCTTCTAAAGAGAGAGAAGGCGATCATTGTGCAGCCTGATAGGGTTGTGATTGGTAATGGGCCTGCATTTGGATGTGTTCTGATGAAAGACTTCTTGAGGTCATTGGCTAAAAAGATTAAGAAAAACACCACTGCTTATGAGAATTACAGCAGGATCTTTGTTCCTGAAGGGAAGCCTCTCAAGTGCGAGCTTAAAGAGCCTCTAAGGGTGAATGTACTTTTCGAACATATTCAGAGCATGCTATCAAGTGAGACTGCTGTCATTGCTGAGACAGGGGATTCATGGTTTAACTGTCAGAAATTGAAGTTACCTGAGGGATGCGGGTATGTTCAATCTAATACGAATGATGCTTAGTCATGTGTATCATTGTGCCTCTACTGTATATGTTACTAATGTGCTGTGTTCTCAGATATGAGTTCCAGATGCAGTATGGGTCTATTGGATGGTCTGTCGGTGCTACTCTCGGTTATGCACAAGGAGTGCCTGAGAAGCGGGTTCTTGCTTTCATTGGTGATGGGAGTTTCCAGGTAAAAATGGTTTCCCTAATAAAGAAGAAGGGAACTAGAAAGTTCTGCTGCTTGTGTTGTGGTTTATTTATTCACATAGGATTAATTGGGTCCATGATTGGCTTGTTAGGTTACCGCACAAGATGTGTCAACGATGCTGCGATGTGGGCAAAAGAGCATCATCTTCCTCATCAACAATGGAGGATACACAATCGAGGTTGAGATCCATGATGGCCCATACAATGTGATCAAGAACTGGAATTACACTGCTCTTGTTGATGCTATCCACAATGGTGAAGGCAAATGCTGGACTGCGAAGGTGTGGAACCGGAACTCTATACCCCTTCTGCTTATGTTGGGTACATGAAATAGCGAAATTCAGCTTTGACCCAAACCAAACTAGCATAGCTAGGAACTTTCTACCGTTGTTTCTTGTGAATTTAAGACTATCTTACTGAGTAAACTGAAACTAACCTGCCCAAACTTGAATGAAATGACCCATTTGCCTCGGTCTACTGGGGTATGTCCAACTCTGCCTGCTCACTTCCCTGGGAGTGTTGTTGCGTGGAATAAACTATGTATGTAATATGGAATGGAAAGCACAGCTTGGGTGGCAGTGGTGATAGCTCCTTGGAATTGATCTTACCCTTGGTATTTCATAGCTTTCACCTGTCAATTGCACACTTGGTATTTCACACCTTTCAACTTCCTAGTGTTATTTATGTGGTTGTGCATTATCTGGGCAGGTTCATAATGAAGAGGAGCTGGTGGAAGCAATAGCAACGGCAACAGGGCCGAAGAAGGATAGCTTCTGCTTCATAGAAGTGATTGTGCACAAGGACGACACGAGCAAAGAGCTGCTTGAATGGGGTTCCAGAGTCTCTGCTGCCAACAGTCGTCCTCCAAATCCTCAGTAGTTGATTTATATCGGGTTCCAAGTTACTGGCCGTTTCTTCACAGTTCAACCTTTGCAGTTAGGATTTGGCTGCTATTAAGTTCAAGTTGGTTTTCATTGTCTTCAGTTTTCCTGAAGCATTGGATGACAGATGTATGTATAGTTTCGTTTGAATGAGCAAGCCTCCTGTTTCTTTCCGAGTAGAGAGGTTCTCTTGATCGTAGCATATGCTTCTGCCTATATTTCTGTACTCAATTATTTGAAATAAATGTTTTACACCAGTCATATCTCGTTGATTATATAGAATTAGCTAGGATTTTGCTTGGCCGTGGGATTAGCATCGCTTGCATTCAAGAGATTAGGTGGGATTAGCATCGCTTGAATTCGAGGGATTAAGTGGGTAGGTGCTAAGGCTTTAGAAATTGATAGGTACAAGTTATCATATCTAGGCCACAATAGAGTTAGAAATGGGGTAGGTATTATGGTTGATAAAGAGTTAGTTGAACAGGTGGTTGAGGTCAATCACGAGAGCGATCACATTCGTATTATGTCGATTAAATTAGTGTTAGGGTCTGAGGTTTGCCACGTAGTTGGTGTCTATGCTCTCCAAGTAGGCTTAGAGGAAGATATTATGAGGCATTTTTGGCAAAATTTGGATGAGCTTATTTAGAGTGTTCCTCAAAGTGAGAGCATCTTCACAGGAGGAGATTTTAATTGTCATATAAGAGCGACCAATGAAGGTTACAATATGACTCATGGTGGCTTTGGGTTTGGTGAGAGAAACGAAGGAGGGATTACAGTTTTAAACTTTTCTATTGCTTATGAGTTAATGGTGACAAACTGTCATTTCAAAAAGAAGGAAGGACATTTGGTGACATTTAGGAGTGATACTATGAAGACTCAGATTGACTATTTTTTACTTAGATTAGCGGATAGAGTAATGTGTAAGGATTGTAAAATGATACCGAGTGGATGTTTGGTGATTCACTAGAGATTATTAATTTTGGATTTAAATCAAGATTAATAAAAGGAAGAGGAATACTGTTGGTAATCCTAGAGTTAAATTGTGGAGTCTAACTGGTAATCTATTATTGTTAAGTTATTCGATAAGATCAAACCGAAAGGGCTATGGGAACAAGAAGGAGATGGCAATATAATGTGAGAGGTAACGGTGCAATGCATTCGAAGTTCGGATGAGGAAGTATTGGGAGTCTCAAATCGGGGCGGTAGCAAAGTCAAGGGAGCTTGGTTGTGTAATGATGAGGTTAAGGAGAAAGTTAAGGGAAAACATGAGACATTTGCTACTACAAGGGGCTGTCCTTCAGATGAGGAGAAAGAGACTAACAAGCCGAAGTACAAGGGGGGCCATAAAGAAAGCAAAAAAAGCAGTGGCATTAGCTAAGAAAAAAGCTTTTGAAAGGTCGTATCAAAGACTAGAGACTAAGGATTGAGAGAAGGATGAATTTAATCCAGGGAAAGCTAGGGAAAGGAAAACAAGACACCTTGAAAATGTGAGATGTATCAAAGATGAGGATGATAAGGTTAGACCTGGCAAATGGGTCATTCGGTTCGGGTACGGGTTGGGTCAAGTTCGGGTCGGGTCATGTTCGGGTTAAGTGACATTTCGGGTCGTTTCGGTTTGGGTCGGGTATGGTTCGGGTCGGGTCAATTTCGGGTCAACCAATTTTTGGTGAAATACGCTCGTTATGCCAAAACAAACAACTTCGTTGAAAATTTCGGGTCGGGTATGGGTCGGGTCGGGTCAATTCGGGTTTCGGGTCCACTTTCGGGTGAACATTTTTCGGGTGTCGGGTCGGGTATGGGTCCGGGTCATTCGGTTTGGGTTTCGGGTCTCGGGTCAGTTTTGCCAGGTCTAGATAAGGTCCATGTGGAAGAGACTGTAACACCCCAAATATACATAATTTACTGTTTACGTTCCCATCAATTAACATCATCAATTAGTAGTGATATCTCAAATGATCAGGGCGTTACTGTCGTTCAAAAAGGACAAGACTTGACTTAAAAATAATTAAACATAACTAAGCTGAATATCGTTACCACCACACGACATTTATAAAAGCAAACCATCAAACCAACATCAACAGTAACTAACGATCTCATAGTTTACATCAAAATATAGTAACTCTTAGTAGCGTATATAGTTCTAACATCAAAATATCTCACAATACAATGCTCAAAACATTTCAGCACTAAAACACCACTATTCCTTTTAGACATTCCTGCTCACTTATCTTCTCCAGTTGGCCAGCCAGCCGAAGGGCGATTCACTGAGCAGTTCCCTAAAGCAAAACATGAAAACATTTCAAACTATGAGCCGAAACTCAGTACATACATTTCTGTATTGTTAACTGCACAATGAAAAACTGGTTGGGCCCGCATTGCAATTCATTTTAATTTAAAACAAGGAATGAGATTAATATAAAACTTCATTCTCAATTATTATTTGATAATGAACTCCTAGTAACTGTTACAATCTGAAGATAGGTGTACACTTATCAAGCCGATCGGGGGACTTGGCCTAAAGCCGCACAGGTAACTGAAGGGTAATGCCCTATAATTGATAACTGGTGAGGTCACTAATTATGTGATAAACCATTGATTAAACTGATTCATTGGTGTACTTACCAAAACATTATAATTTTGATAAATACGTGCTGTTTCTAAAGATACAGGCAATGAACGTACTTGGAACTTTTAGTGAAATGTCACTGAGTATGATTATGCACAAAAGGGAAGGAAATAATAGTTTGGGCCCTAATTCTGTACAAAAATATCGTTATAGGAACATATAGTTAGCAAATGTATTTATTTTCATAGTTAATACTTTAGTAAAAGAAAAGTAAGGGTGTAATATGGGCTAAAGTAAATGGCTTGTAACCTAGTCTCCTGATCTCCATTTGAGCTCTAATTCCCTAATATAGAAAGGATAAGAAGTCCCGAAAAACTTTCATTTAGAACACAAAATATAATTCCTACAATAGGGTTCCCAAAATGGAGCTAGAATACAAGTGTGCCAGTTTTGGTCTAGCCTGCGCAATTCTAGAAGTAAAATAGCGATAACCTTTTCCAAAGAGTTCGGATTAAGGTGATTCAAAATCCATTTGAAAGCTAACTCACTAATCTATCTACCCAACTAAAAGCATAAGTTTTAGTTGGGCTGTTCATTACTAGTTTATTAGCAAAACCTGCCCTGTTTTTTACCATTTCCTAGACTGCACTGTCATTGATTTCTCCTCTCTTTTCACACAAATCCTCATTTAAAATCACTCCTTAAAATAATGTAACAAAGCTTTGGTCCTACCCATCACCATACAAAACCACCATACTCAATTTCACTTTATAATCATATACATCAAAGATTCATTTTTCAGTCAAATATACACAAATAACATGGTTGCTATTAAAGGAAGGTTAAACCTTGCATAATCATTAAAACCCTAACTTTTGGCCAACTTAGATCTACCCTTAAGTCATTCAAAGTCTCATCAACATCACCGTAATCATTTATGATGCTAAAGATTGCCAAAACAAATACAAAATCACCCCTAAACATCACTTAAGGTTAAGCTTACATATCATGAACAATCCCAACTCCCACTTACTTTCAAGCTTCTCCAACAATTTAAACACCCAAAATAACTCTTATTTGTTAACAAAACAACATGATCAACAATCAAAAATAACAAATAAGAATAAAACTAAGATACAATAAAAACCAACAAGATCAAGGTTAGGGTTTACTTACTTTGCTTGAAGGAAAGGGAGTCTAAGAGAGGTTTGATGCTTGTGGGAATGTTGATGGTGGCTAGAGGGGCTGTTTCGGTGGTGGTTTGGTGGCCAAAACAGCAGCAGCCAGCACAGAAGGGAGGGGGGCCGTGGGGTTAGAGAGAGAAAGGAGGGAGATATGGTGTGAGTTTGGTTGTGTTGTTTTGACTTGTCTACATACTTAGCTGAATTTTTATCCTCCCAAAAGTAGCTTTAGCTAACCATGGTTAAGCTTAACTCATGGTAATTAGCTAGGTTAATATGCAAACTTGTTGGGCTTCAAATTGGGCCGAAATAAATTGGGTTTGGGAATAAAATGCTTCGTAACGATAACGTTTTTGCGTAACTCAAAATTAAATTGTTGTAATGTTACGGAAAACAAAATAAATTACTTAGATTGAATGTGTTAGGGCCTACTATCAATTCTTCCAAAGTTTTCGTTAATAAATAAATAAATAAATAAAACCCCAATTTCAGGTGAGGGCCCAAATAACATTTTTCCCACCAAGATAATTAAATGCGATAAATAAATATTAGAAAATCATTAATGTGAGGTAATTAAATAAATAAACATAATTTCGGGTTGTGCTATTACAGCCTTCCCCCTTAAAGTGTTTCGTCTTCGAAACTTATGAACTTTATCATGTCATGCAAATAAATGTGGGTACTTGTTTTTCATTTCCTCTTCGGTCTCCCAAGTGGCTTCTTGGGAGTATGGTATCTGCTTGTTGCGCAGCTGCTTCGTTCTACGATCTAGTATTTGGACTTGATGCTTCTCATATAAAAGATCCTCAGTGATTTCAATAGGCTCAGATACAATGGTGTGGTCTGGATCTGGAACATACTTCCTGAGCTAAGAGATGTGAAACACGTTATGCACATGTTATAGTTCTACCAGCAGATCCAATCGACATGCTATGGGATTTAACTTTTCAATGATTTCATAAGGTCCAATATGTCTTGGACTTAACTTGCCTCGTACTCAGAACCTCTTGATGCCCTTAGTTGGCGAAACTTTCAAAAAAACTTTATCGCCTACTTGAAACTCCAGATGCCTCCTTCAGTCCTTCTCTTGTCCACATAACACTTTTGTTGACTCTGGGCAATCCTCATATGCCCCGGAATTTTTCTTATTGTTTCAATGGTTTCCTGGGTCATTTCAGGACCTATGATCAATGCCTCGTCCAAATCACTCCAGCATAGTGGAGTTCTACATTTTCTCCCGTATAAAGCCTCAAACGGGGTCATTTTGATGGTGGATTGGATGCTATTGTTATAAGAAAACTCCACCAATGGTAAATTGTCTGCCTATTTCCCTTGGAACTTCAATACACAAGCTCTTAACATGTCATCTAGAATTTGATTCACTCTTTCAATTTGCCCATCTGTCTCAGGGTGATAAGAGCTACTAAAGTTCAATTTGGTCTCAAAGGCTTTCTGAAGTGCTTGTCAAAAATGGGCTTAGAATCTTTGGTCCCTATCTGATACCATGTCTAAGGGGATCCCGTGCAGGTGGACTATCTCTTTAACATACAGTTAGGCTAGTTTTTCAACTCCCCAAGTATTCGTAATTGGCATAAAATGGGCCGACTTGGTAAGTCGATCAACTATGACCTAGATAGCATTCTTTTTTTGAGGAAGAAAGAGGTAAACCCATAACGAAGTCCATTGACATCGAATCCCACTTCCAAGTGGGAATTTCTAGGGGTTGCAGTTCATCCACGGGACACTGATGCTCTTCCTTAACCTTTTGGCAAGTTAGACACTTGTCTATATATTCTGCAACCTCCTTCTTCATATTATTCCACTAGAAGTATTGTCTCAGGTCTCTATACATCTTGGATAGGATCTGTTTCCTTAATTCCTCATTTTTTGGTACACATAGGCGATTCTGGAATCGCATGGTCCCATCCTATGCACTACAAACCCAGGAGACTTCTCTTTCTCTAAATTTTGCTTTATTATTTGGAGTTCAGGATCACTTTCCTGATTCAACTGAATTTCCTCCACTATGGAAGACTGTAAAATAAGTGTTGATGATTGGACATTTGCTTGCCCATGGGACACTAGTTGAATTCCTAAGTTCTCAAGCTATCTCAAGAGACTCAACTGAGTAATCACCACAGTGTTTGAACTATGTTACGTTTTCCTACTCAAGGCATCTGATGCAACATTTGTTTTTCTTGGATGATATTGAATATACAAATCATAGTCGTTAAGCAACTCAAGCCAACGACCTTGTCTCAAATTGAGCTCCTTTTAGGTGAAGATATACTTGTGACTTTGATGGTCAGTGTAGATCTTGTATGGTACCCCATATAAGTAATGTCTCCAAATTTTCAATGCAAAGACCACGACTGCTAACTCCAGGTCATGGGTATGATAGTTTTTCTCATAAGGCTTGAGCTGTCGAGAGGCATAAGCTACGACTTTGTCTCCCTGCATTAGAACACACCTTAATCCGTTCTTTGAAGCATCGCTATAGATGGTATACTCCTTACCTTCCACTGGTAGCGTTAGGATTGGGGCGGTAGTTAATCACTATCTTAACTCCTGAAAGGCTCTTTCACACTTCTCTGTGCACTCAAATCTATTCATTTTCTTCAACAGATTGGTCAGGGGTGAAGCTATTTTCGAAAAGTCCTTGATGAACCTTCTATAATAGCCCGCTAAACCTAGAAAGCTTCTAATATCAGTGACTTTAGTAGGCCTTGACCATTCCGTGATTGCCTTCACCTTCTGGGGGTCAACTTTGATTCCTTCTTTTGTAACCACATGTTCCAAGAATACTACTTCTTCCAACCAAAATTCACACTTCTTTAGTTTGCCATAAGTTGATGCTCCCTTAAGGTTTGTAACACCATTGTCAAATGATCAACGTGTTTATGTTTGTCATTAGAATAGATAAGGATGTCATCTATGAACATCACTACAAACTTGTCTAGATAGGGTCTGAAAACCCTATTCATAAGATCCATGAAGGCCACGGGGGCATTGGTGAGGCCAAACGACATTATTATAAACTCATAATGACCATACCTAGTCCTACACGCTGTTTTAGGGATGTCTTCGGGTTTAATCCTAAGTTAATGATACCCTGACCTCAAATCAATCTTAGATAAGACTCTTGCTCCTTGCAGTTGGTTAAATAAGTCATCTATTCGCGACAAAGGGTACTTGTTTTTTATGGTGATCTTGTTCAACTCCTTGTAGTCTATACATAACCTTAATGTTCCATCGTTTTTCTTTACGGGGTACCCCATGGTGATACACTTGGTGTGATAAATCCCTTTTGTAATAGCTCATCTAACTGAATTTTAAGCTCCTTAAGCTCAGTTGGGGTCATACGATATGGGGCTTTGGAGATAGGTTGGGCACTAGGGATTAATTCAATTCCAAAATTAATTTTCCTCTACGGGCATAGTCCTGGTAACTCTTCAGGAAAAACATCTTCAAATTCACAAACTACAGGAATATTTCATGTTTTCTCTTCTTTTGTTTGAGTGTTAATAGCATAACACCAATATGTAATACAACCCTGATATTCCACCTTGCTTTCATAACAGAAATCAAGGGACAAGATTTTTCCTCTCTCTACCCATAGAAACATACTTTTCTCCCTATGAGCCTTTGGACCACAATTAGGTAAAATTTTGCCATCAACTCATCCAGGAATTTACTCCAGGTGAATTCAGACCCTATGAGCCTACCTTTAATAGTGTTCCACCAAATATCAGCTTCACCATTCAGATAATATGTCCCAATGTTTACTTTCTTTTCTTCTGGTACCTCTACCACTATAAAGATTTTCTCCATTCCCCTTACCCATTCCTCCAATACTACTGGATCATAATTTCCGTCATACACTTTAGGGTTGTGCCGTGCTACCTTATCTGTTAATTTATCATCTTCAGGAGGGGTTTCAGTAGGTACTTGTGGAATCCGCTTATCAATTCAGCTACTAAGGCTGGCCAGTGGTTCGGGTCCCCAATGTTGGTAGCAAACTCAGTGGGAGTTGGCGACATTTGGGCAAAATTTGGTGGCACATGATGTGAGGCTTGTTCACCCGATCCCTGGCCATGATCCGCATTATCCCCTGTATGAATCTCTGCATTGTTTTGCACTGACTCAGACATTTTGATCATATATTCAATGAAACAATTCAATCACTGAAATACCCAAACATATAAGATAAGCATGCCCAACAAATACATTTAATGTGACTCATATATTATTTAAAACAAAACCCAAAGTTTCATTATATCATTTGATAACTGCTTATTTACATACATAGCTGCCTGCTTATATACATTATCAACAAAATATATAATATCTAGCTGACTAAGTAAGATCAGCCTTGGCTCCTACCTAAAACACTAAATAGCCCCCAGTCCCTATGTCCGTTACATGCCCAAAAAAGAAACGGACCATGTCATCAGGGTCGGAAGGATTTGATTAACTATATATAATGTCATATGCTACACAAAATGCAACTATCCAATCTGACCATACTATATACATGTAGGGCTCAAAATGTAACCTACTCAAGTCAACACCTAAAAAAAAAACCTAACGATCCCTAGACGGATCGTAATTTGGGTCAGACTCACCCTTTGGCTCTTCGTTTGAGTCGAAGTTGCTGTCTGATACTCCAATCTTTACCTCATCGATCTCCTAATCGATCTGCTGCTCTCCCGCATTCTCTTAGACCTTCTGATCTATCTGCTGCTCCTTTACTACCTCATCAATCTCCTGTTCCTCCTATGGATCGTCCTCTTCCTCTAGATGGCCCTCGAAATCCTCCATAGGCTCGTTGTCAAAACTAACTACCACGACCTCCGGTGTATCGGGGAGATCCACCACCACATGAGCGTCCCCAGGACCGTTGGGCATCTGTGGAGTACCAGCTACAGGCAGCGAAGGTGGGTTGGTGCAGGTGATGTAGGCGGGGGGATGTGCCTGGTGTAAAGGAAAGACGTGCTGAAGAATTTCCATAGGAATCCCCCTCTGCTCGAACTCTTCCCGGAACATCAACTCCGAAGTGATGGTAGCCTAAGCCCCTGAACCTAGAACCTAGATCTGTCCCAACCTGGGCTCCCTGTCATCGTGAAATGATGATAGCGGAGCCTAAACTCTACCCATGGATCAACTGTGGGTAAGGACCATAGCAATCTGGATGCACAGGCCGTGATGCTGTGAAACTCGGAGAAAGGGTCCTGCTGATGTAGATTTTATGTTTTGTTTTAAAACCCTTTTTACTTGCAAGAGCACAAGGTTAATTGTAGACAAGCGAGTATAAGGGTGTCGATCCTACGAGGAACAATAGCAATTTCTAATTCAACTGTTCCAATTATAAAGAATAGTTCGAATGAGGAGTTTAATTATCAATATGAATTAAAGGAGCAAAAAGAAGAGTAAAAGTGTCAAGTAGAGAGGATTCAGATGAGAGAATGTTCAAGGATTTCGGATTTCACCTTTGATGCAAATATTGAATTGCTAATTCAAGTGGGGATTTGATTTGTCTCTTGTGCAACCTAAGCTACAAGCATTAAGTTACAAATTGAAAAGATGAATTATGATTATCAAATAAAACTATTTACCTAGTGGTTTAGCATGAATTATTCTTTTAGATATAACTCATCTAATTTCTAGCATAAATTATTCAATTTTAACAATTATAATTTTAAGTCCAATTGCATAATGTCATATTAGCCTACAAGGTCTAACATTTATTTGAGATAGCAAATTAAACTATTGTAATCAACATGATTAAATAATAGTATTAGAATGCATAAGTAGGTTAAGTTTACACTCAAAATTATACAATCAAAGAGGAAAAAATTACCTCAAAATAAATTAGCAAAAATAATATTATTATCAAGGATCCATTCTCATCCTAGAAATGAGTAGTTTAGCCGACCATAGTTAGTGAAAACACCATGATAATCGGTATATTTCACCACCTATGTCCAAAATTTTGTACTCAATTACAAACTAACGAAGTAAACACTTTCAAATTTGACTCTCAAATGAGATGAGATGAGAAGAGCAAAATAGCCAACAAAACTTATTTTCTTTCAAACCCATCAACCCAAATGGTTTTGTTTTACAAAATACTCTCAAGTCTCTAAAAAAATAAAAGAAGGAAGATAAGAATGAGAAGATGCTTGGGTGAGTGAATGAGTGTCCATGACTCCAACCTATGACCCCTTTTTATAGTGCAAAACCAACCCCTCTTAATGTCCAAAAATTAATGAAAATTAATTTCAATTAATTAGTGGTTGTTACAATGCATAAGAGAAGGCTAGTCTTAAGCTAACAATTATTTTTTGATTAATTGCATTTGACTAGGTTAACAATTAGTCATGTGGGAAATAAGAAAAGGAGTGGGTTGCTGTCTGAATGGGTGGCTGCTAGCTGGGCCGCACGGCAGGCCCAGGCGAAGTCAATAGGGGTGGAGGCAGCCTGAGGCTGCTGCCTGGTTTTGATGGGTGCGAACTGGGCCACGGGCCAGCCCAAACGGAGAGAAATGGCTTACAAGAGAGAGGAAGGCTGAGGTTGCATGGGTTGGGATGCTGGGCCGCTGAAAACAGGCCCACTCGGTCATGTGAGGGAGATTGAGGGTGAGAGGAAAGTGGCGTTGGGCTACCCGATTTTTTGGCCTTTTTTTTCTCTTTTTCTTTATTATTACTTGCTGCTGGGCTAGGCTCACTGCTTAGAGTTGGGTCAATTCGAGTTTTGATTCGCTTCATGTACAAATTCATTTCTTTTTATTTTCACCTGAAGATCACATAAAATATACATTATTATCTCATAAAATATATTTTAAAGACTTAAAAGTAGGTAAATTGAAGGGTAAAATTACATATAAAATATGAATTATCAACTCCCCAACACCAAAACTTTGCTAGTCCTTGCGCAAAGGGCAACCAAAATGCATATATTCACTTAATCCATCAAGTAGAATAAGATCAAGGAAGAAAATCAAGTAATCCAATTATGAATGCCCACTCCACATCACATATTTCAATTCACTATCAACCCACAACTCATTATCAAACACTTCTAATTCCAACTAAGTTAATAGGCTAAAATTCAAGCAAATTATGCACATAATGAAACCAAGTAATAAACTGTAAGTGCAAAACTTCACCCCACATAACGAAAATCACAGGAGCATCTTGAAAATCAAGTCCCCAATGCCAAGTCACCTTATCAACTTTTTTTTTCTTTTTTTTTAAGACTTTGAATTTTTCAAAAGTTACTTGATTCCATGTGCTTTCTTGAGTGGATAAAGATATGAGTAAAGATGACACTTAGAGAAACACTTAGTACATATTCAGGCGATTAAAGATATAGATAAAGATAGAACCTGAACATTGGTAGCGGAATCAGAACTTGATTAATTCAATTTATTTTAATTATTAATTGAAAAGTCAAAGGGGAGCTTAATGCTTAGCAAATACTCATGGTGACATTGAAAATGGGGTTACATCTCCAACTCAAAATCGGCTATATAGTGACATTAACACAACAAAAATCTTGGCCTTTAACTAGTCAAAGGTAGAAATAATTTCTAATGGGCATGGATCACATAAATCAAATCCACAAAATAAGAGTAGAACATGCATAATCATAACACTCAAGCTCTTCCCAAAATCAAATTCACCCAAAGATTTTCAAGTTTAAATTTCCTCAAAATTTTCAATTTGCCTTCCCCCCACACCCAAACCTTACATTGTCCTCAATGTAGAAAACAACAGGAAAGAAGAAAACGGAGAAAAGAGCAACACAACCTAACAGCACAGGGAAGTCATTTCCATATAAGCCCAACAATCAAAATCTCAAATGTACCTTCACAACCACCACTAGCCACAAAAGCCAAAAACCAAGTGAAGAATCACACCCAAAAACACAAGCACACCAAAAAGAAGGAAAGAATTGGGGAAAAAAAAAACCAAAAATGACTCAAACTCACCTAAAAAGATTGGGGTGCCTCCCAACAAGCGCTAAGTTTTGTGTCTTCAGCCAGGCAAGGTATCACCCACTAGTCATAGTAGATAGGGTCTACTAGATTGATGGATTCAATCAAACCAAGGTTAATATCATAAGTCACAACAGGTTTCAAACGTTGACCATTTACCATAAGAACTCTACCATCTTGGGATCCATAATTTGAATTGCCCCAGAGGGAAACACTTGTTGGACAACAAAAGTACCATCCTATCTAGATCTCAACTTGCCAGGAAATAGCTTAAGCTTAGAGTTGAAAAGTCAAACCTTCTGGTTAGGTTCAAAAGATTTACGAGAAATCATTTTATCATGAAAAGCTTTGGTTTTGGCTTTATAAATCTTAGCATTCTCATAGGCTTCATTACGCAATTCATCTAATTCATTCAATTGAAGCCTATGGCTAGAACCTGCTTATTTCATATCAAAATTAAAAGCTTTAATAGCCCAAAAAGTACGGTGTTCTAATTCAACTGGAAAATGACAAGCCTTACAAAAAAGAAGCCGATAAGGAGACATCCCAATGGGAGTCTTAAAAGCAGTACTATAGGCCCAAAGAGCATCATGCAATCTCAAAGACCAGTCTTTCCTATCTGGTTGAACCATTTTCTCAAGTGTAGACTTGATCTTACGATTAGATACCTCAACTTGACCACTAGTCTGAGGATGATAAGGAGTAACTACTTTATGAGTCACAAAATACTTTCTAAGCAAAGCCTTAAAATATCGATGACAGAAATGACTACCTCCATCATTAATAAGAGTTCTAGGGGTACCATATCGACAGAAAATGCACTTTTTCACAAACTTAACCACAACCTTGTGGTCATTGGTCCTAGTAGCCTGAGCTTCCACCCATTTTGACACATAATCAATAGCAACCATTATCTATACAAAGCCAAAAGCTGGGGGAAAGGGACCCATGAAATCAATGCCCCACACATCAAATATTTCAACAATTAGAATAGGGGAAAGGGACATCATATCACGACGGGACAGGGCACCCCGTATGTTGACAACACTCACGAGCAAGATAGAATTGGTGAGCATCTCTAAACAGAGTGGGCCAGAAGAACCCACTTTGTAAGACTTTAGCAGCTGTCCTATGACCTCCAAAGTGACCACCACAAGCATAAGAGTGACAAAAGGTGATAATATTATGAATTTCACTCTCGGGGATAAATCTACGTACCAATTGGTCAAGGCAATGTTTGAAAAGATAAGGGTCTTCCCAATAGTAATATCTTACTTGTGAGAAGAACCTATCTTTCTCTTGTTTGGACCAGTGAGGAGGAATCTTCCCAGTGGCAAGGTAGTTCAGAATGTGAGCAAACCAAGGGAGAGGGGGCATGTGACACAGTAAATAGTTGCTCATCAGGAAAGTGGTCAGAAAATTCAACTGAGTCATCAGTACACTCAGTAAAGATTCTAGACAAGTGGTCTGCAATAGAATTTTCAGAACCTTTCCTATCTTTTATTTCAATGTCAAACTCTTGGAGCAACAAAATCCATCTAATGAGTCTTGGTAAACCTCAAGTGTCTTAGCCAACAAGTGTCTTAACGCAGCATGATCAGTAAACACAATCACTTTTGAACACAAAAGGTATGGACAGAATTTATCAAGTGCAAATACAACAGCTAGCTACTCTTTCTTAGTAGTTAGATAATTCTTTTGAGCATCAGTAAGAGTTCTACTAGCATAGTAAATGACATGAGGCATTCTATTCACCCTTTGACCCAAAACAACCCCAATAGCAAAATCAAATGCATCACACATAATCTCAAATGGCAAAGAAAATCACGGGGCTGCACAATAGGGGCTGACACCAATGAAGACCAAAGCTTCTCAAAAGCTTTCACACGACTCATCAATCACAAAAGGAGCATCTTTAGTGAGGAGATTGGTAAGTGGCCGAGCCACTTTACTAAAATCCTTGATAAACCTCCTATAGAAACCAGCATGGCCAAGGAAAGATCTGACTTGCTTCACAGAAGAAGGCACAAGCATATTAGAAATCAAATCAACCTCGGCATTATCAACCTCAATCCCTTTTTTAGACACTTTGTGACCCAACACAATCCCTTCTTGGACCATGAAGTGACTTTTTTCCCAACTCAAAACAAGATTCACTTCTTCACATCTTTTCAGTGGATAGATTAACAAGGCACACATCAAAGGAAGAACCAAAAACAGAGAAATCATCCATAAGTACCTCTATGAAATTATCAATATAATAAGTAAATATGGCCATCATGCATCTGTATAATGTGGAAGGTGCATTACACAACCTAAAATGCATTCTCTGATAGGCAAAGGTACTTGATGGGCATGTAAATTTCGTTTTCTCTTGGTTCTCAGGATAGATAGGTATTTGGTTGTAACCAAAATAACCATCTAAAAAGCAATAAAAACTCTGTCCAACCAATTTTTTCAAAATTTGATCAATGAGTAAGAGGGGAAAATGGTCATTTCTAGTTACAGAATTCAGCTTTTTATAATCAATACACACTCTCCACCTTGTGGTTTGTCTAGTGGGAATAAATTCACCTTAATTATTCTTAACTACAGTTATGCCAAATTTCTTAGGGACCACTTGAACTGGACTGACCCATTGACTATCAAAAATACGGTAGATAATGCTTGCATATAAAAGTTTTACTAGCTCTTTCTAAACAACTTCTTTCATGTGAGGGTTTAGTTTGCGTTGCGTTTGCCTAACAGGTTTGGCATTGTCCTCTAAATGAATTCTATGCATACAAATTATAGGACTAATCCCTTTCAAATCAGCCACTGACCACCCAATAGCGCCCTTATAATAAGATAAGACACGAATAAACTCTTCCTCTTGATCACAAGATAAAAGAGAAGATATAATAACAGGTAGGGTCTCTTTGAGGCCTAAAAATGCATACATGAGTGAATTGAGAGGAGGTTTCAACTCAAGTTTAGTTGGGGACACAACAAAAGGTAGCATAGGAGAACTAGCCGAAGGGGGAAGGGGTTCATAAGTAGACACCCAAGAGGAAGACCCAGGGTGAGGAGTGAAATCAAGAGTATAATCCATCTCATCTGTTGTACTTCTCAAATCACACAATCTCAAATCCCCATGAGAAAGACAGGTTCCCAAGGGATCACTACTCAGAATAGTAGGCAAAGCTTCTTCAATCATTTCATCAATCACATCAACAAAGAAGCATTCAGATTCATCTTCAAACACAGGTTGAACA
>JACYFF010010365.1:94002934-94045428 GCA_017589665.1 Selenicereus undatus | reverse complement strand
TTTCCTAGAATGGAATGGTGCATACAAAGCTTGAGGGTAAGGAACCCTTGGCTTATATGTCACAGAAGAGTCAAGCACAATAGGAGAAGGGGATGGTTCATTCTCTTTTTCAGATTCGATGTCACTCTCCAAGGTCTTAAGTCTTTCTTTTTTATCATGTTCCTTCTCACTCACTTTGTTATCTACTTCTTTACCACTCCTAAGAACCATTACAAGTTTCAATTATTCAAATTGTTGGCCTTTAGGGTTCTGTATGGGATGACTTGGAGGTTTTCCTTCTTGTCTTTTACCTACAGCTATGGCTAGTTGCCCAAGTTGGGTTTTTAACTTAGTTATGGATTATGAGTGAGAGTCAACAATATGCATTTGAGACTCAATTCCTTGAAATTTAGAATCAACATTTTACACAACAGAAGTCAAGGTACCAAGAGCAGAAATTACCTTGTCAATTTCAGAGCTCCCAGATGGAGCTGGATGAGAAGAAGGAGGAGCATATCTGTGGTTTTGAAAACCAGGAGGGGTAGCCACTAAATGTACAATAAAATAGCTAACCACTACTTCGGTTATTAAATACTTTTTATAGCATAGGAAAGTAGGGATCGATCCACGAGGAAAGATTATTGTAAAAAGGCTAATTTAATCCTAAATGATTTTTACTAATCTAATTTATTAAGTCTAATCTTAATAATTCTAAAATAATTAAAATCTAATGAATAAAATTCTAGAAAAATACCCAATGATGTTCCTAAATATTCTGAATCATATTCTGAAAATAAAACAGTAAAAATATTTTCTAAATAATCTAAAAAAATAAAATCAGAATAGTAACTGAAATTCTAATTAAAAATCAAAACAGCAAATAATAATCAGAAAATAAATATTAAAAACTTAAAATATTATTATTCAGGCATAAAATCTTATAACTCTTCAATTATATCCCAATAATTTCAGAAAAATCAAATCAAAAAATTATCACAGAATATCAATGCAGAATATTAGATCTGTAATCAGAAATAAAATAATCTGCATAAATAAATATGAAAATAATTAAGAAAATTACCCTAATTCTAGGACACAATTTTTTGGACTTAGAAATACCTAATAATCGTGAATCAAAATTAAAAATCAAAATTTTCAGAATTAATTACCTAAAAACCTGCACATACCAATTTCACAAAATAATTCTGAAAAATTATCAAACAATCTCCAAACATTACGAAATTGAATATGAGCTGGTTAGGACACTATATAAACCCTATGAATTAATTAAAATCGAAAAATAACAAAAATAACTATTTTTAGTCTAAGTTCTAACAAACTGGTAATTAAATACTAAACTGAATATAAATCAATCTAAAATTATAACCACTCTAAAAATCAAAATCTAAGCTATCTAACATTACCTAGACACTCCTAAAAGACTATAATTTGGGGGGGGGGATCGATTGGAATTATTCTGAAGCTAATAAAATTAGAACAAAAATCAACGAACTAATCAGATTAATTCTAAGCAATAGATAATAATCAAAAGTTATCAAATTTATGAAGGATACTTAGTATAATCGCAATCCACCATGCAAATTAATATTTGTCATCAACACACAAGTTAATTTCATTCATGAGTTAAACTGTAGAAGATATCCACCAGTTGTTCTTCCCCATTTTTCCTTAGATTTTAGTTTACTTAGGTCAAGCCCTAATATAAACCCTACTAATTTGATAATCTTTACACCAGCGCAAAAATTTAACCAAATTAGAGCATTAAGAATTAGACAAACATCATTTAACAATTTGTAACCAATTTACTAGTAAATCGATTTAACAAAGATCTAAAGCGATTACTTAATTAAAAGAGATGAGTTTGAACCATCCATGATTAATTAGGGTGATACCTAGGCCTAAAAGATGATAACCTTTACGTATTATAATCTTCTAAACTATCAATCGAAATTGTATTTAATCAACTAGCATGCATTCTAATCGATTTAACACAAATTTCATACACGATGGACGCTAATCGCTAAAGAATCATGAATAGAAATCAACTAGGCATTAAAGCATAAAACTTGTTTCAAGATAATCAATTTAGCATGGCTTCAAGAAGATTATGCTAAGCATAAAAAAAATTACTCACTCATATAAAAAATAAAATTACAATAATAGCTCAAATATTTCATGTTTAATAGTAAACCTACCACAAAATAAATAAAACAAAGTAGTAGTAGTAGTAGTAATAATAATAATAATAATAATAGTAATAATAATAATAATAATAATAATAATAATAATAATAATAACAATAATAATAATAATAATAATAATAATAATAACAATAATAATAATAATAAAAAACAAAAATAATCCTACTTTTGAGAGGAGGGAGTGCGTGAAGAAGGTGATTCGCTGATGGTGATTGTCGATGATGATGATGACGATGCTGATGACGATGGTGGGAAGGGCTGGTGTTGATGACGATGGAAGAGGACGGTGCTGATGCTGATGAGATGATGGGAAGATGATGAAGCTTGAAGATGGTGCTGCGTGGAAGGTGGCAGCCGTGAAGGAGATGATGATGGTAGAGAAGGAGAGGGGGCAGCAGATGATGGGTGCGTGAAGGAGGTGAGGAAGCTGGGAGGTGATTGATGAAGGAAGATGTTGATGAAGGCCCCTGGAGCTGATGCCATGGAGGTATATTAATAGGGTGGGGGTTTAGGGTTATTTTTTCTTTCTTCCTTAGATTTCTTCTCCCTTAAGACTTCTAGCTTTCCACCAACTCTTGAAATCCTAGCCCAATATAATAATTATGAAAATAATAATTTTCATAATTATTATCTTTGGACCATCTTGTAGCCAAGTGTATAAAACCCGAGCTTCTACGTCCTCTCTTCTCCTCTTTATTAAATTAACACTAGCCCTGAAAAATATATAAAACAAATCAAATTAAACAAAATAATATATATAATATACTCAAAATAATTATAAAAATAATGCATGATTTTTAACTTAACAAAAAAATAACTGAAATAAAAGCGATGGGGATAGAAAAATAAATAAATAAATAAATAAAATTGTTAGATTAGCGGGAAGAAGGAAATAAAGTAAAAGGAAGAGATAAATCAAAAATCACTATTCGTTCCCCGACAACGGCGCCAAAAACTTGATGTAGATTTTATGTTCTGTTTTAAAACCCTTTTTACTTGCAAGTGCACAAGGTTAATTGTAGACAAGCGAGTATAGGGGTGTCGATCCTACGAGGAACAATAACAATTTCTAATTCAACTTTTCCAATTATAAAGAATAGTTCGAATGAGGAGTTTAATTATCGATATGAATTAAAGGAGCAAAAAGAAGCGTAAAAGTGTCAAGTAGAGAGGATTCAGATGAGAGAATGTTCTAGGATTTCAGATTTCACCTTTGATGCAAATATTGAATTGCTAATTCAAATGGAGATTTGATTTGTCTCTTGTGCAACCTAAGCTATAAGCATTAAGTTACAAATTGAAAAGATGAATTATGATTATCAAATAAAACTATTTATCTAGTGGTTTAGTATGAATTATTCTTTTAGATATAACTCATCTAATTTCTAGCATAAATTATTCAATTTTAACAATTATAATTTTAAGTCCATTTGCATAATGTCATATTGGCCTACAAAGTTTAACATTCATTTGAGATAACAAATTAAACTATTGTAATCAACATGATTAAATAATAGTATTAGAATGCATAAGTAGGTTAAGATCAAGTTTACACTCAAAATTATACAATCAGAGAGACAAAAATTACCCCAAAAAAATTAGCAAAAATAATATTATTATCAAGGATCCATCCTCATCCTAGAAATGAGTAGTTTAGCCAACCATAGTTAGTGAAAACACCATGATAATTGATATATTTCACCACCTATGTCTAAAATTTTGTACTCAATTACAAACTAACGAAGTAAACAATCTCAAATTTGACTCACAAATGAGATAAGAAGAGAAGAGCAAAATAGCCAACAAAGCTTATTTTCTTCCAAACCCATCAATCCAAATAGTTTTGTTTTACAAAATACTCTCAAGTCTCTAAAAAAATAAAAGAAGGAAGATAAGAATGAGAAGATGCTTGGGTGAGTGAATGAGTGTCCATGACTCCAACCTATGACCCCTTTTTATAGTGCAAAACCAACCCCTCTTAATGTCCAAAAATTAATGAAAGTTAATTTCAATTAATTAGTGGTTGTTACAATGCATAAGAGAAGGCTAGTCTTAAGCTAACAATTAATTTTTGATTAATTGCATTTGACTAGGTTAACAATTAGCCATGTGGAAAATAAGAAAAGGAGTGGGTTGCTGTCTGAATGGGTGGCTGCTAGCTGGGCCGCACGGCAGGCCCAGGCGAAGTCAATAGGGGTGGAGGCAGCCTGAGGCTGCTGCCTAGTTTTGATGGGTGCGAACTGGGCAGCCCAAACGGAGAGAGATATGGCTGGCAAGAGGGAGGAAGGCTGGGGCAGCATGGGTTGGGACGCTGGGCCGCTGAAAACAGGCCCATGCGGTGATGTGAGGGAGAGTGAGGGTCAGAGAAGAGTGGCGTTGGGCTACCCAATTTGTTGACCTTTTCTTTTCTCTTTTTTTTTTGTTACTTGCTGCTGGGCTAGGCTCATTGCTTGGAGTTGGGTCAATTCGAGTTTTGATTAGCTTCATGTCCAAATTCATTTCTTTTTATTTTCACCTGAAGATCACATAAAATATACATTATTCTCTCATAAATAATATTTCAAAGACTTAAACGTAGGTAAAACGAAGGGTAAAATTATATGTAAAACATGAATTATCAACTGCGCATGAGCTATCATGCTAGCACGCAATCGTGAGATGTGAGCCGCCACAGACATACCAGGCATCATATTAATAGCATAAGGATCCATCTAGCAAGGAAAATACAAATGAGCGGCATGTAGAAGATAAACAATATGCATTTTTAATATCACAAATCTCTAATAATATACGATATTCCTTACTAATAACCTTTCTCACCCTCCTATATCTAAATTCCATACTCCATATGCCATTAGGAAAATCAAAACCTTGCACTATTACCAAATCTGTAACACCCCAAATGTACATAATTCACTGTTTGCGTTCTCATCAATTAACATCATCAATTAATAGTGATATCCCAAATGATCGGGGCGTTACCGCCACTCAAAAAGGATAAGGCTTGACTTAAAAATGATTAAACATAACTAAGCTTAACATCATTTCCATCACACGACATTTGTAAAAGTAATCCATCAAACCAACATCAACAGTAACTAACGACCTCATAGTTTACGTCGAACTATAGTAACTCCTAACAGAGTCTATAGTTCTAACATCAAAATATCTCATAATATAGTGCTCAAAACATTTCAGCACTAAAATACCACTATTCCTTTTAGACATTCCCGCTCACTTATCTTCTTCAGTCAGCCTGCCAGCCGGAGGCCGATTCGCTGAACATTTTCCTAAAACAAAATATGAAAATATTTCGAACTGTGAGTCAAAACTTAGTACATGCATTTCTATATTGTTAACTGCACACTGAAAAACTGGTTGGGCCCTCATTGCAATTCATTTTAATTTAAAATAGGGAATGATATTAATATTAAACTGCATTGTCAATTATTATCTAATAGTGAATCCCTAGTAACTGTTACGACCTGAAGATAGGTGTATACCTGCCAAGCTGATCGGGGGACCTCGCCTGAAGCAGCGCTGGTAATTGAAGGGTAATGCCCTGTAACTGATAACTGGTGGGGGCACTAATTATGTGATAAACCACTGATTAAATTGATTCATTCTTGTACTTGCTAAAATATTATAATTTTGATAAATACGTGCTGATTTCTAAAGATACAGACAATGAACGTACCTGGGACTTTTAATGAAATGCCACTGAGTATGATTGTGTACAAAAGGGAAGCAAATGATAGTTTAGGCCCTGATTCTGTACAAAAATATCGTTATAGGAACATATAGTCAGCAAATGTATTTATTTTCATAGTTAATACTTTAGTAAAAGAAAAATAAGGGCGTAATAGGGGCTAAAGTGAATGACTCGTAACCTAGTCTCCTGATCTCCATTTGAGACCTAATTCCCTAATATAGAAAGCTTAAGAAGCCCCGAAAAACTTGTGCTTAGTTTTGTTCAATTTGTCTTTTTAGAGTTAGATAGCTAGATTTTGAATACAAAAAGAAAAAAGAAATAAAGAAAAATAAATATAACCCAAAGTAAAAATATATCCATTTCATTGATTATCTTGTGCTTAGTTTTTTGAATTTGTTCCTAAAATGGACTGCATGATATTAGAAAATTAATAATAATTAGGGTGGTAATAGTTGCCCTATTACTAAAAATTTTCAATTTTTAACGGATTTATTCTAGCCAAATGCTTCCCCCTTTCTCTTCTCACCTGTGCATCTTATTCTTCAGAACCGATTATTCATTATAATTTTGCTTCTTCCATTAATATTAAATATTGTATGATTTAATTATTATTTTTCTTACTTGAGTTCTACTTTCATTTAAATGCCTCTCAAATATGAAAATAAATATACAAAAGAAATAAAACAACATTACATACAAAATTAAATGAAAATAAAAATCAAACCAAATGCAAGATGGAGGCTATTCAAATTGTCTACTATAGCATGCACCGTACAAAGTACGGGTCCAAACTAGTACTTTGGTAAAAGAAAAGTAAGTGCGTAATAGGGGCTAAAGTAAATGACTCGTAAGTTAGTCTTCCAATCTCTATTTGAGACCTACTTCCCAATATAGAAAGCTTAAGAAGTCCCAAAAAAATTTCATTTAGAATACAAAACATGATTCTCACGATAGAGTTCCCAAAATGGGGCTAGAACACAAGTGTGCGGGTTTTAGTCTAACCTGCGCAATTCTAGTAAAATAGCCATAACTTTTTCCACAGACCTCGGATTAAGACGACTCAAAAGCAATTTGAAAGCTAATGCATTGGTAGATCATAATTTTTGGTTGGGCCGTTCACTACCAGTTTATTAGCAAAGACTGCCCTATTTTCTGCCATTTTCAAGCCCCCACTATCATTGCTTTCTCTTTTCTTTTCACAAAAATCCTCATCTAAAATCACTCCTTAAAATCATGTAACAAAGTTTTGGTCCTTCCCATCACCATACAAAACCACCTCTCTCAATTTCACTTCATAATCGTAGACATCAAAGATTCATTTCTTAATCAAATATATACAAATAACATGCTTGCTATTAAAGGAAAGTTAAACCTTGCATAATCATTAAAACCCTAATAGTAGCTTGAGGGGCTAGGGTGGCTAGTGGGGCTGTTCTGGTGGTGGTTTGGTGGCTAAAATAGCAGTAGCCAACATAGAAGAGAGGGGGGGGGGATTGTGGGGTTAGAGAGAGAAAGGAGGGAGATATGGTGTGAGTTTGGTTGTGTTGTTTTGACTTGTCTACAAACTTAGCTGAATTTTTATCCTCCCAAAAGTGGCTTTAGCTAACCATGGCTAAGCTTAACTCATGGTAATTAGCTAGGTTAATATGCAAACTTGTTGGGTTTCAAATTGGGTTGAAATAAGTTGGGTTCAGGAATAAAATGCTTCGTAACGATAACGGTTTTACGTAATTCAAAATTAAATTTTTGTAATGTTATGGAAAACAAAATAAATTACTTACATTAAACTTGTTAGGGCCTATTATCAATTCTTCCAAAGTTTTCATTAATAATTAAATAAATAAATAAAACCCGAATAGCCAAGTTAGGGTCAAAATAAAATTTTTCCCACCGGGATGATTAAATGCGATAAATAAATATGAGAAAATCATTAACATAAGGTTATTAAATATATAAACATAATTTAGGGTTGGGCTTTTATAGAGACTATAATAAAGAAGACATGACAAAGTTATTTCTACAAACTTTTTAGCAGTGAGAGTGATGAGATTTTTAAATAGGGTGAATGAGGACAACTAGAGAGGCATCTAAACCTTAAAGCATGCCATAATATCACTAAAGATGAGGTTGTTGATGTTTTAAGAAAGATGAAGGGAAAAGAGTCGGCCCAGATTGTATACGTTTATAAATTTGAAAATGTCTAGGTGAAGATGGGCTTAACTGGTTACCTAGGTTTTTCAGTGTCATTTTTAAGACTACTAAAATGTCTAATGAGTGATGAGTTAGCACTATTGTTCCCTTATACAAAAACAAGGGGGATATTCAAAACTGCAACAATTATATAGGTATAAAGTTATTAAGCCATACTATGAAAATATAGGAAATGGCGATTGAAAAGAGGTCAAGGAAAGACATTTTGATTTCTAAGAACCAGTTCGGCTTTATGATTAGGAGATTGACTAAAGAAGTGATACATCTTGTAAGAAGACTTATGGAATTCTTTAGGGTAGGGAAAATGATTTGCATATGGTGTTTATTCATCTAGACAAGGCTTACGACAAGGTGCCCAGGGAAGTGCTGTGGAGTTGCTTGGAGAGGAAGTATCATATGAGCATATTCGAGTCATTAGAGATATATACGAGAGAGAAAAGTGTGAAAGTGAGGACATTAGGAAGAGGCACAGAGGACTTCCATATTGATATTGGATTACATCAGGGTTCGGCTTTAAGCCCTTTTCTTTTTATGATTGTCATGGATGAGCTCACAAAAGACATTCAAGATTTAAGGTGGTCGAGATAAGGATGATTAGGTGGATGTGTGTCATACAAGATCGGATAGGATCAAGAATGAAATTATCAGACAGAAGCAGGGGCCACCCTTATAGAGGACAAGATGAGGGAAATAACATTCAGATGGTTTGGACATATCAAAAGAAGAGATATAAATGCACACTTGTGCAGTTGTGAGAGAATTGATCTTCCTAGGGTGTAAAAGGAGTAGAAGTAGACCAAGTAATTGTAATGAGGTGATTAGATAGGATATGAGATATTTAATACTTATAGAGGACATAACTTAAGATAGGAGTTTATAGAGGACTGGGATTACGGTGCTATATTTTAAGTAGTTAATGGTGTATACTTCAACTTTTTTGTGATTTAGGATGTTTTCCTGTGGTTGTCTTGTACTTTAGGTTTAGGGATGACACTCCCAGCTATCCTAATTTTATTTAGTTATCTTATAATTGTAATGGTCGCTATTGTTGTATTCTTATTGTGGTTATAGTTCTTCTGACTTACTGCACCTAGTTGTCTATTTAATTTATTCTTGCCCGTTCGTGAATGAAGTTATATACTTTATTTGACGTTCCTCTGGTCAAATATGTTCCAAAAATTTTCTCCGTAACAAAATATTTTTGTGAAGCTTTCTTATGAGTCTCTTAGAATCGATTTTTATGATGGCACAAGTGGTTGCAGGGGTAAGACTGTCTACATTTGAATCTTCTCGGACCCCACAAAAGTGGGACTCACATTGGGAGTAGTGGTTGTTGTTGTTGTAAGATATTTGTAGCTTGAAATGAAAAATAGAATACAAATGTGCGACTAAATAACAAAAAAATCTCTTACCTAAGATGAGCGCTAACAATTAGGCACAAATCTCCGGTATGCTTCCCCCTTTTTCAGGAGGACTATCTTGATATACAGACCTAAAGCAATTTCTTAATGAGAATTACTTGGTGTTGTAGATCATCAAAGCGATAGAAGTATATATTAAATTGATGAATTGAAATGCCAAAATAATACAATTAAAAATAATACAATCTCAGATAGTTTTCCCCCCTGGGGATGGGGGGATGTTGTACAACTAACATAGTTTATAGAGAAATAGATAAATCAATTGCTAGCAGACTAACAATACAATGCAAGTATCACACTCCATTGTTTCTTTTTGATGGAGAATGCCCAGTAGCACAACTGGGTGCTAGAGGGGAAGGGTGAGGAGAGCGTTAGATAGGCTTGGGTGTAGAGCACACCCAAAGGCTTAGTTGTACCCACCATAAATTTCTTGCGATCTAGAGAAATTTAGACAATATAAATTAAGCCTGAATCTCCCATATGAAATTTTTAATAGACGAAAAAAACCTAAAAAAAGGAAAACATATACAACAAATAGATTGCGGCTTGTCATAAGTAACAGAATGTAAAATGTCAATCCTTACATCTTTCAGCCATAAGGAACAAGGGATAAGACAGGAGAGCAATGAACAAACTTGAGCTTAAGAAGCCCAAGTCTTAGATGCTTCATTATACTCTTTAAGTTTTCTTGATCATCCTTCCAATTCTTTGGTTTTATCGAATCCAATTTCATACTTTAGTTAGTTTATGGTTGAAGGAAAGTCGATTTTTTGAAAATCATTTTGTGGCAAATAGATTTTCATATCAAAATTTCCATTGCTTTGTGTATGATACTTTTCATGGTTTAACATTTAGGGTGGACAGTAATTGAGATGCCTATCCCAATTAGGGTGGAAATATATACATTTATAGTGAGAAGTCAAGTCACAAGTTACATGAATATATATCAAGGCCTAATATAACAAGAAATATATGTACACACACACACACACATACACACACACACTCCCTTAATCTGTATGGGGTGAAACAACAAAAAGATTGGCCTTGAATTGCAGAGACTTTTGTGATGACAATCCTTTGGTGAAGATGTCAATAACCTAGGACTAGGTGGGAATAAACTGAACCTACAGATTTGAGTTAGATACCATCTCATGGACAAAATGGTAATCCACTTTAATGTGCGTAGCAAGATAAGTGGCAGAGATATTGCCATAGAAGAGTCAAATGGGAACGTGCATTGGAAGACCCAAATCCAAAATATGACATAACCATTGGATCTCTGTGGTAGTATAGGTAACAACACAATATTCCACTTTAGTAGCTGAATAGGAGACAGTAAGTTGTTTCTTGAAGCGCCAGGACATGAGCTAGCCTAATTGGAATCATAAAATTCCACTATGAGATCAAGACTGGAGTTGGCATTAAAGAACAAGCTATGATAAGTTGTGTGCCCTATAAGTACCTGAAAATGCGCTTGACAACAACCATGAGAGATGTACGAGGAGCATGTATAAACTAGGAAACTACATGTACTGCGTAAACAATGGCAGGCCTAGTCATAGTATGATACTGCAGAGCTCCAACCGTAGAACGATAATCAATAGGATTAGTAAGTAACTCACCACTAGTAAGGGATACAGTGGTTCGAGAAACACATTGAGTGCGCACAGATTTGAGAGCATGAAAATAAAACTTCTTAAGTAGGTCAGAGACATATTTATTTTATCAAAGAAAAAGGCCATGGGATGTGTGCACAACCTAAACCCTTAGGAAATAATGAAGGTCACCAAGATCCTTCATAATAAAGAGTGGACAAAGTGGCAATAAATGATTGAATTAAGGTAGCATTATTACTAGTAAGAAGCATGTTATCAACATAGAGAAGGAGAACAAGAATCACAGATTGATGACGGTAAACAAACATAGATGTATCAATTTTACTGCATATGAAACCTTGGAAAGAAGAAAAGTGCTAAAACGTTAAAACCAAGCTCCAGGGCCTATTTACAGAGAGATAAATACTTCTTAAGACAACATAATGATTAGGGAAAGAGGGATGAACAAATACATTGGGTTGTCTCATATAGACCTCTTAATCAAGATAGCCACGCAATAAGACATTTTTCACATCAAGTTGTCAAATTGTCCAGTCACAAGAAACTAAAAAGAAAGAATTAAATGAAAAACAAAAGTTTTCACAACTAGACTAAAGGTTTCATGGTAATCTATACCTATCTGTTGGTGATTGTCAATAGCAATGAGGCAAGATTTGTGGGAATCAGCAGACCTGTTTGATACGTATTTAGTCCCATAAATCCACTTACATCCGACTACTTTCATTAAAAGAAGTGCGTGGTACAATCTCCCATGTGTCATTTTCCAAAAAGGCATGAAATTCCTCCACTATAGCACAATGCCAGGTAGAGTGCTTAAAATCTTATGTGAAGGAAATAAGATCAGCATCCTCATGCAGAACACTTAGGAATAAGATATTTTTGTGTTTAAAAATTCCAGATTTGGAATGAGTTTCCATATGATGGAGATTTCATGGGCTAGACGGGGCATCATTAGAGGATATCCAGGTAAGGAGGGTAATGTAGCATTTGTCTAAGGTTGCTAATAAGTGGGCTGAGGTTGGAGATTAAGTGAGGGCGAAGAAGTAGACCAATAAGAGGGGGAGATAAACACAGTGGAATTCGAATCAAGAAAGGACACAACATTGAGAACCTAGATCATGGGCTGCAGTGGTGTAGATACTAGAGTAGACGTAGGCGAGGCTTGGCTAAGTAGACCTGACAAATGGGTCATTCGGTTCTGGTACAGGTCGGGTCAAGTTTGGGTTGAGTCATGTTCGGGTTAAGTGACATTTTTGGTCGATTCGGTTTGGGTCGGGTATGGTTCGGTTCAAGTCGATTTCGAGTCAGCCAATTTTTGGTCAAATATGCTTGTCATGCCAAAACAAGCAACTTTGTAGAAAATTCTGGGTCGGATATGGTTCGGGTCGGGTCAATTCGGGTTTAGGGTCCACTTTCGGGTGAGCATATTTTGGTTGTCAGGTCGGGTACGGGTTCGGGTCGTTCGGGCCAGGTTTCGGGTCTTGGGTCAGTCTTTTCAGGTGTAAGGCTAAGGGACGATAATTGGCTGAATTGACACAGGGTTATGCACAGGCCCAGGCACAGACGACAATGAGTGAACTAGGCCATAGGTTGAATTAGAGATAGTCGATATGAGAGTGGATAGACCAACGAATGTAGGACTCTAAGATGGAAAATAAGTGGAACTAGAGCATCTAGATTTATGCACTCTAATGATATCGGGGTAATGAGAAATATGATTGTGAAACACAACATGTTAACTTATATACACTCAACCAGTGACCAGATCAAGAAAGTTGTAAGCCTTGTAATGTGAGGCATACCCAATAAAGATACACGCCATGGATCAAGGTTGAAATTTATGTTTTGTCTATGGAATTAAATTAGAAAACATTATGATCCAAAAACTCTTAGGAAACTGTAATAAGGGGATTTGGAAAATGGTATATGAAAAGGTAATAAACTATTAAAATGGGAGAAGGCAATTTGTTTATTACATAACTAGCAGTCAAAACAGTATTATACCAAACTTTTTTTTGGGCATATTAGCATCAATAAGGACTGTGCATGCCATTTTAACTATATGAAGATGTTTAGCTTCAGCTACATCATCTTGTTGCTAAGTGTAAAGTGCAAATTTCTGAAAAAAAAACCCTTGATTAATTAGTAATCAAAGAATGGACCATTGTCATATTCTTTGCCATAATCACTTTGAGAATAATTGATCTTAGTTTAAAAATGTTTTCAACCAATTCTTGAAACTGATAAAAATTTGAAGTCCATTAGATTTTTTCATGGAGGACATAATTAAGAAAATCTAAAAAAATGATCAACAAATAGGATATAATATTTGTAGCAAAGAGATGAATAAATAGGAGATTATCATGAGTCACTAATTTCAAACTTATTAGTGCTAACAATGGACTTATTGGAAGGCAATAAATGAAAAATCCTAAAACTAATATGCCCTAGCCTACGATGCCAAATATTAGCAGTCTAGTTGACAATAGGGTAGAGATTTCTACTACTTCTAACTCAAAGAAGAAGATGCCCCACTTCCTTGTCCTGAATTGAGACACATGAGTCATCAAAAAACAACTTGGCAATTGTTATCTTGGCATAAAAGTTTGATTGAAGTCAAATTGTGTTTTAGATAAGGAATATGAAAAACAGAATTTAATTTCAATGTTTTAACATGAGTAGAAATATGACAATTGCCAATGTGGGTAATTGGGAGCTTAGATCCACTCCCTACAACTATACAAGTAGTACAAGTATAAGGGCTTTAGTGAGAAAATTACCATTACTTCGTGTCATGTGTGCCAAAGCTATTGAATTATGATACCGTGCAGAATCTTAGCTCTCAACAAGAGACTCTGCAACAAGAGATAGGGACTCTGGAGTAGGACATGTACTAGAAGGGAAATGAGGACATTGAAGAATAGAGTGGCCATACATGAAACAAATTTGGCATGTAAGATTAGTAGAGGCCAAACCCAACAACCCAAACTAAGATGAGGTATCTACAGAGAAACAGTTAGTGCAAGGTTGGAGACGAGTATTAAAACATGAATAAACTTAATCACTTACAGAAATACCTATAGGCACACTCCTATTTGATGATGAAGAATTCTGATTTTGGGTATGATTATGGTTGTCTCCGCCTCCTCCCATCCCCCATTGTTGCTGTTTTTATTATTATACCATCCACCATCTTGGTTATGATTTTGACCGCCATTGTTGTTGTGACGGTTGCCAAATGATGGCTTAGACGAGGAAGCTTGTTGGGAGAAAAACATAAATGAACCCCCACATAATCAGCACTCTCTAAGAACTGAAGATGCTACTCTTGAACGAGAAGACAAGGCCACAAATCATTAAAGTCTAGTTGCATGGGGACGTAAGTGAGTGTCATCACGAAAGTCTCCTAATCACGACTAAGAGCCATCAACATGTAATGGACTAAGTCATTGGAAGGGATATGTGAGTTGATCATTGCAAGACTATTTGTAATATTCTTGATTTCATTGACAGGTGGTAAAAATGTGCATCAGTTTAGGGTTGTTTGCTATCATTTCTTAGGGGATTGTGTGCTTTAGCAGATGATTTATGCCCCTATTTTCGTTTTACGCTTGGGTATGCTTCTTTGATGCATTTCGTAGGTTTTAAGAACTTTTGACTTAGCGTTAACCCTTAGATGAATGCAAGTTGACTAACCACAAAGGTGCCCCTAACCTATATGCCTGTGGGAAGAAGAAGAAAGAAAGAAGATAGGTTGGAGTCCACCACGTTCAGGCTATGGTAAAGGCCACAAACCGCACTATAGTATAAACGGCTCCACTCTTCACCTTCCTCTGATCATGTGGCCGAGTTTAATAGAGCTCTTCTATTTTAAGGCCGCCTGAAGAGCATCCCCCACGTATTCTATCTCTCATCTTACTTAAAAAGTTCAACATTTTCTAATCATTTTTCAGTAATAGAAGAATCAAGGAAAGGAATTCGCAAGTGGAGGCTTGAACATGGAAAGATTGTTGAAGAGTTCTTCATTGTTGCTAAGCATACTTCTCTGCTTACTTCTTGAACTCCCTTTTGATTTGTTCTAGTTAGATTATTGTTTAGTTTGAATTATTTTGGTCTAGTTTAATTCATAAGTGAGCAGTTTCCTAGTTTAGGGATTTGCTAGCCAAATAATAATATCGAATTCCTAATTTCTATCAAACCTTGTGCTTTATCTTGTTTGGCTTAGTTCAATATATCTTGTGCTTTGATTGGATGTGAGTGATTTGGCCAATTTACTTGCATATGTTTAGCTAGTTGGGTGAAATACCAAAAGGTGAAACTCACTATTAGATCAAAAGATTACACTTAACCTTGTGGTTCTTGGGAGAGGATTGCATGTTGAGAGAAAAAATTGATAAATCAAGATCATAAGCTTGGACTAAAATAAAAACCTTTGAAAGAATGGTGATTAGATCAACTTAAGTAATTCACTTTATTTTGAAAGAGAAGACTGAATTTTGTTTGTTTATCATCCTTTAAACCAACCAAAATTTGAGAAGAGCACTTGTTTAATTCAAGGATCCAACCCATTATGACGCAAATTCAATCCCTAAATGTCTTTTATTAATTGATTTCTTCATTTAAAATATCAAAGTTCACTAGGTTAGATAAGCAATCAATTGATTACTTAACCGCTTAGCATTTTAGTCGAACAAAACTTGATAGATTGCATTGGTCTCTGTAGGATGATATTTAATCTTTACTAACACCCAAGCACTTGCGGGGAGTGTTAAGTCTTTTGGAGTCTTTGTCGGGGAATCAATTTGTCAAATACTGAGGTCTTTATAAGATTGACTAATCGTTTTCCTATTTTGTTTTTAATTCGCTTTAGTAGTGCTTATGTAGTTGGTTGTAGGATTTCTTCCCTTTTATGCGAAGTCCTATCCTGTGTGATCTTGATCCTAAGATAGAAATGACTAATTGTTTGAGGAGAAAGAAACAACGATTAGAGAAGTAAAAGCACAAGGGTCATGCAAACCCACCAAAGATGGCCAGTGGAGGAGGAGATCAAAGAAGCATACTCCAGGTTTTTGTTACCATAGGAGTCCAAGGCATTACTTCAAACATTACTCATCCTAATGTGGAGGCCCATAGCTTTTGGCTCAAACCAGCTCTTATTTTGGTGGTACAATAATCGCAATCTGGTGGCACCTTGATGGAGGATCCCAATTTATGCCTTTGGGTATTTTTAGAGGTGTATGATATTTTGAAGCTTAATGGAGTCTTTATTAACGCTATTCATCTCCAACTATTTCCCTTCTTATTTAGGGACAAGGTAAGAGCACGATTCCATCGTGCAAACATTCTATAATGGAGTGACTCAACCCATACGGTCTACCATAGATGCGGCAGTGGGTGATACTTTGATGAACAAGATAGAGGATGAGGCCTATAACTTGATCAGGGAGATAGCTCTTAATAACTATCAATAGTCTAGCAAAAGATACTAGCCTAAAAGGGTTGGAAGTAAGTTAGAAGTTGATGCTCTTACTTTAATTTCTACTAAAGTGGATGTTATGAATCAGAGACTGGACCGTTTAAATGTGAATGTTGTTAGTTCAAGGACCTTCTCTTTCCATGTAAAATTTGTGGTTATGTTACCCATTTGACAATAAATTGTCAAGTTGGGAGCCCTTTTGCTTAGGATACTAGTGGCCAAGTCAATTATATCGACAACTTCAACTCTAGACTGACCAATGACGTTGTTTCCAATACCTACGATCTGTGTTGAAGGAATCACCCTAATTTCTCATACAGGCCTAACCCTCACCCTACACTTCCAATGAATGCTAAATCACCCCTGCGTTTCGAAGGCCTCCCTTTTCTAACAAGCTCCACAAAAGTCCAACTTAGAGGCCACGATGGAGAGTATGCTTATAGTGCAACAAAAGCAAGATGAGAATATTAAGCAATTAGCCTTTAAGATTGATGTGTTTGCTATTCACAATAAGATGTTGGAAGCTTCAATTGCCCAACAAGCTAGCTCTTTGTCTACACCTTTCAGTAGACTCCCTAGTAAGACTGAGCTTAACTCTAAGGACTCATGCAATGCCATGATTTTAGGGGCCGACAAACAACTCGAGGGGCCTAAGGGGATTACCAATTATGTGGACTTGCATGATGAGAATTTTGTTGAGAAAAAGGTGCCTAATTGCTCTAATGATGTGTATGATGATGAAGTCATGAATTATGTCAATGAGGTTCCTAAGGACTTTGAATAATCTTCCCCAAAACTTTTTCCTCTTCCTTGACCTTTTCCTCAAAGAATAGGTAAGGCCAAGCTTGATTTGCAATTTGGGAAGCTTTCAGAGGTCCTCAAGAAACTCCATATTAATATCCCATTTATTGATGTCTTGTCTCAAATGCCTTCAAATGCTAAGTTTTTAAAAGAGATTTTTTCTGATAAAAGAAAACTAGAACATAAGACAGTGGCATTGACTAAAGAGTGTAACACCGTAATGTAAAACAAGCTTCCTACTAAGCTTAAGGATCCCAGTAGTTTCTCAATCCCTTGCTTGATAGGGAATTTGTGCATTGATATTCCTTACGTGACTTGGGCTCAAATGTGAGCTTGATACACCTTTCTATGTGTGAAAAGTTGGATCTAGGAGAGATGAGACGAACTACCATCTCCTCACAATTGGAAGACCTTTTTATGAAATAGCATGTGGGTGTTTTACAGGATGTTCCCATCAAGATAGGATATTTGTATATGCTAATGGATTTTGTGATTCTTAAGATGGAAGGGAATACATACACCCCAATCATTCTTGGAAGGCCTTTCTCTGCCACTACCGGGTGTCGTATTGAAGTGAAAAATGGTAAGTTATGATTTGATATGGGGGATGATCATGTGGAGTCTACCTTATTCAAGGCTTCTAAATTCCCTTCTATTTCTGATAAGTGTCATAGAATTGATGTGATTGACGACTTAGTAGGGGAAAAAGACACTAACCAAGTTTCTCATGACTAATACGTTTCTAGTGACTCTCTTGAGCATTGTATATTGAATGAAGGATGCGAATATTGAGGTAGCAATGTGTGCTTAATTTTTGGAAGTCTCTACACAAGTTTCACCTACCCTTATCAATGGGGAAGACTTTGGAAGTGATGATGAGCCCTCTTTTGGATCAGAAGCATGCCCCCGAGATAGAATTAAAACCACTCCCTTTTATTTGATGTATGAATTTCTTGCCCCCAACTTTGTATGTCCTGTGACTATTGATGCAACACAAATTGACTCTTTACTTAGAGTACTTAGAATGCATCGCAAAGCCATTGGTTATACTCTTGGTGATCTAAAAGAAATTCACCTTTCTGTGTGTATAAACCGCATATTAATGGAAGATGACCGTAAGCCTTCAGTTGAGCACCAAAAACGGTTGAATCCTAATATGAAAGAGGTGGTCAAGAAAGAAATTCTGAAGTTTCTTAAGGCCAACATTATATACCTTATCTCCAATAGTAAGTGGGTATGTCTTGTTCATGTTGTGCCTAAGAAAAAGGGGATGCCGGTTGTGAAAAATGAGAGCAATGAATTGATTTCCACTAGGACAGTCAAGGGTTAGTGAATGTGTATTGGCTATATGAAGTTGAACATAGCCACCTGTAAGGACCGTTTTTCCCTTCCCTTCATTGACTAAATGCTTGAACAACTGGCCAAAAACTCCTATTTTTGTAACCTAGTTGGGTATTTGGGGTTCTTCTAAATCCTTATTCACCATATTGACAAAAAAAAAAGATGACTTTTACTTATCAATATGGTACATTTGCATATAGGAGGACGTCATTCAGGCTATGTAGTTCCCCGCTACCTTTAATTGTTACATGATGGCCATTTTTTCTAATTTTATTGACGACATTATGAAAGTGTTCATGGGTGATTTTTCAATGTATGGTACATCTTTCAACTATTGCTTGAATAATGTGTCCAAAGTGTTGCAAAGATATGAGGGTGTGAATGTGGTCTTAAATTAGAAAAAGTGTCATTTTATGGTACAAGAGGGGATTATCCTAAGTGAAGGTGATTGAGAAATTACTACCATCGACTTCTATAAAGGGTGTAAATGGTTTTCTTGGACATGTTGGTTTTTACCCGCGGGTCATTAATCATTTTTCCAAAATTACAAAAACTCTCACTTAGTTGTCAAGGATGCGCTTTTTGACTTTAATGACGAATGTTTGAGTGCTTTTCTCATGTTAAAAGCGGCTTGAATTTCGGTTCCGGTTATGCAAGCCCCAAATTGGGAGCTTCCTTTGAGGTGATGTGTTATACATGTGAATACGCCTTGGGAGCCGTTTTGGGACCAATGAATAATAACAAGCCATATGGCATTTATTATGCAAGCCCAGCTTTAGATGAGACACAAGTGAATTATGCCACAACGGAGAAAGAATTCCCAGCAATTCCATTTGCCTTTGAACAATTTCGTTCATTCCTTATCAATTCCAAGGTGAATGTCTTCACTGATCCTGCCGCATTGAAATATCTTTTGAAGAAGTCCGACTCTAAGGACCGACTTGATAGGAAGAATTCAAGTTTTTAAATTTATAACCCCAAGTACAAGGTTCTACCATTGAGTACTCGAGGTGTCGTCCACTAGGAGTTGGGTTTCAAGTACCGGAGCTAGTTAGAGAAACTCAATCTAGGCAAAAAAGGAAGGACATGAAAACAAGGCTAAATTACGCTAATAAAAGCGAAAGAGGTGGTTTGCAACTATGATTTGACCAAGTGATAAACTAAATAGTCAAGATAAGTCCTAACCCACAACTAGAGATGGGCGGCTGCACCATTGAAGACCACCCAAGCCCTCTCTCAAGGGTCATGGGTTGGTTAGCTTAATTGTTTTAACCACCTATTTTCATGGGGTTAGGTAAATTAGACCACAAGATTAGCAACCTTCAGACTTAGCTAGGATTGGGACTATTTTCATATCCAAAGCCTGGCTATTCTTTCTCTTGCACTTAGCTAGTTTACGTCACCTCTTAGCATAAGTCAACCGCCTAAAAATAAGGATGAAAGCTCTCTCAAGCATTTCATCGAACACGTGGCCAACATGAAAGAAAACTCCTAATCGGAGGCATAAATTAGGTGTGGTTAGGTCCAGTATAGGTATAATTAGCCATCAAAAGGCTAATCACGATCTAAACAACCCAAAACTAACAATTAATCATCAATGAAATGCAAAAGCCCCAAATTAAACCTAAGCTAACAAATATTTGCAAACATGAAAATGGAGGAATTAATCTAAACTAGTATGGATGAAAGGATATATTAAACATAGAACCATAATAAATACTAAATATTTAAGCTAAATACAATCTAAACTAACATAATCAAATCAAGAGAAAACAAAAAAAGCATGAAATAAAGAGGGAGAGAGAGAAAGAGAGAGAGAGAGAAAGCGAAACTTATGGTTGATTGATTGAATGAACTTGAAATCCATAAGCTTGAATCCAAGATTAACCCAAACAAATCCTAATCTTGCTAATCTAATCCCCCTATTGGGGTTTTTATTGGCTAAACCTAACCTAAAAACCTCTAAAAGAACCCCCAAAAAGTCCTGAAGATAAGCCTTAAATAGGAATCAAGGTGTAATAGCCCAAACCTAAATTATGCTTATTTATTTAATTAAGTTATGTTGTTTTTTTTTCACATTTAATTATCTCATTTAATCATCCCGGTTGAAAAAATTCCATTTGGGCCCCACTTTGTAATTCGGGTTTTATTATCGTAAAATTTTGGGTGAATCAATAGCCGGCCCTGATAAATATGTTTTAAAGGATTAAATTATTTTTCATAACATCACAAAAATTTAATTTCGAGCAACGAAAAATTCAATTGCATAAAGTGTGACTTTCTTCACATAATTCCCCTCTAAAATCACTCCTTAAAATCATTTAACAAAGCCTTGTTCCTTCTCATCACCTTACAAAGCCATATTGCTCAAAATCACTACATGATCTTTACATGTTCTACAATCATTCTTTCCACAAAAACACTTAGAATGCTTTGATAACCTCACCTATTTGCATAAATAAATAAATCAACCTCCTTTAATTATTTGTTGGAATTTTCATATTCCATCCATTTTGATAAAAACTCAATAACATCATTAATCAAGTCTATCATACATCCAAACCACAAATTCCATCTCAATGAACTCAAATAAACTCACTTAATGCCAAAGATTAAACTAAATCAGGCATGGCCATAAAACCCTAAATTATGACACATACAAATTTCCATCTAAATCACCCTAAATGAGTAAAATTAGATCTCCAACCATCTTTAAGCTTATTTTCCATGCTAGATCACAACAATTAAACAAACAAACACAAATGCAAACTCTCTTGATTCATACATGCTTGATCAAGCCCAAGCTCAACTCCACCATATCCAACATCGCCTAAAATAATAAAATTTGTATAATAACATCTATTTTAATCAATGCCATGATCCATAAACAAATCATCCATAAAAACCAAAATTAAACAAGATAAGGGTTAGATATTACCTCACTTTAAGCTTGAATATATGAAGATGGAGGTGGTGTTTGGTGGTGGTAGGAGTGGCAGCTGGTGGTGCAAAGGGTGGTGGCTGGCCGGCTGGTGGTGGCTAGGAGTGGCAATAGCACTAGCTTCAGCACTGGTTGGGCAAAAATTGGGGGACCAGCCATGGGGTGGAGGAAGTGGAAGAAGAAGTGAAGTTGGATTTTTATTCTTTTTACTTGGTTGATATTTTTTTGAATTGCTTGCTTTACTTGGATGAGTTTTATCCTTCAAAAAGCATCTTTTTGCTAATGACAATTAAGCATAATTGGTTTAGCTATGTAAATGAGTAGTAGTTTGTTGGGCCCGAAATTGGGCCTTAATGAATTTGGGCCCGAAAGAAAGTCACACTTTATGCAATTGAATTTTTCGTAGCTCGAAATTAAATTTTTGTGATGTTATGAAAAACAATTTAATCATTTAAAACATATTTGTCAGGGCCAGCTATTGATTCATCTGAAATTTTACAATAATAAAACCCAAATTGCAACATGGGGCCCAAATGGAAATTTTCTAACCGGGATGATTAAATGTGATAATTAAATGTGAAAAAAATAACAACACGACTTAATTAAATAAATAAATCTGATTTAGGGTCGGGCTATTACAGCATTCCCCCGTTAACGAGTTTCGTCCTCGAAACTTATGAATTTTGTCTCAAACACACGCATAACGTGTTCCTTACCTCACAATTCAGGCGGTACATTTCAGATCCTGTCCACGTTCTCTTAGACCTTCAAACGGTAATATGAGCGAACAGAGAAATCGTGACATTTGAAAATATTATCAGGAGCTTCTATATAATTATGAATATTGGAAAGAAATTACAAAGTTTACTGCGTTCAACAACTTTGATTATGTATAGAAGCCCACATGGGTTGGAAAAATGGGTTACATGGGCATGGGAATAAAATTTGAGAAGTGGAGAGAGCAATGACTCAAGATCGGTGTGTATCAGGCCAAACTAGGATTATATGTGCTTTCACAACACCCCTCTTGCCATTAAACCTCTTATTATTCATTTCAGAAACATCAAAAACCCGCATTCCATTTATATCCATTAAAGTCCTTCATTATCACCTCTATTATTTCATTTTGGTCTATTTTGCTTCAATATGTTTTACTTCGAGTTCAACGACCCTAACTTATTTATTTTTCAAAATCATTTTAGTATCATTTATCTTATATTGAATTGTTTGAATTGTGAATGCCTTTTTTATTAATCAATTTCCATAAAGTTACAAATTATGGGAGTGAAAGTTGTTTACTAATTGCATTTACCTATAACTACATTTCTTAAGTAGAAACGGGGCCCAGTCTATTGCTTCCCATTGGGCATAAGTATTATAAAATGAAATTGTATTTTAAAGACTTCAGGTACGTTCATTGCCTGTATCTTTAGAAATCAGCATGTATTTATCAAAGCTATCATGTTTTGGTAAGTACATCAATGAATCATTTTATACAGTGATTTGTAATATAATTAGTGACCCCATCAGTTATTAATTACAAGGCATTGCCCTTCAGTTACTCGCACGGATTCGGGTTAGGTCCCTCGATGGGCTTGGCATGTGTACATCAAGGGGTTCACTATTAGATAATAACTAGCGATGCATTTTACATTCATCATATTCACTGTTTTAGCTTAAAATGAATTGCAAAGTGGGGGCCCAACCAATTTATGCAAAGATCTTTCAACGATACAAACATGCATGTACTGAGCTTCGGCTCACAATTCGAAATATTTTTCATATTTTGTTTTAGGAAAATGCTTAGTGAATTGCCCTCATAACCCATTGAAGAAAATAAGTTGAGCAAGGGAATCTGGACAGATCAATAGTGAATAGTACATGCATATTTTGAAGCTGTATTTTGACATCTTCAGTGGATGGAGGTGTAGATTATATGGTGCATTGTTTTACTTTGGTGTGTAAACCTTATGTTGGTTAATAGTTGACTCTATATTGTTTGATCATGTATGAATGTGTATGGTTGAACCCATGCCTAACTATGATATTTCTGGTACACATGCTTCAAGCCTTATCCTTTTGGGCAGCGGTAACACCCCGATCATTGGGTTTATCGATTGTAATTGAGAGAATCAGAATAGTGATTGCAAACAGTGAAATATGCATAATTAGGGGGTGTTACATGAGGCGGCTGAGAAGGAGGACGAGCTGGCCGGGGGGGGGGGGCGATGGTCATCGCCTACCCCTGGCCATGACTGTAGGGGTGGGCGTTGGCTATCGTACCTTCCCCTAGCTACCCGTCGCCCCACTGCTTTGCTTTCTTCTTTTGTTCCTCTTTTGCTCCTTTTCGTGACACTTGCTCAGTTGAACTTATTACCTACAAAAGTAAATAAAGCAAGTAAAAATCCTAAATATTATACTATTATACGAGCTAAAATTAGGTGAAAGAGATATGTAAAATGTGACAATTCAACACTGAACAAACACCCCAACACCTATATTTTTCTCATCCTCGAGCAAAACAAAAGAAAATCTAACTTAGGAAACTAACTCACTTTCATAGAAATTACGATTGCATTTAGCGTATGCAACAAGCCTTTTAAATTCCTTGGTTCCCCCAAGTGGACGAGTGAGGTCTCGTGAGGGTTTGCAGAAGATACGCCTACAAAATCTTTGAAATGTTTTTTAGATTTTTTTTCAAAAGCAAAACATATATGTTGGCAAAGGGGAAAATATGTAGACATCTAGTTTGATTTTATCACCCTAAAAACCTGACTACTAAGCTATATACAAGCAAAATGTACATTCAAGAGACACATAGGCTATAAATGCATTCCAACTCTTTTTTTTCACCCCACAAAACACAATGACACGATTTGCACACCTTGGTGCTCTGTGCAAGGTGTATTGACTCTTAATGCTAGGTCAACACCAGGCAAAAGATTATCTCCACTTGGCTTGTGACTCCCTCTATTTTGCTCTCTCTTTTTTTTCTTTCTTCTTTGCTATTTAGGGGTTTTATTTGGATGTGCAAAGCACTTAGTTAAGCCCAAGTAGAGGTACTAGAGTTAAGCTTACTTTCACACTTCTTGTTTTTCTCTTTGTTTTCTCCTTGTTTTTCATAATGAAGCCAAACTGGAAGTCAATTAACCAAGTAGAATGTCCCCAAATCCAAATTTTAACAACTAACACCTAAGGTCAATGGTTAAGTGCACAAGGTTGGCATAAAACCACATATGTGAAATGGGGTTATTATAAGAGATCGGAGATCACATTGTAGACAAGTGATCAATCATGCATACTCGACCTATATACAAGCTAGTAAACAAGTTATCAAGGATGAAAAACCAATCACAATGCCACAAAAGCCCCCCAAAGCCAAGAAGAAAAACTGCACAAAATTGAAAAATTGAAAAAGTTGCACAAAAATATGCACAAAAGGGTATATAACTTCTCTACCCCCACACCTAAATCTCATAGTGACCTCTTTAGGAGTCGAGGAGTCACAACAACCACAAAAATGGTGTGCCGTCCAAAAACTTGATATGAAGAATTCAGTTTTAATATTTGTAACCCCAAGTGCAAGGTTTATCGTCAAGTACTTGGGGTGTCATCCATTGAAAATCAAGTTTCAAGTACTGGGATTAACTCGAGTGGTTCAAGCTAGGCTAAGTGAAAAGGAAAGAAATACACATTAAACTAAGCTAACAAACATACAAAAAGAGGCTTGTAATTGTAATTGGGCCAATTGACGAACCAAGTAATCAAGATGAGTCCTAACCTACCCAACCTCTACTAAAAGCAAGAAATGGTTAGTTGTGCCATCGAAGACCACCCAAGCCCTCTCTCGAGGGTCATGAGCTAGTCTAATTAGTCTAACCACCTATTTTCATGGGGTTAATCCAATTAGACCACAAAATTAGCAACCCTTGGACCTAATTAGGATCGGGACTATTTTTAAGTTCCGAACCCAGCTATCCCCTATCTGACGCTAGCTAATTGACCTCAGATCTTGGCATAAGTCAATCGCTCATAAATAAAGATGAAAGCTCTCTTAAGCATTTCATTGAATACGCGGCGGGCATGAGAGAAAACTCTAAGTTTAAAGCAAAAATTGGATGTGGTTAGGCCTAATACAAAACTAATTAGCCATCAAAGGGCTAATCACAATCCAACCCAACAAAACTAACCACTAATCATCAACAAAATAGAAAAAGCCCCAAATTGAACCTAAGCTAGCAAATAACTCAACAAGCACGAACTAGAGAAATCAAACTAGTTTAACATGAATTAAAACACTAATGAGCACAAAATCATGATAAAAACTAAACCTTTAAGCTAAACATAATCTAAACTAATAAGATTAAATAGGAGAAAACAAGAACATACATGAAATAAGAAGAGAGAGATGAAGGAGAAAACTTATGGATTGCTTGGATGAACTTGAATGTACAATGCTTGAATTCCAATCTCCCCCAATTAGTTCTGATCTACCTACTTTTTTTCCTCCTAATGGGATTTTGGAAGCTAAACCCTAAGCTAAACTAGCTTAAAAATCCCACGGTAAGAACCCCTGAAAAGTCCCAAGAAGGGGCCTAAATACAACTCGAGCTGCACGAAAAGGGCGGAGAAGAGCAGGGCAAGGGCCAACGACTGTCGGCCCGACGACCACCGGCTATCGCCAAGCACGACAGGCCATCGCGTGGGTGACGGCCAGCCGTCGCCAGCCACTACCGTGTTGCAGTGGTGGCGATGGTTGGGGGTCATAGCCACGACCCGACTGTTGTTACTCTTGTTTCGCGATCTTCCAAGTTTTCTTGTTCCGTCTTCACTCCTTTTTGCTTCATTTGTTCGGTTGAACTTATTATCTACAAAAGTAAATAAAACAAGTAAAAATCTTAAAGGTTATATTATTGTACAAGCTAAAATTAGGCAATAAAGGCATGTAAAATATGATAATTTAGTACCGAACACAACTCTTTTTATGGGTTCTTGTCCTCCATGAATTTGATTTGGAGATTGGTGATGAGGTTGGGCTAAAGAATATGCCGGCAGATCGTTTGTCTCGTTTAGGTCTCAAGCTTACTCTTATTGACGAGCTCCCCATGGATGATACATTCCCTGATGATCAATTTCTCGCTATTTCTCACCAAGTCACTCTATGTTATGCTGATATGGTGAATTACAAAGTGTGTGGAGTGTTGCCTCCAGGATTTTCATATCAATAAAGGAAGAAATTCTTTTATCGATGCTAAATATTACATGTGGGATAAGCCTTTTCTCCATGAGCTATGCGGAGATGGTCTTTATAGAAGATATTTGCTAAAAGATAAGGTCCAAAGTGTCCTTCATCATTGCCATGCTTCTACTTATGGTGGACACATTGGTCTCGACAGAACCGTCACCAAGACTCTTCAAGCGGACTTATATTGGCCCCCTCTCTTCAAGAATGCAAGGAAGCTGAAGGGGAGCCTTGGAGCAACAGTAACATTGTCTCCGTGTGACCAACAGGTCACGGGTTCGAGCTGTGGAATCAGCCACTGACAAAATCAGGTTAGGCTGCCTACAATTCACCCTTTGGGGTGCGACCCTTCCCCGGACCCTGCGTGAACACGGGATGCTTGTGCACCGGGCATTTTTCTCTTCAAGAATCCAAGGCAGTATGTGATGACATGTGATCGATGCCAAAGAACGGGGAATATTTCTAAGCGAGATAAAATGCCTCAAAGTGGTATTCTTGAGGTGGAACTTTTTGATGTATAGGGAATCGACTTCATGGGTTCATTCCGTCCTTCCTACAACAATCTCTATATCCTAATGATGATGGATTATGTCTCCAAATAGGTGGAAGCCACTGCCACCCCCTACCATGGTGATGATCAAGTTCCTTAATAAGAATATTTTTACAAGATTTGGCACTCCCAGGGATCTTTTGAGTGAACATGAAACCCATTTTTGCAATAAGCCACTAGACTCTCTTTTGAAGAAATATGGGGTTTCCACAAGGTTGTTGGGGCTTGCTACCTCTAGACAAGTGGCTAAGTTGCTTTATCCAACTAAGAGTTGAAGAGTATTTTGGAGAAAATGGTGGATTAGTCTAGAAAAGATTGATCGTTAAAACTTGATGATGCTCTTAGGGCCTACCAGACTGCCACTTGAAAGAATTCCTTATGCACTACTCCACATTGGCTAGTGTTTGGGAAGTCTGATCATTTGCCAATTCAGCTAGAACACAAGGCATATTGGGCTATTCGAACACTCAATTTTAATCTTAAGGTAGTCGAATAGTGGAGAATGTTGCAACTAAATGAGCTTGATGAGTTGAAGTTGGAGGCATATGAGAGTTCCAGGATCTGCAAGGAGAGAACCAAACATAGGCCTCATAAACACATTATAAAGAAGCATCTTATTGTTCAATTCAAAGTTAAGATTGTTTCTGGGCAAGCTGAGATCCTAGTAGTTAGGACCATTTCAAGTCACCAAAGGTCATTCCTCATGGTGCGGTGGAGGTATAGAGTGAGTCCACAAATTCATTCAAGGTTAATGGACAACGGCTTAAGCCGTACTTTGCAGGCTTGCTCATAGCTACATAATATTTAGTGAAATCTATTTATATGGCCCTGTAATTTCAAAATGTATTATGAGGTACACTTCTATTTATTGAAACAATTATGAGGGCAACTTCTGATGAAGGCTGTAACATAAAAGGTAATATGATAGATTGATTCTTATGTTTCTGACCAAAGGGTCAACAATTGATTTCAATTTTATTGATTTCTTATTTGTTTCAATGTTGGAAAGTCAACAAGATTCATTTGGCCAATGCATTCTCTGCCTCCCCCCCATCATCCCTCGACTGTTCTTCTTTCTTTCTTCCTCTATGTTGTACTGGAAATAGTAGTAGATGAAGAAGAATGCAAAGATTGATGCTTTTTGGGTTATAACTAAAGAGAAAACTGAATTGCATCATGGTAAAACCTCATTATTCTCCCCAAGTTGGTTGCCTAAAGCTGTTTTTTGGTTATTTGAAATCAAATGCTTTACATGTTGAAAATAAAGATTAGGGTTTGAAGTTGCTTAATTTCAACATGTGTTGCTTTGGTGAAGTTAAATTTGAAAGGATTTCTGAATTTTTGGGGTTTAAGAGAGGGAGTTTATGATTTAGGGTTTATACTTAGGGTTCTTGAAAATCCCTAGAAAATGTATGCCAATTTGCTCATGTTTGTTGTGTACCTAAAACATTATTGTGATTTAATTTGCTGTTTTCGAAATTGTTTGCATTTGTGCTTCTATAAGCTGTTGAAGTGATGACATTAGATTTTTTACGTGATTCTCTATTTTTCTAGGCATGGGTAGTCTAAATGTTCAACTTATTGTTTTTGCTTCTTGACAGGGGAAAAGGTGTTTGCTTGTTCATTATAAGGACAAAATGATCTGAGTGTTTTATGTTAATTTGGATAAATGCTAAATGATTGAGTTGTATTCTGATGTGAAGAAATTTACAATAGAATAGGGTATTAGTTTTCCTAAGTTTGCTAGCTTTAATGGGCATCCACATAGGAAGGAAAACCAAAAGTGGCCACTTAAGGGTGATATTGATTGGATAAATTAGTTAGTCATTGGGGGTGTTTCAAAAAGGTTAATGTGGTTCCTATACACAAGGTTGAGTTACTTGAGGCTAGTGACCTGTAGAAAATAGTTGAGAGTCTTAAGAAGTTAAAGCAACAACCACCTGAAAATGTGGACTCCCTAGCCCAACCTAAATCCCCAATTCAACCTGAAACCCACACCCAAGTTTCCACATAGTCCATAACAATTGAGCCAAGGGTATGGGCTGATAATTTAATTGCGAGCCTATTTTCCGTCTACATAAGTAGTAATGTTTTAACACAAGTCCAACCCAAATCACCCAAAACCCAACCCAAACCCATGTTACCAAAGGGTCAATCCAAAGCCATGCTCTTCACCTCCAGACATAAGTTACTAGTAGGGAGAGCATTCCCTAGAGCAGCTAAGCAGGCTGCCACTCAAAGTACCCCAACTAATGTCCCTACCTCAGATATCCTATCTCAACCGTGTTCAACCCCCAAAAGGCCAACCACGAGATTTCAGTCAAACCCAACTTCCACTACTGCACTTTCAACACCCCAACAAACACAAACTCGACTACAAATTACCTCAACTTCAACCCCTACTAGCCCATCTCAACTCTATCATACTCCAAGGAGATCCCAAACAAGATCATAAACAATCCCTAACATTACACCTATAGCCATCATTTCTGAGGAGAGCCCTATTCAACCTACCATTATGTTAACATCACTCAGCTGTCCACCCCTAGAAAAGTCATACAAAAACCTGGGAAACCAAAGCATGCTACTAAGGTGAATTTAGACATTGTGTTGAATGGTTTCAATGGCTTGCAAGACTTTGATGACATGGGTTGCTTAAGTAGACCACAAATCTCAAAGTTGGACACATTTTTTAATGTGGATGAAAATGTGGACAAAGGACGTATAGAGCAGGGTCGTGGTGGGAGTGGGTTTGAGGCTTATAGAAGAGAAGAATCTAAACATGAGTCACTAGATGAGTAAGATGGAGAATATGATGAATTAGAAGACATTGATTTGGACAATAATACTTAGGATAAGATATGCTTAGGGCATGCCTTGTAAGATGAAGATGGTAGTGGCAACCAACTGATAGTGAACAAAATGGCTAATGTGTTTAAACAAGGCAGATTATAGATTAGAGGCAGCGATGGGAAGATAAAGTTAGTTATTGGTGACATATTTACTTGCAAGGAATGTTTGTTGAGTGTTATAAAAGACTACCGTGTTGAATAAGGATTCACTTTGAAGAAAGTATGGAATAACAGGAAGAATATACTCATAAATACTCTCATTTAGCACGTACATTTAGAATCCATGCTTCTGTGTTGGTTGACAAAACAACTTAGATGATTAGAAGCATTAGAGGGAGCCATGTGTGTCCTTTCGGTCAAGACAACAAGGTTGCATGATCAAGATGGGTTGCCATTCACTTATTGGCTGATTTCAAGTCTGACCCAAACATGGATGCCAAATGTATTTATGAAACAATCATGAGGAGGTATGGGGTTCACATTTTTTACTACACATGTTAGAAGGCAAGAAAGCTTATCAAAGAGGTTGTGGAAGGCAAACATGACGAGGGATATAAGGTCATCCTCAGTACATGGAGATTTTTAAGGAAAACCCTGAATCTGTCGACCTCATCAACTGGACTAACCACGGACCAAGCAAGAAACCCACTTTCAAGAGGTGTGTCATTTGTGTGGGATCTGTAATAGTAGCATTCAAATAGCATTGCAGGCCTTTGATAGGCATTGATGCTTGCTTTTTAAAAGGTCCTTATAAAGGAGTGCTTATGATTGTAATGGGGTTAGATGGAAATAATGGTCAGCTCCCTCTTGCTTATGGAATGGCACCTTGTGAGAATCAGGAAGAGTGGAGATTCTTCATTCATTCACTTGCAGTGACTCTGGATGTAATAGAGAACAATTCTAAGTACACTTTCATGTCTGATAGACACAAGGTAATAACAAGGCTTTCAGGTTTTTGCCTTTTCCTTTGATAGCTACAAGTTAACATTTTGCAATCAAGGCATTCATGATTACTTTGCTCTTTTTTAAAGGATATAATCAAGGTGTTTAGCAAAATTATGGCACAAGCTGCACAGAGAATTTGTGTGCTTCATTTTTACAAAAACTTTGCTTACAATTACCCTGGTAAGTTTGCTAACTTCATAAGCATCAAGCAATACTTGGTTTCATTGTTTTCTTTATGTGTTTCTGCCTCTATTAAGTCTATTAATTTGCTTCCCTTCTTTTTTTTTTTTACCATTACCAAGGTGCTTTGTTCCGCTGTTCTTTCTATGTAGCTGCAAATGCCTACTCCCCTTATTTATTCAAGAAGGCCATGGAAAAGATTAAGGAAAAGGATACTTCTACTATTGTATAAAGGATAATGAGCCACTTAAACATCAGGTTGCAATTAAGTTTGATATTGGCCTCAAGTCTGATGAGAACACTAGTAATTTTGTTGAGAGCTTTAATAATGCTATTGTTAAGCATAGGGGTCAACCACCTATACACTATGGTAGAAGAGATAAGAAAGATCGTTGCGATTAGGTTTGATGAGTAGTTTCATTTGGCTACAGTTATGAGAGTAAGGTATATGGAAAATAAGTTGAGAATCATTGAAGTGGAGTCTAGGAACTGCAACAACATTGTCCCTACTAGGAGGGGAGAGTTTGACATTCTAGAGGTAGGACCAACTTCACTGTCAGGCTAAATAACCACTTATCTGATTGTTAAAAAAAAGACAAATTAGTGACTTACCCTATAAACATGCAGCAAGGTGCATCTTGGGGATGAATCACAGGTTGGATGAATACTGTGCTGAGTGGTTCTCAGTTGATAAATATAGAAAATTTTATGACTCAATCAATCATCCAATCTCAGATCCATACATGTGAGGAGAAACCAATTTGCCAACATTGGATCCTCCTTTTGAATTAAGAGGAAGGGAAAGGCCTAAAAAGAACAAAAGAAGGGAGTTCACTTTAGCTCTACCACCTAAGGGAAGAAAGTGATATTCAAGTGGCACAAAGAGGTGCAAGACATGTGAGCAATTAAAGCATAAGAAAGCTACTTGTGGGAAAGCAAAGGATAATAGTGGCAAACTCCTCGAAAAATACAACAAGAAGTAGCAGCAAAGGAAGTCCAACAAGGTTGGTAGGCCTAGCAAGCTTCAGACCGTCAACCATGGAAGTACCTAAGCAGCAAGCTCAGTTCTAGCCACTTAATCCAACCAAGCCACCTGACTCACTAGAATCATGCATTTTTTGGACAACAATCCTTATGGTTTTGGTTAACTCCCACTAGCATCAGAATTGTATAATTGAAAAAAAGTGTGATAACAGATATTGTAATGCGCAGTTGTGCTTTTAGGTGTAGTTCTACTTTTAGATATAGTGGCAAACTCATGGAAAAATACAACAAGAAGCAGCAGCAAGGGAAGTCCAACAAGGTTGGTAGGCCTAGCAAGATTTAGACCATCAACCATGGAAGTACCCAAGCAGCAAGCTCAGTTCTAGCCACTTAATCCAACCAAGCCACCTGACTCAGTAGAATCATTCAACTTCCTATTTTTTGGACATCAATCCTTATGGTTTTGGTTAACTCCCACTAGCATCAAACTTGTATAATTGAAAAAAAGTGTTATAACAGATACTGTAATGCGCAGTTGGGCTTTTAGGTGTAGTTCTGCTTTTAGGTGTATTGCTTTAACAATAATCCTAAGTATCATACACGTAGTCATTTTTTGGACAACTAATGATGTGAACCTTGAAGTGTTTTTTGAGGATTGTAAACAATGCTGTCAAGTTGTGAACAAGATTTTTTTCTTCTAATTCTTCTTCACAATCATCTTCATTTGTCTTACATGAATAGGGCTAACGTACCTAAATTACATTTCACATAATTAATACAAATAAAAGGACTATGATGACTACAATTAGCAACATAATCATGATGATTTGCCCTTTCTCATTCAACTTCACAATCATCTTCAATTCTCTTAACTCCAATTCTTCAATCTCACCCAATATTTTAGCCTCCATGTTCTATTTGTGTACATTCGCCCAACCAAGAAAATTATTGCATCTCATGCATTTCATATAAACTCTTCCCGGATTGGTACTTGATTGTGACACTCTTCTTCTACCTTGCACATTGACATATCACCACTTCATATTCATAATAACTTGCACAATTGTTCCCTGATGATGATGAGCCTTGCATTATGATTCTGTAATAGCCGGGTTTATAATCTTGGACTAACTACTTAGCTTAATGTTTCCATTAATTATGTCTACTTAATTGACTATGATAGAATATTTTGGTTACGTGTTAATTAGGCATAATAGTTCTTATGGAATAATTTTATAAAGTATCCTGATTTATTTTGCGATTACGTGAAGTAGTAGGCTCGTTAAGGCTAGGTTGAGGCGTAACTATGCAAAACTAACAAGTTTAATTAGGATATTTGATGTCAAAGCCAATTAGACTAGTGGTGTAGGTCCAAACATATTTTTGTCTTGCCCAAAAAGAAAAAGAAAAAGGAGGAAGCCCATTTCTTCTCGGGGGAACAAATGAAGAAGGCAGGGGTCAAAGGACCCCCTCTCTAGCTCCTTCTCGATGGGCCAGAGTGATAGAGAAAGAGAGATAGTTAGAGAGAGAGAGAGGCAGAGAGAGATAGAGGGAGGGGGGAAAGGAGGGCAGCTAGAGCAGTGGTGGATGTGGCAGGGACTGGTGACAACCGGAGGGGAGATGGAAGGGGTGATGTGCACTCCCTAATGGGCAAAACCCTAACTCGCTCTACAGTACAACACCCACACCACTACCACCACTGCTGTCGACGGTGGTCCAAGTGGCAGAGCGTTGGGATGCGAAGGGTTCTGGGCAACTATGTTTATAGTGGACTTGCATCTAGCAGTGGGACAAGGGTGAGAACCGAGGCTCAGGCTAGCTAGAAATTGTACATATAATGCATAAATCGGGTCCTTAAGCTTGGAGAAAGGTGGGTGGTTCTTAATTCCTAAAACTGTTAATAATTTGCAAATATTTTTGAATTGTTTATGGTATGCGATTTGGTAATTAGATTGGAATTGTGATGAATTGAGAACCTATGAGGAGTAGGTGGATTGATTTGGGTTCAAATTGAGATGTTTTTTATGTTGTTGTGGTCAGTGCTGTGAGGAGGGAGTTCGGGTTGTGTGATAACCAACAATATTGTGAAGCGTTTAACTTCTGTAAATGTGTTTTGCTTCAGTTAGTTTGGTTGTTGGTGGATTATGTTAATGATGCTTCCAATCTGAGTCGGTCATTACGATTGTCACTTTCATGGTATTGTGTTTGTCATTTAAACTACTGAGACTTCTTGAATTACTGTATGACAAAAGCGTCATATGTCTTACCATTTCGAATTGAACCTCAACTGAACCGAGGTGAACTTAAATTGAACTGAACATTGAATCTGCAAATTATGCTAAATTTGTCGTGTGCTAAATTACAGGGAGTCTAGCTGTGATAAAACCAATAAGTGCCTAAAAAACCCCCATGATTAATGATTTGTGAATCATGAAGTCGATCGAAGTGGACTTTTCCTCGTCTTGCTCTAAAATGTACTCAAGCATATGTAAATATGTACTTGAAGTACGATTGAATAAGTCTACTAGATTTAAAGACCCTTAAGCTACTTTAAGACAACAGGGTCATCTATTCCAACGAGCCGAATCAATTGAAGTTGTGGGGGAAGGGTAACCGGGTTAGGTCCTCAAATTAACCAATTAGTGGCACTTTTCGAGAGACGTGGCATAATGCCAAGGTAGTTTTGAACAAACCAGAAATGCTTGTGCCTATCAAGAGTGAATTGTAATTAAACGTCATAAGCTCTTTGACAACTTATTTGGTGCTTCATGTGACTGCATAAAGTCTTGCGCTCTGGTATGAACTGTTTTGCATATGAAACGTTGAGAAATCGAGATGTTTATACATGATTAAAACTACTAGCTTCTAAAGCAAGTTTTAATACCACAACCCTTTATGGGCAAATCGTCATATGGTCATTAACTCATCTGTAAGCATACTTTACCAAAATAGGTGATTTTATGCTTTTAAAAGTAGCCTAGAATTCATTAAGGCTTTTTAGACCTCTTGTGAACAAAAATGCCATTGTTTGTGATACAACGAGAATTTTGATGCAAGTGTATTTAAATTGAGATGCATCTGAAATGTTTTGGGCTAGGAGAATTGTGCTATGTGTTTAGACAAATATTTAGGGAGTAGACCCAATACGCGAGAACACCCTAACTTCTACGGAGTAGACCCAGAAGTGGGGAAGGTAATGGTCCACTGATTATAAGAGTTCCTGGAGAGAATACGAAGGGCGTGTGTAGATCTCCTCTGAATAGCACGACTATAAGAATTTGATGCCTCATGAAATGATTTCGTACTTGTTATATGATGTAAACTCCTCATTTGAGGATTATACTAGTGTAAAGACTTGGAAAAGTGCAATGAAAAGAGCTTTGATTGAATTCCAGATGATTTTTCAGTGAATAAAGATTATTTTATAAATGCTTACTTTGATTTAAAGTGATGGTCTTCGCCTTGATGTTATTCCTATTTTCTTACTAAAAAGAACCCCACTTGGTAATTTCAATTCAGCTTCTTGATGTTAAGTATTTATGTGTGAATTGAACACCTTACTGTTATCAACACCTAAGTTCCTATGTGAGTCAGTTTGCTATTGAGTCAGGTATGCCAACTATGTGATGTTGAGCAAGTGGATGTCACCACTAAGCTACAAGAGACAAAGTTAGCTGAGTAGAGAACTCTTGTGCTTGGAATAGAAGAAGGGTAGGGCTACCATTGAAGGTTATTGAGGTAATAACAAATATGGGAGACCTTATATGTTTATTATTTGATATTAAATATCAAATTATGTATGATTGCTACCTAAAGTATTATATGCAACCTTTTTTGTTTTTCTTAGAGCTAAGGATCATTCATTGAGCGTGTGATAGCTCATCCCCTCTCTATTAGGGGTGTGCAAAACTGATTAACCGGAGTTTCGGTTAACCGAAAATCGGTTAACCGGTTTTTCGGTTCGAAAAAATTTCGAACCGTAACCGAACCAAAAATTTCGGTTAACCGTTTTTCGGTTAACCGAAAATTTCGGTTCATCCAAAATCCAAACCGTAATTGAACCGAAATTTCGGTTAGCCAGTTTTTCGATTCGGTTAACCGATTTTTCGGTTCAGTTACCGGTTAACCATTTACAAATAATAAAAAACTTATACTTTCTTACCTAAATTTGTGATTCTTTTATGTTTAAATTCTTTTTATAAAAATTAAACTTTGATTACCATTTATAAAAAATAAAAGAGAGTACTTTCTTATTGAAATTTTTTATTTTTTATGTATAATTTTTTTTAAAAATGAAATTATTTTCGGTTCGGTTAACCGGTGGTTAACCGAATTTTCAAATAATCCGAACCGTAAATGAACTGAAAACCGAAAAAAAATTTCAGTTCTGTGACTTTTTTGAAAAATTTGTTCGGTTAACCGGTTTTTCGATTTGGTTTTCTCGGTTTTTCGGTTCGGTTTTTGGTTTCGGATTTTTTTGCACACCCCTATTCTCTATTGCCCCTTTCCCCAGGTTCTTGAAATGACAAATAGAAGTTGGTTCATGAGAGCCGAGTTGAAATCTCCCTTTTACTTCGGGAAACACGAACTATGCATATGTATTCGTAGATTCATGAGTTAAGTGATATAATATGATGTATCCCTAGATTTCTAAGTATATTTAAGTAAAGTACCTTGGTTAATGTATTGCATATTGAATAGCAGTCGCTCTGAATGACCATGTGGGCCAACCATCTGAATAGTCGGTTGTTTGGTTTCGTTGAAATAGTTGTTTTTGGGATGTGAACCCCAGTATTCCGGATGTGTGATCCGTTGAGTTGTATCTTTTATTTCCTTCTTTGTTATTGAACTTTATTATTTGGTGCACTCCATGCATATGGTCCGTAGAGTTGTGGTCTCCGGTGTGTAGCCATTGAGCTCATGAACATGTCTTTTATGCTTTTATTTATTGCAAGGACCTAATGTAAGGCTTTAAGCCTAGGATATGATCAATTTTTAGGCGGAACTCCATCCGTTTCATTCCATAATTTAAGAAACTACTAACATCACTAACCCTACTAGGGGTGTTACATATTCCTTACTATAAAAAAAATTAGTTTACTCCAAATTAAGCATTACATGAAGGAAGAAGAAGATGACCATATTTCACAAGCCCAAAATCCAACCATTACACTACATATTTCAACAAACAACAATAGTCACAATACCATGATTCAACTAAATTCAATTTACAAAAACAAAAACCAAATTGAAATTTCCTTATCACAATTCAAGTCCACCCTCTGCTAGGGTATTACCCATTGAGCACTCAACAGCTTTGGTTTTAGAAACTGAAGCCAAATGGGGGACGATAGAAATTGAAGAGTGGAGGAATGGGGGTTCAGGGATGAAGGAAGAAGAGGATGAGTGTTAAGGGAGGAGAAAGAAGGACTTAGCAGGCGAGTTATTTGAAGGAAGAAGAAGATGAACGTTTCGTTAATAATGCAAAGTCAACAATAGTCACAAAAAAATTAAGGGGCAGCTTTGGTATTTTTTGAATCTTCTTTTGTTCCAGCCAAAAACAGCACGAAAAATGTTTTCTTTCTTATCGGAAGCTGCCCTCATAATTGTTCCAGTAAATGCAAGTGTATCTCATAATACATTTTGAAATTACAAGGCTTGTAAATAGTTTCCATTCAATATTACGCACCTATGAGAAATTTTCTGCTTTGTGGGGCAACCCATTGATAAGGTTGTTATCCGTACTCTCACCAACCTTGTCCACGAATAGAGAAGAAAGGCTGAGCTCTCGACCCTAAAAGAGTATTTCTTGGGAGGCAACCTGAGTCATTTCATTGTTTTCTTTTAATGTATATAACTCTTAGGGAGTTATCCTATAACAAAAAAAAAGGTTGAGCAAGAGAATGAAGAAGGTCGAGACAAAGTATACCACGAACCAGCAATGTAAAAACCTCGATCCGTGGTTAGCTCCCCTACAAAAATGGTCAAAGTCAAGGTTGACTATAGAGGATCAGTAGCCAAAACCATGTCTCATGGTAAAAAACCCAAGGAAAACAAAACTTTTCATCGTCGTGTACCATAGTCTGTCCGTGGTGCCCTGTTGCCCCGCAATCAAGGGTCTTCACCCCGAAAATCTTCCCTTTTTCTTCATTCTTCTTCTTCTTCTCGACTTTCTCTCTCTCTCTAGACCTCTCTTCGCTCTCTAAACCCCACAGCAAACCTTCAAACCCCTCAAATTTCTCCTCTATTTTTACTCCAAATTCCTGCACATTTCTTCTCCTTTCCTCAAACTCATCTTCATTGTTCCAATTTTCTCAATTTCCTACACAAATTTCACCGTCTTCCAAAAATTCAAATCCAGCTCCCTCTTTTGACCTTCCCTTTTCTTCTTCCCAACGTCTTCATTTTATCCATTAGTCTTCCTCCCTTCACCTTCTATTCCTATTTAATTATCCAATTTCTCCATTTCTCTATCCTTTCATACTCCCACATCCTCGAGTGTTGAGGATTCCTAAAAACCTTCCACATTACTCCCAAAAATTGTTCTAATGGCACCAAATAATAAGCAAAAGACCACCCAATGAGCGCGAATTTCCAGGCAAGCACCATAGAGAATGTTCGTACCAAAAATGAGCTAATTTTAAAGTACTTTTACACCTATTTTACACTCGTTTAAATAGTATTTTTAAGGTTTTTATTTGATTTTATTTTATTTTGCAGGTTTTGAATAATTTTGAAAAAATGGCGAAAAATGCGAGAAAAATGAAGAAAATGTCGAAAATTGAAGAATCGGGCTAAACTAACTTGGACGGGCTTGAGAATTGAAAAATCGGCCCAAGAATTGAAGAACCGGTCCAGGAAAGGAAAAAAAACACTATTCGTCCCAACTTCTCTTCCCAGCCAGGCGTGTCGTGCGCGTGATTCAGGATAACCCCCCCCTTTCACTGTCTCTCTCCTCTCACTCAACCCCTGGAACCCGAAACCATCCCAGAACCCTTCACCATCTTCGTTCCATCTTCCTCATCTCTCTCTTCCTTATCTCCTCTCTCTACCCCATCTCGTTCTCTCTCTTCCACAACACCAGCACCGTTTCCCCTCCCATCGCGATTCACGCTGCCATTGTCACGACACCACTTTTGCTGTTTCCATCTTCACTGTCCACGATACCCATGAATCGAAGGGTCGAGAATGAAGTTGGGCTTGGTATAAATTGAAGGGCAACGACGCCATTAAAGAGAGCTAGGTAATTGAGGGTTAGGTTAGGTTTATATTCTGCTTTAGGTTTAGATTTTAGTTTTAATTCCAGTTTTATTTCGATTTTCAAATTAGGACTCGAAAACTTCGATTTAGGGTTTGGTTTTAATTCAAAGTTTGAGTTCGTATCTTCTGTAAACACATTGAATTTGGAGTTTGCTAGTAGTAATTCATGGTCTTAGTTTGATTTTGTAAGAATTGGATGCAATTTTTGTTGAAGTTCAGTCGATTTCCCCCTCCCTTGTTTTTTGATCGTCCGGCGTTGTTAATTTGGGTTCGATGGTTGCATTCTGGGGTCGTAGCTGAAGCTGTCATGAAGTATTAGCCTGTTTCTGCTCTGTTTCCTCCTCACTTGCTCTGGTTTGCCTTCGTTCTGTTTGAATTCTGTTTACCCCCTTCCCTGTTGCTTCGATTTGCTTATGATATGTTGGTTTGGGTTTTCGATTGCTTGCTTGGGTTACCCCTGAATTTGCCCCCTTGTTTGTTTAGTTGAATTAAATTAGTCTGTTGCTGCTGGGTAGTGATTATACTGATTCTGCTGATTATGATGTTGAATTTGGTTGTTTGTTTAGTTGGATGGTTTAGTTGATTATGCTCTTAGATTGAATCTTGTTTTCTGATATTTAGAGTTTATTTGCTGCTCTGTCTTCTCGGGCTTTAATTGGTTTGAATAGGTTTGTGGTTAGTGTTATAAATTGATGCTAAAAAAAATGATGTTGAATGTTTATGTTTATTACGTAGCCATAGTTCACTTTGAAAGGTTAGTTTAGTGTAGGTTAATTAGTTAATCCTCACCTTTTTATGACCGAAATCTCAACGTCGTCCCTGTGGATATGACCCTCAAGTACTACGATGTCAGTCGTATGTTTGCGGTCTTTCTTTCAGTTTATCACTCTTGAATTTCCTAACAGAGAACATCACGGATTTCCTGAACATCCACTAACGTTAGAAATTCAAATAATACCCCTCACCCCCTTGGTTTAACTAATCCGGAACATATTGCTAGGTACAGTACTTTGAGTAGTAATGCTTTTGTAGCTACTCGCTGTTTTGATGAGGATTTGTTAGCTAGTTTGGGTTTGATGAATGATATATGTTGGTTGTTTGCTTGGGGTAGTATGGATCAATTTCATGAAATCGATATTATACATATAGAGACTTCACTCTTAAATTTTTGAGTACATTGCATGTAGATGTCTCTAGAGGTCCTAGTTGTCAAGAAGGATATATTTTCTTGTATTTGAATGAGGAGTTTTATGAATTAAACTTAGGTGCATTCAATTATATATTTGGCTTTCTGCAAAGTTTGGACTTACGTTATCGACATGTCCCCCAAGCATTTAACCCAAATGCTTTTCGGAATGAAATTTTTGAGGACTATCGTTATGATGTCAACAACCGTCATTAGAAACCCCTACATTAGAATGGCATAACGATTGTTAGCTTGTAGATTATTTGCTAGGGAGGAAATTTGAATGTCCCTTGACTGTCTGATCTATACTCCTTATCTAGTATGATGAACAGTGGTCGTATTGACCTTAATCATTCTTGGCCACCCAACTGTATAGTGTAGCTACTAGTATCAGGAGCGTTGTGGTTAGGGCATCATTAGCCCCATTATTAGGTCAATTGGTGCTGAGCCTAGCCACAATGATAGAGTTCCAGGGTCTGAGTGGCTGAAATTGGTTACTTTTGTGCTGATTAAATTCGATAAGGTGGAGGTTGGTTACGTGTTGGATATACCTTGAAAATCAACATAGAAATTTTGTAAGAAGGAGGTTGGTTAGCTGTGTTGGATATACCCCAAAAATCAGCTTATGCCACTTTCCAATGTTAAGCATACCAATCTCTAAAACCGAGCTAATCTTTAGTTTTTACCCGATGATGACAACGTAGTGCATCCCGCCCCAGCACCTCCCCCACCTATTCACCCTGAAGCCTCTAGTTCATCCCATCCAACATCTTCCAATGATTATGATGAAGTACAAGTACGCTTGGGCCCATTTTGGAGGAGTACAATGAGCTCTATTGGATGAATGCTCCCATAATCAATACTTCTAGGAGTTTGGAGCTTGTTTAGAGACTTCGCGAGAATGGCATATCTCCTAGGACCGCCATCCTCACCCGCCTCTTCCCCTGCTTTCTAGCCCTTCTTGTTTCACCATCCCTACTTGATTCTATCTACTTTCATTGAGGACACTGCTTTGTCTAACCGTGGGGGGAATTGCATTGATTAAGATTGATGGTGTCTAATGATTTTTTGAGTGTGTAGATGTATATATGTTGTACATGACTGCTTCTAGGGTTGCAATTAAGATAAACTTGTAGCTTGAGCATTTAGTTAGTACATTTAGTTTTATTTTCTTAATTTTGCATCTCTCACGCATTTAGGATATTAAAAACGTATTGGGTAGTTTTGCATTTTAAGATTTACTTCATATAGGATTGCTAAAAAATAAATAAATCAAAAAATGAAAAAAGAATTCTAAATGAAGCCAACCATCCGATAATGAAAGTTGTAAACTAGGTAGTTTGCTTTGGTTTGACTTGTCCCCTTAATATGCTCAACTATGAATAAAACTGTTTAGTGATATGTTTTACAAATGTGAAGTTGGGAGAAGTTGGGGGTTTGAAGTGTGGATGACATGGCATTATCTGATCCACTAGATCTAAATCAATGGCTATAATTAGCACTTCTTAGTTCCTATTGTAATATAGAGTTCTTAGTGGATATGTTCTCTCCCTTTTTATACATACATACACA
>JACYFF010010365.1:93955959-93968755 GCA_017589665.1 Selenicereus undatus | reverse complement strand
ATATATATACATATATCTTTAAACTTTGAACAAGATTTGTCTATTAAAATTTTGTAAAAGTACAGAATACAAAATCTAAATGGAAATGTAGACTTACAATTGAAATTGACAAATGTAAGAACGCTTGGAGAAAATACAGAGAGAGAGAGAGAGAGAGAGAGAGAGAGAGAGAAAGATCAAGAAAGTAAAACGAGTTGTTAAAACAAGTTCTGCCTTCTTCTGCTGAAAGAACTCCTTCATATAGAGATGAAAAGGAGTCTCCATAATTGATGAATTGTACGAAGATGCCTTGGAGATAAGCATCTAAAGCTTTTGTCAAATCTTTGTCGGCCATGTGAAGAAAAGTCGCACTACTGAGTACGAATCCTTATCTTCAAACTGTTTGCTTTTGTGAGTGGGAGCCCTTTTTGCTTTAAGTAGAGTCACCGTAGAGCAATAGTACTTTTTGTCGGTAAACCTGCAAAAGAAAACGATTCGTTAAGAATGGCCTTTCCTTTTGCCAAGAGTCAAATGACACTTGCAGGCTCTTTTTGTATATTGCCCTTAACTTTTGCCAAAGGTTAAGTGTCCTTTGCAGGTGCATTAATTTGTTTTTGAATTTTGCATAAAGAAAGATCACATATCATATGGATCTTGAGAGTCCTGATACATGTCATCCTTTTGTTTTGCATTTGAAGCAGTGGAGCTAACTTCATCATCAGACGAATTAGCTTTGTCAAGAATCTTTTGTAGGAAAATTTGCCTCATCTGAGGATCATCTTTCAGATATTCGAGGACTTCCTTTTCCTTAATGGTCAGGCCTTTTGTCTTGGATTTTGAAGAGGCTGGACTGTCTTTCTTTCTTGGAGTAGAGGGTCCAATGCCAGTTTGTCCATCAAATGTGTGAAGGTTGTGAAGAGTAAATCTTTTTGTCTTTGTACGGCAGTAATGTTCAACATTTTCACTACCACAAAGTTTTGTTTTGAACTCATTCCACCATTTGATCTTGTAAACCCTGAATAATGAAAGAGGGAAAGAATTCTTCAAAAAAATTTGAAGCCTGTATTCCCAACAGAATATCCAGGCAACATTAAAAATTCTGAAGAATTGAACTTCTTTTGTATACGCTTCAAGGGAATTCATATTCTTTTCCCAAAAATTCCATCCTCCTTGAGCTTCAGTAGGGAGAACAGAAAGACTGCAGCCAAACCATGTCCACCAATAATAAAACCAAATGGGAAATTGGAGGGGACATGAATCATGGAAATTGTAAAACCAAGAGTGCGTATCTGGTTGAAATAAAAAGGCACGAAACCATGCCATCCTGTAATAATTGTAATCAAATGTTTGAGGGGCAAATGGAATGGAAAAGAGTCTTTCTTCAAAGGGGTCTTTTCATTGTTTGGCACTAAGAACTTGCTTAATGATGCATTTGGAAAAAAGGATATGATTTGTATTGATTTTGTCATAGGTATGAGAAATATCTGCGGACTGAGTGTCCACAAGAATTAGCTCATAAAATTGCTGGGTTTTTTGTGGATGGTCAGAAACAAAGGTTCTGTTACCAAAAACCTTTTGCACTAATGGTCGAATGGCATCATTCGGAGGCATGTCTTTGTATGTAGTGAGGAATAAATGTTCAGTGTGACGAATAGAATATGAATTGTCAGTGGTAGATTTGGAGGGAGGTTTGGTAACGGCAGTTTTGTAAGGTAAGGATGGGTAATTGTCAAGAGGCTGAAATTTGTTGTAAACTGGAACTTTTGAAGGATGTTGTTGAACACTTGGGACAACCATTTGATAATCCTCAGAGCGACGAATGCTCTTGCCTTTGTCTTTACCCTTGAATCGTGCAAAATAAATTTTGAGTCACTCTTTCCTTGCAAAAACTCTCTTGTAAGGAAATCAGGTAAAGAATTACTTTCGCCTTTGATAAATTCAATTTCAAAATCGAAAGCAGACAGAATAGCTTGCCAACGAGCAAAGATTTGTTTAGAAACTAAGTTTTTGACATCTTTTTGTAAAATTTCTTTTGCAGATTTGCAGTCAATACGAATAAGGAATTTCTTAAAATAAAGATCATCCTGAAATTTAATGACACACATGACAATAGATAAAATTTCTTTTTTGACAGTTGAATAATTTTGCTGGGCGCTAATCCAAAGTCTAGAATGATAACGAACTAATTGTTCAGAGTTTTGAGATGCAAGTTTTTGTTTTAGAATGCCACCATAACCAATATCGGATGCATCTGTTTCAACAGTCATAAATGCAGAAGGATTGGGGAGATGCAGACATGGTAAGGATTTAATTCTATCTTTAATTTGCTGAATGATAAGGGTATGTTCATGCATCCAGGGTTTGGGATTCTTCCTTAGTCTATGGTAAAGGGGAGCACATAATTGTTTTAAATGAGGGAAGAAATCAGAAACGTAATTAAGACATCCTAAAAATCTTTGCAGTTGATTTTTATCTTTAATAACATCTGAAAATTTTTCAGCAAAGACAAGGGATCTTTGAATAGGTTTTATAGTGCCTTGATATATATCATGCCCTAAAAACCTAATTTTTGTCTGAAATAAAAGTAATTTGGATGCAGAAAGTGCAAGACCATTTCGTTCAACGATCTTTATAAGATGCTGCAAATGTCTAAAATGTTGATCAATAGATTTTGAGAAAACAAGAACATCATCGATGTAAACAAGTATGAAATCTGTGAAAGGAGTAAAAATATCATTCATAATATTTTGAAATTCAGAGGGAGCATTTTTGAGACCAAAAGGCATAACATTCCATTAATAATGTCCGAATGGAACTGTAAATGCTGTTTTATAACGATCATGCTCAGCAACTTGAATTTGCCAAAAGCCAGATTTCATATCAAATTTGGAAAATACTTTTGCATTATGAAGGCGATTGAGTAAATCACGTTTGTTAGGGATTGGATAACGAATCCATTGTAAAACTTTGTTTAAAGGTTTGTAATTAATGACCAGACGAGGAACTCCTCTTTCCTTTTCTGGCGCATTGTTAACATAAAAAGCTGCACAACTCCAAGGAGATTTTGATGGTCTGATAAGCTTTTTATCAAGAAGACTTTGAATTTCCTTTTTGCAAAGACTAAGAAGTTCAAAGTTCATTTGTGTAGGACGAGCTTTAGTTGGGATGTTTCTTTCATCAAAACCAGGCTCATATGGTAAAGAAATAACATGTTTCTTTCGTTCCCAAAAAGCATTGGGAAGATCAGAACATATTTTTTCTTTAAAAACTCTTTCAAGATCTAAAATTTTTGCTTGAATAGAAGGATCATGTAATTGTTCTTCTATTCTTTTATAAGAGATTTCTTCTTGTAAATGAAGAATTAAATTTTGTTTAGTTTGTAAAGAATTAATTTGCTTGTAAATAGAAGAGGATTGTAATTCCATAACTTCCTTTTGACGAGCTGAAGTGAGGAATGGAAAAAGTATGGGATTACCCATAATGGTTGTATGAACACCCTTTTGTGTAGCTGAAAAAGGATAAATTTGTGTTAAAAAAGGTGTACCTAAAATCATATCATTTGTAAGGTTGGCAACAATAAGAAAAACATTTTTGAAACAGTAATTGTTATTTTGAATATAACCTTTACTGAGTTTGTAGCGAATATGCAAAGGTTCTCCACTAGCACTTGCTAGTTGCTCCTTTGTACGTTCGCAATACTTTGTTGGAATAATTCCTTCTTTGATGCAATTTTGATCTGCTCCACTATCAATGAGAGCAATTACATTAATGGAGAAATCATCAACAACAAGCTTAACAACTGAATACCATTTTTGAAAGATTATTTTGAAAATTATTTGTAAAAATTGAGTTTGAGGAATTTCATATTCAGATATCTCAGGAGAAATTTCTTCGTTGGTTATGGTATTTGTAGTAATGGATTGAAGCATAGCTAACTTGGCTTCAATTTCTAAATCTTTAGTTTTAGCATAAGGACATCATTTTTGAGAAGTCTCACTTGTCCTTTAAGCTCATTAAGCTCTGTTTGTAATTGTTTAGTAGTAACTTGTTGAAAAAGATTTGGAATAGGATAATCATTAAAGGTTTGTTGAAAGGATGAAGATGATGCTGCATTTAGATCAAAGTCTAAACGAGTAGGTTTATCTTCTTCAAGGATTAATTCCTTGAGTCTTTGCCGATAATCCTTTTTTGTATCAGCATCAGAAATTTGACCAATGAGTTCAATAAGGAACTCCTTTTGAGATTTGGAAGTAATAACATTAATATTTTGTATAGGTGAAGATTCATACTCAGAATCATCACTTGATTCTGCATAGTAATCTTCTTCACGTTCTGAGTTTGAAATATCTTTGATTAATAGAGAGAGTAATTTTTGTTTGAGCTCTGGATCTTCTGAGAATAACTCATTGATCTTTTGCTCGGTTTTGCATTGAAATGATTTGTGACCCATTTTACCACATTTGTAGCAGACTATGGGCTTTTTGGTCTTAATGGGCTTTTTGCGTTTTTGGAAAGGTTTTTGATCCTTTTTAACAAAGGGCTTGGCTTGCTTAAAGGGCTGAGGCTGTTTGGGTTTAGCCTTGTTATGCCTTTTTTGGGCTTTTATTTTAGCAGTCGAAGGCGCATCAATTCTTGTAATGCCAAAGGCTTCACAGAACGTACCCATCTCTTTACGAGATTGTGCACGCTCATTTCCATATTTGGATTGAAGCTTAATTTCATTACAGAGAGTAAGTGCTTCGGATTTGATTATACCAAATAATTGCCCAAATGTTAAAAGACTAAATGGTATTTCACTTGTTCCAAAATTCTGTCTAAATTTATTGAGGATTCTTTCACCAAATAATCTTGGCAATCCAGCAATAAACTTTTCTTTCCAGAAATCTTGGGCATTATCTTCTCTTTTAAGGACTTGAGTTAAGAAGACATCTTTGTACCATCTATAATTTGTGAGTGTAGGGCATCTTAAATTGATAAGAATAGTTTTGGCTATGGCTTGTTCCTCTTTAGGATTGCCAATGAAATGGAATGTGATGGCATGAATAAGAGTTTGAACTCCATCAGATTCCTCAATGTCAACACTCGTTTCAGGATTTCGACCAATTATCTTTTTATGGCTAAGGATTGCCATACGTGACTCTTGTGTCAACGTATTATCCCATCAATTCTTATATATATATATGTATGTATATGTATATGCATGCATATGTGTATATATATATGTGTATGTACACATATATGTGTATACATATGTATATGTATATGTATACATATATGTATGTATACATATACGTATGTATATATATGTATATGTATATGTTTATGTTTGTATACATATATGTATATGTGTATATGTATATATATACATAAGTATATGTACCCGTGTATGCATCCATATGTATATTTGTACGTATGTACATACATACATACATACATACATATATATATATATATATATATATAGAGAGAGAGAGAGAGAGAGAGAGAGATACGTATGTATATGTATATATAGATATACGTATGTACATATTTATATATGTATATATGTATATATATGTATATATATATTTTTGAAAGGAAAATTTTATTTTTTTTATAGGAATATGTATATATTTATATATATATATATATATATATATATATATATATATGTATGTATGTATATAAATACCAGTAGAAATTTGGAAGTTCATGGGGGAAGAGGGTCTAGAGTGACTCACAGAGCTTTTCAATGTTATTTTCAAGACCGCCAAGATGCCCAGAGAGTGGAGGGCCAGCACAATCATCCCACTGTACAAAAACAGAGGGGATATCCAAGACTGCAATAACTTTAGGGGCATCAAGCTGCTCAGTCACACTATGAAACTGTGGGAGAGGGTGATTGAAAGAAGATTGCGAGAGGAAGTAGAGATTTCAGAGAACCAATTTGGTTTCATGCCAGGGAGGTCGACCATTGAGGCGATCTACCTCTTCAGAGAGCTCATGGGTTTGTTCAGGGACAGAAAGGTGGATCTTCATATGGTATTCATTGACTTGGAGAAGGCGTATGATAGAGTTCCAAGGGAGGTTTTGTGGAAGTGTTTGGAAGAGAAAAGGGTGTCGTCCGCGTACATTCGTGTAATCAAGGATATGTACGAGGGAGGGCGGACGAGTGTTAGGACTCCGGGAGGGGTCTCCAATGACTTCACTGTTAGTTTGGGCCTACATCAGGGCTCCGCTTTAAGCCCGTTTCTTTTCGCATTAGTTCTGGATGAACTCACTAGAGGAATCCAGGACGAGGTGCCCTGGTGCATGGGTTGTGCAGATGACATCATCCTTATCGATGTCACTAGACAGGGGGTGAACGACAGGTTGGAGAGTTGGAGGCATACGCTGGAGGCTAGGGGCTTTCGGTTGAGTAGGTCGAAAACGAAATACCTTCACTGCTGTTTCAGCGGGAGGACAGAAGAGGGGGGTGAAATCGTACTGGATGGGAGGGTCATACCGAAGGTCGCAAAATTTAAGTACCTGGGCTCGATCGTCCAGCAAAATGGGGACATTGACGAGGATATTAGCCAGCGGATTAGAGCGGGCTGGCAAAAGTGGAAGTCAGCGTCAGGGATGCGTGTGACAAGAGAGTGCCCATGGGTTTGAAAGGCAAAGTCTATCGGATGGTAGTTAGACCAGCTGTTCTTTATGGATCAGAGTGTTGGCCTCTAAAAAAGACACAGGTCCAACGGTTGATGGTCGCTGAGATGAGAATGGTCATGTGGATGTGTGGTTTTACGAGATTGGACAGAATAAGGAATGAAGAAATCAGGGGTTTAGCTGAAGTGGCCCCCATAGAGGAGAAGGTGAGGGAATCGAGGCTCAGATGGTTCGACCACGTGAAGAGGAGAAGCGTGGCCGGCCCCGTGCGTAGGTGTTAGCTGATCAACCCTCCCGGTGGTAAGAGAGGGAGGGGTAGACCGAAGAAGAGTCTAGAAGAAGTGGTTAGAGAGGACCTGAGAGTTTTCGGTCTTTCGGAGGACATGGCTCAGGATAGGAGGCTGTGGCGGGACAGGATTAAGGTCTCGGATTGTAGGCGTCAGTCGCTGTAGGGGGCAGTAGCCTAGGCGGTGTAGAGTGGGTAGGGTCTTCTGTTTGTGCTTGTCTTCAGGTCGTGCTTTGTTGGATTGTGACGGCACTAAGCGCCCATGGTTTTGCTCAGGTATGTCTCTACTCCCTCTTTATTTTGCTATCCGACTCCTTTTCTCCCCCACCCTCGTTTACTCGGTAAATGGTTTCGCAAAAGTTTTCACTTTAACTCTTTTCCCAAAACCGTTTTTTGGTGGGTCGTATGGAATCAACCTCTCTATGGGTAGGAATACCGATAGAGGTAAGGTTGCTTACAGTTGAATCTCCCCAGACCCCGTGAAAGCGGGACTCACACTGGGAGTTTGTTGTTGTTGTTGTTGTTGTATGTATGTATGTACGTGTGTCTATATATATGTATGTACGTGCGTGTATCTATATATATATATGTATGTATATATATATATGTGTGTGTGTGTGTGTGTGTGTGTGTGTGTGTGTGTGTGTATACACACACACACACACTATATATATATATGGACGCGCGCGCACACACACACACACCTAGTCCCCCCGCCCACACCCACACCCACACACATATATGTGTGTCTGTGTGTGTGCGCGTGCGTGTGCATGTGCATGTGCATTTGCGTGTACACATGTGTGTGTGTGTGTGCATCTGTGTGTGTGCGTCTGTGTGTGTGTGTGTGTTTATATATTTGTGTGTGTGCATATATATATGTATGTATGTGTATGTGTGTGTGTGTGTGTGTGTGTGTGTAACAAATAAGTAAAAAGGCAACATTTACTTTGCTTGTGGAATTAGCTATAACGAATCAATAATTGATTGCTTTTTAACTACTTGGATGAAGTAATACAAGACGAAGGATTCTTTTCTCAACCATACAGTACGTCGAATGCAAGTGTCAAGCCGAGGGGTAGACTTAACACATCCACTTCATAGGGTCTATCTTGACTAATTTATCCTTTATACTGCCCCGGCCGAATAATCTGAACTATAGCTTCAATGTACTGTATACACCCCAGTTATACCATACCCATATGAGGTGCTCATGCATGAACATTAGGTCGAACCAAGCAAGACTAAGAAGATCAGGAATCAAAATCAGAGAGCATCCAGAGGGCCTAGCACAAGATAAAAATAGGGCACCATACGGCAAGGAACTTCGGCCACATGTGGGATGACAAAAAATGATATGAATCATGCATTTCTTGTGTTTGGGACACATGTGATAGATAGTATCTGAGAAACCTCAATGTCAGCCACATGTCAGAAACTTATACAACAGGCTGACAAGAGTGTCAATGGTTCGTATAATGGAGAGATAAGACAATTAATCTTTATATTGAGCTAACAGGACTAGGTGGGTTAGCCCACTTCAAAATGACTACAGTTATACAGCTTTAGATGGGAGGATTGAAATGGAGACTACCAAGTAATCTGATTACAATGCCTCAGTTAAATCTGATAGGCTCACCGCTCACCAATAGACAATCAACTTTATAAATTCTGCCCTACTGCATTTCTGTACATAGAATATACATCAACTTTGTAGCTTGAGACCCTATTAATCCATACTATTGATATCCAATTCCCTTCACCCCCCTGGAAACATGATTCCAGATCTTTGAACCCAAAGACAATTACTTCACAAACCAAAACATTTGGGACCGCATTCCAATTCCATGGAACTATCCACCTAACTTCAACAACCAAAATTTGACGAAGAAAAGAAAAACAATTAGAGAAGGTGTTTCATGTTTGTACCTAAGACTTGCATAAACATCCTCCACAAAGCAATCTTGCCCCTTCTTTGAATATTATGCAAACGGATTGAAAGTAAGAAAAACATATAGACTTCTAAAATGAGAGATAAATTTGGCAATGAAACATAATCACGTATTACTGTCTAAACTAGTTTTTATAATGAATTTCAACACAAATGGTGTTCCAATCACTTCTTCAATGCAGGATCCCATCCCAGTAGTGTACTTGGATCACAAAGCTCTTCCCCAACCCTATCGTTCCTCCACTCTAGCAAATATGGTCCATATGTACAAAACAAGGGACATTGGGGCATAACTTGCCAGAGGGTAGTCAGTTCTCGTGACATTGGACTAATCAAACTCACGCATCATAGAGCAAAAGCAGATGAAAATGCCCTGCTATGTTTGATAATGTTCAACCCTTCCCCCCTCCCCACCCCCCACAAAAAAAAAAAGAGGGACCAATAGAAGCTCCCGAACTTTCTTAATTTCTTGGCTGACAATACAGCAATGGGACCTATGTCATAAGTCCAAAAACCCCACAGAAGCCATTAGGCTTACCAGAGAAAGTAGTAGTAAAGGATGCAAGATCTGCTACCTGAAACCAATCAATATCAGTTGCAAATTCTTAACAAATTCTTCCATGTAAGGAAGTGACTTGGTCAGGTAAATCCGTAAATCATAGTACATATTGCATAACTTGGAGTCTAAATAGGAATCATGGCAACACGAGTAGTATGTAGTAATGAAATGAAAGTCCAATCCTGCATTTGTATTGAAATTCTAGAAAGTAGCTAGGTACAATATTCAAAACCAATGCTATCCAGACTTGGGCATAAGTGTTCAACCTAGATATGCATTTAGCAGTCAGGCTGTCCCATTTTCTGAACATCTTACAAGTTTCAGTCAAACTGAAGCGCCAACTGCTCATACTCAAATGAAATTGTCAGGCAATCCAACATGGGTAGTCCAGATGAAATGAAGAGTACTGGGTAAAGCATACCAAAACATGGTTAGGCCTCCTCTCCTACACCCTAATGGTAAAACGAAACGGGCCCATTCCCATTCCCATTCCCATATATATGCATCAGCTTTAGACAGAACAAGCCCTTGTTTGCCATTGACACTTAGACCACCATGCCAACAAAGAGAGTAAAAAGAACATACACATACACACACACACACACACACACACAGACCTGGCAGATGCGAACCCATGGACGCGAGGAGGCTTGCATGACGTTCTCACAGAACGTAGACTTGCCGCTACCAGGTGCACCCACCAACAACACCACCAAAGCCTTGCCCTTTTGCGCGTCTTCTCCTTCATTTTTCCAATCACAAAATCAAGTACCATTTCAATAGGAGAAATTGAATTCAATGTCTAGGCATACCCAATGAGTAGAGATCCTAAACCCAATTCAGCACAACTGAATGTGTGCGCGTGAGAGAGAGAGAGAGAGAGAGAGAGGGAGAGAGAGTACCTTGAGGTAGTGTGGACTTGGAATCATCAATATCCATCCGACCCGCCATTGTTCCAACAACTTCGCCGTCCTTCAATTGAATCAATAACTCGTCATTTGTGATCGATCCTTCACAGTTTTTCGCAGCTGATTCATTTCAAGTGTGTTTACTGTTTAGCAACGCCTCGACTCTGGAATTCTGTACCAAGCAACTCGAAACCCGGGCATTCGGATTCACAATCTGAAAGGGTTTGGGTTTTGGTTCATTTTGTTTGAGTTGTCAACCAATGTCGATGGTACCCAGACCTTGCAAATATTTATCCGATTAGGAATCATATGAAAGTTTTATTGTCTTGGTCAAGTTTGTATCATTTGAAGTCATTTGGATCAAGCCCATTAGGGTCAGGTTGGCCCGTTTGATTAAAGTGAGTGTTTTTATCTAATTATATATGTAGACTTTTTCTGTATTTAAACTAAGCACACAATAACCACAAAAATTAATTTCAAAATAATGAAACTCATACTTTTGCACCCTCTTCAAGTTTTTCATATTTTTCATCCCTTACCACTACTACAGTCTATTGTCACAGTACCATCTTTATGATAAAATTTTACTAATATCGTCTTGTCTTTTTTCAAGGATAATCTAATCTTCTAACCGAATCAATTATAGCACCATGCACTATCAATTTGGTTGTTTTTTTTTTTTGGATTTTGGATCCTTCATTTCACTGGAGTCGAACTACTATTAGCCCAATAAGAGATAGAACTCTCCCATCACAGATTTTTTTCATTCACAAGGCTCGAGCCCAAGACCTTACTTAAGGAAAATAAATGTCAAACCACTTGAATCAACCTGTGTTAGTATATATTATCAATTTGTAGCACCATGTAAAGTAGCATATGTTGGAAAAAGGGGGAACTATACATAGCTGATCAGGGGTAGAGTCAGGATTCAAAACAAGGGGGTAAGATTAATAATACACAAATTTACCTAAAGTCAATAAATTTAACACAAATAAATAAACAACAACCAACAAATTACCCCAATTCTAATTTCTAAATTCTCAATCAAGAAAGGCAAAACCTAATTTTTTAATTGATGAGTAAATCTCTAAATTAACTACTTATTACACACAAATTCAATAAAAATTAGTAAACTAAGCATAAACAAGAAAACAATTACAAACAAAATTATCCTAACTTTAAATCTTCAACCAAGAACAACCAAGAAGATGCTTCGGTTAAAATCCTCATTTTTCAATTCATGGAATCATGAGTAATTCACTAAGTTAATCAATTATTTAACATAAATCTAACTAAAATCAGTAAAACAAACATAATTATTTACAAAATATCAAAATTAAAAACAAAAATTAAGAATTTTTGGAAGTTACCTAAAATTGGGATTTGGGACTTAGAGCTAGGAGGAGATCTGGGGAAAAGTGGAGGCAGCAGTCGACACAAGTGACGACACTAGTGGCAGGCCTGGCGGCCTACAGCGTCGGCCAGTCAGCGACTAGGCTGGGCATACTGCAGAGAGTGAGAAAAAGAGTGCGTCGACGGTGGGCTGGGCAGAAAGAGAGAGTGCGTCTGAGAGGGAAAGCAAACAAGACTAGAGAGTCGAGAGGCAGAAATTAGGGAAAATAAATGGGAAAAACTCAAAAAAAAAACACATACAAGGCACCGCAGAAGGAAAGTGATGTGAGTCAAACCTATGGCCCCCTGAAACAAGTAAAGAGCAGTCAACCATCCTGCTAAGCATACGTTTGCAAAATATATGTGAACTAATTAATATATATCTATTTTGTTTATCCACAAAAATATCTCATATTTAATTTTTTTTCCAAAAAACTGGGGGGTCAATTGACCCTCCTTGCCCCAATGTAGCTCCGCCCTTGTAGCTGACTATCACCTTTACAACAAATAAACGTCTCACTAAGTATTTTTGTAAGAAATTTAACATCTCTAACAATTAGATGTCTAGTATTTTTCTTTCTAGTTCTTCTATACATATTGTTCTCTAGAAAATAGAAACAAAATATCAATGAATCTTAATTTCTGCAAGACAAACTCTTGAAAAAGAGTTTAAATATTAGAGTTCAAAATTTTACATAAAATAAATCTTTTTTAATTTGAAAAACTATTTAAATGATTATAATTTTTGTAGAAGTATAAAAAACTCTTAGTTTACCTATCCACGCAAATTATCAAATCTAGTGCCACTCAAGTTTTGAAAATACTTAAGAATGACACTTATCATTGAAAATTTTATGTTTTGGACTTATCCGTGTCACTAAAGGTTTTTTTTTAAAATCAAATATGCTATTTGTCAATTTTCTAACCAATGACAATAGGTTTTTTTCTCTAAATTTTTAAGTTATGTTTTGAAGATTTAATTGGAAAGAATAAGGAAAAAAAGCATAGAGTTCTATACTTAGAGTGGGAAAGTTCTCCCTAAGAGGTTGTCACTATTCTAATAAATAGTAAATTCTAGTACTATTTCAATCCAT
>JACYFF010010365.1:93926334-93946168 GCA_017589665.1 Selenicereus undatus | reverse complement strand
GTACAATGTCTCAATTCTATTCTTTACCTGTGTTAGCCATGCTTAAAGGACAAAGTAGTCATTCGAGGTCGTTCTTTATCTTCTACTATGTCTACATTAGATATCAATGATGGTCATAGGCAAATTCCTCATAAACACTCATATTTTAATTTTTGTTTCAGTATTTAAGGTGCATACTCTTATTTTTATGTGAACTTTGATGATTCTTTAGTGTATTAGGGAATCAAAATTGAACACTTAACTAGAGATCCATAAGAAAAATTCATTTTTAGGTTTAATTTTGAATTGTTGCTTGATTTTTTGTGTAAAAGTTTCATATCTCTATCTCTATTCTATTTATTTAAGATTTGAGTGATTCCTGCCCCTCCCCCTGAACGAGGGAAAGATCCCTTCTTTTTCATTGCTCAAAGACTTTCCACAATGGCTTTTTACAATGCTTGTTGTCAGTCACCTATGCTAAGGTGAGCAATAATTTGCTTCTTCTCAAATTTGTTTTATTTTCCTTTAATTAAATTTACTAACTAAAAGAAGAGAGAGAAAGGGAAGTATCTCAAAAGTTTAAAAATGCAACAATGGAGGTTGACCTCCATTGTTGGAGCGCGTGGACGATGATTGGAGCAAGTTAGGCATAAAATCACATATATGAGACGTGGTTATTATGAAAAACTGGACCTACATCTAAACTAGATATCTCATCATGCAAACTTTATTTACATATAACTCAATAACTTAGCAGCATAGGATCAATCACCTAAGAAAGCACACAAGTCCCCAAAGAAAATAAAAATCTTTTTGAATTTTTCAAAATTTTTGAAAAATATATACAAATGAGCACCTCACCCCCACACCAAAACTCCACAATATCCTCATTTTGGGAACTAAGGCGCCAAAAAGTGATCACATAAGCAATCCAACCACAAAACCAACAATTCAAATCCACCAAATATATACAAACTTATGACACCACCAACAAACGTAAAACCAAACAACACCAACAAATATTCACAAAGCAAAACACACCACCAAATATTCACAAAACAAAACACACCACCAACAAACGCACATAAAATAAAACACACAAATGCATGAAACAAGGGTGATCATAGCCATCTTGGCTCATCGAATCCCAAACTTCATCTCAAAATCGATCACCCACATAATCACAATCCTAAATATCGACAACTGTGCATGAAAAGAGATAAAGAAAAGAAAAATAAGAAGAGAGAAGAGTTAGAACAATCATACCAAGTTAGGTGCTGAGTGCACCTAAACTATGCCTCACTAAGATGTGCTATAAGAGGCTCAAGGAGCATCAGTCATTTCGTCAAATCACAAAATCACCACTTGTATCAATCCCTACCAAAACTTGTAGCAACTTATCAAATAAACTTGAACAATTCTCAAAAAATTACAACCATTAGTAACAAGGAGGATGTCCCAAGGAAAGCACATCATCAGAATAGAAGTTAGAGCTCTTTTGAACTTATTAAAGCTCTGGGGCCAATCATAAGAGTTACACACATGCCCGAAATCACTGAAGGGCCTAGAAGTCTCACAAGAAGCATGAACGCACAAACTAGGCATGAATCCTAAATCCCCTACTTAATCCTCAAGTCCTATAGCCACATCAAGCTCACGAGTCCGATCTAAATTAGGGACATAAATCATGCAAGTGTCATACTCGAGGAAGGTCGACCTTGCGGGATCCGGGAAAGAGCGAGATGATGGAGTATAAGGGGGTAAGACAATAGAACTTGGAATGTTCTTAGGAGGGAACTCAATGATGGTTGCATCAACAAGCTCCATGTAACTCGTCAACACAAGGCTCCTCCAAAGGAGTAATAGTCCTCCTCAACCAAAATATCCTTGGAAACCATAATCATGTCATGCTCAAGACCACAACTAGCCTTAACCACTAGTTTTTCACTCTCATCATTCTCTCTCAAGGGGGCTAATATATATATATATATATATATATATATATATATATATATATATATATATATATATCACCAAAAACATATCACTTCCAAGTGCATCCATAGTTTTAAGATGAGGGTTAATCATTAGGGGTCACTCAAGTCCTCAAAAGACATTTGACTAAAAGGGTGAGAGTATGAGCTAACACCATAGTTCAAGAGAAAATCATAAGAACAAGAGGCAGGAATGTAATCAAGAGGTTGAGGTATTGAAAAAGAGGAACTTCAAGTTGATGATCACAATGAAGCGTAATATCCTCCAAAGTAGCAAAGTCATTAGGCAACTTGCCCTTATTATCCATAAAAATCTTAGATTCAATACCAGGAGCTTTCCTAATTGTCTCTCACTCATATATCTTATCACTTAAGTCCTCTAGAAAGTCCCAAGCCTTACTAGTATTCTTATAAATAAACTCTCCGCTACACCTGGATTCGACCATTGTCCTAGTTCTCACATCCAAACCCTTATAAGCTATTTGGCACAAGTTCCATCTCTCTAAATCATGGTGAGGGTATTGGGTAAGCAACTCATTGAACCTATTCATATACTTCCAAAAATGCTCATGTTCAAGTTGGACAAAAGAGAGGATTTCATTCCAAGCTAATAGTCTTGCTAGTGGGAAAATATCTCTTAAGGAAGATATCACAAAAAGAATCCCACGACTTAATAGGACCAACCTTAAGACTATACATCCACCTCTTCATATTATCTTTGAGAACAAATGGAATGAATTTCATCCTCATAATATCGTTTAATACCCTAGGCATGTGAATCAACGAACAAATTTCCTCAAACTTATAAATAAACAAATATGGATCTTCAAAGCCAGTAAATTTATGAAGTATGAGAACATAATCCGACTTAAGCTCAAATCTCACATCCTTAGGGACAGTAGGGAGGTCAAAACATGATTGTGGGAAAGTTCGGGGAGCATAGAAGTGATCCTTTAATGAATATGGTGGGTCGGGTTCCACTATTTCAACAATTGAGTCATCAACATTAGTAGCCTTGGGCTCAACGTTAGCAACATTTGTTTGTTTAAAATTCTCAAGCCCATCATGGCCATCTAATGAGTCAAAGCACTTTGGCTTTTCAATTTTTTCAATTTTTGATCTTTTCACATTTTCTATTTTTTTTGTTGCATTTTTCAATACCATCAAAATAAGTAGCTACACTATAACTCAAAAGACAAAATAAAGCAACTATAAAAGAAACCACACTGGCACAAAATGAACAAATAAGGGACATATTTACAGCAAGTGACTTAATTTCGCACCACCGTCCTTGGCAATGACGCCAATTTGTTGATGTGTTTTCGGGTGAGTAGGGCGAAAAATTTATCTTCCTTTGGGACCCATAGAAATCTTGTCACTAGTAATTTTCAGCTACAACTCTAACATAGGAAAAGCGATAAATGTCACAAAATATTGATTAATTAAACTAATTGCTCATCAATTCTAATCGAAACATGATTAATTAAACTAAAATAAAACACAGCATAATTAAAAAAATCAACACAAAACATCATATTAACTAACAATAACTAACAAAGTATCTCTAAGAAAGCATTAAATTTACTCACTAAAAGAAGAGAGAGAAAAAAGAGTATCTCAAAACTGAAAAATCCAACAATTGAGGTTGGCCTCCATTGTTGGAACAACTGGATGATGATTGGAGGTAGATTCTCCAATTATTCTCACTAATCCAACTCATTCACTCCTAATCTAACTTGTTGAGAGGAAAAAACTCAAACTTGTAAAAATGGGTTTTCAAACCCCAATATAGAGGAGAGAGAACGTCCATTGTTAGAGCAAGTGGATGATGGTTCGAGGTAGATTCTCCAGTTATTCTCACTAATCTAACTCAATCACTCCTAACCTAACCCATTGAGAGGGAAAAGCTCCAACTTGTAAAAAAAATGAGTTTTCAAACCCTAAGATGGAGGAGTGAGAAAGAGTATGAAATTTGCATTCTTGAAAAAAGAGAACGAGAGATTAAGAGTAGATAAGAGAATAGAAGGATGACTAGGAAGGGAGATACTAATTTCAATCCATCAACAAATAAAAGCATGCAGATTCGGGTAATAAGCTAGTAAATCAAACTCAACAAAGTAAGAATTTGAATGAAAATGAAGATTAAAAAGAGAAAAAGAAAACTAATTGCATCAAAACTTCATTACTCTTGACATGTGGTTACAAAATGAAACTATATCTACACTAATCTCTCCTAAACCCTAGGCTAAACCTAATTCTTAAAAGCCCAAAACTAGATAATTACACAAATAGGGGAAGGGAGCTTTAAATACATCGCGATGCAGTAAATTTGGCATAGTTGTGTCATGTGGCATGGGTAGACCATGCCAAATTTTTGGAATTCTTTACAGAGACAGAGCAGAAATAGGATTTGGCACAGGTACCCCATGCTAGATTTTTGCAGTGTTCTTCTTCCTTGTTTCTCCCACGATTTTTACTTGTTGGTCTGGCATTGCTTCATGGTTATTCCGAGTTATCCTCCAAAGTTTTATGGGTTAACATGCCTAACTTTTTGCATGCTTTGCATCAATTATCCTCCATTTGAGCAATAATATTTAATACCTATAAAACCAACAAAATACTAACAAACAACTTAATTTGCCAACTATTTGAGCTAAATCTAGGTAGAATGAGGCGTAAAATTCACATGTGTTGTGCCTAAATAGTTAGGAATTTGTTTTGTACTCTTGTTGATTATAATCTTTATTTGTTGGAGTTCTTCCAAGTTTGATGATGTGAAATGATGGGAAATTTTCAAATCACTAAAATACATGGCTTTTGATAGTAGAAATGGATTTTATTTGTTCATTTTTTCATACTAATCAATTTGTTTGCCTAGAAATTTATGACTTTGGTTATTATCTTATCTACTCAATTTATTTTAAAGATTGTCTTTATTTGAGGTTTTCAAATGAATTTCTCTTAAAAGTTTTGTATGATTTGTGCGTCATCTTTAAGACTCTGACTTCATGCTTGTTTTTCTTGTAGATTTAACTCCTTGAACTCAATTTTGAAGGTTGTAGTTGTTACATCGATGAGAAAAGACCTCTTGGGTTGCAACATTCTAAGCATTGATTTTACGAGTTACTAAATGCCTTTATAATGCTAAGAGTTTGCCTCTAAGTAACAAGAATTGATTGCAAGACAAAAGAGAAATGTCGTATTTAGGAACATTGACGTAGCCGTCAATTACTACAAAATGCATTCAATTAAGTTGAGATAAAAAGGCATTCAGTGTTGCATGTCCTCATCTTGAATTATGTTATCATCGTGAACTGGATTACTTGTGCTTTGGGAATCTGGTATTTGAATATTGCTTGATAGATTTCTGAGTTTTGGATGATAATAAACTAAATCACAATCGCTTGCTGAATGAACCGCTACTTATGTTGTACTTGAGCATTGACTTTGATTTCTTTAATATTTTGGCCTCATTACAGTTGAGGTTAGGTTGTATACATCTGACCCTCTTACACCAATTTATGAGCTTTTTGGATTTCTTTGATTGCCCATTTGCAATGTTTTCTCTTTGAAAGTCTACTAATGTCTCCTTCTACTAATGAAGGGTGGTTTGCAAAACTGCTTGGCTTATGAAGGAATGCTAATAGGGCTTTTTTATTGGAGATGTCCACATAAACACTATCTTCAATTTTATTAAAGAAGGAAAATTGCTGAAGCCTTTGGGTTGGTGCGATATTCATTAAGACAAGTATATGCATAGATTTTCTTAATGGAGTAGGCCTTTTGCTAGCTATTAATCAAGTCTAGGATTTATAGCTTACATATTCTTGCTGTTTTTTTTTTTTCCAAATGCCTTGTTTATTCAGAGGAGTTGGAACTCCACACATTTGTTTGGGCAAAAGGATACACAAAAGCTTAGAGTTTTGTTACTAATGAAAATCCTCTCTTCATTATAATTTTTTTCTTATCCGTATTCCTTTTTTAGGCTTGAAAGGACTCCACTCCTACAAAATGATTAAGGGCTGCTAAGTTCTTACACCAAGGACAATTCTCTTTCTTGAAGGTATATGTTCATGTTTGTGCTACACTTTTTTCATCAGTAATAAGTTATTGCTTGGTTTTCTTCTAGATTGATGTTATGTTAATTAGTATTGTTGTTGGGTAAACTTGAAACTAAGGTTGCAAACATTGTTCGCATTTGAGTTCGTGAAGCACATGTTGATTTAGCTAAAACAATTGTGGCATTCCTATTTGTAAGTTGAATGTCTTTGCGAAGTTTAAGGAGGACAGAAACATAGAAGAAGAGAAATGAAAAGGTTCGTTTGGAGGATTTTTAAGGTGTTCATTACAACTTATAAAAATGTATCTTGCTTTCTCTTCATGGGTAAATCAAATAATTGATGTACTTTTGCATGTAGAGGAAAACAATATTATGTTTCTAACAAAGAAAAGGGAAATGTAGATTAGTAAAAATGGACTAGTAGTAGCTGTGTTTTCCATTCAATTCATTACAAATTTAGATAACAATCGAAATGGCATACAGTATTTCCAAGGGAGTGCATGCAATTATACCCACAGTAAAATTCCATTGAAAATCCTACAATTCTAAGTATTGAGCCTATTAAGACTAATACATGATTGATCTTACACAACTTCATCTCTTTAATGTTAGACAAGAAAGAGGTAAATTTGCTTTGAAAGGCCACATAACAAATGGAATGTGTTTTATAGGACCTCAGGTATATATTTCTTCTTTTTTCCACTTTTAATGACAAATTTGGGGTAATTATGAATTATGAGAGGTGATTATTATGGCAAATTTGAAACCAGTGTAAGCATAGGCCAGAATGAGTAAGAAATATCTTACTAGATAGAAGTAATTATTCTAGTTGCATTTTAAGTTTAAATGTTCATAACTGCATTTCTTTTTCCCTGATTTAAAGCACCATTTATACCCAAAAAAAAAACTACAATTTTTGTTTGTTTATTTTTAAGTTCTATACATCTCTTCCTCTCAAAATGCATCGACTTTCAGCTTGATGTTCTATGGGTATTTTTGTAATTGTTTTGTGTTAATCGACCAAATTGCGGGGTCATATAGGTTGCATTTTTTTCAAAATCCTACAGGTGAATATGTTGCCAACTAGTTTCATCTTTTAGTCGTTATATTCTAAAGTGTATCCTAACTTGAAAATTCAATGTCCAAGATTGGGCATTTTGGATAGCAATGCCCCTTTATCTCTTTATCCTTTCCATTTCGTTCTTTCTTGCCCCCTCCCTTTTAGGGTGAATTTCTTGGTTTGCTAATGTTGCTATGTGGTTTAGTTCTATGAACCACGTTTGAAATGTGTATAACCTAGCTAAATTGAATGTGTTTACAATTTGTTCATGTCATGGTAGTTTATATCATGATGAACAAATTACACAAACATGTCATTGCATGTTTCATAACCAAAAGTTTGATAGCTTTGGGGAACCGTGAGCAACGTATGTGGCTCAACAACTAGTCAGTACAAGGGAAGATTTTATGTAACATTTTTCAAACTTTTAAGTACTTCACAATCACAACCTTCTTCCCCTAATCCAAAACCTAGGGTTTTCAGAAACCCTAGGATCAAAAAATGACCATGATTAAATTGATGTCAGAATTGTAGTGCCTATCTGATTTCAACCAAGAGCAGGCCCTAAAAGCCAACTTTAGTAGCTCGAAATCCCTACACATGCCTCGCGATCTCATATTCCTTTGTTGTGAGCGGTATTGCAATTGTGTGAACAAATGTATGATTCTAACTAATATGATATTGAATAGCCAAAACTTGTGAAAATAAACATAAAAATTACCTTCTGATGGTGATGATAAAAAACAAAATCACTTCCCCAACATCTCTAAGGAGCAATCTTCACAATCAACCTTCTTTCCCTTGCACACATGAGAATGCAAATTTTCTAGGGTTTTCTGGATAGAGATAGTACAGAAAAGGGGTTGACTAAATGTTGCGGTTAACGATGAAAGATAGAGGCTTGTGTACTACCTTTTCGCATTAAAATCAATTTTATTGTTTTGTAAAGTTTAAATTTTTTTAATTAATTTTTGATCTTTTTTTAATCAGTTTACCTAATGCAACCAGTGAACATAGCACTTTTTGACAAACTCAAAATTTTCAGTGACTACCGCAAAAACTTTGGCAGTATGGATAGCACCAAAAAAAGATTAGTAGCATTTTTGACCATTTTCAAAACTTGAATTACGCCATTGGTTAAGAACTCTTGTTATTTTTATTTAGTTGGCTTACTTTGGATTGTGCCTCATTGTTTTCCTTCCATTCCCTTTTTTTTTTCTTTTCATTTTTTTCTGTTGGAGTTGTCACTATTTTTCTCATATATGAAACATTAAAAATAAAACCCATAGAAGTGTAAAGTAATGTCCAAACGTACCTAAGCTGCACATAGAAAGACATCTTTTGACGCCAACAAAAAAAATCATAGGTGTAGTACAAGAAGTGAGATAACGATTCTCATAGTACTCTTTATAACTAGTTATCCTTGTCATAAATTGCTATAACAAATTATCCTTGTTAGTATGAGCTAACATAGCTGGTAAAGTTTTTTTGGAATTATTTACAAGTATCTAAATTTGATGCTGCCCATATTGAGCTTTGTGCGTCCCTTTGCACCAAAAGAAACATAACAAATTTTCCTTATCTTAACAATCAACATGTCTAAGTTTGGATCTTTAGCATTTTGTTTCCCTTGGTAACCTTAGTGGCGATCATTTATGACTTCTTATGTTATCCATTGTGGAGCTCTCATCTAAACCTTTTCATATTTATGATATCTCATTCACCAAACAAATAAGAATGTTCTAAACACTATGCCATAATACCTTTTGGCAATTAAGCTAGTTTGGCCAAATTTGTGCTCCAAACAGAGTCAACAACTCCATATAAAGGACCTAACATCCAAGAGCTTGTTGCAATGACTTAGAAAGGAAGACATGTATATTTGTATCAAGAGGAGATGAAGAATGATGCAAGCCTATATGGTTTCTTGGAGAACCCTGAATAAACATTGGTATGATGATGGACTCAATTTGCACTCAATGCAACAAGTGAATGTAGTGTTCTCAATCAGGTTAGTTTGGAGGACAATATTAGAGCCAAAATCTCTATGGTTAAGAGTTATTCATCATAAATAATGTTATGGTGGATGCAACATTGATATGATTTATGCCAAACCAGACTCTACCAATGTTTAGCAAAGAACTACTAGGAATGCTAATTATCTGATACCAACCATTATAATGACAACAATTAATGGGATGTCTACATACTATGTTTAGGCATCATGACTGAGTCTTGGACAAATCCTTGTCTATGGTTGCTATTGACCTTATGGAATAGATACGGAATAAGGAGTTTGGAAAGGAGATGGAACATTTTTGTTGAACTACTTCTAAAAGTGTTAAATGAAGACGATAACAATCACTATTAGTGAAAGTGTAGTACCCCAGGAAATTTAGTTGAATTTAAATATGCTACTATCAATATAGCAAATTTTGAATTCTTTGCTTGTTGATAAGAGAAACAGCTTGAGCTCATAGGAGATCGATCAGAGGCGAAAGGCTATTGTTTTAGCAATCTAAATGTGTATATGTGCGTGCTTTTCTTCTTGGGTAGTAAATGGCCAAGAAAAAAAGAACGAAAAAAGGTAAAACCTACAATCTTTCCCTTACCAAGCTTGGATATCTTAAAGAAAGAGAGAAAAAAGAGAAAGATCATTCTCTTTTTATTTTTACGAGATTTAATAGAGAGTGCAAGAAGAAGGGGGAAAAAGAAAAAGGGGTAGAAGAAGTTAAAGAATTGAATGTGGGATGCAGGATGAGGTTGTATTCATTAGTTTTCTTGGAAATAGGTAAACAAAATAAGTCTTTCTTCAATTATTTCTTCCATTCTTTCTTTTTTTACGTTATTTTTCATCTATCCATTTCCTCTCTCACATGCAACCTTGATCTACTGGCCGGATGTCACTCCAGTGATACTCTGCCATTGCAAACCAGTGACCAACCCAATCGTTGCACTCCATTCCTTCTTCTTTCACATTAGTAAGTATTTGTATGGTTACGACTTTAAATCCTAAACTCTAAATTTCCATTTCAGATTTCTTATTTAAACACTTGAAAATAGTTGTTCACAACTTTGTTTTTCGCCTTAAAATTTGTAGCTTTTTCTCTTCTTTTTGGGTGAAAATTATTGGAATCAAATTCTACTTTATAAGCGATCAAGGTAACGAATTTGCTCGTTTCCCCCTTTTTCCTTACTTGGTTAGAAGTTAGCGATTATGATCTATTCTGGTAAGAGTTTGGGATGTTATGATCATGTTTTTGATGCCTAACTTACTGAAGTGAGTTAATTTTTACCTTGGGCAAAATTCAGACTTAGAATTGTGTAGGGTCAGATTTCAGTTCTGAATTTAAAATCCACCAATAATCCTATGGTTATTGAAAAATTCTAAAATTTTGTTTGAAGCTATGTAACGCCCTGACAATTCGGAGAATTACTCTTTAAGCTTATGCTAATCTTTATTTTATTTTAGTAGAAGCTTGTGAGTCGCAACGTTATGCCATGTCACCCAAGGGTGACACAATGCTTTCTGAAATATAATTAATTAGAGAAATTCAAGGAATCATAAATAAGTTATGAAATAAATTATGACTTTATTCGCAAATGCATAGTTTAACAGAGTCAGTTATAAGAGTCGACAAAAAGAAAGTCGATACTGTACAAGTGGCCTAAGTTCAACCCATTGAGATCTCATTCCGAGCCAATTCCCTTCTTGAAGGACCTAGTACAAGAAAATATAGAAAAGTAAGCCAAACGGGTCTAGCACAATATAATTCTACACTGTAAATACATATAGTGCATGTTTTCATTCTTTTTATTTGGTAAATATGTAAAACAATTACCCAAAATATTTTGTAGTGGCACCCAAGCAACAATGGACTTATATCCCATGTTAATCAACAACATAACAAGAAGGGGCTGTATCTCTATTACGTTCATTTAATTTATGTGCACATATTTGGGATGATTGAAAAGCCCAAACATTAATCAATATCTAGTAAACAATAATGGATCCATCTTTAACTTTGACAAAACATACTTAAAAACATTTATTTAATATTTCACTCAATTAACATTTATTAATAATTCAAAGATGGGGTTATAGAAGGGTGTGGACATCATACTATATGTTAGTATCACGTAGTTGTAGAATTAATCGAAAGGATAATTTGCCCCTTTATGAGGTCCTGATATTAATAATTTATTAATCATAAATTAATAACTGGTGATAATCATATTTTGAACAAGCCAAAGGCTAGTTGATCGATAACAATACTTAAGAGCTTATTAACCTTAATGTTAAAACAACACATCAATTAATCACCAAATGTCCTGCTCTATACTACACTTGCTTTGCTGTGATTGATAACTCCATACATAACCATGACCATCCATCTTTAAATAACCAGTATTAATATGCTTTTTAGTATTATAAAACTATCATAATCATTCGCACACGAGCTGCATTTTTAATCAATAACCAGGCATTAGATACTAATTAATAACTTCAATAAGTTTGGCCATATATCTTGACAACTTAGGATTCAATCACTTAATACTCTCTATTCTATGTTACATGCTTATCCACCTAAACTCGAGCAACAGCCTAACCTCGCAAATGAAGAACCAAGGACTTAATTAAAAAAACAAAGACTTACTAGGTACAACAATAATAAAACACATCGGTTTGAGATGGCAACAGTCGAATGTTGAAGGTCATAAGCTATTGACATACTTCATAATGACATAGGTGTAACCTAGATAGTATAACGTGAAGTATAGACTAACATACAAAAACTATATTAGGAACCATAGAAGTTTATCAAAACGAGTTTATCACTCAAGACAACATCTGTAATGGTTATCCTTGATCTCCTAGGTTTGGAATTCCAACCCCAACGTCACCCAGGTGACCCTAGAGCCCTTGAGACATTTTTAGATAGGAGGGAAGAGATGCTATATGAATTGGAAAATTTTAAGACAAAGACATATGTGTCTAACTTGGTACACACCCTGGAGTCGTGTAGTGGATGTGTGCTCAATATGTTACAGTGTATCTTTTTTCCTGCAGTAGTGTATCTTTTCTGTTCTACAGTGTACATTTTCCTTCCTATGGTGTACCCTTTGTTTCTTGCAATGTATCTTTTCTTGCATGCAATATATCTTTTTTTGTCTGTAGCGTACCTTTTGTTCCCTACAATATATCTATTTCTAGTCAGTTGGGCTAGGAGAACTACAAAGATGCTTATTGGGTTGGGGGAAATGAAATAGGAGCTTTGTCCAATTATATGATGCCTATTATATAAGTATATACCTAAGAATGGTACATAGGTATGTATCTTAGAATTACTGCTATGAATTAATGAGAATAACCATGCTATCATAGGTATTTATATGAGGTGTGCAGGTGATTTGATAGAGAACTCCTCTTCCAATTCTACCTAAAGAGTAGTTTTAAGGATCAGATAAAGCTCCCATTTAATTCTATGTGAAGAGTGTAAGAAAAAAAAGGTGTAAACCAATGACAGCGAAATAGAAATCGGAGCTGTGCCGTGGGAGTACCACTACCTTGAAAGTGATTTCGACTCGACTTTGGTGCAAATCGAAAATATTCGTTCGCTCCCCAAGGTCTACACAGCTAGCTTGCTAAACGCGTGCACTTGTGGCCAGAAACTTGGAATGCAAAAGAGTGCAATTGCCAGAATGGAGAAGAGAACAATAGGAAGGAGAGAAAGGGAAGAGAAGAGAGGAGATATGCTTGGTGTGATTTGAAGGTGCAGGGAAGGAGGCTATTTATACTAGGCGTGGAATAGTTGCTAGTGAGGGAAAAAAAGGAACTTATGTGTTGCAGAGTATTTCCCTGGCTACAAAATAGGATCATCACTGAATTTATGTGGTGCAGAGTGTATTCCTAGTTAGAAATCAGGATTATCACTCTTTCTGCTAAAAATTAGGTCAACTAGCCATTAAAGAGAAAAATCTACAGGCAATGGACCAAAAATATTAAAAGAAATTTTCTCCAAAAAATTAATAAATGAGGCCTAAAGCCCACCCCCCACCTTCACCGCATCCTGACTAGCCAACCTAGATTGCACTTGCACATGTGGTGTTCACACACACCCCCACCAAAACCAAGCCCATTGTTATTCAATAGGTCCAACGTAGGAAGACAAACATAAACCCCACTCCAACTCCTAAAACCACCAATGTGGGACAAAAGAAGATGGAAAAAGAAAGGAGCTAGAGTATGCCATTTACACACAACAAAGAGTACTTTGTTAAGGTATGCAGTTTCATGGTGATAAAGATAGCTAGGTTAGATACAGAGGGGAATGACACGATGATAGTTTGTTGCCACTTAATCTTTGTTAATCCCTTGAATCAATTGTCATTTAATTGCTATCACACGGACCATGATTTTAACAATTTGAACGGGTACTGATAAACATACTAGGCCACATTACCGTTTGCAAAAGAGGTTAATGATGATAATGATAACACTATAAAATAATAGTAACTAGTGCTATACCCTTGCGATGCAGGGATTGATGATTTACTTTTTTAATAAATGTGTCTGTGTTATTCATCATTTATATATTTATTTACTTTTAATTTTTTCTCTTTTATCGATTGATATATATATATATATATGTTAGGTAATTTCTTGATTAATAAAAGTGAAGTGAATAATATTTAAAAAAAAAATAAAAAAGAACAATGAAAATAGTGGAATAAGATAAATCCCAATAAGACAATTATTTACAAAAGAGAGTAATTCAACATCTCTATTTTATATGTGTGACATCTCTACCCTACAATACAAAAAAGAGTTTAGTGTTTTATTATCTCGCTTATTTATTGAGGTCCTGAGTATATTGGGTTCAAGTTCGATCATCCCTCCCCCATACTGTCTTTATGGCTAATTTCAACCAAAAATAAATAAATAAATTATCTCACTTATTTAAGAAATTTCTTCTATAAATATTGGATTACTCAAAAATTATAAGCTCGCGTAGATGTATAATATGTTAATCATGAAATATAATAAATCTTAAAAAAATTTCCACATTGTAGTTAAACATGTTTGAGCATTTTAATGCTATATTTAAAACAAACCGGCTTTTGGTATGAAAATCCAAAAGGGTGGGAATAATAAAAATGAAAAAAAAAAGATCAGATATTACATGTCAAATTGTTTGAAAAATATAGAATGAAAATTCAAAAGGGTAAGCCCAATAAAAATGAAAAAGAATGAGAGATTACAAAGTAATGACGGAGGGAATATAGATTTATATTTGATCTTTAAAATTTTAATTTGCGAGATTATTTGATTGTACATTGTGGGTCTTCCTTGGATGGAGTACAAAAGGGCCTTCAACTAACCTCTTACTCAATACTCAAGCTATAAAGTTATAAACATATAGATTGTCAACCAAATATCTCTCTATGAAATTGTATTTTACTAATATTATAATATGTAAATGTATAGAAATGTTGCGTGACTTGCTCTTTTAAAGGGTCATTGCAAACAATTCTGCTTTTGCATAAGTTTCAGGACTTAAAAGCCAAGTAACCAATATTTGTTTCAAAATCATAAAGCATTGACGAAGAGATTAACAATAATTGTAACTCATACATTTTAGACGTTATTATGGTCAAACCAATTTTAAAAGTTCCAGCAGAACTAAAAGCTTCGAATAAAATGTCAAAGAAAATATTAAAATATTAAAATATTTTTAATTTTAAATCATAAATAATAAGTATAAATATTGAATTAAAAAAAATCAACCAATAACACTTTGCCAACTCAGCATAAAAATTCCGTTGAAAAATATCACCCATTGATCTCACCTTTGTTGTACCCACGTGATAAAATTGCATCAAAAGAAAAATCTTGTCTTACTCCTTAATTTCAAGTTTCAGCAGTTTCTACCAAATAGAAAAATGGAAGAAAGTTGGGTATGACCGATTTTTTAAAATAAAAAAAATCAACATTTTTGTGCATATAAATGCATGCAATAATGAGCCCTTTTAATATGAAACCCTAAAGTTCGAAGCTTCAATTTTAGTCTGTCTTTCTATATTTTGCTTTGGTGAATTAGTTTGGGCACTTTATGCTGTTGGTATTTGCGTATTTTTCGTAGTGTATTATTATCACATTTCTGCTTTGTTCAAAGCTTGCTACATTCTGGCCAATTTGCAAGTGAGGCGGACTAAGGTAATTGCATGATTTCGACAAGTTGTTTCCAGGTATCCCTTTTATCTCTTCTATCCAAATTCCACTTTTTAAATCCCACTTTGAAATTGCAATTTCAGCCTTCATTCTGTTGAATTGTTGTTCGAAGATCAAGATTATGGGTTTTTTTTTTGTTTGCTGGGGTGCTTTAATTGCGTGTTTTCAAGTTGCATTTCTGGGTTTTTGTTCCCGGGGTTGTTGGTGGCGACTCCCTTAATCTCCTCCTCTGTAAGCCTGTGCTTTGGTTCTGTGAGCTGTGCCATACCCACCCAACCACTAGCCTTCCAACTGTCGCCTCTTGACTCGGACAACCATCAGTTCCAACACCACTAGTCATTCTCGGGTCTAGGTTCTAACCAGTGGGTGCTCTGCCTCTTGACTTGGATAGTGGGCGACTGGGACATTCTTGGGTTTGGTTTTGGGTTCTGATCGTTGGGTGCTCCGCCCAAGCGCCTAATAAGTTTCCCCTGGAAGTAGGTAAGGCGTAGTGTGTTTATTGCCATTTTCGTGTAAGTCTGGCAGAGTAGTTTTTTGAGGTTTGCTTTATATTCCTTTATTTGTTAGTCAAAGGCCTTTGTTTCATTTCTATTAGTTTTGGTGCTTAATCAAAGGTCTTGTTCTGTATTTGTGGGCATTCGTGTATCCAGATAGGCTCTTTTTGGTAGTGGATTAGTTTATTGCCCTACTTTTACCTTTTGAGTGTGGTTATTATCCTCATTATTTTAACTATTATTATTATTATCTTTAGTGTTCTTTTCATAATAGTTGAACCGACCCAGTCTTTCTTTTCGGGTGTTTTGATTGTCTAATCCCTCTTTACTGTTGAGTGCTAACTTATTTTATTATCAGCAGTAGTTTCTATTATTAGTGGTGTTGGGGTTGGTATTGGTAGCTTAAGTGAGTGGCAAGCAATGTAGTTGGCTCAGCCTATCCTCCGGGGGAAATTGGGGGTAGGAGGGGTGTAGGGTTTCAGAAGGTGCGCCTAGCGTCATGGAATATTGGGTCGCTTACTGGTAAGTCTATAGAATTAGTTAAGTCTTTGCATAGACATAAGATCAGCATCTCTTGTGTGCAAGAGACTAAGTGGGCGGGGGCTAAAGCTAAAGAAGTTGATGGGTTCAAGTTGTGGTATTAAGGTTCAAGCAATGCGAGAAATGGAGTTGGTATTTTATTTGTTAAGGAATTGGTCGACTTTGTTGTTGAAGTGAGGCGTAAAAGAGACCGAATTATAGCTATTAAGGTAGTGGTGGGTTCAAAAATCCTTAATGTGGTTAGTGTTTATGCACCACAAATAGGTTTGCCGGACGATATTAAGAAGCAATTTTGGGAGGACCTGGATATGGTTGTTCAGAATGTTCCTCGGAGCGAGAAGCTTTTCTTAGGAGGATACTTTAATGGCCATATTGGGGTTGAAGCAGACGGGTATGATACGGCTCACGGAGGTTTCGGTTATGGAGAGAGAAACAATGGAGGGGTTTCCGTCCTCGACTTAGCAGTCGCCTATGATTTGTTGGTGGTAAACTCCTTTTTCAAGAAGAAGTAGGACCACTTAGTAACCTTTAGGAGTGGTCCCTTAAAGACTTAGATTGATTACTTTCTTATTAGGGCAGGTAGTAAAAGTGTATGTAAGGATTGTAAGGTGTTACCAAGAGAGTATTTAGGAACTCAGCATAGATTGCTAGTGTTGGATGTAGAGCTTAAAGGTTCTAAATGGAAGAGGAGGAGTGCTGGAGAGCCTAGAATTAAGTGGTGGAATCTTACTAGGGAGAACGCTATGGAGTTAGCAAGGAGGATTTCTAAAGAAGGTGTTTGGAAGAAGGCAGAGGATGCAGATGCAATGTGGGAGGCAATGGCAAATTGTATTTGAAGGTCAGTTGAGGAAATCCTTAGAGCATCTAGAAGAGGTGGGAACAAAATGAAGGGAGCCTGGTGGTGGAACGAGGAGGTAAAACAGAAAGTCAAGGAGAAAAAAGAAGCATACGCTGCTTTCACAAACAGTGGAACGGATGAAGAGAAAGGACTTAGTAGAGTTAGATATAGGGCAGTAAATAGGGTAGTTAAGAAAGCTGTTGCTGTAGCAAAGAGCATGACTTATGATCGGTTTTACCAAAAACTGGAGACCAAGGAAGGTGAGAAGGAAGTCTTTAAACTAGAGAGGGCTAGGGAAAGAAGAATAAGGGATTTGGGTGTCGTGAGGTGCATCAAAGATGATAATGGTAGGGTGCTATGTGAGGTTGTAGGAATCAAGCAGAGGTGGCAAATGTACTTTTCTAAACTCTTAAATGGTGAGATGTTGGAAGATTCTCAAAGTAGGAGTAGAGAGAGTACTGAGAGTCAACTTGACCCTCGTTTCTGTGAACCTATCAGCAAGGATGAGATTAAAGAGTCCCTAAGGAAGATGACAAATGGGAAGGTAGAGGGACCAGACCAGATTCCGATGGAAGTGTAGAAGTGTTTGGGTTAAGAGGATTGAAGTGGCTTGCAGAGCTTTTCAATGTTATTTTTAGGTATGCTAAGATGCCAAAAGAATGGAGGTTTAGTACAGTCATCCCATTGTACAAGAACAAAGGTGATATTTAGGATTGTAATAATTATAGGGGTATAAAGTTGCTGAGTCATACTATGAAGTTGTGAGAGAGGGTGATTGAGAAAAGGTTACGGAAGGATATCGCAATAACAGAGAACCAATTTGGTTTTATGCCTGACAAGTCGGCCACAGAGGCGATTTACCTCCTTAGAAGGCTCATGGGATTGTATAGAGATAGGAAGGTGGATCTTCATATGATGTTCATTGACTTGGGAAAGGCATATGATAGAATCCCGCGTGAGGTGTTATGGAGATGCTTGGAAAAGAAAGGAGTGTTGCCGGCGTATACCCGACTTATTAAGGATATGTATGAGGGAGGTAGAACGAGTGTTAGGACGTTGGGAGGGGTTACCAACGACTTCTGCGTTGGGATGGGCCTGCATCAGGGTTCCGCTTTGAGCCCTTTTCTTTTCACTCTAACTTTGGATGAACTTACAAAAGGGATTCAAGATGAGTTACCCTGGTGTATGTTATTCGCAGATGACATTGTTCTTATTGATGAGACTAGGGAGGGAGTGAATGGAAAACTGGAGCGGTGGAGACATTCACTAGAGTCTAGAGGCTTTAGAATTAGTATATCGAAGACTGAATACCTTCATTGCTGTTTTAGTGGAAGGGAAGATGTGGGGGGAGAAGTCACCATTGAGGGGATGCAGATACCAAAGGTCAAGAAGTTTAAATATCTAGGCTCGATCATTCATCGTGAAGGGGACATTGGCAAAGATATTAGCCATCGCATAAAAGTGGGCTGGCAAAAATGGAAGTATGCTTCAGGTGTGCTGTGCGATAAGAGAATGCCTGTAGGACTAAAAGGCAAAGTTTATAGTACAGTAGTTAGACCTACTGTGTTATATGGATCAGAGTGTTGGCCTATAAAGAAGACTCAGGTTCGAAGGCTAATGGTAGCAGAGATGAGGATGATTAGAGGAATGTGTGGTTTCAGAAGAATGGATAGAATTAGTAATGGAGTGATCAGAGACTTAGTTAAAATGGCCCCCATCGAAGATAAGTTGAGAGAAATAAGACTTAGATGGTTTGGCCATATGAAAAGAAGGAGTGTGGACGCTCCAGTGAGGAGATGTGAGAGGATTAACATCTCAAGAGGTAAAAGAGGGAGGGGTTGACCAAAGAAGAGTTTGGACGAGGTTATTAGAGAGGACTTGAAAGTTATAGGGTTAACCGAGGACTTGGCTCAGGATAGGAGACTATAGCGGGATAGGATTAAGATCTTAGATCGCAGAGAGTTAGCCTCGTAGTTGGTCACTCGGTTGCAGTAGAACAGGGTTTCTTTGTAGGTTATGTTTGCATGCAGGTAGTTCTTGCGTCTGGGAAGAGACATTGTTTACCTACTTTTGGCTATTAAGGTACAGTATCTCCCTCTGCTTTGTTGCACTTTTGGTCACATAGTTACTGTTGCCTGATTTTTTTCTTCGTATTTCTTAATTCATTCCCTAATACTCACCCTTAATTTTCCCCATAAAATGTTTTATCAAAACCTTTCTTTTATAAAATGTTTCCACAAAATCTGATTTTTGTGGGTGTCTAGGAGTCAACCTCTCTATGGGCATAATTGCTGGTAGAGGTAAGGTTGCCTACATCTGGATCTCCCCAGATCGCGGAAAAGCGGGACCCACACTGAGAGTTGTTGTTGTTGTAGTAAATGAAAGACAAAGTAAACCAATAATAACTTGCCATCTCACCTTTCAACGCCACTTAGCTATCCATATGTCAATCCCATATGCTATCACTCAATTTTATATATAGTTATATAGATGACAACACACATATTAGGTTAATGATGCTAATAACATTACTCAAATAACAATAATAACAATAAAAATGACAATATAATAATAATAATAATAATAATAATAATAATAATAATAATAATAATAATAATAATAATAATAATAATAAT
>JACYFF010010365.1:93864003-93926324 GCA_017589665.1 Selenicereus undatus | reverse complement strand
ATAATAATAATAATAATAATAATAATAATAATAATAATAATAATAATGATGATGATGATGATGATGATGATGATGATGATGATGATGATGATGATAATGATAATAGTAGCAGTAATAATACTAACAACAATAACAACAACAATAATAATAATGATGATGATAATGGTAAGACCATTAATTGTTGATAATAATGCTTGAAGCAATATTATTTGGACTTCCGCCCATAGTTTATCAGTCCAATCCAAAAGGGTTAGGTCACCAATACTTATTATTTAGCTCTACCAGCTTCCATTTATCATAGTTTTTGTTTACCTCAGATCATTGCATATTTATTAATATTTTAGGCAATATTTTCGTGAATACTACATCCCCCCCCAAAAAAAAAGTTTTGTCCCCAAAACTTCTTAAAAAACAATTACCTTCAAAAAGGTGAGGATACTTTAATCTTGTATCCTCCATTTCCCACGTTGCTTCTAAAATGGCTTTATTAGCCTAGAGGACTTTAATAAGTGTGATGGTCATATTATGTAGATTCTTCTCATGATGGTCTGGATCTCTATTTGCTCATCATCATAAGTTAGGTACTCATTAAATTCAACAGGCGTGTAGGAGATTACATGGCTAGGGTCACACGTATTTTCGAAGTTATGATATATAGAACATGTTATGGATAGTAGCAAGTGTTTATGCGAAAATTATGTTGTTTTTTCAATAATTTTATACCTAATTTAGCTCCTAAAAATAATCAGTTTGGATTTCTTTGAGTTTATGTTGCTTTGTACGTGGTAGAAAAATCATAAAAACAGAAGAAAAAGTTAAAAATTAAAGATAGGGGTTCAACTTCTCATCCTAGCTTAGCCTAATTGCTCCTTTGGCCTGGAAGGAAAAAAATGAAAAGTAGAACTGAAAAATAGACCCCAAACTCATGCGTCTCTCATGTGCCTCTCACGCCCCCTTTTATTTTCTTTCTCCTCCCAAAACTCATGACCCAGTTACAAACCATCCGCTTTTGTCTTCTTCAACACCATGAACCAGCACCATCTTCATAATCATGTCCACCATCATTCACGCCCACCGTGACCATGCTCCTCGCTAACACCAGAGTCCTATTTCTGCACCACCATCATCACTGCTCCGCTCTTCACCGAATCCCTACCACCACCAGTGCCATGATAACTATCCATGACATCTTCAGTTACACAACCATGGACGATCCAGAAGTCCTATAAATTGAAGAGCATTAGGGAAATTGGATTTTTTAAGCTTAGTCTAGATTAATTTTGGGGAAGAAATTAGGTTTAGGGTTTTATTTCATTTGAATTTCTTTTTTAATTTGCTATATTTTTCCCTTTCATATTTTGATAAATTCAAGCAAGAGAGAAGGAAGAAGAGCTGTGAATTTCGTGTGTCTCATTGCATGCGGTAGTCATGCATATATACAAGAGGAAGTCCAAAAACCCTAGCGCTAAACCTATCTTAGCTAAGAAGCAATCTAACCAAATAAAAAGGAAATAATTACATGGTTAAACTATGATTACAAAATATGTAATATTTATCTTAACACTCCCCCTCAACTTGGAGAATGTGGGTTGACAATGCCCAACTTGGACTGTAGAAATAAAAATTGCTGCTTCCCGAGGGCCTTGGTAAATATGTCTGTGGGTTGATGCTTGGATGGTAAGTAACCAGGAGCCAATTCCGCCGAAAGAATACGTTCTCGAACGAAGTGACAATCAATTTCGATATGTTTCGTGCGCTTATGGAAAACCGGATTCTTGGCAATATGTAAGGCCGCCTGATTATCACAAAAAAGTTTCATAAGCAGGTGCACAAACATGCGTAGACTCGCAAAAAAGGATCGAAGCCAAATCAATTCACTGGTTGTTGTAGCCATTGCTCTCTATTCAGCTTCTACTAAGGAACGGGACACTGTAGTCTGTTTCTTGGTCTTCCATAGATCAGTGATCCACTAAGAGTTACAAAATACCCAGTTAATGAACATCGCATAAGGGGACATGCCCCCAATCAGAGTCACAGTAGGCCAGCACCTGCAAGTCAGAATCATTCTGCATAAGGAGTCATTGCCCAGGATTCCCTTTCAAATAACGTAGAACACGTCTAGCTGCATTCATATGCTCCTCCCTAGGATTTTGCATAAACTGAGACAAAATATGCACCGAATAACTCAATTTTGGCCTAGTGATAGTTAAATATATGAAGCATCCCACAAGGCGTCGATACTGCGTGGGATCAACAATAAGCTTGCCTATAGCAAGACCAAATTTGTGATTGGTCTCCATAGGAAAGTCAACAGGTTTGGCGCCCAAGAGTCCACATTCTTCAACTATTTCCAAAGCATATTTGTATTGTGACAGGAAGACACCTCGGGGACTTCGAGCTACCTCGATGCCCATAAAATATTTGAGAGGGCTTAGATCCTTAATGCGAAAACAACTATGCAAGTAAGCTTTGAATGCTGCACACATGTCACTGTCATTACCAGTGAGAACTAAATCATTAACATAAACCAATAAGGCCATAAATTTCCCATCCTTCTAGTAAGTGAATAGAGAATAATCTGCATAGGATCTAACAAATTCATACTCAAGGAGTTTGGAAGAGAGCTTCACAAACCATTGTCTGGGAGCTTGCTTCAAACTATATAAGGATTTTTGAAGCTTGCAAACTTTGTTGGGGTGTGCCACTCGAAAGCCAGGAGGTAAAGTCATGTATACCTCTTCATCCAAATCACCATGCAGAAAGGAATTGTTGACATCCATTTGATGAAGTTCCCATCTCTTGGCAGTTGCTACAGCAAGAAAGCACCTCACACATGTCATCTTGGCAACGGGTGTAAAAGTTTTAGTAAAATCAAATCCTTCTATCTGCTTGGCTCCTTGAATTACCAGGCGAGCTTTATACCTCTCTAAGCTTCCGTCCGCATTATACTTTGCTTTGTAAACCCATTTGCAATTGATGGGTTTACGTCCGGGAGGCAGATCCATTATGACCCATGCATTGTTCAACTCGAGCGCCTTAATCTCTTTTTCCATGGCTTCTCTCCAATTCTTGTCCCTAACAGCTTCATGATAAAATTTGGGCTCCATAATTTTTGTTATTGTAGATAAATAGCATTTATGTGTAGTTGAAAATTTATCACAGGTAATATAATTAGCAATAGGGTACGGTTTACCTGAAATGCCTTTTGAAGTGTGAGCGCACGAGTCGAGGGGTCTTTGAGTGACTTGTTGTAGCAAATATAGTCCTGAAGATGACTAGGGGCTCTCCTACTCCGTCTGTTGTGGTAGTGCTCAGCGGAAACATTGGGATGTGCTTCGGTTACATTATCCACAGGCTCATTAGTCCCAGATCCATCACTAGGACCGGGCCTGGGTGATCCTTAGGTAGCGCTTGGTGGACCACACGCTGCGACTGTCCCGTTAGTCTTAGGGTGTCCATCCATGGGGTCGGTGCCTATGCCTACGTCAACGGATAATGGGGCCCCATGGAATAACATTTTGGGCCTATTGCTGACGAAGGCCTAGCGGATGGCAGTGAAGCTAGGCCTGACACAAGCACAACAACACCTCTCCTATCCTAGCTTGCTTCGGCTGAAGGTGCTTGGACTGGGTTGGTGATAGGAATGAGCCCAGGTTCATAATCACATATGATTGGAGTTGGGTTAAAAACTCTTGCATGGTTTTCTAGCAACATTAATTTTTCAGAAAATGGAAAGTTTTCTTCACAAAATAGCACATCTCGACTTGTAAAAATATTTTCGTTGTCCAAGTCATAGACTCGCCACCCTTTCTTGCCATATGGATAGCTAATAAAGACACATCTTCGACTACGATCACCAAATTTATCCTTCGATTTTTGATTGTTATGGACATAACATAGGCATCCAAAGACTCTAATATGATCATAAGAAGGCTTGGCTTTAAACAAAATTTCATAATGTGTCTTCCCATCCAAAATTAAAGAGGGTGTCCTATTTATTAAGTATGTCGCAGCTAAAATTCACACTCCCCCCAACATTTAAAACATGATGATGTTTTCTTTCAACTCGTCCATTTTGTTGTGGTGTATCTACACAACTAGTCTGATGAATGATCCCATGCTCCCCATAAAACTTCTTCATAGATCCTGAGGTAAATTCACTGCCATTATCACTTCGAATGACCTTCACATTAGCCCCAAACTGAGTTTTAACCATGCCATAAGAATTTTTCACCAATTAAGATGACTCACTCTTTTCTTGCATTAAGTAAGTACACACACCTCTACTAGCATAATCAAGAATAGTGAGAAAAAAGCTAGCACCACAAAAAGCCTTAATGCAATATCCACCCCATATATCACAATGTATGAGATCAAAACATTCAGAGACTTTATTTTCACTAATAGGAAAAGGAATACGAGTTTGTTTAGCATGCAAACATACATCATAAATACCATCTTTATGCTTACTACTAGGATCTATCAAAATATTGCTAGAGACTTTGGACAACGCCTGACTTGAAGGTTGCCCTAACCTACGATGCTATAACTCTTGAGAGATAGCCTTGTGTGCTTGAATACCTGCCATGGGACCGTCCTTGTAGACAAAGACCCCTCGTCTGGGCTCACCCACTCCAATCAGGTTCTTCGTAGTAATGTCCTGTACCACGCAAAGCTTTTTAGTAAATGTTACCATGCAACAAAGTTCGTTTAGTAACTGATATATGGAAATCAAGTCACAATCCAAGCTAGGCACATAAAGTACATCGCATAAAATCAATTTAGAATTTAATTGAATCGAGCCTCTTTTAACAGCATGAGCTACTAATCCATCTGCTAAGCCAACAGGAGCCGGGGCAATGTCCCTAACGTCTTCAATAATTCTAGTTCACCCGTCATATGGTACGATGCACCGCTATCAAATAACCAAGCTTTCTTACCTGGCAATTTATCAAGACCTGGCTTCGGAGTCTAGATTAGACTCAGAAGCCGCTGTACCTGATCCGAAGCAAAGCCGTGTATAGCTGGACAAACGACCTCATGCTCATGCACTGGGCTGCATGCGTCGATTTCTCCCCCTGAGCCTGCACCACAAAGGATGACTCTTTGCCGATCTTAACGCAACTCCTCTACCTTTGCCCGGGTTGAAACGACCTCCACCACGGCCTGCTCGACCTCTACTGCGACTGCCTTTTCCTCCTCGAGTGTTCCAACCGGGTGGGTACCCAATAAGTTCATAACAGTCGTCTCGTCATTCCCTGTTTTGCTGCAATGACTACACACCGACCTCTGTCCTTGCTGCTGCTCACGGTTCACCCTCACAGGATGCGTGACAGCGAAAGCTGCTGCTGTCTCGTACTTTTGGTCTTGGGCACCCATAACCTTCTTGTAATTCTCCTCTTGCTGGACCATATTAAAAATTTTATCGAGTGAGGGTAACGAGTCTAAGGCTAGAATTTGACTTCGAATTGTAGAAAAAGACTCATCATTGAGTCCCATTAAAAATTGAAGTACTTTTCCTTGCTCCAACATCGTGGCCATCTTCTTGGCTGCCCCACAGGTGCAGGACGACACCTTTGTGTAATTATCCAACTTATTCCACAAACTCATCAATTGTGAGAAGAAGTCTACGACCTCTTGTCCTTCTTGCTTACACAATGCAATCGCAACCTTTAGTTGATGTATTCTAGGAACATTTGGAATTGAATACCTTTTCCGAATATTCTCCCACATTTTCTGCCTTGTATCTACATAAGCCACACTTGGGCGTAGCTTTAGGTCTATTATGTTCATGATCCATGACGTTATCATGGAGTTTACCATCTCCCACGCGTTTGCTTCCTCAAAATTTGTATCATCCTTTTCTATGGGCTTAGTTAATGTTCCATCGATAAATGCCAATTTATTTTTGGACGTGAGAGCCGTTCAAACAGCTTGTTCCCACAGATCATAGTTCTTCCTATTGAACTTGATTGTGGTTAAGATTGCTCTTGGTGAATATGACGGATGGAGAAAGTAGGGAGATTGACTATCGACGATAAACTCTTTTGGCTTGTTTTCATCCTTCCCCATGGCTTCGTTTCTTTAGGTTAATAGTTTAGGATAACTCTGATACCATGATAAATTCAAGCAAGAGAGAAGGAAGAAGAGCTGTGAATTTCATGTGTCTCATTGCATGCGACAGTCATACATATATACAAGAAGAAATCCAAAAACCTTAGCGCTAAACCTATCTTAGCCAAGAAGCAATCTAACCAAATAAAAAGGAAATAATTAAATGATTAAAATATGATTACAAAATACACAATATTTATCTTAACATATTTGCTTTGGTTATCTACAAATTCATGTAATCGACTTGGATTTTGCTAATTTTGAAGTCAGTGTTGTGATTTTGGTTGTGAAGTCCCATAATTTTTTGGTTTAATTTGAGGTTTGGTGCTACTGATTTTGGGTCTGCTATGCCCTGTTTCATGAGGGAGGGCTAAACGATAAACGACCTTGCTGATCTTCTGAATTATGTGATAAGGTCTAAAGAACCTTGGAATTGGTTTACCTGCCTTGTTAAATCTCTTAACGCCCTTGGTTAGCTGGGGCAGAGTCAAGATTCAAAGTAAGGAAGGGCGAGATTAATAATACACATAACAAAAAATTTAATAGTTCTAAAAATAAAGTGTGTAGCTAATATATTCAAGAAAGTTGTCCTACACATAACAAAAACTTTAATAATTCTAAAAATAAAGTGCATAGCTCATGCATTCAAGAAAGTTGTCATCGACGAGATCTCATGATTTGAAAGTAAAGCATGATATCGTCGTTCGACAAACTTTTAAAAAGTTTCAAAATAAATTACACATAAGGCAGCAAGAGGAGTCAAACCTGTGACCTCCAACATAGAGCAACAAGCAGCTAACCAATCTGCTATGCACTCCTTTATAAAGTATTTAAGAACTAATTAATGTATATGTATTTTTTATTTCGACCATAATATCCCACATTTAATCTTTTTTTGCCAAAAAGCCTGGGGGTCAATTGACCCCCTTACCCCTTAGTGGCTCAGCCACTGTTGGTTGGTTACACCTTGAGAAAGATCTTGTTTCATACTTGGAACTCTAAGGATCGTCTTTGCCGATCAGCAGGACTTTTTTATCTGCTCTGCGTCGACTTCATTCTAGCATGGATGAGGTGAATTTTATCGATTTCCTAGATCAAATTGGATTCTATGACCAAAGCTTCATTTATGTCACTCCAACATAGTGGAGTCCCACACTTCCTCCCGTATAGAGCCTTAAAAGGGGCTATTCTGATGGTGGTTTGATAACAGTTGTTAGATGAGAACTTAACCAAATGTAATCACCGAACCGAAGATTGCGAAACATATAAAGTATAGGCTCTAAGCATGTCTTCCAAAATCTGATCATTTCTCTCAGTCTCACCATCATATTCGGGGTGCTAAGACGAGCTGAAATGTAGTTCAGTCCCAAATGCTTTCTGTAGCTCTTTCCAGAAAGAGACAAAACTTTAGTGCCCTTATCTGATACTGTGTCACTGGGTACCCCGTAAAGACATACCACTTATTTAATATATAGTCTTGCTAGTCTTTCCGCTCCCCAATTTCCTTAATAGCCACAAAGTGGTTAGACTTCGTGAGTCTGACCATAATGACCCAAATTTCCATTCCCTCAATGGTAGTAGGCAATCCTTTTATAAAGTCCGTTGAAATTGACTCTCATTTCCGTGTTGGAACCTCGAATAGTAGTAACTCACCTACAAGGCGATGATGTTCTAACTTGACGTTTTGACAAGTCAAGCATCTAGAAACATAGTCTACCACCTCCTTTTTCATGTTACACCATTAAAATTTTTTGTGAAGGTCGTCATACATCTTATTACCCTCCTGGATATATATAGTATGGGCAACTATTGGCTTCACTTATAATTTTCTCTCTAAGTTCTTTGTTATTAGGGACACATATTTGACCCTAAAATCTCAAGGGCCCATCCTCTTCGACCACAAACCATGGTGACTTTCTCAGTTAAACATCATTTTATAACTTCTCTAAATATGGATAAGTCACTTGTGCCTCGGTAATCCCATCAATTAAATTTGATTGCACCCCCATAGACATTGAACATCCCTTTGCACCCTTGTGCACAACCTCGATTCCTAAACTTTGAAGGCCATCGTATGGCAGGTTGGATGATAAGGAGAGAGTTCAAAGAATGATGGGTTTTATGGCTTCGAGCATCAACCACTACATTAGCTTTGCTAGGATGATATTGAATGTCTAGGTCATAGTCTTTAAAGAACACTAATTAAATGCCACATTTGCCTCATATTTAGTTCTTTTTGGGTGAATATGTACTTGAGGTTTTTGTGATGAGTGAAAATTTGATAGGGTGCATCGATCAAGTAGTACCTCCAAATTTTAAGAGTAAAGACAATTGTAACTAACCCCGAGGTCATAAATGGGATAATTTTGTCATAGGCTTTGAGTTGCCGAGAGACATAGGCAATGACCCTACATCTTAAATATTAAGAACACAATGCAATGCATGCTTGCAAACATCACTATAAATTGAGAATTCTCCATCTCAGAAGGAAGATAGAGAACAGGGGCAAAGGTGAGACAATCCTTAAGGGTTTAGAAGGCTTCTTCACACTTAGGGGTCCACTCAAATTTTGTAGCTTTCTTAATGGGGTTGGTAAAACTAAGGTAATCCAAGGAAAATTCTTGACAAATACACCAAGATGTCATCAATAAAGGCCACAACAAACTTGTCAAGGAATGACTGTAGGAATTGGTTCATAAGACCCATGAAGGCTGTTAAGGCTGTTGGGGCTTTAATTTAATGCCCCAACTTATAGTAACTTAGTTAACTCTAAATCTTTGAGCTTTATCAACTACTCCTACTGAGCAAGGTTAGGGCATTACCCCCATCTGCTAGAGGATAAGGCTTGGTTAATTACATGAACATTGTAACGTCTTTTATTTTACATGAAAATCAAAGGAAATACAATTTATATCTACACAACTCAAACAAAGGTAAACCCCACTGTATTGTTTGCAGATGACCTAATCCTGAAGAGGCGTCATTGTGTGGCTGTCTAAACTCCATTGGTTGGCTCCGTTGCGTCACTTGTATTGCCCAATGATAACTTGTCAAATGCACAATCCTAAAACATAAAAGCACAAAATGTTCGAAGGATGAGCCAAAACTTAATATGTTTACTCATATACTGCAAAGATAGAAATTCATTTTCGGTGAGCGTCGCATTTCAATTTATTTTAGTTTGAAATGAGAGGGAGAGGAGATTATATTAAAACTGTTATCGGTTATTATTTAAAAGTGGAACCCAAATTGATGAGCTCATACATACAATAACAACATTTTATATGTGCACACCTTCCAGGCCGATTGGAAAGACTGAGTTCAAGTTGCACGGGCGGACCCACTTAATTATGTGGCAAAACAGTGATTGAAAATGATTCATTAAATACTTGTGTATGATGAGATTTTGGTATTTATAAAAAATATGTGAATTCTTGAAGGGTACAGACAGTAAACATACCTGGATCGTTTAAAATCTCATCCCCTTTAGCGAAAAGTTCATTTTGGCTCGTTAATGACAAAAGTAGCCGTACTTCTGGTCCAAATAGATTTTTCTATTGTTAGCAAAGTTTAAATAACTTTTGTTACGAAAGTTAAATTTTTGTAAATAACCCACAATCTCACTTGGTATTTTCCCTATTTATCCATATCCCACCATTAGTTTACTTAAACAAAATCACATCTTCATTTTTTCTACTTCTCATTGATTTGTTAAATTATTTATATTGTGCTCTCCCATTTGTTTTATTATTGTTGTTGTTATTATTATTGTTGTGATTATTATTACAAGAATTTTATTATGGGTTTTAATGATTTATCCGTGTTGAGGTTTGGGTTGACACATTTGGTTTGCAGTTTTCTCTCTTTCAAGCTCCAAATGGATCATGGTTACTATTTACTTGGTTTGAATTACATGAGTTGGGTTATCCTCAATTTACTTAAACATGAATCAATCTTTGTTCATCGTTTTGAGTCACGTAACACTCGATTAATCATCAACATTAGTTCCAACCCATTAATCTCATTACTTAAACAAAGCTACAATACTTAACTTGCACAATTACCTTAATTACTTTATGACTACCACCCCAGATTTACATACTTAGTTCACTCAAATCCCTCAAATTAATTTTAAAATTCATATTAAGTAAATTTTATTTCAAAAATACTTCCAAAATTATACATCCCTTCCTCTTTCATCTTCAAGCTCCCTCTCAAGTAGCCCCCCATGATAACATCCAACACAACCACCATAATCCTTCAGTTCATTGAAAGTGCAACTAAAATTCCTCTTTTTCAACAAAATCAATTTACAGGAGCACAAGTCTACAATCCATGTTCAAATCCTCAAATATTCATCCATGAACACACATATAAACTCCCAACAATTCTAAACCTCAAAATCATCATCAAAGGTCTAATGTAATACAAAATGACATTTACCTAAATTAAAACAATACATTTACTGACAAAATTCAAGAATAAATGGTGGAAACAAATAAAAGAGGACTTAAGGTTCACCTTCCAAATGCTCAAGATGGCAAGCAATGAAGAGTGGAGGGCAGGTGGTGGCTTGGTCCCGAGCGACTGGCAAGGGTGGCACTCAGCCGTAGAGGTGGCTGGTGCTGGTGGGCCTATCGACGCGATGAGGTAGGGGGTCTAGGCATCGTGAGAAATAGGGTGGAGCGGTTATACATGGGGTTGAATTTGGGGGGGCTTTTTAGTTTTTTTTTTATAAATATTATTCCCCCACCTTAAGTTTTTTGAAAATTTATTTATTCGTTGTTTTTCTTTTCTTACTTGCCAATACTTGGGCTAATATTTGGGCCATAAACTCATATTTTTCTCTTTTTCTTTTTAAATTATGTGGATTATGAATTTCACCCATATGGATTAATATGGGTCTTTTTATTCATTTTATTCGTTTACTCACATTATTATTTTATTTGCATGGCAAAGGTAAATAAATTATAATAAGTATTCTAATCATTATCTTCTACGAAAAGCTATCACTTTTATGATTTTTATAGAATTGCTAAATCATATTTATTTGTAAGTAATGAATAATTTAATACAAAGCATTACTGAAAGTTATTTCGAGGCCGCTTTGTCATCTCAGCTTGGAATTCGCATAAATATTTCAAATGCCAAATTGAGATACGACAGTCAACTTTGTTAGATTGAAATTAATTAAAGTAATTAGCATGATTTAGGTTTTGACTATTACAACTTTTGACCGTTAAAATAAGTTTCGTCCTCAAACATACAAATTTAAGAGGAATACTTAATTACCTCTGGATAAGTAAGGATATTGGTTTCTCATTTATTCCTCATTTCTTTAGGTGGCTGCTAACAAGACATGGTTAGCCCATGAAACTCTAACCAAAGGTATGCTCGTATTACAGTGTTGTTTTACTCTATAACGTAATATTTGCACAGGACACTCCTCATAGAGTAGTTCTTAGTGACTACCCATCGACCCTACTACCAAACATACTTATTTATTTTTAGTTTTAAGTTTCACTTTGTTATTTGGATTTATTATTTTTGAGAAAATTAATTTGCACATGGTAATTTGATCACACAATTGATTAAAAGCTTTTATTTAAAAAATACAACAGATCGACTTAGAAAAACAAACACATATGCTCTAGTGAAAAATTACAAAAGTCTGATAAAGAAAAAAGATACATTGATTATGACATTCAACAAAGAAGAACAACACATATGCTCGACATGAAAAAAGAAAAAATTACAAGCATTATATAAAAAAATAGATACATTGATTATAGCATTCGACTACAAAGAAGTACAATACAATAGTTCAACATTTAAAAAAACATAATATAAAAGATATATAGTATCATTATCATCACTATCGCCACCCCAAACTTCACTTCCATATTTCCTTAGTCAAGTGCACTTGGAGACATGCAGGTGTGTTGGGATAGCGCAAGTTCTGCTGATATTTGAAAGTACGTCTTATAACATGGATAGCGCTCATGGTGAATAATCGGCTGCGGGTTAGAAGGAACGCCATATGTTGCACATCTTTTGGACGATGGAGTAATTTTTGCACAACGTACAAATTATCTCATCATCTGAATCATTGATTATGAAAGTTAAACCGTCTAATAAAGATGGCAATGATGAGAAGGAGAATGAGGAGGATTCTTCCTCAAGAGGCATCATATCAACATTAAAATTGTCCATTATAAACAACTTGTGTAACATGGTAATGATTATACATTAATAGAATCAAGCGTACTCATTTGATTAAACAAGGCGCATAACAATTTTTATTTCGTAATAAAACATGATTACAACATTTAATGTTTAAGACAACACATCCAAATTAAAAGTTACACTATAAGATCTTAAGACCTATCTAATCAGGAGAAAGGGAGACATATTATTCAGTTGGTGATGAATGCCCCAATCTCTTCAGTCTGATTGCTGCTTTCTTTGACTCATAATAAGTGACAACTTCTAGAGTCATCCCTAAGGTGTTAATCATCATTATTTTATCGTCATTCATTGTCTCCTTGTGTTCCTGCTTCCTCAACTTCAACTAGGCCTTTCCCTTATATTCATCCCTTACATGAATGACATCCTTTGTTGTTGTCGCCTTGTCACCAACTGTGGTGACCAAATCTTTGTAAATTTGTGTTATCTCACTATTGTTTGTGCTAAACTCGTTGAAATGGCTAGTCACAAACTCAACAATGGTGTAGTTAGCATTTCCTTTGCCTTTCTCTTCATAGCTTTCCTCCCCTCGAGATAGGCACTTCCACCTACGCCTTCATCCCGTGGTTCTTTGCTGTTGGAGTTAGAGTTTTTTGACAACCTTGGCTTAGTTAGATCACAGATCTTCCTCCATTTGGGTTGCCCGTTGAGCATCTCATACCAATGCTCCAAATCAAATTTCTTTTCCGTGCAATTAAGGTACAACTTGTGGGTATCCTTCAAAGTCATAGCATCGTTACTTCCACTTTGATTAGTACATTGCACTAGCAACATAATATGCGTCCATTTATTGATGAGTGGGAAGCATTAGGGCCACCGGTTCCTAATCATCTTCAAAGTACATGTTGAGGCTCCTTGTGGGTGATGCTAATTGAAACTCACGATCAACATAGCTCAGAAGCTGGACTTCTTTTGATAAGCCCCGACAATAGTGTTCATGCCTATATTAATCTAAGCACATAAGAGCCGTTGATCCTTTTCAACTATCTACCTTTTGGCTCCGATAACTACCCCCCCACTACTTCCTCTTCAACCCCCTTATTAGTACATGGGCCAATATCAACCCTAGAGTGCCTTAGCCCGACCATCAATCCGGTTGGTGTGGATGAAGGGGTAAAGTTGCTCCCCCCCTCTGAAAAGCAATTTGGGTTAGGAGGTGATAAAGAGTAGTATGGAGGATAATACACGTACTCAGTAGTAGGCGCATTTGGGGAGTCATTATGTGGTAGGGGTAATAAGGTGGAGGATAGTTTCAGGGATTTTGACCTGCCGAGCCACCATTTGGATTCCTCGGGTTAGATTGAGGTGGGAAATTGTATGGCATTTGATGATGGTGGTAGTTTGGTGGTGAATATGGGGGTAAGATGTGAGGGGATTCGGTGCGAGAATCGGGCTAGTAATATTGCCCTCCAATTGGGGAAGATCATCTCTCTCAAGTAAGCATATAAATTTTGTTAATTGCATTAATATTTTTCATTATAATTACCACCTACAAATTTAATTCATAATATTAATATATTAATTACTCATATTTAGTTACATGTTCTCATATATTTCAGATTAAACACTATGTGACAAGTTTATAAATTTTACTAACATATAATTACATTAACATAAAATCATATAATCATATTCAAATTATTAAATATGAAATAGTAACATACAATCATATTAACATACAGTCATATAATCAAATTCAAATTATTTTTCATGAATGTAGTCATATTAATTTTAGTTAGGAAAATCATATCAACATATAATCATGTCATATTTAGTAACATGTCGTCATAATTTTAGTGAGCAAATTCTAATTTCACTAACATGCCAATAGTTATAAATTTTATGTGACATGATCATGTGACATATTTATAAATTCATATTTAGTCACATATTTATAAAGTCATATTTAGTAATTAGTAACATATTCTCAGATATTTAGCAAAATTCTAATTTATAAGATCATATCTAATAATGTCATAAATTCAAGCATATCAACATATTGACCAAGTATTCAAAGTCATACTAACCATGTTTGCTAACAACTTATAAAATTATTTCGAACTAATCATGAATGCAAAATTTGTAAAGTATTTCAAATAATTTTAATAACATGCAAAAACTAAATTTAAATATATTCCAAAATATATTTAAATTTAATCATATTAATTTCACTAATATAGCAAAATTTATAGTAACATATTTTTCATGTCTTATTTATACACTTTGTACTAATCAAGATGGAAAAATTTATATAGTGTCTCTAATTAGTTCTAATCATAACAAGGCAAAAGTTATGCATATATTTATAAAGTTTTCAAACTGTTAAATTTATATCATTATACCAACATGGAAAACTTGCATAGTTATACCAATCATATGACTTGAAGCATACACACCAGAAAATTATAAAGTTATCAACATTGCAAAATTTATAAAGTTATCAATATGGAAATTTTTAGAAGTTTTGAATTATACCAACATATTAACATATTTAGTGACATATTCTCATAATTTTAAATGCAAAATCATGCATAGCATGCTAATCGTATTAGTTGAAGCATACATACTAAAAAATTTCGTAATTTTCCAACATATCATTATTTTGCTAAAAGTGCATATAAACAAAATTCATATTCACAATTTTCTCCCCTTATTTCTTGATTTAGATAACCTCCAACTTAATCTACTAAATAAAAAAAACATACAAATAATCTCATACATATGTTAAAATAATTTGAGTATTGAATTGAAACTACAAAATTAAAGTATTAGATTGAATAAAAACTAGAAATAGTTACTAGATTTCTTCACATCTCACTTGTTGAACCCACTCAGACAAGACAACCAACTTCAAATTTTTTTGGGGAATGATAGATTGATTTTTAGCATGGGGAATTATGTAAACTTGAGTGGGTATTTATAGAGAAAATAAAATAAAAAATAAAAATAAAAACCCAGCCCAATATTACATTTGGGCATGGATACCGGTAGTAGCCTATATTTGCAGGCCTTCCTCAATCATTTTTCCTTTTTTTAAAACTGAAGCAACAGTTATAAAAAAAATTGGTTAGTGGAATAAAACAACGTCGTTTTGTACCATTAAAGGACAAAACAATTTAGTGAGCAAGGCGCTCATCCCAATAGTGGCTCAGTGAGCCGCGAGGCACGAGCCACCACTGTTGGGTGATGAGTGGCTCATTCGCTTGGTTGAGCCGATATTTGCTTAGTGAGGAGCACGTTGCAGGTGCTCTTACATAATTGGCAAATTCGAGCAAACCTCCTTCTCCCTGCGTATTGGTTCATGCAACCCAAAATATGATTCCCTATTAACCAATTCTGTATCAAATTTGGCAAATCCATCTCTAGTTATAATTTGCAACAATGCGGTACTGTTTCTATGATTCATGGTTGATTTTGTAACAAAATGAAGGATCTGTGGATAGACTTAGCTCAAGTAGGCCCTTTTTACTTGCTCTTCCCTTTTAAACAGCCATTCTTTTTCTTTCCTTTTGCAAACTTGCATTGACTTTCTTTCACACAAAAATAATACGTAAAAACAAAAAACAAAAAAAACAGTGTAGTGTGTCACGTTATCAAATTTAGCTAATCTAAAAGATGTTTGATGTTAAACAGACATTAACGTATAATTTGCTGGGTGTTGAGCCAACTTGGGTTGGTTCTCCATCAAAGTCTATCTTCTCCATGTTAATAAGTCACAACTACGGCATATATTTCTTTGTATTCTAATTTAATGTGGAAGTCATGTAGATGTCAGGTGAATTAGAAAGGTAACCAGTATGGCAGTACTCACTTGCAGCTATAACAAGTGAGTGCCTTTGTGCACCACCACTCTTGCTTTAGATTACAACTCGCAACTTTCGAAAGTGATAGACAAGTAATTGAAATGCGAGCACTAAATTACAACTATCAAAACATCTATGACTACACTAGTATGTGCGTTCCGATTCTCAATGTAAACTAAATGTCACTATTATATGAATGGGTTATTGATACTTGTATTTTTTATTTTTTTCGGTGATTGACTTATGTTGCAAAATATGTTGAATTCCCTGCATAATTTGTTTGTTTTCTACCTTTGTTTAAATGTTGAGAAACTTTTAAGAATTTATACTTCTTTTGATGATTTGATTAATTATGTGTAGATACTTATTGTAAGAAAAGGGTGTTTTGGTGATTTTCTCACAATTTATTTACCTTTTAAAAGTTGAATGGTCTCCTATGTTAACTTTAGAAGATCTCAATACCAAATAATACTCCCTCTATCTCAAAATATTTGTCTCTTTTTTCATTTATAGAAACACAAAAATAAAGGCCTATTTAACTACTATTAGTATCTTCTCTTTATTTTAAAATTAATACAAAATATTATTTTAAATAATAGACATGTAAACACAAATTTCGAGTGTAAAATAAATAAGACAATAAATTTAACAACAAATTTAATTTTGTATTGAAGTGGTATCTATAGACACAATCTCTTAATTGAATACAATGAAATAGTCATCTGATTCGATCTCCTAGTGACTTGCGTGATTCGAGGTCATCATTGTTTGATGTCAATCGATACAAAATTAGTTGAAGGGCTTTGAAATGATTCTTGATCTTAATTTGCAAACGGTTGATTGCTGTATCTGAAACTTGTAAATTTTGATTTTCTCACTTGGTAGCTGGATGGTGCTTGCAGTTTGAGCCTCTGAATTCTACAAATGTTGAATGTAGTTGGTCAGATTAATTCTTGCGAGAGCGAGGTTGTTTGATTTCAATTGATGAACTAAATGAAGAACTCTGAAGTAGAATTCAATTTGAGGTTGCAGAAGATGTTGAGCTAGCTGACTTTGACCCTGGCTGCTTGGTAGCTGGAGGTCGTTTGTAGTCTGAGTTTTGGAGCTTGTAGGATGCTGAATACTGAGCACGTTGATAAATAATTGTTTTCTTAATTTTAAAAGATAAATAATTACTATTTTCTGCATCATCAATGACCCACGACAGCTTCTCAGTGTTTGGAATTTGATTTCATTTAAATTCAAGTTAATGGGTCGATTGAAGTCCATTTTACATGTGGCAGCTCCCAATTTGCCAAATAAAAATTATTTTGCTTTACACGGGGTGCCTTGTGATTTGTTAGCAAATTTTTACCTCCTATAGATGTCCCCTTCGAGTGTCAGAAGCACACATGAATTTTGAGTGTTTGAAGTAGTTGAATCTCAACAACTTGAAAGATGCTGATGATTAGAATTTTTTTTTGTGGGCTTCTTTTTTTTTGGCCAAATAACTTGGTGGCTTGGTCGATAATCTGGCTTTTTTCTTCTTCTTTTTTTGTGGGAAGACAATTCTACTTGTAAATTTGTGATAAAATTCTATCAACAGCGTGTAATCAAATTTATCAACAATTTAAAGGAATAAAATTTTATGAACAATTTGTGATAAATTCCATCAACTATTTTATCAACAATTGTTATAAATTCCACCATCAGGCACCCCTTTCTCTCTCTCGCAGTTGAAGAAGCTACTTTTCAATCTAACTACGTGAAGCTAACTTCACTTTTAATTGCTCTTCCAGTTCTCGAATCTTTTCTTGTTGATTTCTATAAGGGCTTGTTCTTTTCGTAGGTAAATTGGGGTGGGTAAAAGGGTGAAGTAGGTTGTGGTAGGTTGAAATAGGTTGACGTGGGTTGAAGTGGGTTGAAGTTGGTTGAAATAGGTTGAAGTAGGTTGAATTTTTTTATGTGATAAATTGAACTTGGTTAAAATAGTGGAAGTGGGTTGAAGTGGGTTGAGGTTGGTATTTTAGAATTGACCCACGAATAGAATAGGGCCTCAGTCTAGTCTTTGCATCTAACCTTGCTTTCCACGTTCTGCAAACTTTATTCCAGTTTTGTTATTTTCTCATCCTTTGATCTTAGCTTTGTGTTAATCTTGTCTAGGCGAATCTCCAGAAGGTGGATCTTAGACAAGTTGTTCAAACTTAGCCTTAAGAGCGGATGAATCATCGCCAGACAAACAGAACAACAGGGAGAATTGATGAAATGAGTAGAGAATAATAGGTTTAATTTAAAAAAGGAGGGCAAAATAAAAGGAAAGGAGTGGTCTCTTTCAAGGTGTTGGGCGCCAAATGTTGAGAAAGAGAGAGAACGTAGGCACCCATGGTGTCAAAAGCTTTCTTTGGCTATTTAATGTCAAATTACGCCAAAATGTTGGTATGATGTTTTGTTGGTGATTTTTGAGGGAGATAAACTGAAAAGAAAACCTCAAGCATACGATTGTCATCGTAGTACTTTGAGGGTCGATCCACCGGGGACAATGTTGAGATTACGGTCATTTATAACGAAACGATTTAACTAATTTACTACACTAGACTAAGCAACATCAATCAAAATAACTAAACCAAACTAAAACAACTAAATCAAACTTGAGCATTCCTTCAACCAAAACAAAATTAACTTACTAAACCCCTTTTCAGAATCAGTGACTAACTAAACCACATTTAGTGACTAACTTATTCAATACCAACACCAATGGCTAACCACCATTGAAAATAGCTAATGAGATTCAGAACATGATCATGAAAATAGCTAATGGGGAACTCTAACCACTTTTGAACATCAAACCAGCATTAACAACTAAAAATCTAAATCAGAACATAAACCAGAACGTAAAACAGCATCATCAACCAGGATTTTCCTAAACGAAGCAAATCAGGCAACTAATCCAATAGTCAGCAACATTCAACAGAATTGACTTCAACCTAATCAAAATGAAGCAACGGGGGGAACAAATTGAAATAGAACAACAAAAACAGCAGTAGGGGACTAGGATAACTAAAGCAAAGCACGAAAAAGCAGCAGCTTCAAACGAGAGCAAACCAGAAATCCTAACCAGAGCAAACCAGAGCAAAAGGAATTAGAACATAGGCAAATACATACTCACAAATACTCCAACACGCTTCAAACGCAACCATCGAACTTAGATGAGCCACTTCGATCGATCCAAAAGCAAGGGAGGGGGAAAACCGATTGAAATTACTCAAATAAACCCAACAACTCTTGCAATTCATGAACGAAAATTCCAAATCAAAGCTTAATTACACGAATTTGAAGGCTGCAATTGAATCTAAAATCGAAACCTAATTCAAAAACTAACCCTAATTTCGAAATACGAAAACAAGAAAAATGAAATTAAACGAGACTAAACCTAAAACAAAATTTAAACCCTAATCTAACCCTAAATTGCCTAGCTAAATTACCTAAAAACAAATCCTCCGAAAATGGCGTCTGTGGCTTGAATTAATACCTGAACCCTTCGAATCTTGACCGTCGATTGGGGATGGTGTGCATGGACGATGGCGATGAAGGACAACGAAGGTGGGTGTCGTGGCGTTGGCAGCGTGACTTGCGGTGGATGAGCTGGTGTAGAGAGAGAGACGGGGTAGAGAGAGGAAGGAGATGGGGATGGTGAAGAAGGACGATGGTTTCTATGGGCTAGTATCGGGGTTTCTGTGGGTTTGGAATCCTATGGTTTTGGGGTTTCGGTGGGCTGGTTTTGGAGGAGAGAGAAGAGATAAGGAAGAGAGAGATGAGGAGGATCGAGGAAGAATGGAGATGAGCATGGGATAGAAGGTTATGGGTTCTGCAGACGCGAAAAGGAGAGAGAGAGCGTGAAGAAGGGGAGGGGGTAGGTTATAAGTGAACCGGTTTTGCAAAGCATGAACCGGGTCTACTCTGTTTTTGGGCCGGTTTTTGACGATTTTCCTTTAGCTCTCCTTGAACTGGCCGGTTTTCTTGAGCCCATTTTCAAAACCCGACATTTTTTGCCATTTTCTACCATTTTGGCCCCTTTTTTACATTTATTAAAAATTTGCAAAATAAAATAAAATCAAATGAAAACCTTAAAAACATTCTTAAAACGAGCATAAAACAGGTGTAAAAGTACCTTAAAAATAGTACATTTTTTGTTCGAACATGTTCCCAACACCCCATCGTAATTTATCATACGTTTTGTCTCTCGCTGACATTGCCTAGGATATCCACGCCTCTCTGCTTCTTTTTTTTAAAAATATTTTCCTTTTTCTAGCCCCTCCCTTTTTTTCATGTGTCCACGCAAGTTTGCTAACTTTTTTTTGCTGGAGAACTTAAATTAGTCTTTTCTTTTTTTTAGAAAACCACTGAATCAACCACTCCTTCAATTAGATCGTGAAGTGATGTCGATTTTTGAGACAAAATGGTTTCTCCCCATAGGTTCGATTTTTTGCAGGAGACTCCCTCACTTAATATTGTTGGGATAGACTTGGATTTTTCCAGCAACGACTTCACCAATTAGATCGTGGAGTGAGGTCGGCTTTTGAGAAAAAAAAATCATTTCTCCTGCATATTTGTTTTTTTCACAAGAGACTCCCTCACTCAATCCATTTGGTTTCAACTTGTCTTTTCTTCATTCAGCCACGACTCCACCAATTAGATCAAGAAGTAATGTCAACTTTTAAGACGAGGAGTCGTTTCTCTCTGTAGATTTGATTTTTCGAAGGAGACACCCTCACTTAAGCTGTTTGGTGCCGACTTGACTCTCTTCTTTCAGTTGTCACTTCTTCCATTAGATTTGCGAAGGCATAACTTCTCCACTTAGATAGCAAAGGCCTAACCCATGCAGTCATATAGCAACGACGTTACTTTTCCAATCAAACGACAAAGGTGACTCCTCCAATTAGATAGTGTAGACTCGACTCCTTCGATCAGACATAGGCTTGACTCCTCTGGTCAGACAACAAAGGCATGGCCCTTTGGGTTTGATAACCAAGGTTTGACCCCCTCTGATTAGATAGCGAAGGCGTGATCCCTCTAATCAGACACTGAAGGCTTGACTTTGCAATTGCTCCGATCATATAGTGAAGTGAGGTCAACTTTCAAGGTATGGAATCGACTTGAGAAGGTTTCTGACTTGAAGGAAGATGCCTACATTACTAGCATCCGACTTGAAGCAAAGGGTTGCTAATTTAAAGGAAGACGCCTATATTGCTAATGCAAAGGAAAATGTGATCTTGTTGCTGCTCTCAACTTGAAGGATTTCTAAGCATTCGCAACAATTTGTGACAATTTAAAGTTCGTTTATATGATTTGAAAATTTGCTTAGTGACTTACGAGTCAATACCTTTGATAAAATGATTTCATAGTCTTTTACTTTGATGATTAATGGTCTTGAAATTGATGACTTGGGAGTCTATTTAGTGACTTGGGAGTCAGTAATTTTGTGGACTGAGGAGTTTTAAACTTTGAAGACTGAGAGTCTTTAAGTTTGATAGCTTGGAGCTCAGAACTTTCTTGATTTTGGAGTCTAGAATTTTAATGAATTGGTAGTCTTTTAATTTTAATGTCTTGAGAGGCTTGAACCTTGATGACTTGAGAGTCTACTTAGTTACTGGGGAGTTAGTAACTTTGGTGACTTAGGAGTCTTGAAGAGAGAACTTTGGAGTCTTGAGAGATTTGATAACGTGGGAGCCTCTCAAGATTGACTTGAAAGTTCAAAAGTTTGATAACAACTTTGAAGTCAGAGAGTTTGATGATTTAGGTTTCTGTAGGGGTTGACTTGGAAGTCAATTATTTTGATGACTTAGAAGTTTGCAGGGGTTAACTTGGAAATCTGGAAGCAGCGACTTAAAAGTTTGAGGGTTTGATGACTTGGGGTTCTACATGAACTGGCTTGGAGGTCTTAAATTGATGACTTACGAGTTTGTAAGGACTGACTTGAAAGTATGCGGGTTTGACGACTCAAGAGCCTGTAGAAACAGACTTAGAAGTATAAGAGTTAGATGACTTAGAAGTCTACAGTATTTTGTGACTTTGGTGTCTCGGTTTAACTATTTGAGATTTTATGAGCGCGACTTGGAGGTCTCACTTTCACGGTTTGGCTATCCGTGATGATGAATTTGAAATCTAGAATTTTAGTGGCCTGAGAGTCTTTCACTTTTATGACTTGGGGGAATTTGCCCCCTAAATGACAATTTTGGATGTGTCTCTGCTGCAACCATTTTAATATAATTTTGATGGACGATCTATCAGAACCATCATTGTCTTCTTCGTTTAATATGATGTTTCCTTCTTTTACAAGTTGCAGGACTTGTCCCTTGAATGTTTTGCACCTCTTTGTAGATGAATGACGATCCTGTGATACTTACAGTATATATGATCATTAGTTCTTCAGATTTCTTCATGATGTTTTAACTCTAGAAGTTCTATGAGCTCTTCTCAAGAAGTTTGTCTGGCACTTCTCTTCAGAGCCTCTAAGCATGGGGCTTTCATTTCTTGACGATGTCATTGATTCATCATTATTGAGTCGTCTTCCATTATGGGCAATTGTAAGCTCCATATCATAAGCTTGTATTGCCAATTCTTGGAATGTTTTGGGCTTGTTCACTTGGCAAGCATAAATTATATCCCAATCCATCCCTCGAGCAGATATCTCAATAGCCAAAGATTCAGATAAATGGTCTTTATACTTTAGAGAGAGAGCAAGCCAACGGTTACTGTAATCGATGACTAGATTGTCGTTCCATTCCCTTATGCTAGTAAACTCTATTATGCTGACTACGCGGCACGTTGTATAAAAGCGATTCAAGAAGCCACTTTCAAATTGATCCTAGCTGTCAATGGATTTAGACTCAAGGTCTGTATACTAGTCAAATACAATTCCAGTAAGGGATCGCACAAACTGTTTCATCAATTGATCTCCTTCAGTGGCAGCATTACTGTAAGTTTCAATGAAGTGAGCGATGTGCTGCTTAGGGTTACCCTTGTCGTCAAATTGTTGGAACTTAGGTGGTTGATAGATGTGAGGCATGCGACTTGCATCAATCCTTTTTGTAAAAGGTTTTGTATACCAGTTAGTTTTACGAGAATCTTTTCCCAATTGAGCCTTCACTGCCTCAGCTATCACGTTTTTAATTCACTCAACTGACACCAATCATAAAGATTAATCCTTCTTTAGCTGCATCCATCGTCAGACTCTTTGCTGTGACTAGACTCTTTGTTAGAATCTTCATCGCTTGAGCCTCTGTTCAAAGCTTTAGACGACTACTTGTCTAACTTTTTTATCATTTGAGCATCCTTTCCTATGCTTTCCTTTGAAAGTCTATCCAATGTGGCCTTCATGTATGCTAGTTATTCCTCCAAATTAGCAGACTCTATCACCATGACTGGCATGATGACAGTGTTAGAGGATTCAACTTCAGCATGTGAGAAAAGTGAATGCCTTGGAGATGCCAGTGAAGAATCGCTACTAGCATAGTCTTCATCATCCTCACCGAAAGGCTTGAACACAAGATTGGTGTAGGCTTGAAATTCATCCAGTCCACAGGGTAGAGTCTTTCTTATATTGAAGACAGTAAGAGATTTTATCTTTAAATTAGGGAGACAAACAATTTGATTGACTCCATCAGCAGGAAAGGTAAAGCCATAGTTTTGAGTATCGTGTGATTGTAAAATTGGAGCCATGCCTTGTTGCTTTAGGGTGATGGAGGCCGCAACTTTGGTCATGCTCCTAGTTATCACTCCAGTGCTTCGATTGCCAAATGCAATACTAGCCTTTGCGAGTCCTTCAAATGTAGATCCAATAGTCTCCTTCTTCGAAGGTTCAAGGATGATGTCCTTTGAGGCGATTTCTTCTTCAAATGAGTGTGGAACTTGTTTACTTGGGAAAAGACATAAGAGGCAGAGATATCGCACCAAGCATGTTAAAATTTTATAATCACAAATTTTGAGCATAATAAATTAGACAAGAAATTTAGAAATAAATTTAATTTTGTATTGATGTGGTATGTGCAGGTACAATATCTGAATTGAATATAATGAGGTAATCCTCTGATTCGATCTTCTAGTGAATTGTGTGATTCGACGACATGATTGTTTGATCTCAATCAATGCAGAATCAATTAAAGGACCGTGACATGGTTCTTGATCTTAATATGCAAATGGTTGATTGTTGTCTCTAAAGCTCGCAAGTTTTGATCCTTTTCGCTTGGTAGCTGGATGGTGCTTGCAATTTGATCCTCTAAATTCTGCAATTACTGAATGTTGAATATAGTTGGTCAGATTAATCAATGCGAGGGCAAGGTTGGTTGATCTCAATCGATGAATTGAATGAAGAACTTTACAGTATATTTCAATTTGAGGTTGCAGAAGATATTGAACTAACTAAATTTGATCCTTATTGCTTGGTAGCTGGGGGGTTGTCTGTAGTCTGAGTTGTGGAGCTTGCCAGATGCTGTATGCTAAGCTCCCTGAGAATAAGGGGAGAGAATCCCTATTTATAGGCTCCAAGGCTAGGGTTTTGAGTTGGGTTTTGGGTGTAGGCACATATTTTAGCGATTATTCCCTTAATTTTAAGGAAAAACAATTACTATTTTTTGTATCATCAATGACACATGGCAGCTTCTCAGTGGCTGGAATTTAATTTTATTTAAATTCAATTTAATGGGTCCATCAAAGTCCATTTTACACTTGGAAGCTCCTAATTTGCCAAGTAAAAAATATTTTATTTTACACTTGTCACCTTGCGGTTTTTGGCAAAGTTTTATCTCCTACAACACCCTTTGAAAATTTCATTCCCTAGGTAGGACAAATTTTTTTGAACGGAATGGGTATTACATCACACCATAGTTTAATAGATTATTATGTAAATTTTTGGAAAGTCTTTCTTGGTTTGCTTTAACTTTTCTTGGTCAAAACTAACCTGTTTTAGCTATTCAGTCTACATTCTAAAGGTAGCATTGTATCAATATATAGTAGTCACAGTTTAGCACCGCACCTTGAGAATGGCTATCAATACTTAGACAGCTGCAGATCTAGTATAGGCTTCTTACCTCAAGTTCATGGAATGTTTCAGTGTATAGTTTAAATGACATTTTGACGATGCAAGGGTCATTAGCTTTCAAGGTGCTCATAATTATTATGCCTACTAAGAATGGGAGTGTCTAGATGACTAATGTTTATGATAATTGTTATGCCTACTAAAGAGAGACCTAGTTGACGTCATGAATACTTTTTTAACTGTTTGCTCACCCCCCACCCCCACCCTCCAAAAAAGACAAAAAGTTTTGAGTGTGGCTTTCATGATGAACTAGTGCCCACAACTCAAAATGCGAGTTACTTGCTAAAATGCATGCATTTTCTACCTATCTAAGGACAACACTGTGGTAGTTAGCATGTTAAATATTCTCTTCGACATTTGAATCTCTCATAGCCTCTTCCTTCTATATCAGAAATTTAATATAAGCATGTGCATAAGTGCTAAAACATAAAGAGATAGGGTGAAGAATTTTGGAGGAAAGTCGCCTGTGCTTCCCACGGCTCGTTGAGCTTGACAAACCAATGTATACATATATACAACCCTAACATCCTATGACTTGACAAACAAGTTACAAAAGTTTAGGAAAAAGATAAGATACAATCTCTATCTAAAATATTGCCTAGTTACAATTAAATACTAATTTCCTAAATACCAAAAATCCTACACTGATACAACTTCCTTTAACACTCCCCCTCAAGTTGGCGCAGGTAGATTGACCATGCCCAACTTGCTTCGGAGATACTGAAATTGCTTCGTCCCAAGGGCCTCGGTAAAGATATCTACAGGTTGAAGCTTGGATGCGATGTGTGAGAGTGCCAAGTCACCAGATTGAAGACATTCTCTGACAAAGTGACAGTCAATTTCAATGTGCTAGGTGCGCTGCTCAAAAACTGGGTTGTTGGCTATGTGAGGGGCAGCCTGGCTATCACAAAACAGGTGTATAGGATTTGAGTGAAAAATCCCAAAGAGGCAAGAAGAGATTTCAGCCAAACTAACTCGCTTGTAGCTCCCGCCATGGAGCGATAATCAGCCTCGACAGATGATCGAGAGACAGACAGTTGTTTATTTCTTTGTTTTCCATGAAATGGGAGAGCCCCCGAGGGTCATCAGATATTCGGTCAATGAGAGTTGTGTGAGGGGGCATGTGCAAAAGTCGGAGTTGCAGTAACCGACTAGAGTGAGATCGCCTTGAGCTCAAAGGGCAATACCACAATCTGGGGTGCCTTTGATATAGCGTAGCAAGCGATATGCAACAGCCATGTGCTCCTCTCATGGGGTTTTGTATGAATTGAGATAGTATGTGGACTGCGTAACATAAATTTGGGCGAGTGATGGTTAGGTATATAAGTCGACCAATAAGACGGCGATAGCGCCCAACATTAGACACGAATGGTCCGGAAGTCAAGGCTAGTCTATGATTTTCTTCCATAGGAAAGGAGCTAGGTTTAGCACCTAGTAGTCCGCACTCATTAACAATTTCAAGTTCATATTTGTGTTGGCTAAGAAGCAACCCATTTGGACCATGAGCAACCTCTATCTCAAGAAAATACTTCCAGGGCCCAAGGTCCTTAATGATGAAAAATTTATGTAAATAATTTTTGAAGTCATTACATCTAGAGCTGTCATTGTCGGCGAGAATAATATCGTCAACATACATGAGGAGGGCTAGGAACGTATCTCATTTCTTGTAAGTGAACAAAGAATAATCCGCATAAGAATGAACAAAGCTATACTCTTACAATTTTGAGGATAATTTGGTGAACCATTGTCGTGGTGCCTGACGGAGGCCATATAGGGACTTGCGTAGCTGGCACACCTCGTTGGGACTGTTGCAAGTAAATCTTGGTGGGAGGGTCATGAAAACTTATTCCTCTAAATCTCCGTGAAGAAAGGCGTTGTTGACTTCAAGTTGGTGCAACTCCCATCCCTTAGAAAATGCCACTGAAAGGAAACAACGTACACTAGTCATCTTCGCCATAGGTGTGAATGTTTCATTATAATCCAGTCCTTCTACTGAATGATCTCCTCGAATGACAAGGAGAGTCTTGAAACGTTGAATAGACCCATCTGAATTATATTTCACACGATACACCCACTTACAAGTGATTGGCTTCTTCCCGGCTGGCAAGTCTTCAAGCGTCCAAGTACCGTTTTTCTCTAGGGCTTCGATTTCTTCCCCCATAGCGGCCCCCCAGTGTGGGTCTTTCACGGCGTCATGATAGTGTCGAGGCTCTGTCACTTTGGTTATGGTAGCTAAAAAATTCTGGTGCGAAATAGAAAAATTTGCATAAGTGACATAGTTTGCTATGTGATAAGGTGTACCTGAGGATTCTTTTTGAAGCGGGTAAGCAATCGAGGAGGGTTCCATCGGCTGAGTTTTGTAGCAGACATAATCATCAAGCTTGGCAGGCAGTTTTTGGGCTCAGGCAGTGTGTGGGGGCCCAGAACTGGCGTAGGATGAGAAGTCTGGTCTAGAATTGTCGTGGGCTGAGAAGATGGCTGTTGCGGGTTGGGATGAGGACCAATGGCAGCATGGTCAAGATGGGCTTCAGCGTCTATCATTGGGCCAGTCACAGGATCTGCGAGGTTGGTAGGATGGCCTAGTGCACCAGTAGGCCCTATGCTACCCTTTTCGGTAAAGGTAGAGAGATCTGGTCATGGGCCCAAACTCCTGTAGACCGCTAGCCCTTTTCCAGATTGATCGTGACCTTGCTTTGGGCTAGGAGGAACAATGTTGTTGGGACCCATATCTTCATTCTTGCTGCGAGTTTCATTTGGGCTTGCTGCCGGGCTAGCCGAAGCTTTTAAGTCCTCAGTTGGACCCAGATCAAGGAAGTCATCATGAAAGAACCTAGCCTCAGTAGGCCTTGATCGACCGGCATCACGCATGATGGTTGGATCTACAGGTGTGGCAAAAGGAGAAACATTTTCCTGGAAGACGACATCCCTACTAATGAATGTTTCCCAGGTCTTTAAATCACACACTTTCCATCCCTTTTTACCAAAAGAATATCCAAAAAATACACATCTTTTACTTCTAGGTGCAAATTTATCTTTGGTTCTTGGATTACTTCGTGCAAAACACAATGTACCAAAAACATGCATCTCTTCATAGGAAGGTTTGTAATGGAAAATAACTTCATAAGGTGTTTTCCCGTCTAGTAACTTGGAAGGGGTCCGATTTATCAAGTAGGTTGCGGTGAGTGCACATTCACCCCAAAACTGGATAGGCAAGTTTGCTTGAAACCTAAGAGCTCGGGCCACATTCAAGATGTGACGGTGCTTACATTCATCCCACCCATTTTGTTGGGGCGTGTCAATGCAACTACTTTTACGTAGAATTCCATGTCCATAATAAAATTCTTGCATCAGCCCGAAAGTGAATTCACTTCTGTTGTCACTCATAATTACTTTAACACTCTTATTAAATTGGTTTTTAATCATATTTATGAACCCTTTTAAGTGCTTACTTGCCTCGATCCTACTTTTCATTAAATATACTCATGTGGCTCGACTAGCATCATCCACAATACATTTAAAATATATAGTGTGCTCCACGATGAAGGGACTCTATATGGTCCCCAAATATCACAATGAATCAAATCAAATACGCCTTTGGTGTTATTGTTGCTAAGAGAAAATTTATTTCGGGTTTGTTTCGTACGCTAACATATTTCACCCAATTCCCTTTGTCCTTATGCAAATCCACAACTACACCTAAATGACTAGGGAGCAAGGAAAGTACATCACTTGATGGGTGCCCGAGACGATTGTGCCATAACCCCATTGTGTTCACCGCATTAGCTTGATTTGATGCAGACTACTTGTAGTAGGCCCCTTCTTTGCTCACCCGCTCCAATCAGAGTCCTCGAAGTGCGGTCCTGTATCATACAAAAATCATCAAAGTATGTCATTGAGCAATTTAATTGTTTACATAATTTTGATGCGAACACTAGATTACAATTCAACTTTGGCACATATAACACTTTTCTCAAATTTAATCCCTTTCCCAAGGCCACCGAGCCTTGTTCACTAGCCAAGGTGTATGTTCCGTTTGGAAGCCCAATTGTTACCGGCGGTATGTTGGTGACCTCATTCAACAAGGTGGCGTCACCATCCGTATGAGCCGAGGCACCGTTGTCGACAATCCAACGCACATTACCTGAGAGTCGTTCGTAACCGGATCCAGGCCCATCAATCAGGCTTAACAGGTGCTGCACATGATCAATGCTGAGCCCAGGGATACTCAAATGGGCCAGCACCTCCACTGCCCACTGTTTGTGGCCCATCAGAAACTATTGCGTGTGTTGGGCCTTCCTCTTGCTGGACTGTCACTGCTGCTATCTCATGTCCTGGGCCGGTTCCCCCCTGTCGTTGGGCCGGCTTCCTCGGCCCATATTGTGCCCACGCCGGCCCCCTCGTCCACGTCCATGAGAGCCCCATCCCAGGGGATATCCGATGACTTCGTAACATACGGCCTCCTCGTGACCATAACTACCACGTATCTTGCGCGCACTGTTTTCAATCATTTTATTGCGTTCCTTAACCGCGAATGGAATCTCGGTCTCTCTTTAGTTATCGTGTGCAACCATAATTCATTTATGATTTTCTTCTTCATTAAGCCATCATTAAGCCTTAATCATCATTAGCAAAAGCTGATTTTTTGTGCTTAATTTTCAGCCGAATAATTTATTTGCCTAGGGTTCATTTTGCACCAAGTAATTTTCAAAGCAATTTCTCTCTCTTCTCTCTCTTCCTTCTCTCTACACAACCAACCCCCCCACCAGCTTTCATGGTGTTTTCCAGCCACTTTCCGACCACTCTTCGGCAAGGATTTCAATCCCCAAACAACCTCCCTCCATTGGCTACCATTTTCCATCCTCAAAATCACCCAATATCATCTCCATCTTCACTTATTTCAAGCTCAAAGTAAGTAGCTTCAATTTTGTTCTTTGGATTTTTGATTTTTGCTTCTTGTTTTGGTTGTTTTAAGGGTGGATTATGCTATTTTCATTGAATTAAGAATCATCTTGGTGGTGGAGTTGAAGTTAGGGTTAGGGTTTTTTCTTAATCATGCAAGCTTCATGTTCAAGTGTTGAATTTTGATTGTTTTAAATGAGATTTTGTGATCTTTGGCATTGATAATGAATATCAAGATATTTATGCTGATTTATGTAAGTTAAAGAGTGATTTTAGTGGGTTTTTATGTGAAGAAAAGATTGAAAATATGTGAGTTAAAGCTAGGAAACAGACCTGAAATAGGGGCTACTTTGGGAATTAATTGGTACTGTTTGGCATATCCAAAATTCATGATTGTTGGTGTAGTGATAGCTTGATGAGTTATATTTCAATAGGATTTGTAATTACTCAATTTCGAGTTGTGTGGACAAAGTTATGACCAATTTACTCAAGACTATGCGGAATACATTGAAACTGAGAACTGAACTGAAACAGTAACTTTATGGAAAAACTAGTATTGATTGGATCACTGAAAAATTTTTATTTTTGGTGTGTGGATATATCAATGCGTTATCTTTCAAATGCATTTTGAATCGCCTTAATCCGAGTTCTGTGGAAAAAGTTATGGTTGTTTTGTTACGACTGCGCAGATTGGACTGAATTTGTGCACGTCTGTGTTCTTACCCTAATTTTAGGGACTTTACTATATAAATCATGATTTGTGTCCTGCATTAGAGTTTTAGTGGACATTATGAACTTTTCATATTGGGGTTTTATATCTCAATTGGAGGTCAGTAGTGAAATATATGGATTTTCTAATGCAAACCATCAAACGGTAACATGAATGAATGCAGAAATCGAGACACTTGGAAATATTTTCAGAAGTTTCTATATAATTATAGGTATTGCAAGGAAATTACAAAGTGCAGTGAGTTCAACAAGTTTGTTAGTGTATAGAAGCTTACTTGGGTTTGAAAACCGAGTTAAGAAAGCATGAAAATAAAATTTGGGAAGTGAGTAGAGTAATAACTCAAAATCAGTGCATTTGGACCAAATTAGGGTGTTATATGAGCTTTTATGAACCTCACAGCACCTCTTATGGTATTAAACCATTTGTTGCCCATTTCAGAGGCATTAACCATTCTATTATCCATTTCAGACACATCACGATTTTCATGATCTATTTCAGAAATATCAGAAACCCATATTTCAGTTATATCAATTAAAGTCTTTTGATTATTACCTCAATCATTTTCATTTGGTCTGTTTTGCTTCAATTTATTATATTTCAAGTCCCTAACTGAATTATTATTCAAATCATTTTGATTTAACTTGTCTTATATCGAATTATTGGAATTGTAGGAGTCTTCTTTTAAATAAATCATTTATGTCAGTGAATATGGTTTACTCAGTGAATATGGTTTACTAACTACACTTACCTATAATTACATTTCTTTAGCAGAATCGAGGCCTAATCTATCGTTTCCATTGTGCATAAGTATTATCAAGTGAAATATCATTTTAAAGACTTCAGGTACGTCCATTGCCTGTATCTTTAGAAATCAGAGTGTATTTATCAACGTTATCATGTTTTGGTAAGTACATCAATGAATCAGTTTACACAGTGATTTATCAGTTAATTAGTGACCCCGTCAGTTATCATCTATAGGGCATTCGCCCTTCAGTTAGCCGCACGGCTTCAAGCCAGGTCCCCGATCGGCTTGACAGGTGTACTCCTATCCATAGATCGTAACAGTATCAAGGAGTTCACTATCAGATAATAACTAGCAATGCAGTTTTACATTTATGTCATTCACTATTTTTAGCTTAAAATGAATTGCAAAGCGGACCCAACCAGTGTTCAATGATCATTTAACAATTCAAGAATGCATGTACTGAGCTTCGGCTCATAGTTCGAAATGTTTTTCATGTTTTGTTTTAGGCAAATGCTCAGAGTATTGCCCTCATGCTAGCAAATCAGCTGAAGAGAATAAGTGAAGCAGGGAAATCCAGATGGATCAGAAGTAATACTGTATATTCATACCTTAAAGTTGTATTTTGAATTCTTCTGTGGAAGAAGATGTAGATTACATGGTGAATTATCTTACTATGGTTTATAAACCTTACATTGGTTAACACTTGATTGTGAATGGATGATCATATGTGAATGTGTATAGTGGAGGTTATGCTTAACTGTGTTATTTATAACACTCATGTTGCAAGCCTTGTCCTTTTCGACGGCGGTAATGCCCCAATCATTGGATTCATCATATTACAATTGAGTGATTTATTAAGGAGAATATAAATAGTGAAACATGTTTAATTTGAGGGTGTTACAACATTGAGTAACCATGAACATAGCATAGAGTTGGCCATGTTCCATGCATTTGTTGCATAAAAGCCTTCGTCTTCCTTCGAGTTGGGTCTTGTCAAGCTTCCGTCTATGAAGCATAACTTATTTTTTGCCTTCAATGCCGTCCTTACGGCACACTCCCATAGATCGTAATTTTGCCGACAAATATCACCGCCGTTATCATTACACCGGGTCCCTCCGAAGGATGGAGGTTGTACGATGAATGTGGTTCTATGACAAATTTTTTACTGTTGCTCATGGTGAGATTGTTTGTGAATTAATTTGACGAACTAGGCTCTGATACCATGCTAAAACATAGAGAAATAGGGCAAAGAATTTTGGAGGCAAGTCGCCTGTGCTTCCCACGGTTCATTGAGTTTGGCAAACCAATGTATATATACAACCCTAACATCCTATGACTTGACAAACAAGCTCCGCAAGTCTAGGAAAAGATAAGATACAATCTCTATCTAAAATATTGCCTAGTTATAATTAAATACAAATTTCCTAAATACCAAAAATCCTGCACTAATACAACTTCATTTAACAATAACTAGCCAGAGATTATAAAAATTACTTATATTTTGTGAATGATCTGATCATTGAACAATGTTGTGATTAAGGAGAGGAGACAGACTTGAAAACTCACTTTGGAAGCATTGTTTTGGGGGGGGGGGGATTTGCACTTTAGTCATTGCTTTTAATGCTGACACTGATAGACCGTTGAACAATATGATCATGACTATTCTATTGTTCAATTGTTTCCCTCGTCCATATGGGGCATGCTTGCAGCGCAAATGATCTAATAGGGCTACGACTTTGACAGTTGCAACTGATTATTAGAAAGGAGCCGAAAGTCTGTTTCAGTAAAATTTGAGGTACTCTAAGTTTCCAATTGCATATAGGTTCCTAGAATCAAGTGCAAGTATATTAGGATGGAATAAAACTGACAAGGGTTAATCAAGCATATGCTGCTGCACGCAAGAAAGCTTCAGGTGGCTGTTTGGCATGCACTAACAAAGTTAGCAAAGCTTTAACTATAGAACGTTAGTTATTAGTTAGAAGTTAGCACTTGCTGAAGCATCCAGGAAGGCCCATATATATGTAAGTACTTTAACCTCTACGCCCTCACTGGCAGAGAAGATATGAGACTTGGTCGATTATAGGGAGGAAAACAGTGAAATCTGAAGGAAAGTCAGCAATAAGTTGATATATAAAAAGTTAATCTCCAATTTTGTGGAGATTACAGGTATAATTCTGATCGTAAAATAGTCGATATGTCCTAGTGGTTAAGGGGATAGACTTGAAATCTGTTGGGCTTTGCCCGCGCAGGTTCGAACCCTGCTGTCGATGTCTTTGTTTTCTCATCTTTTTTCCCCCTCTCACTCTCACATTTGAACAACCGGTCCGGTGAATAAACTGGTACATTTACCTGTCCCAGTTTGCTTAAAAGTCAGATCTTTGTTCACAGCTGATGTTCAGTGATTACTTGCTGAATCCCACGTAAGTCAAGCTTTGGTAGGTGGAGTCAGCTCAAGTGTATAAATCTTGAGGGTGAAGAACTAATGCATGGAATTTGTGAAAAAATTATGTTGGTGGTCAGTAATTAAGAACATGAGATTGACTGGTTTTCGTCCACTATGAGATTGAAGGACTTAAGCTTGATCTGTCAGCCAGGTCCACGTATGCCATGCGCCAACTAAATTCTTTCAGGTGTTGTTTTGTGTGTGTGCGCGCATGTGGTGCATGTGTGACTCCCCTCACCCCTGTCTTTTTGCTTATAAGGTGTGGATTTGCATAAACATGATTCCCAAAACCTTTTTTAGTAAGATCCATACGAGCAGCAAATTGTATACTGTGGTTGTGGTCCCTACTTGTAAGTTCTGTTTACCAAATATACTCACAGAACTTACTAAGGTGGGAAAAATACTTCACCTTTGGCCTCTTATGAGTAAGATGCCAAAAGTCAACCTTTCGCTAGATTTTGATTTCCCTAACATAAGGGCTCATGTTCTAGCAACAAAAATGGTCGATATGTTGAAGTGGTTAAGTAGACAAACTTGAAATATGTTGGGCTTCGCCTGCGCAGGTTTGAACCCCACTGTCGACGATCCTTTTTTTTCTTTCCAGGTCAAACCTTGAAACAAAAGCCGGTGATGAAATTGCATACTAGGTATCACTTGGCTTTTTAATGCTTTCTCAGCCTCTTCCTTTGCTGTCAAAAAATTAATACAGTAGAATAACTAGTACGTTTGCATTTGACCAGCACTTAAGCAATATTATCATGATTATTTTATTGATCAATTGCTCTAATGCACATGAGCTGCTATTAGAGAGCTGTGTGGCCAAATAAAAACTAAGGGCTGAGGCAGGTTGTGGGCGGGGATGGTTTCGGGGTATTAAAAGATGTTGGAATAATTGGTTAAATGGCTGCTGTGGTGATAGAGGAAAAACTGTGTCGTGGATGAAACCATTGACCTGAAACTAAATTTGCCCGACTTAGGTACAAATCGATAAGGTGGAAAAGTTCCTCAAGGTTTAACACAATGAGTCTCTCACTCGTGCACTCGAGGGAGAAACTATGGAGTATGACACTTTGTTGCCCAAGAAGAAAAGAAGTGGAGAGGAGGATTGTATGTTTTCTGTGTGCTTTAGAGCTGCAGAAGAGCTCTTTATATAGTGTTCTGATAAGGTAATGGAGTTGCTTGAATAGCCATAATTAGAGGAGGAAAAAGGGGGCGGAAAATCAGGAATGGGAGAGAATCATGTAACTGAAGCAGTAATGGGGGAGAGGATCATGGTGATTGAGGCAGAGATGGAAGAAGACTCAGTCAACTAGCCGTTAGGATTGCGACAGCTCATACGCAATCAGTCCAGTGGAAATTCCTCCAAAAATATAGAGTAAGGCCCAAGACCACAGCCCACAGCCCGCGGCCCGCGGCTCGCACCGCGCCCAGCCAAGCCCGGACTGGACGGGAGGGTGGTGGCGGCGTGCGCGTGTGGCAGCCCAAGTCCCCTCAACCCCCCTTAAAACATGGCTTTAAGTTATTCGACAAGTGCAAGAAAAGTGGGATATATAAACTCTTAAAGCCACTCTCAAAATTTCTATGTGAGATAACAAAAGAGATGGAGAAAGTAAGTGAACACCGTTTTGGGGTGCCATTACTCCAACAATCCCTCACTAATGGCACACAAAAGGAAAAGAAGAATGAGAAAGATTTCCTGGGCAAGAAGGGTCGGATACTTAAGTATCAATGTCTTTCGATTGCATTGATACGTAATGAAGAGAGGCAACATCTAAGTCTAACAAGTGAACTTAGTCTTGAACTTTTTAGACCTTGAATGAGGCCCTCTCGACACATATCAACCCTAAAATATGTATACTTCGCGATAACCACTTGCGCTTTTAGGCCCATGCGCATACCTTGGGTCTCATAAGTGCTTTGGAGAGACAGTCCTAATCTCTCATAGAAGGCGGCCAGACCTTCACACTTACTTAGGTAATTCCATAAGTCTATCTCTACTTAGACCACCATATCATGGCTTGGAATATTAAGAGCATATGTTAGCTCAACCTCTTGTAGAGTGATGATGAATCCATCAAGTGCTTCTCTATGGCACCACCGTAATAGGCTATGGATTCGTTAATGTGCTTCTTTATAGCACAGGCACTACCACATGCCATAGGGATGGGAAGTAGTGCAAGTAGAAGATTAATATGGCTTCGTTTGACTACAAATGGGTATCCACCATACCTCTTCATTCCATAGGCTTTAGCCCATCCCCCTCGACGATTCAAGAGCTACTCTTCTTGGCAATCCCTTTGTGAGAGGGTCTGCCAAGTTTTTCTTGATCTCACATACTCCAGGTAGATCACACCATGCTTCAGCAACTGCTTTACTGCACCACATCTAATACGGATATGTCTCTTTTTTTCCGTTGTAGACACTATTGTGCGCAACTCCGATTGCTACTTGCGAGTCACAATGTAAGGAGATAGGTGTTGATTGTTTCCCCCACAATGGTATGTCTGTCAAGAGACCCTTAAGCCATTCTGCTTCTTGACCTGCCAACTCAAGAGCAATAAATTCAGATTCCATGGTTGAGCGAGCTATACATGTCTGTTTTGCAGACTTCCATGAAATAGCTCCTCCTCCCAATGTAAAAACATAGCCACTAGTAAAGCTCACCTCATCGTTATCAGCAACCCAATTTGCATCTCAAAAAACTTCTAGTGCTGCAGGAAATTTGCAAAAATGTAAACACCAATCCATAGTACCTCTAAGGTATCTCAACAAACGATGAAGTGCATCCCAATGTTCTTTAGCAGGGTTGTGAGTGTACCTACTCAGTCTACTAACGGTATATGCAATATCAGGACGAGTGTAGTTTATGAGAAACATTAGACTGCCTATTATTTTTGTATATTCGACTTGAGACACACTAGGTCCTCTGTTCTTCTTAAGATGTATGCTAAAGTCATAGGGAGTTCTCACAGGAACCACATCAAAAGATTTAAACCTTTTCAACATTTTCTCAATGTAATGAGATTGACACAAGGAAAAACCATTCTTGGTTTTCTTGAGTTTAATCCCTAAGATCACATCTGCTTCTCCTAAGTCTTTTATTTTAAAGAGAGAAGACAAGAGTCTTTTAGCCTAATTGATAACAGACAGGTTGGTACTAAAAATCAACATATCATCCACATATAAGCATATGATCACATAATCAGATCCAATCATCTTGGAATAAACACAAAAATCTAAGTTCTTAATAGCAAAACCATTTTTCTCTAAAGAAGTAGCAAACTTTTCATACCATTGTTTGGGAGCTTGTTTTAGACCATAAAGGGATTTTCTCAGTCAGCACACTTTGTCCTCTTGACCGGGAACCTCACACCCCTCAGGTTGTGACATGTAAATCTCTTCCTCTAAGTCTCCATTGAGGAAAGCTGTTTTAACATCTATTTGATGCACCACAAGGTCATGAATGGAAGCTAAAGCAACTAAAGTTCTGATTGTTGATATTTTCGTGATTGGGGAATATGTATCGAAGAAATCAATTCCTTTCTTTTGGTCAAAGCCCCTCGTAACTAATCTAGCTCTGTATCTTTCAATAGAGCCATCCGTCCTAAGTTTCTTCTTGAAGATCCATTTACTACTTATGGGTCTCACCCCTTAGGCAAGTCGATCAACTCCCAAGTCTTGTTTGACTCAAGGGAATCCATTTTACTCTTAATAGCTTCTTTCCAAAAAGTAGCATCTATAGACCTCATAGCCTCTTGGTAGGTTTTAGAATCTTCCTTAAGTAAGAACAGAGACACAAACTCATCGGTTAATGCATCGACATCAAAGCTTTCAAGGACTTCTACTAAGAAGGAAGTGATAAAGTCAGGGCCAAAACTAGTTTCAGTCCTCTGTTTCTTGCTTCTTCTATGTTCAGTTACCAAGTCTCTAACACTTGAGCTAGAAGTAGGCAAGTTCACATGTTCAGGCACGACATTAGACACAACATGTGGTACATCCTTTTTCAAAGGGAAAACATGCTCAAAAAATTCAGCATCCCTATATTCAGAAATGGAGAAATTAGATAATGACATGAATCTGTATGCAGCACTGTTTTGAGCATAACCTATGAAAACAACATCAAAGGTCTTGGGGCCAATGTTCAAACGTTTATGACTTGGCAGTGCAACTTTGGCCAAGCACCCTCACACTTTTAGGTAATTTAAGTTAGGAGTATATCCCCTCCATAACTCATATGAGGTCAAATATAACTTCTTGTGGAGAGCTCTATTTAGTATGAAACAAGCAGTCAAGACAGCTTCCCCCTCACACATGTTATCGGATAATCCAGAACTTACAAGCTTGGCATTCATCATGTCTTTAAGAGTACTGTTTTTCCGTTCAGCAACACCATTTTGTTGAGGCGTGGAGGGGGCACTAGTTTCATGTACTATCCCATTATTCTCACAGAAGGCAGTCAAAGAGTTGGTATCATATTCCCCACCTATGTCAGACCTAAGTCTCTTGATTTTTCGATCTAACTGATTTTCAACTTCAGCTTTATACTTTAGAAACATTTCCTCAACCTCATCTTTGGACTTGAGAAGGTAAACCTTGGTATACCTAGAGTAGTCGTCTGCAAAGGTGATATACTATTTCTTTCCACCCTTACTCATTGTGTTCTTAAAGTCTGCTAAATCTGAATGCACAAGTTCCAACAAATATGTTTTTCTGGTAGTTACTGATTTAAACGGTTTCTTGGCAAATTTTACTTCAACACAAATAGGACACTTAGAACAGTTTTTAGTATTCACATTTGGAATTAATCGCATGTTTCTAAGCCTTTTCAGTGAAGCAAAATTAACATGTCTAAGCCTACCATGCCACAAATCAACAGTTCAGCAATATAAACGGAATTGGCAGCAGTTTCATTATTAACTTGTGTAGTAGCATTTAGAACAAGTAATCCCCCACTACGATACCTCTTCCCAACAAAGTCCCCATTTCTCATGATAACAAATTTACCAGCTTCTTGCACAATTTTCAGTCCACCAATATCAAGAAGGGTACTGGAAACTAGATTTCTACGAAGGGAAGGGACAAACAAGACATTACTTAAAGACAACAGTTTTCCAGAAGTAAACTTAAGTTGAACCTTCCCTTCACCCTTGACAGCGGCTGTAGATGAGTTGCCCATGTAGACACATTGTCCATCAGCAACTTCTTCAAAATCGATCATGAGCTCTTTGTTGGCGCAGAAGTGTCTTGAAGCTCCAGAGTCCAGAATCCATTCTGGCAGGTTATGCACCAGATTCGCCTCCAAGGTGGCAACTGTACATATTATCTCATTGTCCTCGATTTCAGCAATGTTTGTAGTAGGAGTTGAGGACTTTTGTTACGATTGACCTGATCCTTTTCGTTGATTGCATTGATAGGCCTTATGTCCGAGTTTTCCGCACACATAACACACTACCTTAGGCTTCTAAATTTTCTAGTTGGCAGCATTCTGGTTTTTGAGATTTGGCTTTTGGAATTTCTTCCCTTTGCCTTTGAACCTGTCTTTGTTCATTGGCACAGCAGATTCAACCAAGTTAGAATTAACAGAATTTATCGAAAGAAAAGACATCTTATCCTTCAATCGGTTTTCCTCTTTAGTCCGCATGTGGTTGAACAGTTCCTGCAAGGTGAGATCTTTCTTCTTATACTTGAGATGGTTTCCGTAATCACTCCAAGATGGTGGAAACTTCTCGATCAATACGTTAGCTTGAAGAATTTAGCACATCTTCATTCCTTCAGCCAGAACCTCAGCACACAGATTTTTGTAGGTGTGAACTTGTTCCATGATTGGTTTGTCGTCCACAATCTGGAACCGCAGCCACTTGCCGACGACATATTTTTTCTTCCCAGCGTCATCTGAGCCATATTTTGCATCCAATTTGGTCCATATTGTTTTGGCAGATTTGAAGTTCACAAATAGGTCAAACAGTGGGTTGGACATATTGTTCAGTAGGTAACTCCTAGCCAGTTTGTTGTCCTTTTTGAATTTTCTTTTGGTGGCATCATCAGGTGGGATAGAGGGTGTTTTCAGGATAGCAGGAGTAGAAGGTTCAACGTCAGTGGTTGTATTGCTGTCGTCTGGAAGGTCTGTAGTGAGGATGTAGTCGATCTCCAATTGCTTGAAACAGAGGAGCAATTTCTGGGACCAGCGTTTGTAATTAGTTCCATTAAGGGGTTCAATTTTGTATAGTTCAGGAAGAGTTTTTGGGGTTGCAGCCATCATAATTTGGCTTTCAGATTGTTGGAGTAATTGGTTAAATGGTTGTTGTGGTGACAGAAGAAAAACTGTGTCGCGGATGAAACCATTGACCTGAAACTAAATTCGCCCGACTTAGGTGTAAATCGATAAGGCAGAAAAGCTCCCTAATGTTTAACACAGCGAGTCTCTCACTCGTGCGCTCAAGGGAGAAACTATGGAGTATGACACTTTGTTGCCCATGAAGAGAAGAAGAGGAGAGGAGGATTGTATGTTTTCTGTGTGTGCTTTAGAGCTGCAAAAGAGCTCCTTATATGGTGTTCTGATGAGGGAATGGAGCTACTTGAATAGCCATAATTAGAGGAGGGAAAAGGGGGCTGAAAAACAGGAACGAGAGAGAATCATGTAACTGAAGCAGTAATGGGGGAGATGATCATGGTGATTAAGGTAGAGATGGAGGAAGACTCAGTCAACTAGCCGTTAGGATTGCGACAGCTCATACGCAATTAGTCCAGTGGGAATTCCTCCAAAAATATAGAGTAAGACCCAAGCCCCCAGCCTACCGCCCTCTCCTGGCTCGGCCTAACAGGCAAGCGGGAGCGGCGCGCGCGTGTTTGTGGTAGCCTAAGTCCCCTAAACCCCCCTTAAAACATAGCTTCGAGTTATTCAATAAGTGCAAGAAGAGTGGGATATATAAACTCTTAAACCACTCCCAAAAGTTCCATGTGGGACAACAAAAGAGATAGAGAGAGTAAGTGAACACCCTTCTGGGGTGCCATTACTCCAACAAAAGACAGTAGTAAGAAAGCTTCATCTAATTGGAGACGTTACATGCTTCTTATAGCATCTAAGTTGTGTCTAAGAGACAAGTGCGAGTGTTTTTGGCTGACACTACATAAGTAGGATCAATCCAGTAAATGCTTTGCTAAACTAACGGAAAAGTTGCAAGCACGAAAGCTTCAGATAGCTGTTTGACATGAACTGACAAAGCAGCCAAGGTACTATATAATTATTTGAAATTTGTTGAGGGTATGGATGACAAAATAGTATGAATTTGATGCAAATCTAATCCAATTTGAGGTAAAACCATCTAATTCGAATCCATAAAAAATACTCTGATTCGAATCCGACTTCGATCCGATTGGATTTGGAGGAGGATTCATCCTATCTGATTAACATCCGATCCCATATCCATTTTTAACAGTTTCACCTTCTTTTAAGATAGAAAAATCTTAATATCATAACCATGAAAAATGTGCATAAAGTTTGTGCTCTACGTACAATGCGCTCTTCTTTATTAACTATTTTCCTCTTTTCTCTCGATTTTCTCAATCTCCTCTCTTTGTTAATCAAGGTTGTACTCTCTTCCCTTCCCCTCAAGCTATTGTACTATTATCTATCGCTTTCCAACTAAAGTGACTTCGTATGCTCTTTTTCTAATGTTTTTTAGTTTAACATATTGAAATGTTCAAATGAAAATTTATTTGACATTAAAGAGGTGTTTAACATTGCATTTACAAGCTAGCAAAAATAAGGTTGGAAATAAAAATATTATGCAAGTATTGAATAAAAATGTATAATTGGATTATATCCAATTATATCTAGGATTTAATTCGATTTGAAGTCGATCAAAATCTAATTTAACTTCCGATCCGACAGAGTCGGATTTAGATAAGATTTTCAAATTCGATTGTTGTTTGGATCATATTTGAATGTCTATACATCTTATCTAAATCAGACCCATTGCCATCCTTAGTTGAGGGTTGCCCATGCACCTTCCTGGTAGATGAAACCAAGGTACTATATTCCTTGACACAACAACGTACATGAGCACATGATAAATAACAAGATTCTAATACATAAAAGGCAACACTTAATCAAAAACACACTGGACTAATAACATTTTAATTACACAAAAGCTACTAGAACATTAGAATACACACATTAATCGAACAATTATTAATTTTATTATTGGTCGACCCTAATATTATTAGGGCTAACATCTACTTAAGCCGCTAAGAAGCAGGAACCCTAATTGACCCCAACTTATATAAGGAGGTCTAGGGGGTCGATTAATGATATATCAAACACCGAGACCTCTAAATCTCGTCTCCTACTCTCTCACAACCTCCCTACTATCTAGTGTAATTCGGTTGTAGGGCGTGATGTTCAAGACGACTCTTGTAGCTGTTTTCTACCGGTATTCAGATTACGTGTGCTAATTTTGGTAATCTATTCTTCATCAAGGTTAGTCCTTTATTTATCCAATAGTGGAATCAGAGCCTAAATTGCTCGGATTAGTCCCCATTGATATGTTCATAATCTATCATATCTAACTTATTTTATACATGCTTGATTTTTAATAACATGTCTATACGATTAATTGTTTAATTATCGTAATTATGCAACTTTATTTCTCTAAAGCATCCTTATGTGATTATGATGTCTGCTTCCCCAAAATCGACTAAAAGATTGAGTCTTTAGGCGATTTAATTGATTAATGTTTTTGTTTTATGGACTTAGCTTGCCTAAGACGATAATCCTTTAAATAGACCCTAATTTTGATTAGTTCAATTTTACCGTTGCGACGATGCCTTTAAACTGAACACTGAAAGCATGATTGGGTTAAGTAAATCCCAAATCCCTAAAGTCGATCATGACATCTGGTCTAAGCCCACTCAGCGGTAAACCCCAAGAACCAAAACTCTAACTCTAAATTGGCTCTCTGGCCAAACCCATGATGACACGAACAGAACTTAGCACTGCCTGGACCTAAAGTCATCCCTTCCCCCCTAGCACCTACGCCTTGATGGCTGTGGTGGCATGGATCTGACGAGACCTCGATGTCCTTTGCAGAACCCTCCACCTCAACCAAAATAAAAAATGGGTAGAAGGATCAAGATAGTCAGATCTAGACATACCCAGCAGAAAACCACCCAAAGGGGGTGGCGCATGTGTCACAAGGCAGAGCATGATCCCTACGCGCCGCCGCCTTAGCGGTGCGTTGGCAACATGGGGCATGCTACTATACTTGACTTTGGCCAATCTACATGATGGTGCCATTCGTTTCGGACAGGGAGACGGAATATGGGGTCAGGGATCTCAAATTTGAGGTGGAGGGGTTTATCATCATCTGGGCGAGTCAGTTACTATGTGATGCAGTACAAGGGAGAAGAAAAGGAAAAAGGGAAACATTTTTGAGAAATAAATTTAGCCTATTTTTTGGGAGTTAGTTAGTTGGCTATATGCCAGCTATTATTACATATTCCACTGTTTTTCTATTTTTGTTGGTATTCCACCATATATGGGGGAATTGGTTGTAAGAGAGGGGGTAAGAATTCAATCAAGATATTTTCTCTCTTTTCGCCGATCATTCTCTCCTTCTTCTTTCCTATTCATTTGGTTGCCACTGTTCCATTGAGGGCATCTCGAGAGCTAATCTCCTGGTTCCTTCATCAGTGGTATCAGAGCCTCATTTACCTGGGAACGCACTGGCGCCAGCTACTTGGAGGATGACTACACAAGGAAATTCCACCATGGAGGATTTGTTGAAGGGTATTCTTGATCAGCAAGCCACTCTAAACAAACAAATGGCAGAGCAACAGCAGACAATCAACCAGCAGATTCTAGCTCAGAACTCCAAATTCGAGCAGATGCTGGTTCAGATGAAGGAGCTAGGAAGTAAATAAGGTAAAACGCCTAGCTCAGCTGATAAGGATGATGCAAGTGGATTTATGGATGAATCTGGAGTGCTTAAAAAGATTAGGGAGGAGGATCATGCTATTAGACCTCCAATGTCATTTAATTCTAGAATTGAATTTCCCCAGTTTAATGGCTCTAATCCTCGATCATGGGTTAAGAAATGTTCAAAACATTTCAATCTATACAAAACTCCAAAAAATCAGAAGGTAGAGCTTGCTTCTCTATATCTGGTGGGAAGTGCTGAGATATGGTACAATGGATATGCATTGACTCGACAAAATGTGATCTGGGAAGATTTTGTGGTAGATGTTTGTGCTAGGTTTAGAGATGAACTTGGCAGTCAGGTTGTGGAGGAATTCAATAAGCTGAATCAGACCGGATCAATTGATGAGTATTTAGAGAGGTTTGAAGAGCTTAAATCACTAATGCAGGTCAGGAATCCCTTGCTTCCTGTAGACTATTATGTAGACAGCTTTGTGGGAGGGTTATCACCCTAAATCAAATCATTCACCAAGGCTTTTAAGCCTCAAACTCTAGGTGTCGTTGTGGATTATGCCAGGCTACAGGAGGCCACATTACAAGCTATGAAAACACCAGACATAACACGAATGCAACCCCCTTATAAGCCCTTCAATCAAAAGGGTCTGTTGCCTACTCCTGTGCAAGGCCATTTGAAGGCCGGTGAGACTCAAGCAATCAAAACCCTAACTAAACCAAAAATTTTGACAGCTTCTGAGAAAGCTGAGAAATTAGCTAAGGGCTTGTATTTTTTCTGTGATCAGCCCTATGAGAGGGGTCACAAGTGTAACATCAAGAAGACACAACTCTTCCTTGTTGAAATACCGGGAATGGAAGAGGAAGAGAAGGGAGATGAGCTGATGAAGGAGGAAGAGGGGATACTTATGGTGGAAGAGGAGAACCCACAGATATCCGTCCATGCTTTGAGGGGGGTACAGGGTTTCCAAACTATGAGAGTGACTGGAATGTGTGGCAAAAACCCACTACATATCCTATTGGACTCAGGAAGTACTCACAACTTCCTAGATATATCAATGGCAAAGAAATTAGGGTGTACAATTGAGGAAACTCCAGTGCAGGCAGTGACAGTAGCTGATGGCAGCAAATTGCAGTGTTTGCATATATGTAGGGGCTTCAAGTGGAAATTGCATAATGCTGATTTTGAGTCAGATATGATGCTCATTCCCTTGGGTAGTTGTGATGTTGTACTAGGGGTGCAATGGTTTAGCAAATTGGGGACAGTGAAGTGGAATTTTAAGAAGTTGCAGCTAGAGGACACTTATCAGGGTCGAGATCATGTGCTTAGGGGGATGAGGACAAAGAAAGTCCAGCTACTTGGCACCACCAAGTTGCAGAAGATGCTCCAAGGCACTTCAGAATTATGTATGCTACAAGTGGTGGAGGTGGGACAGCAACATGGCGAGGCCTATGACCTGTAACAGCAAGAAGATAGAGCAGATGATCCACAGCTACAGACCCTACTCAAGCAATTCAAGGATCTCTTTGAAGAACCCTCATTTCTTCCCCCTAGCAGGGGAATATTTGATCACAGGATACCCTTGGAACAGGGGACAAACCCTTTTAGGATAAGACCCTACAGGTATCCCCTATAGCAAAAAGACATTATTGAGAAAATTGTGCAAGAAATGATGGATAAAGGGATTATTCAACAGAGTGTCAGTCCTTTTGCTAGCCCAGTGGTATTAGTGGGAAAGAAAGATGGGTCTTAGAGGATGTGTGTAGATTATAGGGAATTGAACAAGCATACCATTAAGGATAAATTCCCTATACCCTTGGTGGAGGAATTGATAGATGAGTTGGCAGGGGCTGTGGTATTTTCCAAAATTGACTTAAGATCGGGCTACCATCAAATCCGGATGCATGAAGGGGATGTGATGAAAACTGCATTTAAGACCCATCATGGACATTTTGAGTTCTTAGTAATGCCATTTGGGCTCTCAAATGCACCGGCTACCTTCCAAGGCCTCATGAACTACATTTTTAGACATGTTCTGAGGAAATTTGTGTTGGTCTTTTTTGATGACATATTGATTTACAGTAGGTCAATGACAGAACACTTAGAACATTTGGCTGCAGTCTTTAGCATTCTGCGATCTAATCAACTTTTTGCCAAGCTAAGTGTTCCTTTGCTATTCCTAAGGTTGAATATCTTGGTCACTTCATATCTGCTCAAGGAGTAGAAACTGATCCTGCAAAGATCAAGGCTGTTCAGGCTTGGCCTACACCTCAAAATGTCAAGCAACTGCGAGGGTTCTTGGGACTTTCTGGTTACTATAGAAAGTTTATAAGAGGATATGCTCAAATGGCCCGGCCACTAACCAACTTGCTTAAAAAAGGGGCATTTGAGTGGACTGAGGAGGCTCAAATGGCATTTGCTTCCCTCAAGGAAGCCTTGGTTAATGCACCTATTTTGGGAATACCTAATTTTTCCAAGACATTTGAGGTGGAAACTGATGCCTCCACCCATGGCATACGTGCAGTTTTGATGCAGGAAGGCCATCCACTAGCTTACATCAGCAAGTCTCTGGGTCCAAAATGGCAAGGGTTATCGGTGTATGAAAAAGAGCTCTTGGCCTTGGTATTTGCATTGCAAAAATGGCAACAATACCTAACAAGGCAGAGGTTTATCATCAGAACTGATCAAAGGAGTTTGAAGTGGTTGATGGAGCAAAGAATCACCACTCCATTTCAGCAGTTATGGCTCTCAAAATTGATGGGCTATACATATGACATACAGTACAAGAAGGGAAAAGATAATATTACAGCAGATGCCCTATCTAGAGTCCCAAGTGTCGAATTGTTATGCTTGGCTGTCTCAGTCATTCAATCTGATTTGTTAGACAAGGTCAGGGCCAACTATGACTTAGATCCCACATTAACATCTTATGTACAAGGAACAACAACTCTCAAACCTTCCTATAGTGCCATTGATGGATATTTGAGGAAGAATGGCAAGTTGGTTGTGGGTCCAGATGCTGACTTAAGGGCTATTATCCTCAGTTGGGTGCACAACTCTCCTACAGGGGGGCATGTTGGTAGAGATGCCACTATAAAAAAATTACAGCAAATGTTTTATTTGAAGGGTTTTACTAAGGATGTTCAAAGACATGTGAGGAATTGCACTGTATGTCAAGCTTGCAAGTATGAATCTGTGGCCTCACCAAGCTTATTGCGGCCCCTTTCCATTCCAATGGGTGTGTGGCAAGACATTTCCATGGATTTTATAGAAGGACTGCTAAAATCCTTCGGTTCACAAGTGATTCTGGTCATCGTGGATAGGTTGAGTAAGTTTGCTTATTTTGTGGCCCTATCACACCCTTACACAGCAGTGGAGGTGGATCAAGCATATCTTGACAATGTATTCAAGAACCATGGATGGCCAAAGAGCATTGTCAGTGACCGAGACTCCATTTTCCTGAGTCAGTTTTGGCAAGCCTTATTCACCATACAAGGAACTTCTTTGCTGCTGTCTTCAGCCTACCACCCACAAACTGACGGACAGACTGAGGTTCTTAACAGAGCCTTGGAGACATACTTGAGATGTATGAGCTCAGAGGTACCCAAGGATTGGAGCAAATGGCTCCCAATAGCTCAGTGGTGGTATAACACCAACTACCACACTGCAGCCAAGCTGACTCCCTATGAGGTAGTGTTCAATCAACCTCCCCCATTGCACTTGCCTTATTTACCAGGAGAAACTAGAAATGCCTTGGCTGATAGGACCTTGCAAAGAAGGGAAGCCATGGTTCATATGCTTAGGTTTCACCTCTTGCGAGCTCAACATAGGATGTAGCTCTTGGCTGACAGACATAGAACTGATAGGGCCTTTTAGGTGGGAGATTGGGTGTGGCTAAGGTTACAACCTTATAGGCAGGGATCAGTTCAGAGACAATTCAATGAGAAAATGAGCCCTAAGTATTTTGGCCCATTCCAAGTCCCAGCTAAGGTTGGCCAGGTAGCTTACACCATCAAGTTACCTGCTGCAGCTAGGATTCATAACACTTTTCATGTATCACAACTCAAGCCCTTCCATGGCACTCTGCCTGCTAAACCACACATTCCCACAGCCCTGCAGCACACCCTTGCTACTGCAGCTTACAAGCCTCACGCCCTCTTGGACAGAAGGACCCTTAAGCGCCATGGTCAAAATGTCACTCAACATTTGGTCCTATGGGAAGGCCAGCCTGAATCTGAAGCTTTATGGGAGGATGATGAAGTGATGCAGCAACAATTCCACGATTTTATGTCACAGCACCAGACTTGAGGACAAGTCTGTCGTGAAGGGGGAAGGTATGATGCAGTACAAGGGAGAAGAAAAGGAAAAAGGGAAACATTTTTGAGAAATAAATTTAGCCTATTTTTGGGGAGTTAGTTAGTTGGCTATATGCCAGCTATTATTACATATTCCACTGTTTTTCTATTTTTGTTGGTATTCCACCATATATGGGGGAATTGGTTGTAAAAGAGGGGGTAAGAATTCAATCAAGATATTTTCTCTCTCTTCCCCGATCATTCTCTCCTTCTTCTTTCCTATTCATTTGGTTGCCACTGTTCCATTGAGGGCATCTCGAGAGTTAATCTCCTGGTTCCTTCATCACTATGGTCGCGCTAAAAATGAAAAACCATTATGTTGTGGATACAGAAGGGTAAGGAGTTTCTTTAGGGGGTCACTAAAGAGTTTCCATGTGTAGCATGGCAATACATATGTCTATAGAAAAGAAATGAAGGATTAGGGATCAAGAATTTACATAAATGGAATGATGCCTGTATAGCAAAGTTGATGTGGTCAGTAGCCACCAAAAAGGACAACCTTTGGGTGAAGTGAAGTAGATACATGAATGATACCTTGGCTAGAAGGATTGGTGGAAAATATACCACATAGTGATGTTTACTGGTTCTTCAGGAAGTTGTGCAATGTCAAAGAGGTATTTAAATAAGGATGTGATTCAAAGAAACATTGGAAATGGAGTGCTAGAATTAATGGCAAATACAGTGCAAAGTCTGGTTGACTGTGGCACCTAAATACTCATGAACAAATGAGTTGTCATCGAATCATATGCTTAAGACTTAATATCTTTAACCATGTTTTTGTGAAATGGATCCCGATGCACAAAAACTTCCAGTTAAGGATAGTCAAGTTTTATGCTTAGGTGAATACCCTGCGTGTGTTATGTATGAAGAAAAAAAGATATTGGATCACCTCTTCAACTGTTGCTCTTTCACTAAAAAAGTTTGGGATGCTATTGGAAGTCGGCTAGAGTATACCATACAAGGACGGAATGTATAACAACCAGTAACTAAAATGCTGAATTGGAAAAAAAAAAGAGCAAATAAAGAGCTAATGTACCTGGGATTTAATGCAACTTTATATAACATATGGTTTGTAAGGAACCAGGCTCTATTCAAGAAGACAAGTCTTAACATGAGCAAATAGTAAGGTTGATCAAGGAACAAATTGTACATAGAGTTTTATCTCTATCAAACTGTTCAAAGAAATATAGGAAATGTATATACATAGTGCTTAAATGATCAGTGTAGGCTCTAGGGTCCTATCCAGAGTGCTGAAATAGGTTGTATTTCCCCAAGTGTGGGGAGTTTTTGTTGTGGTAATTAAGTCATACCTTTCTTACCACCCAAAAGAAAAAGAAAAAGAAAAGAAAAGTATGAACATGGTTCCAAGCGAATGGGTTGCGAAAGAGAAGCTTTGACGCTTCATCTTTGGGGGTTAGATAAGAGAAGTGAAGTCAGAGAGAGAAAGAAGAGGTTTGAGAGAGTATGAAGGGTTGAGAGAAAGAGGGGTTAGGATCTCTACTTTTAGAAGCCTCTTTGATATTTTGGGGCGCTTCTTTTTCTTTCTTTCTTTTTTTTTCCTTTAGGCCAATTAGGCTTTGCTAAATGCTTCAATATAAGTTGGTCCATTTAAACGTCAATTTCGCGATACTTGTAGAATTTAGTTATATTAGGCAATATAAGTATATGAGTTGGTCTCGGAAACAAACTTTGTAATATTTGACAACTATTTTGTAATGATAATCTGCTGGCTAACAGAGGACTTGGGCGGCAAGGAGTCTAAGCAGGAAAGGGAAGCTGTGTATAGCTGAGTATATATGTATTGCGTTGCACAACTTGTATCCATCAAGGAAAGTATAAACCTTCAATACAAAGTCTCTTGATCATATTCTCATCTTTTGATCATATTCTCAACACTCGTTATGGTATTAGAGCATTACTATCCAAGGCAAAATTATTCGATGACTGGAGGAGACAAAAACAACTTCATTATTGCTCCTCATTCCCCATACTTCCTGTACCCTTCAAATGGGCCAGGAATCACAATTAGTGCAGTAGTTTTTGATGGCAAAAACTACGAATTGTGGTAACGGGCAGTTCAAATTGCTCTAAGAGCAAAAAATAAATTGGTTTTTATTGAATGAAAACTACAACGACCTATAAAAAATTAAGAACAAGAATTTTCTGAAGCAGATGCATGGGATTTAGTACATTCCATGCTTTGCTCTTGGCTTCTCAATGAATCAATCCCGAGCTACTGCTCAACGTAGATTACATAGAAACAACATATGAGATATGGAATGATTTAAAGAAGAGATATTCAGTAGCAAATTTACCGAAATTCATCAACTTAAAGCTGCAATTGCAAATTATAAGCAAGGAAGTCTTCGACATGGGAGATTTCTATAATAAATTAAGTTCTTTGTGGAATGAATTGAATAATGACATAAAGATGCCAATCTACACCTGTAAAGGGCGTGAATGTGGGGCAGGCAAGAAACTTATTTGAATGTATGAAGAAAACAAGGCCCATCAGTTTTTGATGGGACTAAGCAACGATGAGTTCTCATCCATACGAAGTCAATTGCTTGCCCATGATTCACTACCTAAACTTGACAAAATTTTCAATATAGTCATGCAAGAGGAGAATCATCAAAAGGTTATGGTTCAACGAGATGGCAACCTCGAGAATGATGTGGTCTTTGCAGTAAGTCTACCTTTGAACCATGCCATGCCCTACATGCAAGCATTGTGGCAAAACCGGACATGAAGAACAAAACTATTTCGAAGTAATTGGGTATCCAGTCGGATGGGTACCCAGAGGAGGGGGTTGTGGCCGTGGGCGAGGACGCATGTCTCAAGGTGGCCGAGCAACTGCCGGACGTGGTCGAGGAAAGGCAGCTGCGTATGCTGCCCACACAACACTCGAACTGGGCAGAGCAGGATCAGCTGAGCAATATTCAAACATGGAGGACGAAAAGACTGTCAGTCCACTAACAGTACGTGGGCTAAGTGTCGAACAAGTCCAGTGCTTGTTGAGTCTCACTGAAACTCCGAAAATAGGTGGTGAAAAATTATTTGGTAATAATGAATGGTTGCTTGACAGTGGAACAACTTGTCACATGACAGGTGATCTCAGTAAGTTGATCAAACTCCATGATATTCATCCAATTCTGGTACAGATGCGCAATGGGCAAAGTAACATTGTAAGTAAACAACGAATGGTGAAATTAAATTCAGACATAACTCTATATGATGTATTATTAGTTCCTGGTTTAACTCGCAATCTAATATTGGTAGCACAATTGATTAATGATTTCGTGTGCGCAGTGACATTTGCTCCTCAACTATGTGCAATACAAGACCTTTCTATGAGGATGCCGATTGGAGTGGGTGAACAATGAAGAGGGGTCTATTTGTTCAAGGATGACACCATTGAAAGAAGTCAAGGCAAATCAAGTAGTAACTTGTGAAGTGTGGCATCAAAGGCTAGGACATCCTTCAACGAGGGTCATGTCACTGTTGTCTAGCAAAGTTGGATTTTTTGAGAATAAAGGTAGTCATGAACCTTGTGATGTGTGTTTACAAGCAAAACAATCTCGATTGTCTTTTTCTTTAAGTAGACATAAAGCTGCTAGCTGTTTTGAGTTAATTCATTGTGATATTTGGGGTGCATATAAAGTTGAGTCACTCAATGGAGCACACTATTTTTTGACCATAGTTGATGATGCTAGTAGAGGAACTTGGACTTACTTAATGAGAGACACAGGTGAAGCTTCTAAACTGATTATGAATTTTTGTGTGATGGTAAAAAATCAGTGTAGTAAAAGTGTCAACGTCATAAGAAGTGACACTGGAAAAGAATTTACCTCTGGTCCCAGGAAACAGTTTTATAATGAAAATGGGATCATGCATGAAACAAGTTGTGTTGATACACCACAACAAAACTGTAGGGTTGAAAGGAAACATCGTCACATCCTAAATGTGGCGAGAGCTCTTCATTTCCAAGCAAACCCACCGTTGGAATTTTGGAGAGAATGCGCCGTAGCAGTAACCTACCTAATAAATAGGACACCGACTCGAATCTTGAACAGGAAGACACCTTATGAGATTTTATTCAATACACAACCCCCATATGACCATATAAAAGTTTTTAGATGCTTGTGTTATGCTCAAAAGAACCAAAGACAAAAGGATAAACTTGCATCTCAGAGTCAAAAGTGTATTTTTATGGGTTATCCATTCGAAAAGAAAGAATGGAAAGTTTACGATTTGGAGACTGGAGACTTATTTGTGAGCAGAGACATAGCATTTTACGAGGACAAATTCCCTTATGAGTCTATGCACAAGTCATGTAAAGATTCTATGCCACCAAAGGAATTATTTGGACTTGATGAATCCACATCAAAGGGAAAATACTTGGGCCCAGACGACACAAGCAGCTAGCTTAAGCCTACTCAAATCAGTAGGCTCAGTAGAGAATGCAAAGGATCAGCCTATCACGATTAGGCCCTGGGCAAGAAGAAAATGATGATCAAGAACCAGTTAGGCTTGCGCATATAGAAAAAGATAGGGGTAGAACTGGGCCTCATGCAAATGGCCCAAGCAGCGCAATCATTGGGCAAGACAATAAGTCTTCCCCATGCAGACATGCTTCACAACCCAGCGCAAGTGGGCCTCTTCCACCTGCTGATACACCATCAGACACGGGGAGGAACGGTACTGCAGCTGAAGACTTGGGTCGAGGAAAGTGAGAACAAAAGGCACCAAATCACTTGCAAGACTACCTATGTTATTCCTCCAGAACACAAGACCCCACTTCAATCAACCCACTACAAAAGGTATCCTCAGGTAATCCTTATCCTATAGTAAATTATGTCACTTGTGAAAAATTCTCTAGTGCGCATCAATAATATCTTGTTGCTATTACCAAAGTTGTGGAACCCAGGTATTTTCATGAGGCCGTTGAAGATGCTAATTGTAAGGAGGCTATGGCCAAGGAAATCGAGGCACTTGAGGAAAACAAAACCTAGATAATTACATATCTACCACATGGTAAGAAACCCATAAATTGCAAATGGATATATCGAGTTAAATATAACTTAGATGGATCTATTGGGCGATATAAAGCAAAACTTATTATTAGAGGAGATCAACAGATCGAAGGTTTTGACTTTAATGAAACCTTTGCTCCAGTGGCAAAGATGGTAAGTGTACGATGTTTCTTATCAGTAGCTGTTGGTAGAGATTGGGAACTGCATCAGCTCAATGTTAATAATGCTTTTCTACATGGAGATCTGCATGAAGAGGTCTATATGCGATTACCCACCGGTTTTTGTTCCACAGGACCTAACAAAGTTTGCAAACTTCAAAAATCCCTCTATGGTCTAAACAAGTACCACAACAATGGTTCTCTAAGTTATCGTCCACATTGTTGCATTATGGTTGTATTCAATCTTATGTTGATTACTCCTTATTTACGTATAGAAAAGGAGACATTTATATGGCTTTGCTAATATATGTTGATGATTTAGTGCTTGATGGAAACAATTTTGAAGTTTGTAAGAGTTCAAACAGTATTTGAACAATTGTTTCAAAATTAAAGATTTAGGTCCATTAAAGTATTTTTTGGGTATTGAAGTGGCCAGAGGACCCCAAGGATTATTTTTATGCCAAAGAAAATATGCTTTGAAAATTGTTGACGAATGTGGACTTCTCGAAGCTAAACCTGCAGATTTTCCCATGGAAACAAATCATAAACTAGATCTTGCTACTGGACCTACACCAGATGATGCAATGCGTTACAGGTGTCTTATTGCAAGACTTATTTATCTGACAATCACAAGGCCAGAGTTATGTTATGCTATGCATATTTTGTCCCAATTTATGCAGGAACCGAAAGAGCAACACATGGAGACGCCAGACGAGTTTCGAGGTACCTAAAAGGTGTACCAGGACAAAGATTGTTGCTTCGTAGCAATTCTGATCCATAGTTATAAGCTTTCTGTAATGCAGATTGGGGAGCATGCCATCTGACCAGACGCTCTCTTAGCGGTTATTATGTTACTATTGGAGGCTCACCGGTATCATGGAAAACCAAGAAGCAAAGTACAGTCTCTTGATCCTCAGCAGAAGCAGAATATCGTACTATGGCAAATGTCACGAGCAAACTAATTTGGCTAAAATCGTTCCTTGCATCACTCTAGGTATTTCTTGACAAACCTATAAAGCTTTATTGTGATAATTAGGCCGCTCTACACATTGCAAAGAATCCAGTCTTTCATGAACGAACCAAGCGCATTGAAATTGACCGCCACTTTGTTCGAGAACGCATTATTTCTGGAGACCTTGCAACTGCCTATGTCTGTTCCAAGTATCAAATTGTTGATGCCTCACTCAACCTCTCGGGAAACAACAGTTTCAGTTCCTAAAAGGCAAGTTGGGCATCGTCAATCCGCACGCTCCAGCTTGAGGGGGAGTATTAGGAAATGTAAGTATATGAGTTGGTTTAGGAAACAAACTTTGTAATATTTGATAACTTTTTTGTAATGATAATCTGTCGGCTAGCAGAGCACTTGTACGGCAAGGAGTCTAAGGAGGGAAAGGAAGCCGTGTATAGCTGAGTATATGTATTGCGTTGCAGAGCTTGTATTCATCAAGAAAAAAATATAAACCTTCAATACAAAGTCTTTTGATCATATTCTCAAAACTCTTTAAGTTATGAATTTGTTTCATATTTTGTTCATATAAATGTGCTTCATATATTCTTTTTTTTAATTATGAGAATGTGTTTCACGATCATGCTTATAAATGACTATTATGTGGTAGTGTGCTCCTGTAACATGCTCTTATAAATTAATTTTAATTTTGAGTATATTTCATGATGAGTTTCATATCATTATAAATAAGCTTTATAATAATATGAATTTTAGTTGGGTATACAACTATATGTTATGTGTCAATAAAATGCAAAGTTTATTTTTAATCATAAGACATATTATATAAATTTGTTTTATATAATATAAGCTTATGTAAATGTGTTTTACAGGTGAATATCTTTGCGATAATCCCTAGTTTATATGTTTAACAAAAGATTCTATGGAATTATATGATAACTAAATTAAAGAAACTTCTAATTCATATCCATAAGTGATGATTATGAGCTTAGAGAAATTTCCGAATATACAAGGTGAAGGATGGGGTTTACTTGATAATTTAATTATTAAACAATATGTCTAACACTTTATATATAGTTTCTGATATGCAGCTAAGAATTTGATAGTTAGTATTCCTTCTAACGAAAAACTAGATGGCATAATTTACGATCTTTGGCATTTGAAAGTTCTATTCACCTTGAATAAGAGTGATATGCTAGATCTTCTGGCAACTTCTATGTCTGCCTCAACATACAAAGATGAACGGAGTAAAGATATTACCGCTAGTGAGCAGTATAAAGAAAACCTAAAGGCATACCAAGCCTAGTTCAAAGGGTTTCATTCTACATGCTACACTCTGTTGTCATGGGATGATGTGGAGGAGGTAGGCTCCCACATGTGAACCAAAATTTGAGCTCATCATTGTACATGCTAAAGTCAATGGGAAATTCCAGCACGTCATTGCTCGCTCTCTGGAAATGGGCATGAGAAACTATAGAAAACACTGTTGAAGTTAGAGCAATTGAAATTGAGCCTTTATCTCGATCAAAAAAGAAATTGATCCTTTATCGAAGAATTCTCAATGTTTCACATAATAGGAACAACTATGTCTCCAATTAATTAATAACTGGTACGCACGTCATTTGTTCGATGGTTTGCGTCAATGACATTCCTACTTGTGGTATTATGTTGGTTACAATTTCATTTCTTGCTTGCTTGTTCTCCGGTTTCCTCATTGCTCTTTGCTTTATTTTTTTTGGGTATTTCAAATTTGAGTTATTATCATCTTTGTCCATTGTCGCCATTAGTAATTTTTACTTTTGTTGGTGTGTTATCTATTATGATAAACAACTTAATGTCGTTTAGGGGTTGTTAAACTATAATTTTCTATAGATTATAGAGTCATATTTATCAGCTGTCATTTTATAGCATTAGTCCTTTTTAAAAGATATTTCTCCCTTCAAAAGGGGAAAACAAAGGATTTCTTAGGTAGGATGTTAGTTGATTTTATTGCGTTTGGGGACATGTTTTAGACAAGTGGGAGGACGAGGAATCGTTGAGCTCAAACTTGATAGCTTTTGCTTTTCTTTTCATTATTGATAAATCCTATAAAAAGGTATAGGAGTATAACAAAATGGTATATTGGATAGTCCAATTTATATAAAATTGGCTAGGGAAAAGTATTCTTATTTAAATTGACTTAACTCCCTCGTTAGCTTCAATCCACCAAACGAAATCTATTTTACCATTCTCTTTAAATTAGGCGGTCCTCCATTTTAATCAACAACACTTATAGGCGAAGACACTTCTTAAACACACCTAAAAAACCAGCATATAAAAATATAATATATTCTTGCCAACAATCTAAATGCACTTCATGCAAAATACTAACCTTTGCACTTGTGGTGGTTGCCACAAAAGACCCAAGATAATGTAATGGTGATTTATGATTCCTATCCCCTTGTTTCATTCATCAATCTCGCTGTAAGCCTCTTACCTCTTGCGACTCTTCAATTAGAAAAACCAATTTATAATGGGGGTGTTAAATCCTCCTCAAAGTTAACGCCACAATGGAGGTCTTGAAATAGCAATGATGACACCTTCGCAGAGATGTGCTCCTTGTTCCAAAACACCAGTATGTTTCCAGCCTCTTCCATTCCAGGTATAAAGTCTAACTTCGAAGCTATAATTGCCAATTGTACCTGAATGTTCTCTTAGTATGAGACACTTTGCAACAACTTTGGCTTCAAACACTTCCATACCCCTTATTCCTAAGCCAGAATTTCATTGTGAGGCCTGGCTAAATTATTCTCTCCTTTGTAGTCTTATTACTGAACACTGCAAGACCCACTATGTTTCCAACCTAGCAAGCTTTGGCTACTAGTCTAGCACAATCTTCAGGCTTGGTATCTTTACATCCTTCTCGGTTGTCTAGTAGTTTTCTTTTTTTCTATTTATGTCGTTAATCTTAATTCTATACTTGTTTTGTTTTCTTGATTTCTCACTTGAGAGCCAAAACAACTTGGTAGGACTATAAAAAGTTTCACCTCTTGACAGCTAGTTAACTCGAATAACATTATTAATCTGCTGGCTATTCTCCAGGGCAGTTTCTGAATCCAATTGCTCATGATTAATTTACTCAGTGACTCCTTCAATTTGATTCTCTTGATTGACTTCAATTGTTCAATTGTCTTTGAAGCAATTACAACTTGTAAATTTGCCAACCCAAGATTTGTATGGGATAGTTTCCTAGGAATCTCCTTTGTAATAGTTATGCTGCTTAAGGCATGCTTTTCTTCTCCAACACACCACTTTTGCCCAAAGGCTTGCAGTTTCGGTGATAATTTTCCCCGGTTCCAATCGTGAGCAGGAGGCTAATGGTCTCTGCCCAATTTCTCCTTAAAGACAAACCTCATCTTTATTCCATATTATAAAGTTAGAAAATCAATTTGGACATAGCTCCTTGTGTTCCCCTAGAACCTTCCTTATTTCGTCTTCCGAAAGAAGTTAATCTTGGGCAAAATAAACATTTCCAAAACATTAATATTGTTGGCCACTTGACTGCTTGTAGACTCATCTCCTATACTTTAAATGGTGTCACTAACTTTGATAAAGCCATGTCATGGAACTATACAAGGGCCCTTATCTTATCACGACTAATGTTTTAAGGCGCATACATAGAATTCAGGCCTGTTACTAATGAATTAATGTAACCTTGGTAGTTGTCCTCTAGTGAGGCTCTAAAGTTTGTTTCTTTAGTATTATTTTTTAAATGGCTAGACTCAAGCTCACCCTATTGGGTCTAGAGGTAAAAACTAAGTGACTTGCAACTGGAAATCGGGAGGGATCGCTTACAAAAAGTGGGGTTTTGAACCCTTGACAACGGGAGAGGCGAGTACTGCACCACTCATCCAAAGGTTTTTATCCTATTGAAGGACCATTGGGGCCTTTTTCAAATCAAGTTGCACAATGGCTACAGAAACTCTTGTGATAGGTCAAGTCAGTATTAGTTGTTACGAGTAAAAGGGAGTTGGAAGCCAAATTGTATTAAGTATACCTCTATATTCTTATGCTGTAACTATTAGTTTTTAGGCAAATGCCTTAAAGGAACATGTCTTAAGGAGGTTGGAAGGCTCTGTATCATTAGCTGAGCCTGTCAAAACTTTATAAGCTTGTGTTTTTGTCACTTGTGAATGATGTCAGGGCTACATTTGTTGGCAGAGAGCTGCTTTAATAGTATCAGAAAAACTGAATTTGATAGTGTAAATGAAACAATTTCTTTTGTCTGGGTATCATCTTCATGAATCAATTTACTAGTTCCTTCTGAAGTGAAAACCCGGTTAGAGCATAATAACTGTAAAGCTTATTGTATAGCTACAAATTAAACCATTACTGATGCTTATGAATAAGAATATAGCACAGGGAAGTAGGAATCAATCCCACAAAAAAAGATATAAGAACAAGCTAGTCTGAATCCAATTAAATTCACAATTCTAATATTTTTTACTTTTTCTTTTAATTACTAAAAAAATCAAATCAAACAAACAAAAATCCAAAAAATTATTCAAAAATACTCCAAAACGTGATAATCCTAATTCTGAAAATAAACAGTAAATACTCAACCTAAATATTCTGGAAAAATAAAAACATAAATATTCTCACAATATTAAACATTGAATTGAAACAGAAAATATCAAGCAGAAAATATATGTCAAAATTCACTGAAGATAAGCTAAATTAATAATATGCAATCACTTGAATTTATATTCCCAAAAATATTTCTAATTAATTTCAGAAAAATAAAAAATAAAATGGCGGCAGAAAATACTAGTCAGAAAATAAAATTTGAAATTAAATAATTAATAAACTGCAATTAAATAAATATGAAAATAAATAAGAAAATTACCCAGATTGTAAAATCTAATTTCCTAGACTTAATAAATCCCTAAAAAAGTAAAGCCAAACTTAAAAATGTAATTTTTAGTTTTATTAAAATAAAAACCTGTACGTACCCAATTCACGAAATAATTCAAAAACATTATCAAATAATTTCCAAAAATTACAAAAAATTACATATTATAATATTAGGACTCTATCTAAATCCTAATGTAGCACAAAATACATAAAAACACAAAATAAAATATTTTAAACCCAATTTCTATCAAATTAGTAAATAATGGCAAAAATAGAACTGAAAATTAATATGAAAATTAAACTACACTAAAGATCAAAATATAATTAATCTAAAATTACTAAGACACACCTAAAAGACTGCTCTTTGGGCTCGGGGAAGGGGTTAAATGAAATTTAATATTAAATTATATAAATTGATGAATAAAAATTAACAAACTAAATCAATCAACTAAAAAGCAAACAACTAATTATCAAAGACACCAAATTTGAGAAAACAATCAGCATAATCTATATCCACCATGCAAATTAATATTTATCATCAACACATAAATTGATTTTTCCATGAGTTAGACTATAGAAGACACCCACAAGCGGATCTTTTTCATTTTTTCTTAGATTGTAGTTTACTTAGGTCCAACCCTAATATAAACACTACTAGTTTTGATAGCCCTACCACCAGCTTTAGAATTTAATCAAACTAGAGCATTACACATTATAAAAACATCATCTAACACCTTGTAATCAATTTACTAGCAAATTGATTTAACAAAGATCTACAATGATTTTCTAAGTAAAAGATATATGGGTTTGAGCCATTCATGATCAATTAGAATGATAATTATGCTCAAAAGACAAAAGCTTTTACGTATTAAGCCCTGTAAACTATCATAAGAATTCATATTAAACTAATTAGCATGCATTCTAATTAATCTAACATGAATATCATGAACAATAAACTCAACCCATTATAGAATCCTAGAATAAAAATCAATTAGGCAATAACGTACAAAACTTGTTTCAAAATAATTAATTTAGCATGGTTTCAAATAGATTGTACTAAGTATATGAAAATTACTCACACATATTATCAATTAAAACACACAAATTATCCAAATAATTTATCTTAAATAACAAATTAAACTTAGAAAATTAAAAAAAAATACTTTGTGTGCTAAGAGAACGATGATGATGGAATTGATGCTGATGATGATTGGCATTGAAGGTGTTGGTGCTGTTAGATGGTGAGATGATTATATGATTACGATGGATTTTAATGGTGGTGATGTGTGGATATGAATATGATGATGATTGATGATGGGAGTAGCCTAGTGTTGCTGGCCACGATCAAAGAGATGATGATGATAAATGTTGATGATGATGCGTTGAAGGTGTTGGTGGAGGCTGTGATGTGAAGGAGGAGGAGGTTGGCGACGTCAGGGGATGACATGATGAGGTGTTGAATTTATAGTATCATTTTGCAAGGGTTTTTTTCTTGTACGATTTCTTCTCTTCCAAATCTTCTAATTCATCTTTAATTTGGAGTAGTAATCTTGTGATTCTAGTCCAAGTAAATCACTATGAAAAAAAATATTTTTCATAAATCATTATTTTTAGACCGACTTGATAAATCCGCTTGTAAAATCCTTCCATAAATAAAACCCGCACTTCGACGGTTTTTCTTCTCCTCTTTACTTTATTAATTGTTAACCTAAAAATATATAAAATAAAGTAAATTAGACAAAATAATATGTATAATATAACCTAAATAATTATTAAAAACATGCATGAATTATTACTTAACAACAACTCCACATCTGTAGGGCATAATAACTCCACACCAGCTTATTAGCTAACTTTTTACCTCGCAAGTCTCCCTTGTCCAATGCAGGGCTCACAACTTTAGTTCACCATATAAAATAATACTCATCGACCCCTCACCTAAATATATTTAATTAGTTTTAGTTTTATGTTTTGCTTTGTTATTTTGCTTTATTATTTTTGTAAAAATTAATTTGCAAATAATAATTTGATCACACAATTAATTGAAAGCTTTTATTTTTAAACAATACAACAGGTTGACTTAAAAAAAAAACCGACACACATGCTCTAGTGTAAAATCATAAGAGTCTGATAAAGAAAAAAGATATATTGATTATGACATTCGACTAAGAAGAACAACACACACGCACAACACGAAAAAAAGGAAAAAATTACAAGAGTTCGAAAAAAATGGATACATTGATTATAATATTCAATTACAAAGAAGGATAACACAATAGTTCAACATTTTGAAAAAATACAGTATAAAAGATGTAGAGTATCACTATCATCTCTGTCCCAAACTTTGCTTCTATATTTCCTTAATCAAGTCCACTTGGATACGTGTGGGTGCGTTGGAATCGCGAACTTCTGTTGATCTTTGAAAGCACATCTCATAGCATGGATGATGTTCATAGTGAACAATCGGCTCCGAGGTAGTACCTGTACAATGTTGTAATCAAATGAAAGCTCGTAGTTATCTCGCCAGTCCTCAACAATCATGTTCTGGAGTATCACACATGCTTCCATTATAACACTGATGTGTTCTTTCTCCATAAGTCAAGCGGGGTCATGTACTATGGCGAATCGAGCTTGTGATACACCAAAGGCTCATTCCACGTCCTTTTAACTGACTCTTGATGTTCAGCAAAGGCTTTTGCCTTAGGAAAGAAACTAAGCAAATTATGTCTTACACTTACCAAATGACATGTTCAAGCGTGCATCTCTGTCCTACATTAAGGGATTAAGGCAACATGATAGAAGGAAACATGACATGGTTTATGATTGATACAATGAGCTTACTACAACAACAAGTACTTTCTCTTTTCAAGCCCAAATGACAATGGGTTGTTAAAAGTGTTGAAAGGCTTAGAGGCTAGGTTCTTGGTCAATAGGTT
>JACYFF010010365.1:93827502-93859003 GCA_017589665.1 Selenicereus undatus | reverse complement strand
TATTAGAGTGGTCAATTTAATTGGATTCAAACTAGCTTGTTCTTATATCTTTCTTCATGGGATCGATCCCTACTTCTCTATGCTATATTCTTATTCATAAGCCTTAGTAGTGGTTTAATATGTACCTCTACAACAAGAATAGTTATTATTCCCTAACTAGGTTTTCATTTCACTAGTAAATTGATTCATGAAAGATGATACCCGGACAAAAGAAATTGTTTCATTGCCACTACCAAATTCAGTTTTCCCAATACTATTAAAGCAGCTTTCTGCCAACAGATTTTGATTTGTCTTTGCTATATACTAGATGCAGACGCCAAAACATAGAAGTAGCCCTGACATCATTCACAAGCGATAAAAACACAGCCTTATAAAGTTTTGACAGGCTGAACTAATGATACAAAACCTTCCAACCTCCTTAAGACATTTGCCTTAAAACTAATAGCCATAGCATAAGAATACAAAGGTATACTTCATACAATGTCGCTTCCAACTTCGTTTTACTTGTAAAAACCAGTACTGACCTGACCTATCACAAGAGCTTCTGTAGTCATCGTGCAATTTGATTTGAAAGAACACGAAAGGTCCTAGTGGTCCTTCAATAGGATAAAAACCTTTGGACGAGTGATGTAGTACTCGCCTCTCCCGTTGTGAAGGGCTCAAAACCCCACTTTTTGTAAGAGATCCCTCCCCTTTCCTAGTTGCAAGTCACTTACTTTTTCCCTCTAGACCCAAATAGGGTGAGACTGGGCCTGGCTATTTAAAAAATAATACTAAAAAAAACTTTAGAGCCTCACTAGAGGACAACTACCAAGCTTACATTAACTCATTAGTAACAAGCGTGAATTCTGTGTATGTGCCTTGAAACATTAGTATTGATAGAATAATGACCTTTCTATAATTCCATGGCATGGCTTTATAAAAGTTAGTGACACCATTTAAAGTATAGGTGATTGATCCGTCTAAACCTGGACCTAGGATGGGCCCCACCAACATGCTCGTGGGCCCAGGTAGGGATAGGAGTTGCACCCGGACCCGAAAAACCCGCCCCGAACCCTCCCCATTTATAGCGGGTATGGGTACGAAATTTTGCGAAAAAATGGGTATGGGGCGAGTATGGGGATTGCGTTTGAAAATGAGTATGGGTATGGGTATGGATTCTTAAAACCCGTACCCGATTGTGTACTCGATTTGCTAGTAAAATGGGACCAAAATACAGTAAAATTCAAAAATAAATATTTGGCATGAAACTCTAAGTGTAGATTATTTATTTATGTAGAATTGAAAAATTAAGTTTTTTTACATTTTTAACTTTTATGAGTTTATCCGACATAAACTTTAGTAGCATCGCTTGAAATTGCCAATCAAACATACCGAGTATGCAAATATGGGTTGAATATGGGTGACACTTTGCGCACTCTACATATACCCGAATAAAATCCGTAAACCCGAAAAACCCGATGGGTATGGGTATGGGTACAACCATCCAAAACCCGATGGGTATGGGTATGGGTATGGGTATGACTTTTGAAAATGGGTATGAGTGCGGGTATAGCTCAACCCGCCCCGAACCCGCCCCACGCCCATCCCTAGGCCCAAGCTAACCCGATCATCTCAAGACACACCTAGATCCTAAGATGTCATTTCTGGGCCCAGCACGGAAAATCGTCCAGCGGCCCGTTAGGCAAGCATGCCATGTAAAGTTACAATTTTTCCCTTGGCAACGAGGACTATAAATACTCACCTCGAGAAGCAGGAAGGGGACACATTCTCTAATACACAAAATAGCACTTTTCTCTTTGCTTTATTTCTTGGGACCATGATGCCGACTTAATCGTCGGAGGAGCGTTCCTTGGGTCCACACCCGAGGTTCGCCTTTTTTTGCAGGTCAGGAGCTATAGGCTGAGTCGACTTTGAAGATTACCACACGTAAGCCCACTCTTCCGACTCATCATAAAAATTAGTTTCTCCGGAAATAGATTGGCGCCGCAGGTAAGGAGCTATAGGCTTAGTCAACTTCGCAGATTGCCAACGCGTAAGCCCACTCTTCCGACTCATCATAAAAATTAGTTTCTTTAGAAACAGGTTGGCGCCATCTGTAGGGACGAGTGGTAGAAAATGGTAATCGATGATAGAGCACTGCCTAGGGCACTTGGCCGCCCTATAGCGCACATGCAGCACCCTCAGGGATGTCCGGCCATACCCAGTGAGGAGCTAGGAACACCTACTACGGGCGCCTACCTTGCACTCTCTAGAGTGAGTTTGATGATTTAGGTTTCTATAGGGGCTGATTTGGAATTCTATTACTTTGGTGACTTAGAAATCTGTAGGGGTTGACTTGGAAATCTATAAGGAGCGACTTAAAAGTTTGAAGGTTTGATGACTTGGGAGTTTATAGGAACTGGCTAGGAAGTCTTAAATTGACGACTTAGGAGTTTGCAAGGATTGACTTGAAAGTATTTGGGTTTGACAATTTGGGAGTCTGCGGGAACAGACTTAGAAGTCTAAGAGTTTGATGGCTTAGAAGTCTATAGTATTTTGTGACTTAAGAGTCTTGGTTTAACGGCTTGAGAGTTTATGAGCGCAACTTGGAGGTCTCACTTTGACAGTTTGGCTAACCGTGATGATGAATTTGAAGTCTAGAATTTTGGTGGTCTGAGAGTCTTTCACTGTTATGACTTGGAGGAATTTGCAACGATGACTTGGAAGTCTGGCCCCTAAATGCCAATTTTGGTTGTGTTTTTGCTAAAATCGTTTTAATATGATTTTGATGGATGATTAATCAGAACCTTCATTGTCTTCTTCATCTAATATGATCTTTCCTTCTTTTACAAGTTGCAAGACTTATCCCTTGAATGCTTTGCACCTCTCTATAGGATGACTGACAATCCTGTGATGCTCACAGTATCTGGGATCATTAGTTCTTTGGATTTCTTCCAAATGTTTTGACTCTGGAAGTTCTACAAGCCTCTTCTTAAGAAGTTTGTCTAGCATTTATGGTGCATCAGACTCAGAATAAGGGCATTCCCTCTCTTTAGAGCCTTTAAGTATAGAGCTTTCATTTCTAGACGGTGTCATTGATTCATCATCATTGAGTCGTCTTCCATAGTGGGCAATTGTAAGTTCCATATGATAAGCTCATGTTGTTAATTCTTGGAATGTTTTAGGCCTGTTCACTTGCAAAGAATAAATTATATCAAAATCCATCCCTAATGCACATATCTCAATAGCCAAAGATTCACATAAATGGTCTTTACACTTTAGAGAGAGAGCACGCCAACGGTTAATGTAATCGATGACTAGCTTGTCGCTACATTGCCCTGTTGTAGTCAACTCTGTTAAGCTAAATACACGTCACGTACTATAAAAGCAATTTAAGAACTCACTTTCCATTTGATTCCAACTATCAATGGACTTAGAATCAAGTTTTGTATACCAGTCAAATACAATTCCAGTAAGGGATCACACGAACTGTTTCACTAATCGATCTCCTTCAGTGCCAGCATTACTACAAGTTTCAAGGAAGTGAGGGATGTACTGCTTGGGGTTGCCCTTGCTGTCAAATAGCTGGAACTTAGGTGGTTGATAGGCATAAGGCATGCGACTTGCATCAATCCTCTTTGTATAAGGTTTTGTATACAAGTTAGTTTTATGAGAATCTCTTCCCAATTGAGCCTTCACTGCCTCAGCTATCAAGTTTTGAATTAGCTCAACTGACATCAATCAAAAAGATTAATCCTTATTTGGCTGCATTCATCGTCGGACTCCTCACTGTGATTAGATTCTTTGTTAGAATCTTCACCGCTTGAGCCTTTGTTTAAAGGTTTAGATGGCTACTTTTCCATCTTTTTTGTCAAATTAGCAATATATTTGTTTTGACACTTGATTTGAGTATCCTTTTCTATACTTTCCTTTGAAAATCTATCCAATGTGGCCTTCATATCTGCCAGTTGTTCCTCCAAATTGGAAGACTCTATCACCATGACTGGCATGATGATGGTGTTAGAGGATTCAACTTCAGCTTGTAAGAAAAGTGAATGCCTTGGAGATGCTGATGAAGTCTCGCTACTACTATAGTCTTCATCCTCCTCACTGAAAGGCTAGAACACAGGATTGGTGTAGGCTTGGAATTCGTCTAGTCCACAGGATAGAGTCTTTCTCATATTGAAGACAGTAAGAGATTTTAGCTTCAAATTAAGGAAACAAGCAATTTGATTAACTCCATCAACAAGTAAGGTAAAGCTAGAGTTTTGAGTTTTGCGTGACTGGAAAATTGGGGCCATGCCTTGTTTCTTTAGGGTGATGGAGACAGCAACGTTGGTCATGCTCCTAGTCATCTTATCACTCTAGTACTTCGATTGTCAAATGCAATACTAGCCTTTGTGAGTCCTTCAAATGTAGAACCAATAGTCTCCTTCTTCAAAGCTTGAAGGATGATGTTCTTCAGAGCCATTTCTTCTTCAAAGGAGTGTAGAACTTGTTTACTTGGAAAAAGATATGAGAGGCAGAGATATCCCACTAAGCGTGCCAAATCTTATAAACACAAATTTTGAGCCTAATAAATTAGACAAGAAATTTGGAAACAAATTTAATTTTGTATTCATCTTGTATGAGTAGGTATCATCTCTTAATTGAATACAATGAAATAGTCCTCTGATTTGATCTCCTGTTGACTTGTGTGATTCGATGGCATGATTGCTTGATTTCGATTGATACAAAATTATTTGAAAAACCCTGAAATGGTTCTTGATCGTAATCTGCAAATGGTTGATTACTATCTCTAAAGATTGCAAGTTTTGATCATTCTCGCTTAGTAGCTAGATGTTGCTTGCACTTTGAGCTTCTGAATTCTGCAAATGCTAAATGTCGAAGGTAGTTGGCCAAATTAATCCATGCTAGGGCGAGGTTGGTTGATCTTAGTCGATAAACTGAATGAAGAACTCTGAAGTAGATTTCAATTTGAGGTTGCAGAAGATGTTGAACTAACGAACTTTGATCCTTGTTACTTGATAGCCAAAGGTTGTCTGTAGTCTGAGCTGTTGAGCTTAGCAGATGCTGAATGTTGAACTCCCTGGGAATGAGGGGGGAGAACCCCTATTTATAGGCTCCAATACTAGGGTTTTGAGTTGGGCTTTGGATGTAAGCCCATATTTTAGCGATTATTCTCTTAATTTTAAAAGAGAAATAGTTACTATTTTTTGCATCATCAATGACACATGGCAGCTTCTAAGTGGCCGGAATTTAATTTCATTTAAATTCAATTTAACGGGTCCACCAAAGTCAATTTTACACGTAGCAGATCCTAATTTGCCAACAAAAATTATTTTATTTTTACACATAGCGCCTTACAATTTTTAGTACAATTTTTATCTACTACAGCACCCTTAAAAAATTTCTTTCCCTAGTCAGGACAAATTTTTTGGAATGAAAGGAGTATTACATGACACTATACTTCAATAGATCATTATGTAAATTTCTTGGTCAAAATTAACCCATTTTAGCTATTTAGTCTAGATTCAAAAGGTAGCATTGTGCCAACATACAGTAGTCACAATTTAGCCTTGCACCTTGAGAATGGCTATCAATTCTTAAACAGTTGCAGATCCAGTATAGGCTTATTACCTCAAAGTTCATGGCCTGTTTCCATAGTCTAAAGGACATTTTGATGACGCAAGGGTCATTAGCTTTCAAGGTGCTCGTGATTGTTATGCCTACTGAAGAATGGGTGCCTCTAGATGACTAATGTTTATGATAACTGTTTTGCCTACTGTTTTCATGATGAACTAGATGTCCACAACTGTTTTCATTGATTTGCTTTGGCATCAATGAATGGATAGAAATGTCCTGGCAACAACAGTCTCTGTGTCCAAGAACTAGGTGGTTACGCTCTTTTCTCGGAACTTTAGTGTCTCTGTTTATTTTTTGTGATATTATTTTTTTTTTTTGTTCTTTTTGGGTGCATTCTATGATGTTAAAATTGCAACATCCATGGACTAGCTCGGCTGGCCACCTAGTTGTGTTTCTGCATTTTTTGCATATTGTTTCTCTTGCTGACAAGAATTTATATACTTGTGAATATATAACTTTGGCGAAGAATTTACCCCTGCAATACAAATCAAATAGTAAGTCAACCGTGATGGGCCTTTATTGTCAGTCCTTGTGGAGATGAGGTAATCGTGTTCTGATTGTATAAATGTTGATATGATCAGCGGTTAAGGAGGCATGCTTAATATCTATTGGGCTCCGCCCACGCAGGTTCGACTGCTGTCAATGCTCATAGTAGGCTGCTTTTTTTCATGCAACCAATTAGAGATTAGAATAAGCTACTGATATCCTGAATTCTTTTAATCTCTCCTTAGTAAAGCTTATAATGCCAAATATGTAAGTTTTAGCCTGTGCGTACTTTGCTCTACTGCTGACAACATATACTAGCATTATTAGGACAATGTATGCGCATAAGCTGCTCTATTCTGTTCTAATTACCAGAACGTAACAGAAGTCACTATTTTCGAGCGGTTAAGGACTTGAAATCTGTTGGGCTTCGCCTGCACAGGTTCAAACCCTGCTATTGGTGGTTCTTTTCAACTCACCTAAAATGAAACTCGAAATGGAGTTGCTTGCTAAATGCATGTATTTTCTCCCTAAGGACAACACTGTGGTAGTTAGCATGCTAAATATTCTCTTGGGCATTTGAATCTCTCACAACCTCTTCCTTCTGTATTAGAAATTTTATATAGTTGCACATTTAGCCTGTGCATAAGCAGCCAGAGACTATAAAAACTACTTATATTTTGTGAACGATCTGATCATTAAACAATGTTGTGATTAAGGAGAGGAGACTGTTAGAAAAGGAGGGGGAAAATAGTGGAATTAGGACTCAATTTGACTTGCTTTTAATTCTCACTCAAAAAACGAACACATCAATGCCCTTTATATAACTAGAGCAGCAAAACAAATCTAAACAGAAACAACTGAACACTAAACCCATGATCCCATTACTGATATCATGGCTGAATAATCTGACCCAACTAACTAACAAATCTTAACAATTGGGAATCCTAAAACTGAAAAATAGGAAACATAAACAGCATAAACTCCTAAAAATATGGCACTGTTATTTTGAATCAATCAACTAACACTCCCCCCTGATTCAAAATCACACACTCCCAATTGTGACCTGAAGAAGTCATGTTTTGCTTGAGGAAGAGACTTTGTAAATATATCAGCTTCTTGGTCATTTGTGCCACATAATGTCAGCATAATTTTCCCATCTCCATTCAACTTTCGGATGAAATGATGTTGCACATCAATATGCTTTGTTCTCCCATGAAAAACTAGATTTTTGCCATTGCAATTGTAGATCTGTTATCACAAAACAATTCAGTAGCTTCTTTTTGCTCCAACTGCAAATCAGCAAGTAGTTTCCGAAGCCAAAGAGCTTGTCGTGCTACTGATGTTGCTGCTGTATACTCAGCTTCTGATAATGACAGAGCTACTATTTCTTGCTTCTTAGAACTCCAAGTCATAGCTCCAGAACCAAAGCTAAACACATTGCCGAAAGTGCTCTTTCGGTCATCTAAACACCCGACCCAATCACTGTCAGTAAAACCGACTAATTTGAAATTTGGAACACTGCTGTGCCAAATTCCAAAGTTGATAGTCCCAGCCACATATTTAAGGATTCTCCTTGCAGCACCGAATTGTTGTTTTATAGGACTGTGCAGAAATCTAGACACAACACTAATAGAGAAAGAAATGTTAGGTCTAGTGTGTGTTAGATAGTTCAAACCTCCTACTAAACTTCCAAAAAGCCTTGGATCAGCTCTCTCGGTCCCATCTTCATGCTGGAACTTTTCATTGATGCTCACTGGTGTTGCCGCCACTTTGTAGTTTGTCATACTGAACCTTTTTAAAAGATCTGCTGCATACTTCTTTTGACAAATGAAAATCCCATTTTCTTCCTGTGTCACATCAAGCCCCAAAAAATATCGCCACATCCCTAAATCTGTCATCTCGAATTTTCTCATCATGCAAGACTTGAAATCATCAACTAAGGATTTTGAGGATCCAAATTGAATTATATCATCCACGTAGAGACAGACAACGAAAAATTCTGCACTGCCTTGTTTCTTCAAGTACAGGGTAGGCTCATTATCACTTCTTGTGAATCCACTACCTTGAAAAAATAGGTCAATTTTGTTGCACCATGCACGTGGAGCTTGCTTTAACCCATAAAGAGCTTTTCTTAATTTGTAGACCTTGTTTTCATTGCCATTGATAACAAAGCCTTGAGGTTGAGAAACATAAACCTCCTCTTTTAGATCTCCATTTAAGAAAGCAGACTTCACATCAAACTGATATATAGGCAAATGCAATTGGGTGGCTAAAGCCAAAACAACTCTCACTGTCTCAAATCAAGCAACAGGAGAAAAAGTTTCCTCAAAATCTATACCTTCATGTTGTGAATACCCCTTTGCCACGAGTCGAGCTTTACGTTTCTAAATGCTCCCATCAGCATTATACTTTGTCCGGAATACCCATTTGAGCCCTACAACATTCTTCCCCTTTGGGGGGTCGACTAACTCCCAGGTTGAATTCTTCTCGATGGCTTGCATCTCTTCTAGCATGGCATTCTGCCATTCAGTTTGTTCTGCGGCATCTTCATAACATATAGCGTCTGCAGCCAGTAAAGCAAGAGAACAAGATTCATAAATTTCTGCCAAGGACCTGAATTTTCTTGGCGAAGTCTCAGTAGAGGAGCCAAAGGATGAACAATGAGAACTCTCTGTGCTTGAGCAGCTGCTGTTAGTAGGGGTTGACAACCCTGTGTCAGTAGGTGCTGCTGTGTCATCCTCCCCATTATCTGATCTTACTGAAACAACAGGTTTCTCCTTGTTGGGACTCCATTCCCAGCTAGCTTCTTCATTAAACACAACATCCCTGCTAATAATTACGTTGCCACTAACAGGATTATATAGACGATATGCTTTGGATTGATGACTATATCCGATGAAAATACATTTTTCAGATTTTTCATCAAGCTTAGAATGAATATTAACCAAAGCATATGCTATACAGCCAAAGAGTTTTAAGTGGCTTACTTGAGGCTTCTTACCATGCCAAGCTTCAAAAGGTGTTTTATTTAAAACTGCCTTTGTTGGAGAGATGTTCAGAAGATAAACTGTCGTTGCAACAGCTTCTCCCCAAAAATAATATGGTCAACCCTGTGCTTTCAATAAGCTCTAAGCCATTTCCACCACTATCCTATTCTTTTGCTCAGCAACACCATTCTGATGTGGTGTGTAGGGTGTTGTAAGTTGCCTGTGAATCTCATTCTCATCACAGAACACAATAAACTCATTAGACAAGAATTCACCTCCTCTGTCAGTGCGAAGAGCCTTTAGCTTCTTGCCACTGTGATTCTCTGCAAATGCCTTGAATTTCTTGAAATTCTCAAATGTTTCTGACTTAAATTTCAAGAAACAAACCCAACTAAAGCGACTATAATCATCAATAAATAGCAGTAAGTACCGACTCCCACCAAGAGATTCAGTTTTCATTAGCCCACATAAGTCAGCATGCAAAAGTTCTAAACTAGCTGTAGCCCTCCAAGATTTTCCTACTGGAAATGACCGTCTAGTCTATTTCCCGTAAATACATCCCTCACACAAGTCAATTTGGCCAATTTCTGGCAAGCCAACCACCATATCTTTTTGACGCAAAAGTTTCAACCCATTAATATGCAAATGACCATAACATAAATGCCACAAATTACCCTCATTCTTTCCTTTGACAACTAAGGCATTAACCCCAGCATTTCAAATATCAAAAGGAAACATGTTGTTTTGGGTCACTAGCACATTAGCTATGGTCTGCCTGGATTTTTTGTCAGTAATTACACATGCATTGCCATCAAATAAAATCGAGAACCCCGCTTTCATCAATTGACCAACACTTATAGATTATGAGCCAAAGTAGGAACATATTGCACACCTTGGAGAATTTTCACATTACCCTGGATAGTTTTGATGGCAACTGTGCCATTTCCTTCCACGCCAACTTGCTTGTTATCTCCAAACCGAACTTGACTTTTCTTCGTCTCATCAAGATCTTGAAATAGTGACTTCGAACTAGACATGTGATTGGAGCATCCGCTATTGATAAACCAAACACCATTCGACACATCAGTAATGGGAGAATGAGCCATAAATGAAGTGCTCTCCTCTTCCACCTTTTCAATGAATTGTGCCTTCTGTTCATCCTTTTGCTTATTCCAGGAATTTGTTTCAATGTGACCATACTTCTTGCAATATCTACATTGGATATCACTCTTGGAGGGACGAATATTGCTAAATTGACCTCTTCCTCTACCGCGAGCGTGGTCTCGACCTCGAAATCCACTTCTTCCCCTGCCTTTACCTGAAAAGTTTGCATATTTTTCTTTCGAAGAAAATGAGTCACTCTTCACTTGGAAGGCTTTTTCATCAGTTCTTTCATGAGACCTAGTTAGCCTATCTTCATAAGCTAACAAAGAACCCATTAGTTCATCAAAGGAGTAATTTGACAAGTTTTTAGACTCCTCAATAGCAGCAACCACATGATCAAATTTCGAAGTTAATGACCTCAAAACTTTAGCCACAACAGTTTCATCACTCAGGGCTTCGCCATAGGATTTCATATGGTTCACAGTAGCTGAGACTCTAGACTTATATTCTTGCATTGATTCACTATTTTTCATGTTTAAAGTTTCAAAATCACAACGCAAGGTTTGCAATTTGACTGCAATTACCTTCTTATCTCCCAGAAACTCCTGTTGCAAAATTTCCCAAGCTTCATTAGAGGTCTCTGCTGCTGAAATACTCGGGAAGATATCATCATCAAGGGCGTGTTGTATCAGAAACAAAGCCTTTGCGTCCTTCTTGCGGTTTTCCCGAAGCCGTTGTGCGTGGCCTGGATCCGAGTCTTCGTATCCACTCTCCACCAAGTCCCACAGCTCCTGAGACTTGAAAAGAGTCTTCATCTTGAGACTCCAAAAGTGATAATTCACTCCTTCAACAATCGGAAGAGGTTGAGAGGCAGCGTTCGTGTTTGACGCATTGTTGGATTGTCACTCAACTACTCTTAATCTAAGTGGGCTTCTCTCTATTTGTTTAGGCCTTTCCCTCTCTTACTTTACTCTTTGGTTTCCCAAAGTGAATGAGAGGACCAAACCTGGATGTGAGAGACAGAGAAAAGGCTGCACGTGCCTAACTATTCTCTCACCCTGCTCTGATACTACAAATGTTAGAAAAGGAGGGAGAAAATAGTGGAATTAGGACTCAATTTGACTTGCTTTTAATTCCCACTCAAAAAACCAACACATCAATGGCCTTTATATAACTAGAGCAACAAAACAAATCTAAACAGAAACAACTGAACACTAAACCCATGATCCCATTACAGATATCATGGCTGAATAATCTGACCCAACTAACTAACAAATCTTAACAATTGGAAATCCTAAAACTGAAAAATAGGAAACATAAACAGCATAAACTCCTAAAAATATGGCACTGTTATTTTGAATCAATCAACTAACAAAGACGGACTTCAAAACTCACTTTGGAAGCATTGTTTGTTTTGGGGGGGGGGGGGGGGGGCTGATCTGCACTTTAGTCGTTGCTTTTAATGTTGACACTGATAAACAGTTGAACAATGTGATCATGACTATTCTATTGTTCAATTTTTTCCCTCGTGTGTATTGGGGATGCTTGCAGTGCAAATGATCTAATAGGGCTACGAATTTGACAGTTGCAACTGATTATTGGAAAGGTGCCGAAAACCTGTTTCAGTAAAATTTGAGGTGCTCCGTGTTTCTAATTACATATAGGTTCCTAGAATCAAGTGCAAGTATATTAGGATGGAATAAAACTGACAAGGGTCAATCAAGAAGATGCTGCTGCACGCAAGAAAGCTTCAGGTGGCTGTTTGACATGCACTAACAAAGTTGGCAAAGCTTTAACTATAGAACGTCAGCTACTAGTTAAAAGTTGGCACTTAACTGAAGCATCCAGGAAGGTTCATATGTAAGTACTTTAACCTCTATGCCCTCACTGGCAGAGAAGATGTGAGACTTGGTCAATTATAGGGAGGAAAGAAGTGAAATCTGAAGGAAAGTCAGCAACAATTTGATATATAAAAAGTCAATCTCCAATTTTGTGGAGATTATAGGTATAGTTCTTATCGTAAAATAGTCGAAATGTCCGAGTGGTCAAGGAGACAGACTTGAAATCTGTTGGGCTTTGTCCGCACAGGTTCAAACCCTGCTATCGACGTCTTTGTTTTCTCATCTTCCCCCCCCCCCCCCTCTCACTCACATTCGAACAACCGGTCCGGTGAATGAACTGGTACATTTACCTGTCCCAGTTTGCTTAAAAGTCAGATCTTTGTTCACAGCTGATGTTCAGTGATTACTTGCTGAATCCCACATAAGTCAAGCTTTGGTAGGTGGAGTCAGCTCAGGTGTATAATTCTTGAGGGTGAAGAACTAATGCAAGGAATTTGTGCGAAAATTATGCTGGTGGTCAGTAATTAAGAACATGAGATTGACTGGTTTTCATCCATTATGAGATTGAAGGACTTAAACTTGATCCGTCAGCCAGGTCCACGTATGCCATGCGCTATGGCTAACTAAATTCTTTCAGGTGTTGTTTTGTGTGTGTGTGCACGCGCATGTGGTGCATGTGTGACTCCCCTCACCCCCTCTCTTTTTGCTTGTAAGGTGTGGATTTGCATAGATATGATTCACAAAACCTTGTTTAGCAAGATCCATACGAGCAGCAAATTGTATACTGTGGTTGTGGCCCCTACTTGTAATTACCAAATATACTCACAGAACTTAATAAAGTGGGAAAAATACTTCACCTTTGATCTCTTATGAGTCAGATGCCAAAAGTCCACCTTGTGCTAGATTTTGATTTCTCCAATATAAGGGCTCATGTTCTAGCAACAAAAATGGTCGATATGTCCGTGTGTGGTTAAGGAGACAGACTTGAAATCTGTTGGGCTTCGCCTGCGCAGGTTCAAACCCTGCTGTCGATGATCCTTTTTGTTCTTTTCAGGTCAAACCTTGAAACAAAAGCTGGTCATGAAATTGCATACTAGGTATCACTTGGCTTTTTAATGCTTTCTCAGCCTCTTCCTCTGCTGTCAAAAAATTAATACAGTAGAATAACTAGTGCGCTTGCATTTGATAAGCACTTAAACAATATTATCATAATTATTTTATTGATCAATTGCTCTAACGCACATTAGCTGCTGTCAGAGAGTTGCGTGGCGAAATAAAAACTAAGGGCCCGGGGGGGGGGGGGGGGGGGGTTTTGCGGTACTTAGGATAGTTGCAGGCCAAATGATCCCCCAGCTCTGTTAACTATTGGATTAGGGCACTAGGATCTGGTATGGTCTTGGATTTGACAGTAGCAAATTATTATTTGAACCGTATTAAAAGTCTTTCGGTCTAATTGGAGATGTTCCATGCTTCTTATAGCATCTAAGTTGTGTCTAAGAGACAAGTGCGGGTGTGTGGAACTAAGTAGGATCAATCAGGTAAATGCTTTGCTGAAATCATTTTAGAAACTCGAAAACAAAGTTATACTCACCATTTATTTTGGTTTTTCAGTGGATGATCCCTGATTTGGCCTAGTGTCTCGGAGCTGTAGTTCCATAACAAGTTTTGGCCAGATGCTTGCAGTACCATTGCCTGAACGTTTGATATAAAGCAAAAGCCCAACAAATATGGTTAGACCGATACGAAAACCCTCTAGAGCACCACTCAGCATCCACCCCATTTCACTCTTTGAATTCTGTCCTGATCCATCTGGAGAACTCATTTTATCGATCCTAGAACATTTGTATGTGTTGAGCGCAATATAATCCTGAGTTGCCTTCGCATGCAAACGCATTGAATGCTTGAAGCTGTGACTCTGTTGGGATCAGTCCTGTCAATTTGTTGGAAGACGGGTTCAACGATTTAAGGAAATTCAAGTTTGTAAGCTCTGGATGTAAACTCCCACCAAGGGTGTTACTGTTACACAAGAGGTCCTATGATTCAAGTCCGACTTCTAAATGATGATGAAATATTGCCAGATAGAGAATTGTGAGAAAAGTTGAGAACTATAAGAGCATTCAAGTTCCTCATTTCTCTGTATTTCAGCACGAAAAGCATTGCTAGAGAAGTCAATTATGGCAAAGGCTTTAAGGACCTTCTCCATTCAAAGTCATTGCCGTTCTAGATGGTTGGCTCCTAGGTCAAGAGTATCAAGGCCGATGGCGTTGCACACTGATTCAGGAATGGATCCTGCAAACTGGTTTTGCGAAACATGATACAGGACATGCGTTTGGAAGAGTGATGAACAAGTCAGAAGGAAGATATCCAAGTATACAATAGAAGAGAGATTAGAGACAGACAATTAGTTTGCGCCATGTGACAGAAAAGCATCAGGGATCTTTCCATCCAAATTGTTAGATGATGCCTCCAGAGCACTAGGTGAAGACAGATTTCCAAGAGGAGATCTCTCTCCCGTTAGATTATTATCAGATACCCAAAAGATCGAAGCTTTGATAGGAGGCCAAGTTCCTTAGGAATTTCATCAGCCAGCTTATCATACGGAAGCCTTAAATGAAAAAGTTCAGCCTACATGGATTAATTTGATGGAATTTCGCAGCTTAGTGAATTACTGTAAAGATACAACCTCTGTTGACCTGCTAACTGCCTATTCTTGAGGGATCCTTCATGTAAATAGTTAAATGACGCATCTGTGTCAAACTGCCAAGTAATGACAGGTCTCTGAAAGAAACTGAAGCTTACAGGAGCCGAGCTCACGAGGAATTTCTCCCTCAAATTCCATGGCGAAGTGGACAAGTTCAGTGCACCTGAAGAAATTTGATAAAATTTCACCACTTAATGAATTACTGTATAGATACAATATCTCCAGCGTTGGCAAATAGCCCATTCAGTTTCCAAGGACAAGAATCCTTAAGAAGGTCCAGTTTCCAATATGGGGTGATGTGTAACCTCACAGTTGCAAGGAAGAGAGGTTCAATGCAACGACTCTTGGATGGCGTTCTCCGCAGGTAACACCAAACCAGCTGCAAAAGTGGGTAGAATCATTCCATAAGCTCATGATCCCAAGTGGGTCTACTGTAATTTTAACCTTGAATCCAATCAACGACAATTAATCTGTCTCCTTTCAACCAATTACACACGTTGCCGAATTGACCAGTGATAGAGACATTATTGAAAACATAAGGAACAAAGCTTAGCAGTGTTGATAACCTGGTCCATCGGTAGTCAACGTTGCCATATGTTCCTGCCTTGTAATACAGAGCTTAATAGCGAGCTGTGTTGTTGGGAAGTGGAAAATAATGGAGACGGCATGCACAAGAAAGGAGTGTGTTCATGTTAACACACTTTCGTATGATCAATTTGATGGCAGAAAATTCTGCAAAACGATGTACGGACCATGACCTCAATCAATTAGCATGCACATTGAATGGAAAGCGACAGCAGATTTTGAATTTTTCTCTTACAGTTTTTCTATTGTTCATATAGAAGGGATATCACTGCAGCCTCAGTGATGAGATTAGCATCTCGGGCCATTCCTTAAGCAAATTACAAACACCAGCAACCATTTTAACTAAAAGTATGCCATGAATCTCAGAGTTTCGTTTTCATTTCATCCTCCTAGCGTGTCTCATCTTTACTTCTTTTACGATTCAAAACGTGCAGATCTCCGACTTGTACTCTGCTAGAGGTTTTGATTGGAGAGAGAAGGAAGCATGCGAGAGATGTACCGTATGAATTAAAATCGAATTCATAATAGAGAACCTGTTGGTTATGTGCGTTTATTACTTGATATGTACTTATTATGGCACTTCGGATGCTAAACACTTTATTCGGTATCGTCACAAACCAAGATTCACCGTAAGCATGTACCCTAAAGGCCTAAATTAGTCGTATACAAACGTGAATGCAAAAGGATGGAGCTAAAATTGGGGCTGTTTGCAGCGGCAACAAACGGTTATTTGTAGTCCACTTGCAGTAGCACAGAGTCTTAAGCCCTCGTTTAAGTGGAGGGATTTGGTGAATTGGTTTTTTGAACCCCACCTCACTCCTTTTGGGTCACTCCACTTAAACAATTCATTTAACAATTACTGTAATAATAAATTTTATATAAGGCGGTCTCATCCAAAAAAAATTCTTAAATTTAATTTACGTCCCTTATCATTTCAAAAACACACCAAAAAAAAAAACCGGTAACTAAGGATGGCAATAGGGCAGGTTAGGGACGGAAGGCATACACCCCATCATAAACGACCCAGCTCAATTCTCCGTCCCCGCCTTGTTCCTTGTAGTGGGGAAAAAATTCCTCCCCGTCCCCATCCCCATTGGGGATTCAATCCCCGACAGGGCCCTAATGGAAATTATTTTTTTTCCTCAAATTTTTTCCCTCCTATGTGAACACTATACTACAAGTTAAATCTTGGATGAAAGGTCAAGTTGCCCAACAAACCAAGCTCAATTAATTGTACAAAGCTCTTGTGGGCTCCACGCAACACAAATCTAACAAATTTCAACGACATTTACAATTCAACCCAAATTAAAGTTTAACGAGTTCATTCAATACAAGTCTCATATCAGTGCACAAATTATACACTCAACCACAATCTAAGAAGGAAAAGAGAGATTATATCTCTATAGTTTTTTTCAAGTAAATTTACCTATTTAACTTAATCTTATTTTCATAAATAACGAATTTATATATAATTTTAATCATAAATGGGAACAGCGATGAACTTTTTTCCCTCAATCGAGGGCAAGGAGGCGGAAATGGGGACGGGGATGCGGGGACGGGGACGGAGATTTTTGCCCGAGCGGGTAAGGGGGAACGAGGATGGGATAAAATTCCACCTCCTCCCGGCCCCGTCGCTGCTCGGGAATTGAATCTCGTCCTCGTACCCATTGGGGACACAGAGTTTTCCCCAATGCATGGCCAGGGATTCCCTGCAGCAATGTCATCCCTACTTTTAACCACCAAAGATTTTACCAATTTCAGTTGACGACTTCCTTACCCTTTATGGTCTTTCCTTACCCTTTATGGTCTCATATCATCCAATAGCAGGAAAAAATCTTGGCAATTATGATGATCACATTGACAACAGGGCTTAGATTTGATCCTCACGACACACAGTGCAACGCTTTGTCAATCAATGCAAAAAAGAACTTGGGGCAAAAGCTTTTTGTCAATCAATCATGTTTCAACTTTCATGTATACAGGAACGCAATGTGAGATCTGTATAGACAGATGTCTGACGCGCTCCAGTTCCGATATCAGTTGGCCTACTAAAAGCTGAATCCCTGTGACCAGGAAGCTTCACCTAGAAAGAATGTATATGTTGCCCCTGCTGGAAAATGTTCATTATCTGCCCCGCTATGTCAAAGCCATGATCTCTGTCGCAAAGAATTGTCGATATCTATGCAAAAGTATGTGACACAGTCTTCAAGCCTGCCAATGAGGATGGATGGGATTGTTTTGATTTGCAAAGAGAAACCCTCCTGATCAAGCCAACGAGCACACCTTGTCTGCAAACAATAGAAGCGATGTCAAGAATTTTAAAACAGATGATAACTTCCAATATTTTCTACGCCTAGGGCTTGTTCTCTTCATCTTAATTTCATGTTTATTTTCATTTCTTTTGGTATATGGTAGCAGACTCCACATCCAAATTTGTCCAACACTTGGATGTTACCTTATATCCATACAGATACATTCAAATATATCAAGATTTCAGATACCAGATACTGATAGCGCTAATTTCCATATTTCAAGTGAAGCGGAATGTAAGGTCAAGTGAAAAGCACAAATCTTAGTAGCAAACACCCCCCCCCCCCAACCAAAAACCCCAAAAAAACAAAAAGGGAGGGGTGGGGGAGAGGCTAAACCACAAAGAAGAGACTTTGGATGCCTTAAAAAGAGAAGGAAAGGAGCTTATGGGCAGTTGAAAATGAAATACCTTGTCGGGAGGTACTACAGCAAAGGCGGTTATCATCGATATATGTGGCTTGCACTCCCATCATCCACGAGCCAACTGATGTATCATCATGTGCATATGTCTTTAAAGACACACTGGAGGAAAGTGCAGAAAAGAAATACAGTCAGAAAAACAAGAACTAATGGAATCGCTAGGAATTTAAAACTGACGTTAATTGCCCATTCAGGAGACATTTAACCAGACAGACCTAGTCTCATGATCCCAAATTTGAAATAAGACAAATACATGTACAAATTCTACTGCAATTTAATGTCAATGGTCATAATTTTGCTGCTCCAACACAAAGTTTGAGTCATACAACAGTCTTCTGCAGCAACAAAACATGAAAAGATGCAAATGAAGTGCAGGTAGACAATAGACGAAAATGCTTAAGCATATTACGTTCAACTTTTTTTCTTTTTTTTGCTTTTTTTTTTGTTAAGGCATACCACGTTCAACGATTGATTACGCTACATTGCATTCATCAAACATAGCAAAAACTTATACTGTCAGCTGTGACAAATAAAAAAAAGGACTACAGAGTACAAAAGCACCAGTGCAGAATCAATAGATTTCACGATGCTCACCTATTTACGAAGACGTACTCTGCTAAACTTTTGGAGAGTATAAATAGTGAACCAGAAGCATGTCGGAAATACCTGACAGATGAGAAATTGTTAAAAAAAATTAATAACAGGATGAACTGGTCCATAACTAAGAGCAAATGGTATGAAGGCTGGGTATAGTATGATTTATTTTTAAAAATGATAAAAAATAAAAATAAAAAACAGTGTTCATTGCAATATGGACTATCTAAATGGTTTTCAGAAGTTGGTTTTAAAAGCTTGGTTAGTTATTCCTTCATTTCATGGAGGCTCAGTCCTTCGGTTAAAAAAGCTCAAGGCGCACAAAAGCGCAAACTGTCCTAGGGCCGTAGGCACGGGCTTTTGAAGTGAAGACGAGGGCTTTTTAGATGTGAGGTGCATTGTTACTCAAAAATAGGGATGGCAATGGGGCGAGTTAAGCCGTACCCGCACCGGCCCATACCCGTTTTCAAAATTCGTACCTGCATCCATCTAGCATTAAAAAATGAAACTCATACCCATACCCATCGGGTTTTGTGGGTTTGTGGGTTTTATTCGAGTTCGCATAGACAAATAAAAAATAATACCCATATGCAACCCATATCCCAGTAGGATATATATTTATGTCACTACAAGATTAGAAAATTGTGATATTTTTGAAATTTATTGTTTAGAAATGTGAAATCAAGTACATTATTAACTATTTTTTGTTAGAAAGGTTTGGACTGAACTTAAACCAGAAAAACGTTAAACCAAAATAATTTTTTTATCTTATTATAAAAATGGGTACATGTGGGGTGTGGGTATGAGGCGAGTGAAGACTATACCCATACCCGTACCTGTTTTCTTCTACCCGTCCCATACTCATTTAAAACTCATTTTATCCACCCATTTGGGTTTTAAATGGTCATAACATACACCATGATAAGTTACCATGATGTATGTTATTCGTAGATGACATTATTCCTATTGATAAAACCAGAGAGGGAATTGATGACAAATTGCAACGATAAAGACATACATTGGAGTCTAGAGGTTTTAAAGTAAGTAGATCGAAAAATGAATACCTACAATGTTGTGTCAGTGGAAGGGAAGATGCAGGGGGAGAAGTCACTATTGACAGGATGACGATACCAAAAGTCGAAATTTTTAAAAACTTTAAATATCTAAGCTCGATCATTTAACAGAATGGAGATATTGACGAAAATATTAATCAGCGCATAAAAGTAAGTTGCAAAAATGAAAATATGCTTCAGGTGTATTGTGTGATAAGAAGATACTTGTAGGAGTAAAAGGCAAAGTCTATCGTATGGTAGTTAGACCGGCGGTACTGTATGGATCGAAGTGTTGGCCTATAAAAAAGACACAGGTCTAAAGGTTGATAGTAGTAGAGATGAGGATAATTAGATGGATGTGTAGTTAAACAAGAATGTATAGAATTAGGAATGGGGTAATCAGAGATTTAATTGAAGTAGCTTCCATAGAAAATAAGATAATAGAAACAATATTCAGATGGTTTAGCCATGTGAAAAAGAATGTGCATGCTCCAGTGAGGAGATGTGAGAGGATTAACATCTCCAAAGGTAAAAAATGCAGGGGACGACCAAAGAAAAGTTTCAGCGAAGTGATTAGAGAGGATTTGAAAGTTGTAAGATTGACGAATGACATGGCCCAGGATAGAAAACTATGACATGATAGGATTAGAATCTTAGATCTCAGAGAGTTGGCCACCTGATTTAGTTGTGGTTTTTTCGGTTACAGTTGGATAGATTTGGTTGTGGTTTTTTTCATATGTCGTGTTTGTATGTAGGTAGTAAACAACTACATACATTTGGAAAGAGACATTGTTTACCTACCTCTATTTGTTAAAGTATAGTACTTTCCACTGTTATGTTGTACTTATATTGCATTTATGTTTACATAGTTACGGCAACCTGATTTATTAATATTTTTCAGTTCATTTCCTGCTAAGTATCCTTAGTTTTTTTTTCATTTAATACTTTTACAAAATCCTTCTTCTACAAAATGTTTCACAAAATTTTGTTTTTGTGGGTCTCTTGGATTCAACCTCTCTACGGGTAGGGATGCGGCTAGAGGTAAGGCTACCTACACCTGGATCTCCCCAAACCCCGCGAAAACGGGACCCACATTGGGAGGTGGTTTTGTTGTTGTTGATGTTTCATTACCACCCCTACTCAAAAAATGCTTAAAATTCATTTTCAAACCATTTTTTTTAAGAAATAAGTTAGATATGACATCCAATAAGTGTTTAAACATTATTGTAACTACAAAAGGGACAACAAATAGCCTTAAGAGTTATGATACAACAATATATCATAATATGTTGAAAAACACACTTAAGATAGCACCTGGTAGAAGTCTAAAAAATAATAACTCAAATAAGAAAGAAGGAAAGCTCATAAATAATGTAGTTCATAAACACACACTATAGTTCATAAATCCCTCCCATACTAATATTGTTAAAAAAATCAAAGGAAAGAAAAAGACCACATAGTTCAGAGCCAGAGAGTAAAAGTTCCTAGAACCCCAGGCCCCCGAAAGAAACGGGGGGAAAAAAAGGTAACAAGGAGGAAAAATAACAATAAAAAAAGAAAGTAGGATTAGATGAAAATAAGCTTCGTGAGAATTAAGGAAGAGAAGTAGATAAGAAGAAAAAGAAAGGAGAGCAAAAAGGAGGAAACGAAGAAAAATTAAACATGCCCAGACCCAGAACACTAACAGTGGCAGCCGCCGGCCAGTGAGCAGTGGTCGATCGGAACCCACTGGCTAAGTCGCAATCCCTAGTCAACCAAAAGCCCTCTGCTTCTAGCACTCCAACAATTGACTCTCCAATTCTCAGATCCGAGGTTTTCGAATGAAAACCTAGATCTGAAAATTACATCAATTAATCCATTTTCAGAGATATTTGGTGTATGATTTATGCACAGATGATGCTTTCTTATGCTAAAGCACAGGTAATCGTCCTCATTTTCATAAACTTTACTGAGATTCCGTCTAAGATCCATAAGGCACTTGCCTCGGTCGCTTCGCATCCCGTCCTAAAGCCCAGAAAAGCACGTGCAGCTTTAGGCGTCGCCTGACCCCCTGCTAGGCGCAAGAGTTTGCGCCCCTCACCTTCTTGCACCTAGGCGCGCCTAAGGCAAGCTTTCTTAAACTAACGCTCAGTCCAAAAGAGCATTCCTATTCAGAGTTAAAGAACCAAGTAGCCCGTAGTGCCCCCCCCCCCCAAAAAAACCACACACACACACACACACACATATATATATACATGCTAAGAAGCACGGACACCGATACGTGACACGGATACGACACGACACTGACACGCGGAAACATGATTTTTCTAAAAAGTAGGACACGACACGTACAGTGGACACGGAGTGGTCAGAAAATATTTATTCTATTACCTATGTGTTCATAATTTGTTTTATGTCTTTATCCTTGAGAGGATCATGTTTGAATGAGAACAATAGCAAATTGTTCATAGTATCTGCATTCTACAGCTATCAATAACATAACCTAATTTCTTGATATTGTCCATATGTTCTGCATTCGTTTGGGAGTGTCCAAAGAGTGTCCGAGAGTATCAATGTCACGTGTTGGGCACGGATACGTGAAGTCACGGAGAGTGTCCGTGCTTGTTAGTATACATGCATGTACATATATATATATTAATTTAATATAATATATATATATATATATATATACACATATATATATATATATGTACATGCATGTCTGCGTGTGTATATACACACACACACACACACACACACACACACACACACACATATGTATGTATATTTGTATATCTACATGTACATATATGTATGCATAGATTTTGTGTGTGTATCCAAAACACATTGACATTCAGAACAAAACTTTCAATTTCACCAGATAGGAAGATTTGTATGTAACATAGTACTATATACAACCACAACCACTATTACACATTTAAGACCGATTTTTAATACTATTTTAGACAAATATTAAAAAACAAAAACAAACAACAATAACAAAAGGCAAAAGGCTAAATTCTGGAAACGAAACTTACGATTTCTGATCGCCAAACTTCCACCAGTCGGGTTCATACCATTGCTTTCCCCTGAAAATGAAGGATCAGAAGGGTTATCGGATTGGATGAGCAGAAAGAGCATAAGGCCCCACTGGAGGCTCTGCAGCTATAATGCCTGATTTCACTTTTGCAAAGAAATAATGAAAAATTTGAAAGCCCATGCAAAACAAGCCCAGGGACATAAGATTTACTCTTCAGTGATCACATCTCCCGACTTCATACATCCGATATAAGTACTTTGCTGATCACGGCGGCTCTCAAGAAGCCCAATTAAACCCTCTGAAAGAAGAGGGACACAAAAGGCATTTTTAGGAAACATTCGAAGGATACTATCAAGTTACCATAACGTCGGACAAAGATGGCTTCACTTTCAACACTTTACCAAGATCAAGGTCAATATTGTCATCAACTTTTACATAAAACTCAGCATCCCAGTTTTGAACAGCAGTGCTGAAGAAGAACTTGGCTTTCCTAGGCAACTCTTCTTGAGCCTCCTCATGCCCTTCCTATCATTCACAACAGCAATACATGCATATGAGAAATTGGCCACCAGTAACATCTGCAAAGATTTATGTCATGCTAGCTTCAAAAGGAACAAGATACACTGAAGCGCAACAGGTCCATGATGGGCAAAAGTGCATGCGTCACATATGCAAAGCCCATGTACCTGCTAAAAGGCTTAATGAATGATATTTTTTACTTTCAATATTCTAATTTTGTTCAAAATGATTGCGCTGAACCTACTTAGTAGAAGAGTTTTTTTTTTTTTTGCTTTATGTTTAGAAAAAAAAAGAATAAAAAAATGGATAAAGCAAACTTCTTGGCTGGCTCCAAAGCTCACTTACTAGGGACTCATATATGATTCAAAAATTAGACATTATGCTTTAGTGGAATCTTTGATTTGGAGTCTAATTAAAAGAAATTTCATGCAATACTTGAGGTGTTTCAAGTTGGAATTAATAATTTTGGATAAGTATTAATTTAAACAAAAAAATTTAGAGCATCAATGCACACATTCTTTGAGTGCGAAAGGTGCATGTTGAGGTGTCAGCTTGATGTTCATAGGAGTCGTACGTCTCAATGAGCTACTATGCACGTCGAAATTGATTAGAGGGATATCTGATGTTCTGAAAGCGTGGTGGTAAAGCCTCGCCCCCAAAATGAAGGCTATCATGCACAGTTTTAAACGTCTTTTTAAAATATTGAAAAAGCAATACTATGATGGATATTTTTGCAGGCCTCTAAAAATATTCCATAATATCTTCAGTTCGCTTTACACAGATATTGTTTGCCACCATAATGCCTTTTCTTGGGCCTTCTAGCTTCCAACTCCACAAAATTTTTGCCAAACAAGTCTAGAGGAATATTTATTCAAATGTTGGGTGGTTAAAATCTCTCAAAAACCCCCAAAATATAGTTCTTCATAACGGTTACCACAAGATTTTTGAGAAGTTGTCAGATTGTAACTACATGCTCCTACCCCTGAAAATATATTCCGGTATTATACGTTCATTATAAACAGTCTGAAAATTGTTTGTGTACAAACAAAAAGCTGTTTTGGACTTACACTTCGAACTCCAAGAATTGTGCTAATGAAGCCATTACGGAAGTGGAAATATTCCCAAAGATATTTAGAGCATCTCTGAATTCAGGTGGTAGAGATGTAGGTGGGGTGGTTAAAGGCTCTGAGGACCCAAGACCAAAGCCATTCCACAGTTCTTGTATTTCTAGAAAATATGTTGAACAAGTTCTCAAATGGCGATCACGTGCTCCTTTTCAAACCTCAAAATGTTTTAGGGGTATTTTATGAACCATTACACACGGTTGAGAGTGCACAAAACAGCACCACAAGACAACTACCTTCATCTAGTATGCCGAATCAGGCTTCAAAATGGACAATAAAGTTCCATTGAAGAATTATGCACGTTGAAATTAGCTTGGAGGATATTAGAACTTCCTAAAAAGTTCTAGAGGTAGAATTGCGAGAGCTTCTCAAGATCACCAAAATGAAGGCCATTATAAATACTCTTTGATGTTCTTTTGAAAACATCTCGATAGATATTAAGTGGTCACTCCATCACTCTATTCTCCTCCTAATCCTTTCGATGTTTTAAACATTTAAGACTATTCTAAGAAGTCTAGAGAGTATCATATAGCACCCTAACACCTATTTTTTTGCATTTTGGAATCAAAATTCCCAATTCAAGATCCAGAAAATGCTAATAATGAACGTCGTTAAATTGTTTAGAACAAGTAATTTGGACAAACTAAGAAAAAAAGTGCTTATAACTTATAAACTCAATCTTGTGGGTCAAAAGAATGAAGTCTAGTACATATGGCCTTTGGGGCTTTATAAAAGTATTCATTATGTTGTCAAAATGGTGACCACATGCTCCTCGTCACCCTCAAAAGTTTTCAGGGTTTTCTAAGAAAACCTAAATTGCTAGGTACACTGAAGGGCACAGATATCCCGGATAATGTTGTTTCAATGTTTTAAAATTGGCAATTAAGCTCATGGGAATGTTTAAAGAGGTAATTACAATGCTCCAAGAGGTTTCAGAAGTTGTGGTTAAAGTCTCCTGGCAACCCCAAAATGAAGGATAATACATCCACCGTTTTTGATCTTTTAGAAAAATATTGAAACAGTATGGTATGTGCGTGCTCATATAGACCACCCGAAATGCTTTATGATACTTTATATCCATTTAGGATAGTTTAAGGGCATACCATCACCATAATATGCATGTATGTGGCATTATGTAATTGCGATTCAAAATCCATAAGATGGCACTGATAAAACCATTATAATCATTGCAATTGTTCGAACAAATATCTAAAGTATCCTAAGAGTTTTTGTAGGCAAAGCAGCCAGAGGCTCCCAAACCCCTGAAATGAAGGCTAAAGATGCTCAATGCAATTGTTTGGGAGGGCATTTAGAATGCCCAAAGAGGTTCATAAGGTACAGCAGTCAAAGCCTCTTATCCCCCCCCCCCCAAATCAAAAAAAAACAAAGATTGTAAAAACATTTTTAAGTTGTTTAAGGGAGTGTCTGAGAAGCCATCAAGAAATGGTGACTAGTTGTTCTGATCATTCAAATGTTTTGTACTACTTGATGACTTTTCTAGACCATATGTTCCATTGTATACAACAAGAATACCCTTTATGGCTCACATAATCATGTTTTAAAATATATAACATGGTGCTACGAACCCATTGCACTCTTTGAAATTTGCTTTAAGGGATATGTAGAGGCGCCCAGAAAGGCTTTAAAGGTACATTTGTACAGCATCCTAAGGCGACTGAAATGAGGGCTATTAAACACTCTTTTGTTTATGTTTGGAAAAATGTCCAAAGGTTGTCAAATGGTGACTATGTTCTCCTACCAAGCTCTCAAAATGGTTTATGGTATCTTAGGCCCGTATTGTATTGTTCCTAAGGATATCCTATCCACCAATACAACTGTTTTTGTAGCATTCTAGGCTTCTAGCATCATGTCACAACACCTACGAGAGGCACTGATGAATCCATTATGGCCATTAAAACTGTCTTAGGGAAATGTTCAGAACATCATAAGAAATTATTTGTAGAGATCTGCGACACTTCCCACCCCCAAAATGAAATCCAAAATATCTGCCACAAGGTTGTGGTATGATTCTACAACAGTGCCAATATGTTCTAGGGTACACTAGGACCGTGCACTATACAACCATAGTGCCTGTTCATCGACATGTTGGACTGATGCTTCAAATCTACAATGTGGTGCACATAAAGCCATAATGCTCACTAAAATTATATAGAGGCATCTTCAAAGATCCTAAGAAGTTTATGAGGTAGAGTAGACAGAGCATCTCATGACCGTCCAAAGGCCCAAAATCAATTCTATTATACACAATTTCAGAATTTTGTGGGGGACAGTCATTTTGAAAGGTTGATGTGATCTTTATGAACCCATCAAAATGCTTTAGGCTGTTTTACAAGCACCCTAAAAAGTTGAGCTAGGGAATTTTCAAAAATATCATTGAAAACTTCCCTAATTCCTTCAGGGACATGCAATCCAATAAAATAAAACAACATGCAGAAGCCTAGCGTGGTGCCTGCATAAGGATAGACTTCAATTTGACTCATGCATACAACATTACAAAGTCACACATATTACTGGTATGATTCTTGATAATTCGTAAGAAATCATGACCAATGAATCACTGGCCATAGATCACACAGCAAGTACAAAATAAAGATCAGTTAAACATTAAAAATCATCCACTTACAAGGATCAAGAAATCCTTAGTTTTTTGGTTCTCTTCATCAATATTGCGATCCAAGCTATCCCCTCGATTAGGACTGCACCCACGAATTCAACAATTGACAAACTATTACTTACACAAGTGGATGGAGAAAGTAATTGGAAAACAATAAAACTACTATTCTCATTTTCAAACAGAGTGTATAAGATAGAAATAGCAGACAAGCAGAAGAAAAACCTCCGACCAATTACAAAACGTATGACTATTCCTTTTCCCTCGAGTTTTCTTAAGTTGTCACCTGCAGCAACAAAACAAGCAAAAAAACAGATATCACAAACACATTTATTCTGTGGCGTTGATGTTACACAGCCAGATCTCATTTTTGTGCAGAAAAAGAAGCATCGAACCGCTCTCCTTACATTCCCTTCCATACAAGAAAGACTAATGTAGCGAGTCCAAAGAACTCCCACACGAACAACTCTTAAGATCTCTGATTGAGGTACTTGTTAGATTCAAAAACTAGCTCTACGAAAAGTTGAAAACAATGTTGCAGTCTTGCAGATTTAGAAGTGGCAATAACTACGCTCTGATTCCATATAAAACAAAAACTAATATATGCACTAATGTCAGCCACGTCTAAAATTTTTTTCCTTCTTTTCTTCGGGGGGGCCGGGGGGGGGGGGGGAGGTTGTTTCACAACAGGGATCTAAAAAAATAAGCAGAACAGTTCACTAGAGCATAAGGATATGAAAAGGGAAAGATGTATATTAGGGGGCACATGGGAAGAAAGACGGAGGCAATAGGAAAGTCAGATAACGAGGGTCTAAATCCTATAAAGATCCTAAGAGAAAGCATTGGCTTGTAAACCAAGAAATGGAGTATAAGACCAGAACAGGTTCAGTAGAGCATGAGAATGTAAAAAGGGTCAGAGATGGACAGGTAGGGGGGAATAAGGGACAAAAAAAAAACCAATAGAGAAATCAAACTGATGTCTAGGCCATACATTCAGGGAAAACAATTGCTTATACGCAAAGAAATCGAGGATATCATACAAGGGAAACTAAAAGCAAAGTACATAATAATACAATCAATTGCAATGCCACTGTTCAGCGCGCTTCAACATCTAAGCCATGAATCCAAACAAAGAAATTGAGCCAGGAACAGGCTTAGAGATATCATTGGCGAACATTTTATTAGTGCATGAAAGAGAGGATACAAGCAATAACCTGTTGGCATCCATGATCCTCTAAAAGTATTCCGCGTCAAACGACTTCCAAACCCAGTATAAACTCCTATAACTGCGAGAAGCTTCTTAGAAGTAGAGTCATTTGGTTTTAGCTGATTTCTCAGATATCCTTGGCTTTTAGCCAGTGTCAAGTCCATTTCTACCTCAGCAATCCTCTTCTCCAAATCTCTTCAAGCAGCCACCATCAGCACCATAACAGAAAATAGAAGATGTAAGCGAATACAAACTACAGGACTGAATGTGCACAGTGTCTAAGGCGAATAGCCATCTTGGGGAAAGGGGGGAGGGAGACAGAGAGTAAAATACTTGCATCCCAACAGCATGAGCTTATCCTCCACCGTGAGGACTTTCGGTCTCTACAGAACGGGAGAAACAAAGAGAACAGATTAAAACAAGATACCCAATTTACATCAACAGAAGCAATAAGAAATAAAAGACACTGCTCACAAAACAAAATGGTAATCTTAAAATTTCCATTGTAAAGAAAGCAATGTATAGTTGATTGATTCATATTGATTTGAACTTTGAACGAAGAATTCATTGCAGTGCAATGAGAAAACAAGAAACCTGGCCCAAATTTTTCTGGAGAAGGTTGGCTAGTAAAGTTCTGTTCTCAGCATCCTGCCACAACCTGATTATGCAAGGCACACGTTAAGAATTGGAAATGCTGAAGGGCAAGAAAGGGCACATCATTAAGCATCAAAGTTTAAAGTAAACTGGAAAAAAACCAGGAAACAAATACAGCATCAACATAACCAGCCCTGGTCCACCCCACACCCCCCCCCCCCCAAAAAAAGAGAAAAAGGGAAAATAGGTTATATATTCTACCCTTGTTTTTACAATTAGCCAAAGATAGCAACTTGAAAATGCCACAATAAATTGAAATCCTGATTCCAAATAACAAATTCACCAACAAAGAAGGATCGCCATCCTAAAGCAATTCAGAAGTACAAAATTAGCCAAACACTGATGCATGGTCTGGAAATTGAAACGTACACAAACAATCACAAATTTTAACCAAAAGACTATCCGAACAAATGCAAAATTGAAAAGATGACTCACAGAACTCCAATTTAGCAAAATCAACAAAATCCCACATCACGATCGCACAAACCAAAACGAAATCAAACAAAGCTAGCACGAAGTGAAAGAGAGAGAGAAAGAAACCTTCCGGCGACGTAGAGCCAAGCGACGCAGGAGAGAAAAGCCAAGAGAAGAGAAGGCTTAGCGGAGGACTGCTGGGAAGAAGCAGAAGAAGAAGAAGAAGACGAAGATCTGGAACCATGACCACCTCTTCTCTCTAATTTCGAGGTCACTGGCAATGAGGTATCCCTCTCCATTTGGATTTGACCAAATCCAGGATTCAATCAATCAAATCTCTCTCTTTGAATGGGTGATCGACTGATAAGAGTTGTGAAGGATGTCGAAGAACTTTTAGACTGGCGTGAAAAGAAAAAAAAATTGAAACTGCTCCCCCTGCTCTTTTTCAATCTTTTTTCAATTTGATTTTGAATTTTGATTTGATTCTCTCTCCTCTATGTATGAAGAGTAGCGTTTCACCCGGGGTGGGTTATTCGTCGCCGGAAGTTGATTGTCAGGTATCCCGCACATACGGCGGGTCTCTTCTTTTCTTGAGTAGATGGAGTGAATAAAAGATTGAAGTGGATCAAGGTTGATTAAAGTAGATTAAAATTAATATTATTTTTTAATATAAATTGAAATAGATTGAAGTGAGTTGAAGTGGGTTAAAGTTGGTATATTGTTTTATGGTGGGTTGATGTGGGTTAAAATAATGACAATGCGTGATAATTTATTAAGTTATTGTAATTTTTAGTGCATTTTTTCACTGAATAGTACTTTCACAATTTTGTAACTATTTTTCTAGAAGTTGGAGGCCGGTACAACTTGTCAATTATTTTTAATGATTTGGGCTATAAATTATTAAATTTATGAAAATGTGAGTTGAAATTGGTTGATGTTGGTTAAGGTAAGTTGAAGTTGGTTGAGGTGGGTTGATGTTAGTATTTTTTTCAGGTGGGTTAAAGTTGGTTGAAGTGAGTTGAAATTGGTTGAAGGGAGTTGAGGTTGATAAATCTAAAATGACCTAAGAAAAGAACAGGGCCTAAGGCTGAGTTTTTAGAGTGAATAGTTTAATGTCTTAAATCTTTATATAACAAATGTTAAAATGGATAGAATGCTCATAATTAAGGAATTATCAAACACTGTATGGAGAGTGATTTATGAAGTTTCAGTAGATAGCAACTTAGATAGCAACTGTGGATTTAAACTCGACAATGAATCCTGACCTTTCAATTATTCACATTATTTTAAATTTTAAAATACTTAGAAATTAATTTGATTTTAAATTTTAAAATCCATAAAAATTCACATGTCTCACAGGTCTCAGGATTGAAACCTGACTCTGAAAGAAGAGTTGCTTCCATGCCCTCCTTTGTTTTTTTAGTCTTCAATTTTTTTATTTTTTTTTTCCCGGACAAGTCCCAGGATCAAAACCTGGCTCTGATAGATGAGTTGTTTCCCCGCCCTCTTTTGATTTTTCGCTCTTCAATTTTTTTATTTTTTCCTTATTTCTGTTTGTCTACATCTTGAAGAAAAGCGTGAAATAAGATAGGTTTACTATGAAACTTGTCAATAAAGGTTGAACTAATTCTCTCCACATACTTACTTTTTCATTTATTAATACTGTGGTCAATGCCCTTGCGATGTAACATTTTCAATAAAAAGCAAACTTTAATCTTATCAACGTTATCGCACATAATAAAAGAATTATATATACATCTTTATAAGATAAGTGTAAAAAAGAATGGTAGCCTATGAATATTACTCTCCATCAATCCAAACTTCTCATTAAAATACTCAAAACAATTAGAAGTTAATTTGATTTTAAATTTTAAAATTCATAAAAATTCACTAATTGATATCCCCCCATTTTCCTACTTTCCCACGTCACCCTCTCTACTGCCAATAACCACCTAAAATTACATTCCCACAAAGAGTGGATCGGGAATATGTGAATATGGAGGACGGTTTCCAATTAGGGGAAAAAAATCATATTTCATTATCATTTTTTTTGGACCGGAAAAGAATTAACTATCAATCTTAGTATGGCATAACTTGAATAATTAATTTATATTTATATACGGTATGTAATGCATATCATATTATCATAAACTTTTATTCCACATTTCTTTGTTGGGGGAGGTGGGAAACTACATTTCATCGATGAAGTACATCATATATATAT
>JACYFF010010365.1:93782429-93827102 GCA_017589665.1 Selenicereus undatus | reverse complement strand
AAATCAATCACACACTCATAGCATTGATCCCAAAAATAGATAATCCACCATTGACATCCCATTTTCGACTAATCAGTTTATGTAATAGCCTATATAAGATCATAGCTAAAATCTTGGTTAACCGAATGCGTCCAGTGCTTGGCAAACTAATTGACCCTATTCAAAGTGCTTTTGTACCACATCGGTTTATTCATAGTAACATCCTACTCACCCATGAAATCATTAATAAATTTAATTTCATGGAAGGGAAAAAATCCTGGATTGCATTAAAAGTTAACATGAAAAAAACATATGATAGGGTTGAATGGAACTTTCTGTTTTAAGCTCTCAAACAGTTGGGATTTCATAAAACTTGGATCAGTTGGATTCGACAATGTGTCACTACAGTATCCTATTCAATTATTGTTAACGACAAAGTATCTGGGTTCTTCACATCGTCTAGAGGATTACGCCAAGGAGATCCGTTATCACCATACCTGTTTTTGACATGTATGGAAGTCCTAACACGTGCATTACGGGAAGCACAAATAAAAAGAAAAGTGGAATTGGATTCAAAATTACACCTAGGGTAGAGAAACTACCATACCTTCTATTTACATACGACAGTCTCTTATTTTGCAGAACAAATATAGAATCATGCCAGAAACTTAGTGCTCTACTTACTAACTTTTGTCATAATTCCGGGCAACTCATAAATTTTCAGAAATCGTCCATTACTTTTTCTAAAAATGCCACTGCGCATGATCGATGAATAGTGTCCTTTATATTTAATATAACACATCAGGATAACCTGGGTAATTATCTGGGGTGTCCAGTTTTTAAAGGGAGGCCAAACATAAACACATTTTCAGAATTGGTCAATAAGACTACTGCCAAACTCCAAATATGGAAAGCCAGAAACATTATTAAAGCCGATAGAGTAGCATTAATTCAGACTAATTTAGAAACCATGTCAGCACACACAATGTAATGTTTTCAACTTCCTAGCTCCACCAGCAAGAAAATTGACAAAGTTAATAGGGATTTCTTCTGGAAAAAGGGCTCCCGATGATATCTTGGGATAAAATTTGTCGTCGCAAGAAATCAGGAGGCCTTGGCCTTCGAAAAACAGAAGCAATAAATAGTGCTTTTTTGAGCAACTTGACTTGGAAAGTTTTTAATGAACAAAATCTCTGGGCAGACCAAATGCTAGCTAAGTACTCTATTAGTGAAAATTTTTTCATAGTCAAACCAAGACCATCGGACTCTTGGGCATGGAAATGTATTCTAAAAAACTGTGAGCAATTTCGTAAAGGTATTCAATGGAAAGAGTATTAATTTTTGGTTGGATAATTGGTGCGCTAATGATAGTCTTGCCTCCCTAATGGGAATACGAGACACCTCTAGTATTGATACCTCAGTAAGAGTTTCACACGTTATCTCGACTAACAATGCATGTGACATTACTAAATTACAAGGTTTAGTTAATGATTCCTGCATTCAGTCAATTTCTGCAACATCATCACCGTTTAACCCATTATCTGACTTTATTTGTTGGGGTCTATCAGGAAGTGGAGAGTTTTCCACTAAATCAGCCACCTGGGCTGCGCATGGACTGGACTTACACAAGTCCCTAGTGCGGGAATTCAGCTGAATTTGAAAGTTAGATATCATGCCTAAGTTGCAAGTCTTTTTGTGGCAATTATGTCACAATTCCCTTCCTACTAGGGGAAATTTACTTTATAGAGGAATGAAAATTGACCCACTTTGCCCTCATTGTAACGAGGCAATTGAGGGTGCGAAACGTCTTTTCTTTGGATGTCATGATGCTCACCAAGTTTGGCAACTAGCAAGTACCATCATTGGGTCACTGCTAGGTTACCAAATATCTCCCAAACGAAACTACAACATTGACTGCTTAATATTAAACAATCTAAGCCACTAGTCAAGATAGATAGAATTGTAGCGCTCCTATGGAGCATTTGGAAATCAAGGAATAATAAGGTTTTCCGTAATGAAATACCAAATTCTGTCATAACACTTTTAAGAGCAATATGTACATAGATTGAAGGTTTTTTGGGGGGGGGGGGAAGAGAGAGACAGATGGATGAGAGAGAAGGCGGAGATGAGAAATAGAGAGAATTGTTACCATTTTCTTCCTCTTTTGGTACAATTCCTAATCTGAATTTTACCATTTAACTCTCATCCCCCTGATTTTTCGGCGAGTTTGGTGTCGAAGGCGGTCCGACCGGCTTTGGGCGACGTGGTGTCGTCTTCTTTGGAGCAGGCTGGTGGTTTGATAGTGGAACGGACAATTCAGACCGCGGCTTGGGACGTCAACGACTGGGATTTCTCTGGCGACATGGATGACGGTTTGATGGTGGACCGAATCGATGCGGGAAATCTGAGGGTGGTGTTTTGACCAGTGTCGAGTCTCCAGGAGCCAATGATGCTACTTTTGAACTGAATGATGCACTTAAAAAGTAATTTATCTCTCTAACTATCTGAATATCTTTTTATGTTTAATTGATTAGAGATATTAAATTATTAATTGTCGTTTGATTTTTTATTATTCGTCGTTAGTTATTTGTTCGGAAGTTCTAGTTCTGATTTCCGATCGTGTTTGTGGCACGCTACTTGTCTATTACTATATGGGTAAAAAATCATGAAAATCCTAAATTTATTCAAGTGATGGTCGACTTATCTTTTTAATAATATTTTTAAAGGTTTATTTTATTAGGCACCGTGCAAAAGCACGAGTTTATTTTATTAGGCATCGAGAAAGGGCTATGTGGTATATTTTAATTTTCTTTCTCAATATTATAGTAGCTATATAATGGAAGTTTGCTTATGGTAGAAATTTAGATTGTGTTATTCCAAATCATAGTTACTAATGGTGTATAGTGTTGAAATAAGCAACAATATTTTATATGTTTTGTTGTTGAAATGGGCATCAATATTTTACATGTTTTGGTGCTGAAATGAGCAAGCATATTCTACATTTAATCAATTTTTAATAATTAATATATTTTATTTTTTCAAAAAAAGGACAAATTTGGTAAATATTGATTTCCTATCTGGCGTTTTTAATCCGAATTCAATGCAAAAAAATACATTCTTCAATGTTAAGTAAAACTTTAATTTTGAAAAACTTAAATTAAAACATAATAAGCGTCTGACTTCCTCTAAGAACAAATTTGATATATATTAATTAGTACACAATATTAATTTCTACACATATACAACCATAAGAGTCTTTGTCCTTGGTTTTTAAATTTTTAATTTATTTTTTAAAAAAATATATCTTAAATTTAAATGCTCCGTGCACAGCACGGGTCCATACTAGTTTTAGTAAATATGTTGTAGGAGGGATGGAAGGGAACAGATGAGAACTATTAAAAATCTTTCCCTTCATTTCATTTCCCCTAATTTTGAGGGTGAATAAAAATTAGGGAAATGTGGAAGGAGTAAGGGTGAAATGTTGCCCTCGGTTCCTCTTTCTTCCCTCTCATTTAATATTTTCAAACAAGAGAAATAAGTATTCATTAACCTTCATTTCTGTTCCCTCCCCTTCTCTCCCCTCAATCTAAACAGACTGTAAGTGAATTTTTAGATACCCTTTGTATTTTCTAAACCGTCTAAATGTTTGAAAGTTACATTTTTAACTGCAATTTTTAAAAATTTACTTTTGAAAAATTTTAACTTGTGCATATGTAAACTTCCTCATAAGTAGTAGCAGAAGTCCTCTATTAATTGGTATCAGAGCAAAAAGAAGATGATAAAGTATAAGCAGTATAATCTTGAAGAAATTAAGAATATGCTTGATAAAAAACAAAATCCAGAAGAATTAAACAAAATTATGGGCACACTAGTTGAAAAACAAAATGTATTTTCCGATGATAATATCCAATTAAAAGAGGAAATATATCAACAGATGAATCTAATTAAATTAGTGGATCTTAATATTGTACTTTTAGAAGAAATTAAGAGGAACTTGGATAAGAAATATGGTAAAATGGTATCTAACAGTGAAATAAATGAGATTGGCAAAGAACTCAACATAGGCGCAATTGAGTCCAATTTAGTTAACAATGTTATTCCTAAACCTGAATAGTTTCGTGAATCAACAAGAAGAAATACCCATTTTATGAGATCTAGATACGTTCCACCAGGGCATACAACCAACTTTTCGTTTGGGTTCATCCCGAGGAAAGCCACATTCTTTGTAGAAATTACTCTGATACAATTTGCCAAACAGGCTATATTCTAAATATAGTGGAGTCCCCCCAATAGAGAAGGAATATTTGAACATTGAAAAAGGAGGTGTGAATAGTATCTTGAATTTGAATATCACATGGACGACGGGAAATTTCTTAAATTATATTTAACATATTTTTTCGGGGACCATAGTTGATTGGTATGCCTCATTAGATAAGGACAATAAAAATGTATTAAGAATGATAGAATCACTACCTCCAATGTTCAAAAAATTATGTAAGGAAATCGAAACTGAGTTTATCGGAACTAAATTTGATTCCGAAGGAACGACTAGAGAGTAACAAAAGAAGATTAATAGCATTGAGTTTTGGGATATGAAATATCTGAAAATTATATTATTGAATTTAGTCAATATTATTACAAAATTAGGCATAATGAAACCAACCTTTGTATGTTTTATGACAAATTAACATATCCAATAAATTCTATAATTAATAAAAAATACACCGCATGGCTTGAAAAAGCGGATGTCAATGATACATTTGGTACAAGAATCTCTTATTTAAGAAAATTGGTCAATGATCAAAGTCTTGACCTCTAAAAACAAAAGAAAATGAAAAAAATTTATAACCTATTGGGACAATCCTCATCAATGGGGAAATGAATATGATAAGAGAAGAAAAAAAAATTTAATAAGAAAAAGGGCTTTAAAAAGCAAAGGGGTGACAAATATAAAAGAAAGTATTATAACAAACCAAGCCCTAAAGTAAAGATTTTTTAGAAAAAGTTGCTTATTGTCCTGAAGAAAAAAAACAACTGGACGTGTTCGACATGCAGAGAAGTAGAGCTTTATGCAAATGAACGCAAAAATAGAAAGAATAACAAGCTCATAGAAACTTTAGGTAGTCTATATTATTTTGTACTTCCATTAACCAATTGGTCAAGGGTTCGATCCTTGACCTTTGGGAATGGAGAGCAATTCTTGGCTAGCCCTTTACCCTTAAGTGGAGCTCACGGGACGAGGGGATTAGTCATCGCAATCAGCGGTAGATACCTTTGGTTAAACAAAAAAAATATTATTTTGAGCTTAGCGAGGAACAAGCACTAGATCTAACCCTGAAAAATAATAAGGGAATTGTTGAGATTGTAAAATAGGATGAATATGAAGAGAGTGATTATGACTAAACTAGCCACATAATGGAAAGTAGTTCAATTAGTCTTGGTGAGCTTCGAGTAGAAGAATTCATTGTACACAATGAGAATGGAGATGCCAAAGGAGATCGAGTCCTTCCTATAATTCAAAAATATATAATCTATAAAAAATCCGTCTTTCAATTAAAAAATAAATACGCATACGAAACGATTGAAGAAGATTTAGAAATAAAAGACTGTGCGTATGATGTGAGAGAAGTTAATCTCATTAATTGAGAAAACATCCTTAAGCATGACAAAGAAGAAAGTACAGGTATATTCATGTTAGAAGTGTTCAAGTTCAAATTACTCCATTACAAAATTATGGCAAAGATGAATTTTTTATAGATCATATATTTGAGAAGTTAATCTCATTAATTGGAAAAATATCCTTAAGCATAACAAAGATAGAAAATATAAGTATACCCATGTTAAAATGTCCAAGTTCAAATTACTCAATTACAGTATTATGACAAAGACATTGATCTTTATGTTTTGCTATCTGATATCAGGCATACCAATTTAATAATCAAATTTTCACAAAGATTAAGACAAATTTATGTAATGGAGTAGGATTCAATTGCTGACCTGGATATTATGTAAGCCTAAAATATGAGTTTGCCAAAAAACTCGTCTCCTTTAAGATAAAAACAGTTGGGATGGATATGAAAAAGAGGAGGTTACCCACTAAGGATATTTTAGAAAATAATCTACAAATTAGATAATATTGTAAATTGAAAAACTAAGATAACAATGATAGAGGTAGAAAAATTTGAGAGTCCTACTGTAATACAAAAAATTCAAAAGATAAAATCCAATCAACAGGAGATAAAAATCTATAGGTCTTGGATATCTAGCTTTGTCAATCTCACAAAAATGTAATAAAAATTGATAAGAATAGTAAAATCACCATCAAATCTCAATTATTAAAAAGCATGAGTGCAAGATCAGAGTGGAGAGAATGATCTTCGACAGCTAAAGAAGAGCTTAAAAGAGATGATACAATTAGTATGATGAGTAAAATGAGTAAAATGAGTTTTGAACTCCCAAGGCATAGTGTAGACCGGAGTATGAGTCTATATAGAAAAGTCATTAGGTATAAAATGAGAACTATTAGTGAATCAATCTATCACTACTAAAAATTTTGATTATTCCGACAGAAAATGCCGATGGGAAGACCCAAAAAGCAAATAGGGGCGACAGACTTCTAATCCGTCGAAATTTCCGACGGAATCTCGGGGATCCGTCAAGATTCCGACGGGATTCCGACGGATGTCCAACGGACTTTCCGTCGGAACATTGGTCAAATTTGACCAATTCTCTACACAATTTTTTTATTTAAAAAAAGATTTCTGTCGGACACTTTTTAAAATCTCAATCTCGAGTTTCTTTCTTCATTTCGGGTGTTTGAGATTCCGAAGAGAGAGAGAGAGCTGAGCGTCGACTACCACCGCCGCCGCAACGCTGCGCCGCCACCACCCTCAGCCCGCCGCCGATCATCCTCACCTTTCACCGCCATTTGTGGCCCTTTCATCATATAATTTCAAGTAAGTGATGTTAGTTTAGTATGTAGTAGATTTTTTGATAGATTTGAGAAATTTGAGTTAGAATTTAACAATTGTGTGATAATTTGTGGTGGTTATAGAAATTTTATTGAGTAATTTGATGATTTTGGGTTTTGAATTTGGTTGTGTTGATGTGAATGTGAAAGTAATTATTAAGTATTATTAGTAATTGTTGGGTGTTGAAAAAATTGAATTGAAAATTATTTTTTGTAATTTATGGTGTGTAATTTTGAAATTGCAAGTATATAGAATTTATTATTGAAAATGGAAGTTTGATGTGGATAACTTGTAGATTTTATGATGGTTACAATTACTAGTGAATATTTAGAAAAATAGTATATTATTATGTAATAAATATCAGAATGTGAGATGTTGTGACGTATGATTTGGATAATATATGTGCTTTTTATTTAGTATGTTAGACCTACTTGTAATATATTAAGTACAAAATCTGGATAATATTTGTAATTAGTAGATTATTTCATATGTTAGACCTAAAATTTAATAAATTAAATGAAAGCATGTTTTGGATAATATTTGTAAGTTGGATAATAAATTTGTATTATTTCGTAAATGTTTAAATATTATTTATTGTTATGCAGATTAAATCATAGCATATTATTGCCTAAATATTTGAAGTTTTAATTTGTGTGGATGATTAATATCAAGGATATGGGTCATAAGAGAAAACATATTGCGAAAGGGAAAAAATTACGTTATTGTTGTTGTGAATGTCGTTATTGTCGGTGTGAATGTCACAAGTTTGGATTGCAATTTCAGTCATTCGAACAAGTTTACATCCTTACGTAATTGTCATAATGTCTTATTTTTGTCCATCGCATATTGAACACAATGCATGAAAAAGTAGTAGAATAATATGTAAATCATTTATTTAACTATGTATGAAGAAAAATATAATCATTATGTCCATTATTATTATAAATAACAAATTAACGTATACATTGTAATGGTCTACAGTGGATAATATGGATGGACGACTCCATTTGAGGTGGATGCATAAAAGATTTTTACCAGGTAGAAAATGGTACAGACAAGAATTTTTAGACGAAGTTGAATTGTTTGATCAATTTGCAAGAAGCCAAGTGGAGTTCATAAATAATGAACATTATAGATGTCCTTGTGCCAAATGCCAGAACAGAGCTTTATGCCAATTTCCAGAACAGAGCTTATAAAGAACTTGATGATGTGAGATTACACTTTTACCAAAATGGTTTTGTTAAAGGCTATTGGTACTTAACATCGCATGGGGAAGTAGAACCTACTTCCTATGACAATGTCAGAAGTAGCAACGCACAAAACTTGTATGAGCACATGGTTTCAAGTCCTATACACGTTGATAGCACTAAACCATTTGTGGATTGTGTTGAAGCAATGGTGAATGATGTGATGATTACTAATGAAGTTACTGTCAATAAGCAACTAAATGCAGAAGCTCAGACAATATATAATATGCTTCAAGCTGCACATATACCCTTATGGGATGGGTGTAGTAACCAAACTGAATTGTCAAATGCCATCAGATTGATGAGTATCAAATCTGGTTATAATATGTCTCAAAATTGTTTAAATGAGGTGATACAATTAATGCATGAGAGTTGTCCGACAGACAATCGTGTCCCCACAAATTACTCAGAGTTGAAAAAGAAGGTTTGAAGTTTGGGTTTAGATGTGCAAACTATTGATTGTTTCCACAATGATTGTATGTTGTACTTTAAGGAGGATTCACCACTTGAAAAATGTAAGTTTTGCAATTCACCAAGATGGAAGCCAAAGAAGTCAAGCGATAATGGGAAACCAAAATCATATGTGAAAATGCTCTACTTCCCGTTGACACCTAGCTTACAACGCCTTTGCACCTCAAGAAGCACAGCTGAATACATAAGGTGGCATTATAACAATATGCGTGAAGATGGCGTTCTTTGGCACCCTTCAGATGGGGAAGCATGGAAACATTTTGATCACAAACACTCAGATTTTGCTTATGAGCCTCGCAATGTGAGACTTGGTTTGTGTGCGAATGGGTTTACCCCCATTTTCACAATCTGCACGACTTTATTCAATTTGGCATGTCATTGTGACACCTTATAACCTTCCTCCTAATATGTGCATGACGACGCCATATATGTTCTTAACTTACATTATACCTGAGCCGACAATCCGAAGAACAAAATAGATGTGTACTTGCAACCTTTGATTGATGAGTTGAAAAGTCTATGGGATGGTGTTCGAACTTATGACATTTCAATAAGGCAAAACTTAGTTATGAGAGCTATATTAATGTGGATAATAAATGACTTCCCAACCCTTGGAATGTTATCTAGATGGAGCACTCATGGTGTTTTGAGTTGCCCTGTTTGTATGGAGAAGTTGAAAACAACACATTTAAAACATGGGGGCAAACCGTTCTGGTTTGATTGTCACCGTCGATTCCTGCCCAGACATCATGCATTTCGAATAAGCCGAATTGCATTTCGTAGGGGAAAAGTTGTGAACGATGGTCCTCCATCCAAGAAAAATGGGAAGGAACCATACCATGAGGTTAAGAGTCTTCCTAAAGTAACCACTGATGAAAATTTCATAATCCCAGATTTTAAGGAGAATCTTCATAATTGGACCAAGCAAAGCATCTTCTGGGAGTTACCTTATTAGAGAGACCAACTACTACATCACAACCTAGATGTAATGCACATAGAGAAGAACTTTTGCGCTAACATCATCAACGCTGTCATGGATGTGCCTGGTAAAACAAAAGATGATGTTAAGGCAAGGCTAGATATGGTGGAGATGTATGATCGGAGTGAGCTGAACCTAAGACATGGTGTTAATGTGCGAACACTAAAACCCAAGGCTTCCTATGCCTTTTCTTTGGACAAACGAAAAGGGGTGTGTGAGTGGGTGCAACGACTAACGATGCCTGATACTTATTGCTCTAACATTGCAAACTGTGTAGATATGAATTCTGCAAAGTTTCAAAACATGAAGAGTCACGATTGTCATGTATTTTCGCAGATGCTTATGCCAATAGCATTTCGTGCCCTTCCAGATAATGTATTAGAACCACTCATTGAATTAAGTGAATTTCTCATAAATCTTTGCTCAACAGTGTTAAGGGTCGATAAGTTACAAGAAATGCAACGCAGTATAAGCATCATACTTTGTAAATTGAAGAGAGTTTTCCTACCAGGATTCTTTTATGTCATGAAGCACTTACCTATACATTTGGCAGAAGAAGCATACCTAGGGGGTCCAGTGCAATATCGATGGATGTATTCATTTGAAAGGTAAATATGTATCCAAATGTCATGGAGCACTAAATTTACCAGTAGTGTTACACTGAAATACTTATATAAGTTGTTCTAATTTAGGTACTTTTGGTTGGCTTAAGAAGAAGATAAAAAACGAAATACATCCTGAAGGATCAATGGTTGAAGCATACTTTGTGTTTGAGATATCCTAGTTTTCTTTGCATTACTTCGGCGCTGATGTGCCTTCTATGCGCACAAGACGTCGACGTAATGCAAAGCTTGTCGTAGAGTTACAAATTAAACTACTACTTTGATTTATAAATAATATTTATAGTATAGAAAAGTAGAGAGGGATCGATCCCACTAGGAACGATTGTGATAATAAGCTAGTTTCATTCTAAATGATTTTACCACTCTAATTTATTATAACTTCTCTTTATATTACTAAAATAAATCAAATTTAATAAGTAAAAACCTGGAAAAAATACCAAATATTACTCCCAAATATTCTAAATTTAAGTCTAAAAATAAAATAGTAAATAGATATCCTAAATAATCTGAAAAATAAAAACTGAAATAATAACACAATATTAGACTGAAAACTAAAATAGAAAATAACAAGTAGAAAATTAATATTAAAAGTTACAAAAAGTAATCCAACTTAATATTCTGCAAGTTTATAACTTTATAACTCCAAAATTATATGTAATTAAATTCAGAAAAATTAAAACAAAAAATTAACTACAAAAAATTAAAACAGAAAATAAAATATGAAATGAGAGAAAGAATAAACTGCACTAATATAAATACGAAAATAAATCACACAAATACCCAGATTTTAGGATATAATTTTCTAGACTTAATAAAACCCTAAAAACATAAAGTAAAAATTAAAAATGTAATTTTTAGATTTATTAAAATCAAAACCTGCACATATCCAATTCATGAAATAATTATGAAAAATTATCAAATAATTTGCAAAAATTACAAAATTAAATAGAGGCAGAATAGGATACTATATAAACCCTAAAATGGATTAAAACAAGAAAACACACAAAAGGAACTAGTTTAAACCTAATTTCTAACAAACCGGTTAATAAATGGCATAACTGAATATAAATTAAATCTAAAAATTATAACCACATTAAAAATCAAAATCTAACTGATCTAATATTACCAAGACACTCCTAAAAGGGTACTCTTTTGGGGGGTGGGAGGTAAACAAAATTTATATTAAAGCTTATAAATTGAAGAATAAAAATTGTCAAACTAGAGAAATTAACTAAAAAGCAAGAAATAACTATCAACGGTACCAAATTTATGAAAAATACTTAGCATAATCTATATCCACCTTGCAAATTGATGTTTATTATCAACACACAAATCGATTTTATCCATGAGTTAGACTGTAGAAGACATCTACCAGCGGATCTTCCCCATTTTTTCTTATATTATAGTTTATTTAGGTCCAACCCTAATATAAACCCTACTAGTTTTGATAACCCTAACACCAGTACAAGAATTTAATCAAACTAGAGCATTACGTATTAGAAAAACATCATCTAACACATTGTAACAAATTTACCAGCAAATTGATTTAACAAAGATCTATAACGATTATCTAATTAAAAGATATGAGTTTGAACCATCCATGATCAATTAGGGTGATACTAATATTTAAAAGATTATAAAATTTATGTATTAAAGCCTTTTAAACTATCATATGAATTCATATTAAACTAATTAGCATGCATGCTAATTAATTTAACGCGAATATCATAAACGATAAATGGTAATCGTTATAGAATCATGAATAAAAATCAACTAGACAATAACACATAAAACTTGTTTCAAAATAATTAATTTAGCATGGTTTCAAATAGATTATACTAAGTATAAGGGAATTACTCACTCATATTGAAAATAAAATCACAATAATTAACCAAAGCTTCCATGTTGAACAAAACATAAAAGAATTAAAATAAAATAAAAATAAATAAGAATGCTACTACTTTGACTTTGATGATGATGACGAGTGATGATGATGATAATCTTGGGTGATGGTTGATGATATGGAGGTGAGGAGGCTAGGGTTGGAGATGAAGAAGGTGATGGCGTGAAGGTTCTTGAGGCTAAGCGTGAAGGAGGCTAGGGTTTTTGGTGTGTGGATTTTAGAGGATAAGAGATATGTTTTTATAATATCATTCTACTAGGGTTTTCTTCTTTTGCTCCTTCGCTTTCAAGTCTTCTAATCCCTCTTCAATTAGGAATAGTAATCCAAGCCCAAATAAATCCTTATGAAAATATTATTTTTCATAATTCATTATTTTTTTTCCTTTTTTGGACCGACTTGATAAATTTGCTTGTAAAATCTTTCAGTAAATAAAACCCAAACTTTGACGTCTTCTCTTCTCCTTTTTATTTTATCAACGCTTAACCTGAAAAATATATAAAATAAGGTAAATTAGACGAAATAATATATATAATATAATCAAAATAATTATTAAAACAATGCATGATGTATGACTTAAGATAACAATGTCGAGCCACAAATGCAGCCTACTTTATCAGTGTTTAAAACCCAAGGTACTCCAGTGGGAAGTCGTACACTGAGGTACTTAACTGGTGAAGAGTTGCACGCTGCACACTTTCACATTTTGTTGAATTGTAACGAAGTTTAACCTTATATTGAGTAAGTTCAACCTGCACCTTTTGTTGTATTGTAATGAAGTTCAATGTAAATGTAGTGCTGATGAATATCATTCTCACAGTTTATTCAAACAATAAAAATTACATGAAAATCCCACTTCAACGGACATGAAGATAGATGCCATGATCGAGGCTGAATTTATTTGGTGGTTCAAAAAAGCAGTAAGAGCGTAAATTTGCCTCTTGTATTATGTATTCAGCTACTTCAGAACATCTTATACAATATGCTTTCCATGTTGATTAAATTTTTAAAAATTAATGTATGTTGAAATTGTACAAATCTTCAATGACGAACGCCAAATACACATATATCATTTGGCTCAATTGCCTTTAAGGAAAGTAACGTCTTGGTCTGCATTCAGAGTCAATGGATTTCTATTTCACAAACAGAAAAGGTGTGATGGGAAAAAGACTTTCAATTGTGGCAATTTGCGTTAAAGGGAGTGGGGAAGGTGGATTTGAGGACGATTATTATGGAATCCTCCAAGAAGTTATTCGTGTTGAATATCCTGGAGAGCCGCTTAAACAATGTATGTTATTCAGATGTGATTGGTTTGATAACACCTCTCGAGGAACATGTTGATTAAACAATGTATGCGCCTTTGTAGAGGTGAATGACACTCGAAAATATAGAAAATATGATATATTGATATTTGCTAGTTTTGCAACCCAAGTAGTGTACATGAAATACCCGAATGCTAATTGGTAGGTTGTCGTACGAAACAAAACTAGCCATAAAGTGAATAATGAATTCATTTTACCAGTTGCATTTCAAGAGGAACATGTGTCTCATGTGAAACCGGTGAATGATACAATTCCTGCACTGTTGTTAAATGAAGAGGAAGACATTGAAGTGTTAATGAAGAAGGTACAAATGAGGGAAGTGTGGAGACGGAGTGGGATGATGATTATGAATATATTGAAAACGAAGTTGATGTCCACGATGAAGATTCTGATGAGGACAATGAAATCGAGGATGATGACTAGACTAACTCCTAATTGTACATTAAATCAATTTAATTATTTGTATATTGTATGCACGTGGACTTTATCGTTGTATGCATGTAGACTTTGTCATTCTATGCATGTAGATTTTGTTGAATGATGATACAATTATCATTGTACGATTTGGTGAAGTTGTTTAATATTGTATCTTATGTTATTTGATCATTACGGTTTATATGTTTGTCCTAAAGATGTCAGGTATGCAATGTGGACGTGGTGATGGACGTGGTAGAACTTGGAGAAGAGGTCATAACAAACAAAGTGGACAAGCAGAGGAAGAATTTTAGGGATGGAAAAACTACCAAGATGTCCCTTACAATGCTTTTCGTGATCCTAACAACATCCAAAACATGCAATTCATCCAAAACATGCCTCAAACTTCTACATTCCCCCATGTTGACCTTTCCTTCTTCCAGTCACAAAGACCCCCAAACACTCAGACTCAAGAAGCATTTATGGCCAACCAATTTGGCTCATACATCCCTGTACCACATGTCATTCCACAACATAATGAAAAAAGGAGTCGGGATCATAATGAAGATGCTTCAAGCCATGAGAGCACGTCCAACAAGGTGCTTATCAGGCCAGATGGTAAAGAGTAAGTGATTATACATTTTCAATTTTGTACATTCAGAACCCAAAGACATATATAAATATGTTTGTTATGAACACAAATTTCTAACTGTGTTTCTTATTTGCAAGCTTCTTTCCCTGTGATGTGGTGTTTGAAATAACAGAGATATTTGTGAGCACATTTCCCAAGCCGTGGCCATCATGGGGTAAAGTCCCTAAATCACAACGGGATCTGTGGTTTGGTGAGTTCAAGGTAAGATAAATTGATAAGTTCACTACACCTGTAAATATATTCTTGACTAAAACATTATTTATGTTTTGCTAACTTCTTTTTTAGAGAAGCGTTTCTATTGGGCTCCAGAGCATGACTCCCAAATTAGGAGGAACTTTGAGGAAAAGGGGGCTACTAGATTGAAAGACACGTTTGGGGAGCTAAGAAAAAAGAACAAAAGGCTGTTGTTGTTGTCTGACAGGAAGTCACTTCAAGAGCACTGGACTTTCGAAAAATTTAAAAAGATGAGTGCACAAGCGAAGAAGAACTGAAACATTGACCAGGATGACTTAGGTCCTTCTTTGCCTACATGTGGTTCGATTCCATTTAGTGAGCAAAAAAGACATTTGGTAAGTAGTTCATTTATTTCTTGCATCATGTACTTTCTATTTGTTTTGCAATGTAGGAAGAACTCTCATCTATTTCAACTTATTTGCATATTGTATAGGCTAAGAAGTTTCAAAGGGAGCCGACTGCAATAGAACTATTTAAAGATACTCATCAACATGAACAGGACAACACATGGATTGATAACAAATATGAGAAAACATATGTAAGTAACCTCTACTTTTTATGTGTTTAAAATATTTTTACCCATGCGATTTTGATGCTAGATCTGCAATGCACAATATTTTTAATCTTATTTTGTAGACGGAGCATCAACAGAAATGGGAAGAAATGAGGAATTCTCAATCTTCCACAGATCCTAGCTCCAATCCATCTGAAATTCCAGCTGGGATAGAGCTGTGCAACTCAAACAAAATGGGGCGCGTGTATGGACTAGGTTCAGAAGGGGTAAAACTGAAGAACCTGTTCAAGTCCACAACAACATCTAGGGGCAGTCATGAACTAGATGTGCGAGAGACGGTCACCCAATTGAATAATGAGTTAAGTACAATGGCGGAGATAAATCGCCGAACAGAAGAGAGGAACCTTCATTTAGAAGAGAAAGTTATGATGTTGAGTGAACAACTTAGTGGGGTGCAAAACACACTAAGTGAGTTCATTAGATCTCAACAAGCATCTGACTCTAGATCACGCCTACCCCCTTCTTCGCACCCTTGACAGCAACAACACCATCGCTCTACTTCTGCTCCTTCTCCTCCTCCTCCTCCTCGTAAACCCCAATGCCAAGATGATGATGATGATGATGATGATGATGATGGTGGTGGTGGTGGTGGTGGTAATGGCGATGGTAATGGTGATGGTGATGGTGATGGTGATGGTGATGACCATGGGTATGATCCATACTCCAGCTACAACTATTTCAACTATTAGAAATTCTAACATTCGGTGAATTTGATATTGTGTTGTGTATTTGCTACAATGGTTTGGGATTATGCTACAATCATTGGGATTTTGAACACTTTGTAGTTGTGTAGTTGAATGAAAGCAATTATGTATGATAGTTACTTTCTGAATTAGTTAGAATGTCGATGCTTTTGTGTACAACTGAACACTTATGCTGGTTGAATGGACGTAACCACGTGTGGTGGTTACGTTGTATTGATTGATGTACCTCATGTAGTGGTTGTAAATGTTTGATTTGCAGGTTTTGTACAAATTGTAATTAGGTTATTCAAGTTGCCCAATTTTTTTTACAAAAATGGACAAAAATTCCAAAGAATACAGGATTTACTGAAGGAATTCCTTGGTTTTCTTTTTTTTTTTTTCTAAAAAAATTTCATATAAAAAATCCCGAAGCTTCTGACGAAACCATTCCGTCGGACGCAGGGAATTCCATCGGAACAGGCCTTTGATGGAATCCTGTGTCAGTCGGAATAGTTCCGACGGAATGCTATGTTTCGTCAGAACCTCTTCCCGACCACGGTTATTCTGACAGACAAAATCGGTCGGAATATCCGTTGGAAAATAAATTTTCTGACCGAAAAACTCACTTTTTCGGTCGAAAAAGCCGTCGGAATAAAGAGAATTTTTGAGGATAAATTAGCAAAAAATATGACTATGGAGATACGCTAGAAAGTCACCAATACAAATCCTAATAGCATCTATATCCTAATAGGTGTATGTTTAGAGGAATATAATAGATATGAATTGTGTGCCTACATCGATAGCTGTTGCTCTGTTTGTTTTGAAAAAAGATCTTTATTTCCAAAATTTATGTTGAACAAAGCAAAGAGTCCTTTACAAAGAAGCCATGGAAGGGTTATCCATATAAATAAGATGAGTCTAATGCATTGATCAACCCTCTCATAATATGATTATTGAAAATAACTTTCAAAGGCTATATTCTCCATGCGCATAGACCACAAACCAAATAATATTAATAATAAATGGTCACTCAGGTCCTATTGATAACTAAATAAGCTTTACACTCATTAGAAGATTGAGTTTGTACACAACTAGCATGGTGAGAAGGTAGTACTTGCACAACGTGAGATAACACTAATATTCTCACTACTTGAGTCATCTATTAATAGCAATTATTGAACAACAAGTGCAATTATGCAAAGAACTCTACTATGATAATCCTCTTAAGCTTTGGAACAAAGATAAGACATTTGCAAAGATTACTTGTTAAACTCTAACACTATTATTCGAGTCAAACAAATGGTGTATACATACTAGGATATCCAAGAATTTGATAAACAAATTAAAGAACTTTTGGATAAAGGATTAATTAGAAATAGCAATAGTCTTCACAACATTCCTACTTTCATGGTAAGCAATAATGCTGAAGAAAAAAGAGAAAAAGCTAAAATGGTAATCAGTTATAAAAAGCTTAATGATAATACAGCCTTTGATGGTTATTATATTCTCAATGAAACAATGTTTTTTTAATAGAATTCAAGGAATCTCTTGGTTTTCGAAAATAGATTACAAAGCAAATACTGGTAAATAAAAAAGGATGAAAAAAATCATTCATTTAACTACTTTTAATGTCCCTCAAGGACATTTATAAGTAGATAGTCATGTCATTTAGGCTTAAAAATGCACCTGAAATATTCTAAAGAAGAATGGATAAAATCTTCAAAGATCCTGATCACTGTTGTCTAGTTTACATCAACAACATTCTTATATTTTCTATGTCCATAGAACAACACAAAGATGATGCTATTAGTAAGATCAATCAACCAAAGACTTATTGATCATGGTATTATTCTTAATAAGAACAAGTGCATCTATGCTAAATAAGAAATCGAGTTTTTAGGACTAAAATTAAAAGCTGGACAAATTATCCTACAAAAGATAATTCTAGAAAATGGAAAACTCTCTAAAAAAAAATTAAAGATAGGAAGCAATTAGAAAGGTTTATTGGATATCTTACCTATGCTTCAAATTTCGTTAAAGAACTAGCTAAATTAAGAAATCATTACAGCAGATACTTAAGAAAAAAGTAAGTTAGACATAGATCCGTAGTGATTCAAAGATTATTCAAAACTTTAAAAAGATGTGTAAAAATGTTCTTGTTCTTGATTTTTCTAATGAAGGAAATGATTTAATTCTTAAGATTGATGCCAACAATGAGTACTGGAGTGCAGTGCTCAAAATCAAAGAAGGAGAAAAACCATGCAAATATTACAGTGAAAGTTTTAATAAAGCAGAATGTAACTATCCCACGATGGAAAAAGAAATCCTTGCAGTCATAAGGGAAATTGAAAATTTCTTAATCTTTTTAGCCCTAAAACCTTTTCTCATCCAAACTAATTGCAAAGGCATACTTGATTTTATGAAAAAGAGTTTATCAAATATGCAAGCGCAAGGGCGACTCCTGCATTGACAATTATGAGTTATTCCATTTTCTTTCTCTATTGAACATATATAGGGTTCGAAGAATTTTCTGGCAGATAGTTTAACTCGTGAGCTTGCCAATGGTGATCATCAAAGCATAACTCTTGCTGGAAAAGCAAAATGAAATGTCATCACTACTAGAACAGGTTTCTCATTCTAGTAGAGTCCTTAAGGATATTTTGGAATTTCATACAAAAAGTAGATCGCACTTTGATCTACTGTCTTCTACCTATCTAATAAAACAAAGATTCAGCCTTTTTTAGAGCTACAATGAATTACCAAAGGTGTCCTTATGATATTCAAGAAAAAATAAGTTCTCATGTTGAAGAAAAAAGAATCAACGATTGATATATAGTTTACATCGACTACTATCATAATTATTCCTATGATATTTTGGAGTCATGGAGTACTACAATTTTCTTCCCTAATAGATCTGGAGTTGGTGTGTTAGATTCTTAGTAAATTCAATCTCTCCAGAAGACCCTATTGTGAAAGCTTGAGAATATGAAATGGTACCTTACCTCATGAAAATCCCATATCTAGAGCATTTATTCTTCTTAAGAATAACTAAGTTTTAACAGTGTATGTTTAAAAGAATCCATTGGATTCTCACATCCCTTGATGGTCCAACAAAATTCCATACTAATAATACAATAGAAGTCTATACATCTAGGCACATTGCACAATAATTGAATATGAAAATGGAAAGGCTAAACCAACCCAGTATCTTGTTTAGTTAACTGATTTAAATGATTATAATGATCAATGACAAGAATGATTTCTAGAATGACAAGAAGTAGCTAGTTATCCTACTTTAACAAGAGCCATTGGGTTTTACAATATTTATAGTCAAATAAGGGCATTAATTGAATAAGGAAAAATACTAGTGTAATGCGGGAACACTACTTTCATTTATCATAATGATTTCAGCAAATACATAAAGGTAGAAGGAGCTACTTCAAAAGATGTCTTTGGTTATCTTTTTGATGTTGGAGCTGGAAAATTCCTATTAGAAAAAGGAAAGAAATATCTTCATGAATTATTTGAGAAATGGGATCCAGAGCATCTTCAACTTGATGAAGATTTTGATGATTATCTCGTGAATGATGAACTGGAAGACACTATTAGAGATGAAGGCATGCAAAATCTCAATATGAATAACTAGTCTTATCAGCATTAAGTGCTTTGAAAAGTCATTGCGTTATTATTGTATTATTTTATCAAGTGTCAAGTTAGTAAAATAATATAGTCTACTGTAGCCATACGAGAACAACTGTAGTCATGTGAAAATATCAGTGTATGTATTGTAGACATTTAGGCATCCTATGTAGTTCATCGCCTATATAAAAGGAGAGGCCGAGTGCTGAGAAGGGACATAATCACTTGAGCATACTTAAACAAAAGAGAAGTCGAGATTCTCTATTTCTCTATGAGCAAGCATATCTGATGATCTTAGTAGCTTAAATCCGTCTTCGATATTTCAATTGTAATATTTTTACCTTCAAGCTTTCAATAAAAGAAGTTTCTCAGTAGGGAATATTATTCAATCGAACCTTATATCTTAAATATTATAATTTCTTGATTAAAGTTTCACTATACTTAAAAGTATAAAAATTGATTAGTGACTATAATCCGAGGCAGGAAACGAAACGAATTTGTGATGTGCCTGATCTAAGGAAGGTGTGGTTGAGATTAGTAATATCTGAAAGCTAGAAAGTAAACGAATGCCAGGGTCTGATGCCAACAAGTTTAGCTAACGGTCAAAACTCTCTAATTAAACTTTATTATGTTGCTAAACATGGTGGGCCTGTAATCACTAGAAGAAATAATATTTATGATATAAGTAGTAGATTGTGATAATTAGTACTAGTAAAGTCATTATGAAAAGTGTAATCATTTGAAACAAGCATATTTCCTGAGAAAAAAACTCCTAATAATAGCTTATTTGAATCTTTTACCCAATTCTGGGGTTTTTTTTCATAATTTCAAAAAGTTTTGGCTCAAATGTGCGAAAACCAACAGTGAGAGGTATTAAAAAATAAAAATAGTTGTTCGAAAGGAAGTAAAAAATCAGAACACAAGACCTCAAGGAGCTAAAAAATTACGTCAAAAAATTAAGGCTCAAAAAATCAATAACACATGCGTCAGGTATTAAAAAGTCAATTACACTATTCATTGCCCTCTAATAAGACCCATGGTCCACTTTGCCCTATGAGAATCTTCATTTTATGATAATGTTTCTATTTCTTTAGAGCATTAAATGGAAAAAAATTAGTATTTGTTTTAGATTTTTAGTTTTGATCCAAAAAAAGACTTTTAGCTAGTTGATTTTTTGGTTAACTAAATTTTTAGTTGAATAAAAACTTGAATAATTATCAAAGCCCTGAGTAGTAGCTAAATATAAAAGTGCTAGCTTTTTTTGGGTTTAATTAAATGTTGGATCATTTACAAAAGTGCTAATTCTCACCTTTGGCAAATGAAATAAAAAGTACTAATAAAAATCATGGAAAAGCTAGTGATGACAATAAGGACACATTAATAGAAAATATTTTTTTAGGTTAATAGGATCATATATATGTTAGAGTTGAAACTATAAAAGAAAATTATGGATTTCAAGTTTCAATTTCGATAATTTGTTTATTACAAACTTTAACAGTGGTCTAAATCGAACTAGAAAAAACCAAAATAATACGATATAAATTGTTATTATTATTTGTTTATCATCATTTTATTCTCAATTTCTTCTACTAATCTCTATAGACAATGGTCGCAATTTTACCAAGATAAGAAATGTAAAGATTTTAAGCTTAATTTAACACTTGTTACTAAAATGGTTGAGATATGTCCCCAAACAAGATTTAAAGAGTGCTTTTTGGTTTATGGTTGTGGTCGGTATACTATTAATTCATTGCCATTTTAGACTTTACTTATTACGAAATATTTGTACTTATTAACCTTTTGACTATTAACAATAGGGGGAAAAGTGAACAATGGGATTGGTAACACAACATGGCAAGGTTACTTCCTTAGTAAGCACTGCCAAAATTTCATATATTGGTATAGGGATGGGCATGGGGCGGGTATGGGGCGGGTAGAGCTATACCCGCACCCATACCCGTTTTCAAAATCCATCCCCATACCCGCATCAATACCCATCGGGTTTTCGTAACATATCCCCATACCCATACCCATCGGGTATTTCGGGTGTTTCGGGTTTTAATTGGGTACATATGAATCTTAAAATTCAATACCCATCGGGTTCTTTTTGTTTTGTCCCAATAAATTCACAATAATAATAACTGTTCCTTGACAGCATTCATTTGCATCTTTGCTTCATCAGTTCATCGGGCATCCAGCATCCTAAATTGTGCAACTACTAATTTTCTTGGGGCCTTGGAAGAGGCATGTTGACTGGGCGAACTGGCCATAAGAAATTACATGTGGTTGAATTTGAAGGAAAAATGTGATCCTGGCAAGCTAGCACATTTAACAGTAGTACATCATTGTCATTGCAATTCACCAATCACCATGACAAATTGCCTGCTCATAGTCTCAGGATGTCATACAACCATACAATCTAGATGTTGATGTTCTGGGAATCTGCTGGGTACATACTTGATACTACATACACATAAACCAACATTCACACACAAGCTAAAAATACTTGATTTGGGTACATCCCTGCTGCCAACACATCTTCAACAACAACACCAAAGTTCTAAAATTTAACACATCAACAATTTAACACCAAAGCCACCAACAATTAGAGTAGAATGCAAATGCCCTGCTGCCAGCATATCTTCAACAGCAAAAGGCCATCACAATGCCTCCATTCCAACATCACTTTCAGTCTCCTATGAACAAAATCAAATAATAAACATAACACCACTTTTTCTTTTGTATAAATATAAAGAAATTAAGAAAAAGGCTCTAATAATTAAGAAACATGTTGCTTACTAGATCAATGAATTCACTTATTGCTTGACCATCAGAATCAGAATCTTCAAGGACCGTAGCAATAGCAAAAGAACTCTCCAATTTAGTAGTTACAGAGCAAGTTGTGCATTTAAAATTCAAAAACTAGCATTATATGAACTTTAAAACAATAAACCAAAAAATATATGTTACCTTTTGTGGTTTCTCCAATCATCCAATTTTGCATACACATCAATGCTTCCACTGTCTTTGCATGCAACCTTGAGCGATGAGGATTAACCACTCGTCCACCCATACTAAATGCACTCTCAGAAGCCACAGTAGAAACTGGAACTGCTAATAAATCTCGAGCAATCACCCTTAATGTCGGATACCTGAAATCTTTTTTCCAAAAATCTAATATGTCAAAATATTTTATATCAGGCATCATATGCTCCTCCAAGTAATGATCTAACTCCGATCTCAAATTGACCTTCCTTTTCTTGGTTTTCTTATGTGCCCCATATCTATCTTGACAATCTTCTTCAAAAGGCTTTTTGTGAGAAAAAGGAGAGTCACTAGTGGAGGTTGGAGTAGGAAGAGTAAGATCCTCAATAATTGGAGCTTTAACTTTTCTATCCACATACTCCACTAAGAGATCATACAACAAGGAGGTTACTCTTTGAATCTCCCCAGAAGCCTCACATTTATAAATCTCCTTAAAGTAAAAGTCCACACAATCCAATTTATTTATTGGATCAACGATTGAAGCAATTGCTAATAGGCCATTCATTTCACTCCAATATTTATCAAACTTATCAAGCATTCTAGATGCCATATCAGCAATAATCTCAACATCAGATTTCAACCAACTTTGCAAATTCAATTTAATCTCACAAATAAGCCTAAAAAGCAAGTTAGCAGTGGGAAAATTTCTTCCAGAAATCAACAAAGTCACATCATAGAAGATCTTCAATTTCTCACACATCATCTCAGCAAATTTCCAATCATTGGCGCTTGGTAAAGAAAAATTCAGCCTTAAATTTGTACGTTTCAATTTCTTAAAATTTGCCTTATATGGCAAAGCAGACTCAAGCATCAAATAAGTGGAGTTCCACCTAGTCTTACAATCAAGATGAATCTTTTTTGTAGACTGAATTTTCAAAAACCTTGCTGAGTCCTCAAACTTCTCATATCTTTTAGGAGTTGCAACCCAAAAAGCAATACAATCACATATTCTCTCAATTCCATTACCAATCACATCCAATCCATCTTTCACAATCAAATTTAAGATGTGAGCACTACACCGCATATGCAAGAACTTACCATCAAGTATAAGAGAATTATTTTCAAACTTCCCAAGCAAGATATCCATCATGGAATCATTTGTTGTACAATTATCCACAACAATAGAAGAAATCTTGTTTTCTAAATTGTATTGAAACAAGCACTGATCCATGAGAATGGTTGCAAGAACTTCACTTGTGTGTGGATGTGGCACATACATGAACCTATACCATTATTAAAAAATATTAATAGCACACCAAAATAAGCATACATATAATGTAAACAAACATTAAAGACACATTATGATTTATGAAGCATTATTATATTTATCAAAGAAGCATTATTAAAAATTATTGGTATCGAAGAAATATTATCAAAGTCACATTATGAAACAATTTAATTATCAAATATAAATAAGTATACCTCAAAGTACGATTTTGAAGTATCCAATCATCATCCACAAAATGAGCGGTCATGGCCATATACCCCTTTTTCTGATTAGAAGCCGTCCATAAATCAGTAGTCACTGCAACTCTACCTTGATTCACCTCCAACAACTTCTTCAAAGTAGATTTTCCATCATCAAACATCTTCATAATATCAGTTCTTAAAGTGCGACGAGATATCATTTCAAAATCGGGGTTTAGGCCACTAACAAATCGCCTAAAACCAAGATGATCAACTATACACAGAGGATATTCATGCATAATAATCATCTCAGCTAGCTCTTTCCTTGATTTTTCTTGATTGAACTCATAATTCTCTAATCTTTTGTCTCCATTGTTTTTAGTCTTAAATCTTAGGGCTTGTTGCCCACTCGCTCGCATCTTTCTCTTTACACAAAACCTTAGTAAATGGTCACTTAAATGCTTAGTCCCATGTGAGCTCTTCGCTGAAAGTTTGTGCTTACAATGCACACAACAAGCCTTTTCATCCCCAGTACCCTCACCCTCTAAATCAAATTCATTCCATACCCAAGAAGTTCGTTTTTTACCTCTGCTTGTTGCTGGAAAATCAAAAGGGTCAACCTCATCAATTTGCTCATTCACCTCTGCAAATGAAGAACGTCCACCTCGACCACGTGGAGGACGTGGGGGACGTCATGCTGCTGATGAAACTGGTGGTGGTGGAGAAGGACTAGGATCCTTTAAAGGGGTGGGTGTGCCAATAGTTTCCGATTGACTTCCACTATCCATCTAATATGATAATAAAAAGAAGAAGAAATAACTTAATTCTACAAACAATCAAAAAAATTAGTGACTAACAGAATAACAAAAGGACATGAATTGAGAACAAAATAGGCCAGACATTGAAAGAACAAGAAGGCATATTTGCAAGCACTCCCAAGCAGAAAAGCAATAGAATTAAGAAACTATATTAGCTAGATTAAAATCCCTAAAAACAAGCATAAGAAACTGACTAAGGCTTTTCAGAAACCCGAATAACTGTTTTGTATTCGGATCAGTCAGCAAGGAGAATTCAAGAACAGCAATAAGAACTCAACAACATCAGTCAAGAACAAGTAGGCCAGACAGACAACAACGGGAAAGCATAAGTCAACCCAAGCATGAACGACAACATATAAATTTATAGTCTAGACACTCAGACAACCTCATTTGAGTCATTTCTACTCAGATACAAGAAAGAAATAGACATTTTCACAAAATCTGTGAGATAAACCACAGCACAAAGTCATCAGTATCACCAAAACAAATTGCAATTTTGCATCACAGACAAGGACACAAAATCTGAAAGGGGACGAAAAATGAACAGAGAAGGCATGGACGATAGAATGAGAATCAACTAAATGAACTAATCAAGGTCTGCTGAACGAGACTTAAAATAGAAAAGAAACTAAGAAATCATACTTGGACTGAGGCAATCACGGTTTGCTGAATTGGTATGTGACACTTCGGCAGTTCGGCCTTCGCTCAGGGCCTGAGGCTTCACGGAATGAATGAATCGGTTGCCGGAGTCCTGAGTGCCTGAGATGGGAAGAGAGCGAGAGACAGAGAGATAGAGTGAGAGAGAGAGAGAGAGAGAGAGAGAGAGCGAGAGAGAGAGGGAGGTAGAGATGGCGAATTGGCGACTGGCGATTGAGGCGTCATAGGCGTGAGGGACGACTGGGTCGGGAAGGGACTGAGTCGAGTACTCGAGTGAGGTAGAGAAGAGTAGAAGACTGAAGAGTAATTACTGCTAGGGTTTTTAAGATGGGCTTAGGCGTATAATGGGCTTCACCGTTCAGTTCAGCTCAGTAGCAAAACACTTTGTATTTAGTAAAATTACAATTCGGGTACGGGGCGGGTACGGGTACGGGGCGGGTAATGATTATACTCGAACCCGTACCCATTTTTACTGTACCCGCCTCATACCCGTTTTTTAAAATTTTTTTGTACCCATACCCGCTATAAACGGGGCGGGTTTTTCGGGTTCTGGTATAACTCCCATCCCTATATTGGTAGCAATTACTCCGATATTGCTAACTGAATCAATCAATCGTGATATTGCCTTACCTTATGATCTAGTGCAAAGTACACAAACGATCAAAGAGAATATATTATGAATATTGCATACATCCATTCCATGTGAATCCGTTTGACCGTATTGTGGCATAAGTGATCATAGACAAATGCCTAGTTCATTACTAGGATCATGGATTGTTAGATTGCAAACATATAACTGTATATGATCCAATTCTCTAGCTTTTTTAATTTTTTAATTTTTTTGGTATGATAAATTCTTCACTCATTACACTTTTTACGCAGGATGAATACAATAGACCACTTACACAGATTTAGTTCACTAATGTTTATGCCTAAAATTAATTTAAATTTGATTGAAAGAAGAGTAAGTAAAGCTTGCATATTGGGACAACTATATACAAATAATCAAAAAAAGGTAACCTAAAACTTAAAGGAATTGAGTATTTCTAATAACTGCATTTGCAAGTTATACACACGCCAAGGGCAAATTTGGGTGGATGCTCACGCAATGGTCTTCGTAATCTTGTTTGACAAGTGATGAATTTTTGTAATTCACTGATGATTTTTTTTTAAAAAACTCACGAACTTTGAGCAATCTGATGTATTTTTAAATTGTTGAATTTTTGTAATAAGTTGATGAGTTTTGGCACTACCGATGATATGCGCAATGTTATTGATGAACTTATGTGCTTATTTATACATTTATGATAACAACATATTTTCTATAAGTTAACTATGGACTTCACTTAAATTATCAATATTGATGAATTTAATATGAATATGATGGATGTTTTACCTTAAAAATTATTTCACTAATTTTCTTAAAGAAAAATAAATATAATAATTGCTTATTCACATGAAAAGTATACAAAGACATAATTAAGTACATTAAATATCTTTATGTATGAATTTGTAATAAACTTATCGATTTTACAAATATGTCCACGCATGTCAATGTTTGTCATATTTTAACAAATATTCATCATTCTTTCTTTCCATATGTAATAGTTAATCGACTAGAAACCGACACTGATTTTTATTGCTTAGTTCTCTGCATAAATTCATCAACAATAAATAAATATTCATCAATAATAATTAGCATATTCTTCACTAAAATTATTATATACTTATTAAGAATGAGTATTCTATATGAAATAATCCAAATACATCAAAATAAAAAAAATGCCCATCTTTAGAATTCAAAAATTCATCATCAAAATTTAAAATTCTTGAAATTCAAAGTAAGCTATAATAAATCAAATTCAAACACTGAACTTCAACTCCAAATCAAAGTATCAAGAGGCTGCTTAGCTTCCTTAAATCTCTCTAGTTTTTAGCAAAATAAAAGAATATTGATCACTAAAATTTAGAAATTCATTAGAACAAAACAACTAAAATCAAAAAAATTAAATGAAATAAGTAGTTAAATATTTAGTTAATATTCATAAATAAAAATTAAAAATTCATCAAAAGAATGTTTATTTTACTTGAAATTGTCCAATTGATATGAAAATGAACAATTCATTAGAAAAATGTTTATTCGACCTGAAATTGTCCAAATTCATAAAAAACAAACAAATATTCATCACTAAGCTTTATAAATTCGTGAATATTTTTTTGGGGGGGGGTTTTGGTAGTAAAATGTTCCACTCAAGTTAAAAGATCTAATGAGCAAATAGAAGCAAAACATCCAAAATCGTCTTAAATTCTAAATATGACCCACATATCTACAAAAATGATTACTTATTTACAACAACTAGATTCTAGGGTTTCAACTTTCCCCAAGCAAACTATTTCATGATGTTTATACATAATCAATGCTCTTTTTTAAAATCAATTAAATCACTTGGCGTGTGGGGCAATCTTTAAGAAGTGGAGTGATGATAAATTTGGCTCACTATCCAAAAAAGCAAAAAATCTGCACAAACAATTCCAGGCAATGTGCAAAGGCAATGTTGTTCATCAGAACCTACAACGTCTATTGCAAACATGAGTTTAACAATATCATCTAGGCAATATGGGACAAAATAATCTTACGAATCTGTGTTAAATTTATACTATGTTCAAAGAGATGGAAAAATAATGATAGTAAAAATAAAATATCTTTCATTATTGTTGACAATAAATTGTTGTGTCTTCATAATAAATAATATATAGAGTCTGTATATTTAGAATATTCCATATTAGTTGGTTGTCAAATTTTGGGTAAACATTGGAAACTAAACATGTATAATAGATTTTTTGTAATAAGTGTAGTTATTTTATTATAATATAATGCATCATTTTTGGTAATACTGAGAGTAGTGTCAATAATATCATATAATACATTGTCATATTTAAACATTGTCCATCTTTTTTGGGAAAAAAATATTGCGAATTGTGATTAATTTTATAAAATCTTTTTTTGGGAAAGAAAATTTTTTATACATAATTGGCTAACTTATGTTTTAAAAAAATTTTTAGTAATATTTTGTGTTTTTATTTATGGTTCCCTGGGAATTGGTTTCACCAAAGCATCGGACCAAGCATCGGACCAATGATGACCCATGAGTTCTGAAAAAAGTTAAAACTATTAATTATTTTAGTATTTTATAGAGTGACATGGGTCAAAAAGTTAAGGGATTTGTTTCGTTGGGAGACCGTAAAATGCTGCAACGGGGGTGATCGGGATTTGGTACAATCTCGGCCATGGAAATTATCCATAAATTAAATATAAGTCGTTGATTTAAAAGTTTTTTAAAAAAATTTACATCCTACAAACAAATGACCTCTTTATTGTTATTTTTTAAAAAACATATCCATAATTTCGATTATGTACGTGATAAGGATAGGTGATAACCATATCATTACAAAAATGCAAATAATCCTCCATGATATTGGCTCATCTTTTTATTTGATTTTGTCTATTTTAGGTTTTTACTTAGATATCAATTTATTTTTTCCTAATAAGTCGTAGGTCATTTTTGTTCATTTTTACTAATTTCGAGATCTAGAAGAACATCTCCATAATTTAGAAGAAAGTTCATTATTATGCACAACTTAGTCTAAAACCAAAGAAATCTTATGTAAAGCTAAAGTTGCAAACCCACACATTTTATCGAACAATTAATATGTATGTAGACATAACTGTCTTATCCAAAAATTTAGCTCCAAATTTTTCTGACCTAAACAGTCAAATTGCTTCTTCAGTGAAATACCTAACGTGAGTCACCACAACTCCAACTATTCAACATTGATACATGAATACCCAAAAAAGACTATTGAATTTCAGAAAGTTCATTTTCACGACCAAATTTTGGAACTAGTTCATAAACATTGTTTAACAAGAATGCAAATTAAAGTTTCAGAAAAACTTACCAATTGAATTGCTACCGTCAAATCAAGCTAACTATGGTAGAAAGAAAAAGAAATTCAGAACAATTATTATTAAGAACACTTTTGATAAAAACTAAGACAAAATACAAAGTGAACAAGAAGAACAAATGTCTCAGACCCTAAACTTGATGAGAAATTACGTGATTCGATGAATAGAACGCGAAAGATGAAGAAGGCAAGATGTGAACATGCACTGCAGGGGAGGGAAACGTTGTACTTCAGTTGGGGCCTAGGGTTTATAGTATATTTGGTAAACGCTACTATCAAATTTTGGTAAGCATTAGTAGTACATTTGATGAGCATAATCACACATATTATTTTCAGTAGTAGTTATAATAGAATAATATTAACAAAGCTGATAGACAAACTAAAAAAATAATAATTTTTTTAGTACTTGCATAACATATGAAGAATATTAGTTCCATTTACATTGTTAATAGTTGAAACTAGTTCATAAACTATTATTAGAAAACAACAGAAAGACAAACGAAGTAAACCCCCTCCCAAAAAAAAAAACACTTATGCCTATAAGAGAAACGTATGATGTATTAAATATGTGTATACATTGCGAGCATTTATATTATATCTAGCTCCATATGAAGAATATTAGCTCCATTTACATTGTTAATTGTTGAAACTAGTTCATGAACTATTATTAGAAAACAACAGAAAGACAAATGAAGTAACCCCCCCTAAAAATAGAAAAACACTTATGCCTATAAGAAATACACATGATGTATTAAGTATGTGTATACATTGCAAGCATTTATATTATATCTAGTGAGTATTAGGATTATATTTAATGAGCATTAGTACTATATTTGGTTAGGATTGCTAGTATATTTGGTGAATTTCAATATCGTGTTTGCCTAGTATTAGTAAGCATATGGGTATTCTCACACGTATATCATTTTGGATAATAATCATAATGTAATAATATTACGAAAAGGATAAGTAGACTAAAACCAATGAAATGTATTATAATGCTATAATATTGTTGTGCAATGATTATAATAGCAATAATATTGCTTAATGCTTACTGAGCAAACACATTGTGTTCGTTTAACTAATTTATAACATTCAACAAATTGATTCCTAGTGCTCGCTATATGTAACAGTCATTAAGTTAAAAGCCTAAAACCTAATGCTTAAGACGTTTGACATTAAAAGTCACCAAAAAATTTGACTTGCTAATTAAATGGACAAAAAAATTGGACTTTGAAATAACTTGTTTACCCTCCACCAAATAATTGAGTTGAAAATTTTAAGAACAAAGGAAAACAAGAAAATGAAATGGGAATGGTAGCTAAAATGAACTAACATTTAGAATTTACTAATACAGAAATCAATAAGTCTTGTGTGAGACTAGATAAGATGAATTTACACCTTGATTGACTACTGTCCATAATTACAAATTAAAAAGACTTGTCACATATGTTATTGTATGATAAGTTACTATAAGGCTGTCTCACATAAGAATTTGTATTCAAACACGGATGCAAACGTTTAATCCAATAGTTGCCAAGGCTCTACAACCAATTCCACCACTTTGTTGTTCTGACTCGTAATTATAGTATAGTTTATTTAAAATGTGTATGGGAGCCCCAGCGTACATGGACCATTATATGCCTGGTTGTGTAATATAACAGTTGTCCAAAACCATCCAATGTCCACACCAGCATATTGAATGTGGTCATTAATCTTAAATATAGTCATTAATGATTGTTGGTCGATGGAATGAACTTTTGTAAAAGAAGAAATTTTTTTATTTAGGTGAAGAGCATAGACTAGGAGGAGTTAGTATTTCCTTTTTTTTTTAAAGCTTATGAGCAACTATCTTATCAGAGATTAGCTATTATTAGTCCATAAAAAGGTAAAGTCTTTTCATCCTTGATTTTTCTCCTATCACAAGATTCAAATATATGACCTTCCTTAATGGGGACATTAGAGCCAATATGTGCTTGTAGGTTGTTAGTATTTCTTTGAGCAAACCGAAATTTTATTGAGGACATGTTGTTTTCCATTTTTCAAAAGTACTTATTGATGCTTATTGTTGAAAGTTGTTAAAAGTTACTAAAAGTTGTTGAAAAATATTTAAAGTTGATGAAAGTTGTTAAAAGTTATGGAATGTCACCGAAAGTTATTGAAAGCTCATGAGTGATTAAAAAAAATATAACTAGGTCTTTTCAATAAGTGTTTAATAGTAATGGCTACTGGATAGTGATGAATAAAATTGAGTGTTACTAAAAGTTGTTGAAAATTACTGCAATCCATATGTTATATACCAAATTTAAAAATTTGAGTATTCCTATCTAATCTTTATCTTACAAATGCTAGAATGGGTGGATGCCTAAAAATGCTTCCCTCCCTCAATCCAAGCTTCTCATTAATCCAAACTTTACAACCGTTGATCAAAATCTTAGGCAATCTCAGCCCCTAGATTTATCTTGATAATCGCCAATCTCTCCCTTTTTACTGGGTACATTAGGTCTCAGGTTCGATTCCCCCCTCCCTCATTGTATTGTACTCTTTACTGGACATATTAGGTCTCAAGTTCTATTCGCCCCTCCCTCATTATATTGTATTGCCATTTGTGGCTCCTACGGACCAAAACGTTTTTGATTTCCATCATTATTATTAATATTTTGCATTTTTCAATACAAATATAAATTTTAGCATGTATTATTAGAGATAATAGAATAATAAATACGATTTTCATGATTATTTTCATTATTGCTATTGTTGTTGTTGTTGTCATTGTCGCTATCGACAATGTTATCTTCCTCTTTGAATTTGATAACATAGTCGATATTAATTATGATCATCTAATTATCAAAGAGAGATTAGGAGATTATAATGGATATAAATTTTATTATTTCATTATTATAGAATAAGTTCATATTTTAGAAGTTTTAACTTAAGAAAACTGAATTATAATTACTGAACAAGCCGTAAAACCTTATGTGACGCCTTATTATTAACACATAATATAATATACACATTTATATAGAAATAATAAACATTTTTGATTTTCATTATTGTTATTATTATTTTGTCTTTTTTAATACAAATATACATAGAGCATGTATTACTAGAGATAATAGAAATATAAATATGATTTTCATAATTATTTCCATTATCACTATTGTTGTTGTTGTCGTCATTGTCATTATCGTCGTTGTTATCTTTCTCTTTGAATTTGATAACATAGTCAATATTAATTATGATCATATATATGTAAGGATTGTGCTAAAAAATTACATATTGTAAGCATAATATAGCACACTGCAAGGGTTGAACGTGAAATATAAAAAACACGATCATCATATTAGGCCCGTGAAACTGAATTTCTTTCACATTTAATATAATCTATTTAACAGAAGAAAATAAACGAAATATTTTTCTTTTTCTTTCAAAGCATACATATCTTATAATTATATTTAATTCATATAAATCTTAAAAGTATAATTAATGTTTTAATGTTTCAAACAAATTGACCAAAATCTAATCTATTTAACGTATAATAAAAAATGAAATAATTTTTGTTTTCTTTTAAACCATATAAATCCAATAATCAAATTCTCTTCATAAAACACCTAAAATTATAATTAATCTTTTACCGTTTAAAATAAAATGTCCCAAATCATCATAATACTTCAAACTAAGAAATATCTCAACTCACAAATCTGAATTCAACCCATCTCTTACAAGACAATATAAGAGCATTGGAAGTTTATATCAAAACCCATGCAACTATTACGTTGACCTAAAAACCAAATGTACAAACTATGAATGCATAATTATATTAGCACCCCCTCATGAACCACTTTAAATAGCCAAAAAAGTTATATAATATCATAAATATAATGTTCAAATTATTTTCATTGAAAGACAAATTTTATTTGTGTTACATGCAAACCAAAATTAAACCGACTTTAAAATAGTTTATACCTAACTTCACTAGAGAATTAACGACTTCATAAATTTTTACTCACCAACAAGAAGAGGATGTGGACTTTTTGTTATTGACGTCATAAATTGACTTATCATCATCTTATTTATCATGCTTTGTAACAAATTCACTATCTATTGTTTCCATCATACTTATATAGACTTTTTTCACAATTATATAGTTTTCAAATATTAATCTCATTAATTATGCACGAAGTGTTTGTATACTTAACTTTTTCGTTAAGTTTTTCCATTATCTCCTCTAAATTATAATATTAATCATGTCTACCATAACTATTCGTTTATTATTTTGATAATATATCGACAAAATGTTTATTTGAACATACTCCGTGCAAAGCACGGGTCCAGACTAGTGCTTCTAAAAATGAAATTATGGACATCCAAAACTCATAAACCTGATTAGAAGTTCTTAGATAGAATCTATTTATTTTCAAAATTCAAGCCTAATATATCCAATTTGTTAAGATACATGTTACAACTGTATAATTAAAACGTAACCACATGTGATAAGCTAACAACTCATTCATTTGACATGTATCGATAGCTTGGGATGGGTAGTAGAGTGGAGACATTGTGTGGGCAAGAATATGATCCTGGCAAGTAAGAGATGCCAAGGATCCATGCCTAGCGGTCAATGATTCTCCTAACGACAATCGGAATTCGGTTAATGATCAATTACCTATTCTCCGAGAACATCATTCTATTGATAGGGGAACCTGATGACATAGCCTCTACAACTTCATTGTTAATCTAGGCTAATCCCCCATATCTTTGTGTATGCCTGCCATTTTCTTACCTAGAGGCTGGCAAAAATCTGTCCGACCTGATTATCCGTATTTATCCGACTAGGAAAAAATTGGGTAAGGTCCCAAAATTTATATCCGAATTTAAAATTCGGACAAATGGTCGTGTCCGAATTTAACTCCGAGTCGGGTTTGGATTTGGCATTCCGGTTTGGATTGTTCGGATTTTTGAACCATTTTTGGTTCGAACAATCGGATCACCGGGTTTGAAAATCGGACAAATATATTTATCTGTGATTTTGGTCGAAATTCTCCAGAAAATTTTGTAAAAACAACTTCGGAGAACAAGGTTCGGACATTGAAAAATTGGGTTTGGATTCGGTCATACAAAAATTCGTCAAAATGTCCAAAAATCATATCACAAATTCGAACATTCAGACAACCAGGTCCGAACATCGGACATTCGGATCCAGGTCCAGGTTTGACCAAAGTGTCCAATTTATAATCCGAACAGGGTCCCGCTATAAAGTTTTTGTCCAAATGTTCGATTTTCAGGACACAAATAAACCTAGACCCGAATTTTTGCCAGCCCTACTCTAAGTGCAAAGTGTGGCGCTTTTGAGTACATTTACCTTCTCTGCCACTTTTGTCATCAACGTCATGCTCACTTGGGTAGTCATATACAAGCTTTGCCTTGCCTTGCCTAGGGCATCCTTGATGCTTAACTCCTCTTGCAGCCAAATTTGTGTACATAATGGTCAGTGAGAGGTTCAAATATATTGGGATTGGCTTTAGCTAGGTTGCATTTAGCTGGGCTTTGAGATTTCCTTATCTTGTGCATAGCCTCAATAGTTATGCTTGCAAACACAACTTTCAATTCTAAAATGAATTAGACAGAAATTTGGATACAAGATTGAATCTTTGTATTGATTTGAATATATGGGTACAATCTCTATTAAATAAAATGTGTATGATCCTCAGATTCAATCTTCTTGTTGAATTTGAATGAACTTGGTCTTGAGAGAGGGCCTTGAAGGCTTGATCTCAATCAAGGCAAGTCTTTGATGTTTAAGGGAGGACGGCACGTGCTCGTTGCGCTCGATGTGCTTGTTGTCTTCCTCGAAAGAGGGAGTATTTGAGTGTTGGATGGATTCTTCAAATTCTCTAATCTTTTCCAACCTCCTTTTTTTTCCAACCTCTTTTTCCAACCTTTGAACCAAGAGGGGTAGGGTCCTATTTATAGAAAAACTTCCCCCCTTGAAGGTCAAGGTGGGCTTTGACTTAGGTTTCGGGCCTTCAATCGAGCCTCATCCTGGATTGGTTTGACTTAGGAGTCATTCGCTTAACTTTGACTTTGACCTGGGAGTCTGTTGGACGTGAGATGGACACTGACTTGGAAGTTGCCTCGAGCTTTGGCTGGATGTTCACCCTAGAGCCTTTTGATGTTTGACTTGGGAGTCGATTTAGGCCTTGACCTTTGACTTGGTAGTTGACTTAGGCTTTGTCCTTTGACTTTGACTTTGACTTGGTTCCGACTGCACCTTGACTTGGAAGGCGTTCAGGCTTTAGGTTGTGGTTTGACTTGGTAGTCGTTTTTCGGCCCTGGATTTGGGCTTGACTTGAGAGTCTTTTGGGCATGATTAAATTAATTAAAAGGATTGACCTAGTTAATTAATTTGATTTTATTTTGGTATAGCACATAAATATTTTAGGCTTACAAATTGCCCCTTTGATACAAGGTCACGTACAAGACATGTCGTTTGAGCGTGACTGTCGTCTCGACTTTCTTTTATTTTCTATCATTTGTTCACGACAATCGCCTTGAATGAAATTTCAACATACTTTGATTTGCTCTCTTTTTTTTTTTTTTGAAAGTTTGAGCAAATCATAAAATTTTTGTCAAAGAATTGGGGGAACAGAATTGGATCATGGGCATGGTAAAGAGATTCATAAATATCGGCCTAATTGCTACATGCTAAGCTTTGCAACCTTGACGGCCCAGTAGGGAGCCAACCCAGCACCAACTCCTTCTCATTTTTTGCCTCCAACCTGTGTTGGGCTCGGTCTTCCTTTAATCCGAGGCCCGGTCTCATTCTCATTTCCTTTCTTCCCTTTTTTTCGTATGGGGCTGGCCTCGTTTCTTTCTTCTTTTGTTTTGCATGGGCCTGGATTGGTTCCTTTTTTTCGAAGCCCAAAGCCTGGCTCCTTATTTCATTTAAGTAAGGTGTGCCGCTCACATGACTCATTTGGTTCCCTCTCTCCTTCTTCTTTTCTGCTTGGGATGGGCTGATTTTCGTTTCTTTCCCCAAACCAGAGCCCAGCTTGTTTTGGCTTCATTTAAGTAGCACAGGTTCCTCACATGATGCCCAACTCTTTTTCGCTTTCTTTCTTTCAGCAACATACTTCCAGACCTAAAAATCCCGAACCCAGACACTGCTGGTGCTGCTACTGTTCACAGTGGGTACCTTCCCCTTCAAAGCTTAATCCTTGCACCACCATTTTCTGTTCTTGTGGCCGTCAAAGGTACCGAATTTATCAACTTTCCTTTCTCTTTTGTTTTCTTCTTTTTTTTTGGTTGAGTAAAATGCCATACACTGCTTGATTCACTTTTCTTCTTTTCTTTTTGAATTAGCTGAAGGAAGCAACCATTTTTACCGGTCTTAAATGAAAAAAGGTAATGGTTTTGACCCCTTAATATATAATCCATTTTGCCGAGGATTCTTCTCCCATTTCTTTTGTTGATCACACCTTTTAATCCTTCGAACTATCCTTCAGGGCTCTGTTTGCTTTTGTGAGAGGAATACACCTCATTAACCTTATTTTTTATGCTCTTCTGGGTTAGTGTCATGTGGACTGGTCTTGTGAGGTGCAGGTCTCCATCTCTTGTTCACATATGAGCACCTTCTTCATCTGTTTAGCTCTTTTTAGATGATGGAATCGTTTGGGGCAAAAAAAATAGGTTACATATTGGGGTTGAAGGTCTAATAAAAGAGTGCCATTTTGCGTCTTTTATTATTTGAGTTCTCCTATGTTGTCCTTGGCCCACTTCCTTTGAATGTGAAAATCAAGTCCTTTTCTTTTGTGAATTGAGTAGCTTGAATAAATCAAAGTATCCATCTTTAGGAGTAAAGGAATTTTTTTCCCTTTCACGGCCAAGTTATCTATAAAAATAAAGGAGTTTCTTCATGCTCATTTAGTCATAGGTTGCTTGTAACTTGATCTTTTATTGAAATTTGCAATATTGTGCCTTGAAGGGCTTGCCATTTTTTTTTGATGACCATGAGCAATCAAGGTGGTAACTTTGGTTGAAATGAATTCAAAGGAAGCCACTTTATTAGATCGAAAAGTCTTCTCATGCCTGCTTGCGCTCCTTTTGATGATATATGTTGAAAGACTTTCATGCTTACTTGTAGCGTTGGAACGTCATGCTTATTTGTGGTTGCAACGTTATGCTTACTTGTTGAAAGGTGACACTTTTGTCGGCGCAACATCATGCTTGTTGAAATATAGCATTTTTTGTTGCTTCTGCTATTTTTGCTTGCCAAGACCTCTTTTTTTTTTTGGTTACATTTGTGCAGTCACTTATGCAGGTTGGCAAGCCACCTGAAGAACCACTTGTGAAATGGTTTGCTGCTAGGCCTTTTGTGGCCTAGAATGGAAGCCGACATCTCTAAAAGTGGTAAGAAGATTGGAAGAACCACTTGTGAAATGATTTACCGCTAGGTCTTTTAAGGCCTAGAACGGAAAGCTACACGCCTGAAAGTGGTATGAAAACTTGAAGAACCACTTGCGAAATGGTTTACCGCTAAGGCGTAGAACGGAAACCTACACGCCTGAAATTGGTATGAAGACTTGAAGAACCACTTGCGAAATAGTTTGCCGCTAGGTATTTTGAGACCTAGAACAGAAACCTACACGCCTGGAAGTGGTGCGAAGACTTGAAAAACCACTTGCGAACGTGTTTTACTATTAGGCCTTTTAGGGCTTAAAACAGGAACGTACACGCCCAAAAAGTGGTATTAAGGCTTGAAGAACCACTTGCGAATGCATTTTTCCGTTAGGCCTTTTAGGGCCTAAAACGGGACCATACACGCTAAAAGTGCTACAAGTCGTGAGGAGCAGCTTGGCGGCAGAAAGGTGATGTCTTTGATCGCTTTTCTTTCTTGCCGCCCTTTTTTGTGTGTGTGCTGTGTTTGACTGCACTTGATGATTTGCTTACCAAGCTGTCTACGTACTAATGGGCACTTGCAATCCCCAATAAGATCAAGTCATCACGTAGTTCAACAAAACATTTTTTTCATTTGTTTTGCCGTTCACAGTTTATACTCTTGCGGGCCAGGAGTAGTATAAAGATTTTTGTTTGAGTGAAAAATTTATACTCTTGTTTAGGAGTTAGCATTTTCTTGATGTGTGTGAACAATTTAGACTCCTATTTAGGAGCCTTCTCTTTTGAATGTGTGTGAACAGTTTAGACTCCTGTTCGAGAGCCTTTTCTTTTGAATGTGCGTGAACAGTTTAGACTCTTATTCGTGAGCCTTCTCTTTTGAATGTGGGAACAGTTTAGACTCTTGTTTGGGAGCCTTCTCTTTTGAATGTGTGAACAGTTTGGGCTCTTGTTTAAGAATTTTCTTTTTTGAATGTGTGTACAGTTTAAGCTCTTGCTCAGGAGTCTTCTTTTTTGGGTGTGTCTTTTTTTGTGGTGAATAGTTCTGGCTCTTGCTCAAGAGCCGGCCCAACATTTCCTCAAGGGAAGTAGCGCTTCAAGAACTTGTCATTCATTGGTCTGACTCGAAACCCTCGTCCATCTACTATCTTGTAGGCACCATTTGAGTATACCTCACAGACAACATAACGTCCTTCCCATTTCAGAGCGCATTTGCTTCCTGTCCTGTGGGTCATGATGATTGGCCTCTTCAGTGCAAGCACCTGATCTCCAACTTGGAACGAATGCGGTTGCACTTTTTTGTTGAATGCTCGAGCTAGGCGAGCCTGATAGCATTCTAACTTCTGCTGGGCTTGGAGTCTTTTCTCATCGAGGGCGTCCAATTCTACTAAGCAAAGTTGGTGGTTTTCATCCTCATTGAAACCCTCTTGTATAACAATGCGCAATGAAGGGATTTGAATTTCCAGCAGTAGGACGACTTTTACTCTGTACACTAAAGCATAAGGGGTTGACTGTGTTGGCGTCCTATATGTGGTTTGGTACGCCCAAGGAGCATCTCCCAACCTCTCATGCCAATCTCTTTTAGGAGGGACACTTAATTCTTCATTTGTCTCATCATTGTCAGATTGGGAACATGAGGTCGTGTAGACGGCCACACAATCAAAGAATCTAACTCATCAACCTCTTGCACTGTGACGTGTCTAGCTTCGACTATTTCATCTAAATTTAGAATGATTCTTCCTTCCCTAGGCAATCGTATGATGCGCTCCTTGAATGTAATGCACTTTTTAAGAGCGTGACTAACTATTCTATGATACAAATAGTATTTGGGGTGGGTGGTCCTCCCAACTTCCTCTGGGCGCTTTGGCTCAAGCAATTCGATGACACCTTTCTCAAGCAAATCATCCAACATGCCTGATAGATCTGAGTCAGGAAATAGGTACTTCCTTCCTGAAGCTCCTTTAGTGTGGGATGCTTCTTTATCACATCCTTGAGTGAGGGCTTCTTCTTATGCCCTAATGTAGACTTTCTCATAATTCGAATTAGCTGGCTTGTGGAGGTGGACATTGCTTCTTTGGTCATGTTCTTGGAGAAGTTCACGTTCTTCTTGGACTCAGCTTTTTCCTTCTTTGATTCAGTAGAATAGAAAAAGTTATCACGACAGCTAGCTATTGTCACCTCCATGCCATGTGCTTTGGTAGCCAATTCTTGGAAAGTCCTGGGTCTGCTCATTTGCAGGACGTACAACAAATCCCATTGCATGCATTGGGTGCACATTTCAACCGCAGAAGCTTCAAATAATCGATATTTGCACTTGAGGCTAAGGGCGTGCCAGTGGTTGATGTAGTCAAGAGCTGGCTCATTTTTCCACTGTTTTGCATTTGTCAGCTCAATCATATTGACAGTGCGCTGAGTACTGTAGAACCCGTTGAGGAACTTATGTTCCATTTGTTCCCAACTGGCGATGGACTCAGGCTCTAAGTTGGTATACCAGTCAAAGGCAATGCCTTTAAATGTCCTGACGAAGTGCTTCACCATGAGGTTGTCGTTAGTCCCAACGTTGTTGCATGTCTTAATGAAGTGTGCAACATGCTGTTCTGGGTTACCTTTCCCATCAAACTATTGGAATTTAGGGGGTTGGTAACCGTGGGGCATGTGGAGAGCATCAACCCCATTAGTATAAGACTTGGTGTATAGGTGAGTTCTGTGCAAACCTTCACCTAGCTGCACCTTGACAACATTTGCTATCTAGTCTTGGATTTGCTCAATAGTCATTGATCTAGAGGACTTGACATTTTTAGGTATAATGCCTTTTTTTGGTTGTTTCTCATTGTCAGAAGCCTTAGTGTAGATGGACACTTTTTCTGAGTCCTCACTTTCTGAGTCCTTTGCAGAAGATTGAGCTAGCCGTTTTTCTAACTTTTTGGTTAACTTAGCAATCTATTCTTCTTGAAGCTTGATGCGCTCTTCCTTTTCTGCGCTCCCCCTGGTGAGTTTTTCTAGGATGACCTTCATGTTAGCCATCTCCTTTTCCAGAGTGGTTGTGCCTATCATCATGGCTGGCATGACAACAGTTTTGGAGGACTCAGCTTCAGTCTCTGACAAGTGCGTTCCCTTTGGTGAGGGCAAAGAAGAGTTACTGCTATAGTAGTCTTTAACCTCGCAGATTGGAGATTAAAGCTGGAGGTTTTGAATTTCACCCATCCAAGAGGGTGCCTTTTATTGCTTCCCCAAGCCTTGGAGTTTGGATGGGGGCGACACTGTTGTCCTAGTGGTGGTCAGCGCAGCAGCTTTTTCCATACTCCTTGTCTCCATTGTGTGAGCTCTCCTGCTAGAAGTGACGCTCGCTTCACAGGATCTACAAGACAGAGATCCTGTGCTCTTCTTCTTCAAAGCTTGTGTGGCAACGTTCTTCGTGGCCATGTCTTCTTGGAAGATGATGTTCTTGCGACTTGAAAGTCTTGGTCTTTAGGAGAAAGAGATGAGAGGTAGAGACGTCCCACCGAGCGCGCCAAGTTTGTAAACAGAAATTTCAAGTCTAAAATGAATTAGACAGGAATTTGGATACAAAATTGAATCTTTGTATTGATTTGAATGTGTGGGTACAATCTCTATTGAATACGATGTGTACGACTATCTGATTCGATCTCCTTGTTGAATTTGAATGAACTTGGGCTTGAGAGAAGGCCTTGAAGGCTTGATCTCAATCAAGGAAAGTCTTTGATCTTCAAGGGAGGACGGCACGCGTCCGTCGCACTCGATGTGCTTGTTGTCTTCCTTAAAAGAGGGAGTATTTGAGTGTTCGACGGATTCTTCAAATTCTCCAATCTTTTCCAACCTCTTTTTCCAACCTTTGAAGCAAGGGGGTACGGTCCTATTTACAGGAAAACTCCCTCCTCCCCCTTGAAGGTTAAGGTGGGTTTTGACTTGGGTTTCGGGCCTTCAATCGGGCCTCATTCTGGATTGCTTTGACTTAGGAGTAGTTCGCTTGACTTTGACTTTGACTTTGACTTAGGAGTCTCTTAGACTTGAGCTGGTTATTGACGTGGAAGTCGCCTCAAGTTTTGACTAAATGCTGGCCTGAGAGTCGTTTGATGTTTGACTTGGGAGTCGATGTAGGCCTTAACTGTTGACTTGGTAGTCAACTTATTCTTTGACCCTTGACTCTGACTTGGACTTGGTTCCGACCGCTCCTTAACTTGGAAGTCGTTCGGGCTTTAGGTTGTGGTTTAACTTGGTAATCGTTTCTTGGCCCTAGATTTGGGCTTGACTTGAGAGTCTTTTGGGCCTAATTAAATTAATTAAAAGGGTTGACGAAGTCAATTAATTTGATTTTATTTTGGTACAACATGTAAATATTTTAACGCTACAATGCTATCTCTAGACACTTGGTACTACCAAATTCTAGTGTTCATTACTGGTTTGCTAGAGAATGCCAAAATTGCCTAGACTCTCTCTCCAGTAGGTGAGCTCTATATGTGGGGATGACCCACCTTTTAAAAAGGAATTGTGTGTTCAAATCTTACAAGAGGCATGGGTGAATTTTCCTTTCCCATATTCCTCTTTCCTTCTCTTATGACTTCTGTCAACTAAGATGTTTGATAAATGCTTAATGTACACATCATTTTAGGGCTATTTTGCCACATTTTTAGGAGAATTATGTGCTTTAAGTCATAATCTATGCTTCTATTCTCAATTTATGCTTGTGTGTGGTTGTTTGATGTGTTTTGCAAGATTTTACGCCTTTTTACCCAGTATTTCATCCTTATTAGATGTATTTTGACCTCCCCCATGGACACCCATGTGATGCTATGCTCGTGGAGCAAGAAAAGACCAGAGAATCAATTCCAGCCAAGACCACGGTATGACCGTGGTACCTGCCACGAATAGTGGTGAGGTGTGAAATTATTGTCTCTTCGTCTTCCTTTGGTTGTGTGGCTGGAATGATCCAAACTTTTCTATGAAAAGGCGTTGGTTAGCAGCAATGGAGAAGGAGATAGTATAGCATAGTCCATTTTCTTTCTCAAATTGTGTTCTTTTTAGTTAAGATTCTTAGTTTGATTATTGTTTTAGTGAGAAATCTTGAGTGTGTGTGTTTGATTTTGAGGTGGTTTGAAGCCCTTGGTTGAAGGGCTATCTCAGCCAAGCTCTTCCTCTTAGATTTCGTCAAAATGTTGGTTAGTTGTTTAATCATTAATCATATGTGAGTAGTTTATTTTGTCTTGGGATTTAGTAGCTTATGAAAGTGTAGTTAGATCATATTTTAATCTATAGAATTGTGCTTATTTCATGATTGGTTTGATTTCGTTATATTAAGTGATTATCATTATCATATTGTGAGTGGATTTTTGCCCAAAGTTTGCTTGCAAACTTGAAACAATTGAGTAAAAAACTGAAAGGTGACATTTGATTGTTAGACTACTTGATAAAACCTGACATAGCGTCGTATCGAAAGAGAGATTTGCATGTTAGCAGGACTAGAGTGTAATAAAAGATATTCAACTTGGATTAAGATAAATTAGCTTGAAAGAATGACTTTTGCTTAGTTTAGGAAAATTTGGTTGATTTTGAAAGAAAATACTAAATTTTTCTAGAGATTGCAGTTCCTCGAGATTAACCGATTAGAGAAAAGAACATGCTTATCATTTTGATCCAATTAACTTTTGTAACTACATGAATTCCTAGGCATTTTTCCCTTAATTGATTTAAAACTAGTGAATTAGAAGTTGTTAAATCGAAACCCCTTGAATTAGGATTTTACTTAGCATATTTTGATAAACAAAACTCGATAGATTACATTGGTCAATAAAGAGCGATCTTTTTATCTATATTATGACTACCTATGCGTGGCAGAGGTCAAGTTTTTGGCGCTGTCACCGGGGACTCAATCTGTTAGCTATTGAGTTAGTCTCACGAAGGTGACTAAGTATTTTATTTCTTTTACTTTTATTTTCTTTTATTTTCTTGTTTTATTTCGCTAGTAGTGTTGGTGATAGTGCTTGCAGGAATTTTTCCCATTTATGCGAAGTCCAATTTTGTACGAATCCGATCCCAAGATTGAAAGGACTTTCCGCTTAAGGAGGAAGAAGCCAAGGATTGATGAACAAAGATGCGAGGCAAGAAGGAATCCCACAAACATGGCGGGAGAAGGAGGTGACCAAAGAAGGACACTTCAAAATTTCGTTACCCCTGGAGTCTGACAGATTGTTGATAAGTGCTTAATGTGTATATCATTTGAGGGTCATTTTTCCACATTTTTAGGAGAATTATGTGCTTTATGCTATGATTTATACTCTTATTCTCGATTTATGCTTGGGTATGGCTGTTTGATGTATTTTGCAGGATTTTAGGCCTTTCTACCCAGCATTTGACCCTAGATAAGTATATTTTGACTCACCATGGATGCCCCTAAGTTGCCATACTCGTGGAGCAAGAAAAGAACAGAAGAATGATGAGCCAGAGAGCACCATGGTCTGCCCATGGTGAATGCCACAGACCGTGGTGGAAGCATGACTGCTAATCTCTTCGTTTTCCCTCATCGTGTGGCTGAGGTTGATTGGGTTTTCCTATAAATAGGGCGTTCCACAGCAGCAAAAAACAGACCAACATCCCATCATACCATTCTCCATATCATTGTACTTAGGATTAGAGTTTAGATTAGATGAGAGAGAGAGAGAGAGAGAGAGAGAGAGAGAGAGAGAGAG
>JACYFF010010365.1:93652203-93760085 GCA_017589665.1 Selenicereus undatus | reverse complement strand
TCTATCTATCTATCTATCTATCTATCTATCTATCTATCTATCTATCTATCTTAATATTAGTAAAATTAAGTTATCTTATGGTTTAGTGTCTTAAGTAGATTATTTAGTAGAATATATTTTTATTTAATTTTAGTATTATTAGATGATCATCAATCTATAGTAACATATTTAGTGTATGCTTAATATAATCATATTCATTGTGTAAATTAACAAAAATTGGGACATTTGTTTTAGAAGATGAATTTCGAAGTATGATTAAAACTAGTTTAAGAAAAAAATTGCATGTAATTATTATATTATCCTTTAAATATGAATACAATAGTGTTTACATTTTCTCAATCTATAAACATATAATTAACAACTTAGATACATGGAATTACATATTATAATTTTATAATACTTTACATGCACATCATTTTTCGGAAAAGAATAAAGCATTTGAGAATTTGATAAAGAACAATAAATCTAATTCATATGAAAGTTTCTATTAAAGTTAACCTGAATTTGAGCATTGTATAGGTTTACAATGATTACCTTTCCAACATCAAGAAAGGGTATGCCTGCTATAATACCCGGTTCCTACAAACAAAGGGGGAGTTTCTTATTTTCAATAAATAATTTTAATACTCCTCATGAAGACTCCTTTGTTAACCTTGTTGAAGCTCACAATGTGTTTATTAATATGTTTTGATGAAAGATACAAAGAGATTAATCAATTGGTATATTCTTCATATTATATTTGAATTACCTTAATATTTATATTGTTTAAATATGTTGTGATTCTAAGTGGATATTGGCATGCTGGTGCCTTTTGCTTAATTGATTTGATATAAGTTGTCACAACATCTTAGGATGATTTAAAATTCAAATTTGAATATGTCATCTTTATGATATTATATTTGGTGTTCCAAATTTGGTTATGAGATTGTGATGCTATATTTATCAAGTGTCGAGATTTGCTCAAAATATGATATTATCTTTTGATGTAATATTTTGAAAGATTGTGCTGCAAAATAAATTAGTTTCTAGATGATTCTCTCAGTCAAGATCTTTTGCAAGAAATAAGGAAATTAGTTATAGATCAAAAGGAAAAAGTTAAGTAGAACTGCGAATTTCAAGGGCTTGAAAGACAGGGTTCAAGGCATTGAATCGATAAGGAAGATTGACTTTCTTTGATTGATCCAACAGTCACTTACCAAATGCTCCTTCAAACTCTCCAACATCTGTTGACTATAAAATAAGAGGAATTTGCAACTGGAAGAGACACAAGAACAAGCACAAACGACAATACTCACTTGTATACATTGAGCCTTAATTTGCTATTCATTCAATTAAGTTGCATTGTTGAAAGTTGTAGTTGGGTGGGATTATGGGGTTCAAGGGTCAACTCTACCAAGCCATGTTGAAGGTGTCAACTTATGACTTGGAACTTAGAGCAAGTGTACTCTAGAGTTGTAACTATCCCTCCTAATAAAATTGGGTTAATCCTAGAGTTAGGAAACTCTAGGCGGGGACTAAGCTTGGTTGAGGCTAACCCGTTAAAAAACTACTCGTGTCTTGTCCATTTTTACTTTCGGCATTTTTATTTTGACTTTGATAATCACCATATTCACCCCCTCTAGGGTGATTCAATAGCCTTTGAGTTTTCATCCTTTTTGACCGTTTGTTGACTACGTAAACCGAACATTAGTCCTCTCTATTTAGTAATGCCTTTTCAGAGCACAATCATGTAACTTTCAGATCTCTTAGTCAAGGAGAAAGTGAGGCAAGAGACCGCAAACAGGAAATTTGTCTATGAGGAACCCTAAGGTAGGCACACCAAATTACAATATATCTTGATCATGTTCCAATCTTTTAATCATGATAATATCAATAAATAAAATAATAAATGTCTTGTTGCAAGACACTAAAAAAGTGTCTTGTTTTCATTTAAAATGTATATTATTACGCATTAAATTGGAAAAAATGATATGATTGAATAGTGGAACGATGACAAAACTTACAAATTGTGTAAAATTATCCCTTTAGACATAATTTTTCACATTTACAAAATTAGACATATAATATAGCTTCGCAAATAGAGTTGATCTGGTTAGAGTGTCAACTTTTATTTGTTGGCATAGCCGATGAATATTAAAGTATTACAACTCCTAATAAGTTGTAATTATTAAAAATTTGGTGATTCTAAATCATAAAACACATTAATATAAGTTAAGGCAAGACATTTAAGAGTGTCTTACGGCAGGACACGTATCATCACCTTATCAATAATTGCTATGCTCTGATTGTGATAACTTTGAACTCTTTTTCAATTCTGGGAGCCCAACTTATTCTATAATTAGCTTCCAAAAGTCATGATAATGTTTGTAGTATTTGTTAAATTCTTGCCGTCATTATGGACTACGACCCTGTTCTTTTTGTATGTCATTTTAGATTTACCAATCTCAACTCACTTCAACCTACTTTAACCCACTTCAACCAACCTCAACCCATCTGGAAAAAAAAAATACCAATCTCAACTCACTTCAACCCACTTCAACAAACCTCAACTTACCTTAACCCACTTCAACCAACTTCAACCAACTTCAACCCACCCCTTCATAAATTTAATAGTTTGTAAAGTGTCATGTGAGATTTAATTATTTTTGCAAAGTAGTATGATTTGAAAATGGTAAAAATTTATAAGTAACTTGGGGTAGGTAAAGGGGTTAAGCAGATTAAGGTAGATTGAAGTAGGTTGAGGTGAGTTGAAGTACATTGAAGTGGATTGAATTTTATTGATGTGATAAATTAAACTTGGTTAAACTAATGAAAGGAGCTTGAAGTGGGATGAGGTTGGTATTTTTGAACTGACTAGATACGATTTCATTTTGTTGATTATCATGATGCATCAGGCAGTATTGATTAGATATAATTCCATTTTAAATTTCAAATTATCATCATCATATTTTGCTGTCACACGTTTTTCAAATTACATCATATTTTTATTATTTTCCACAACCTGTTTTTTCGTATTTTATAAAATTAGAAAAAAGCTAATGTTATATTTTCAACCAACTCCTACATTTAAAAATTAACAAAAAATCTATATTGCTGATATATTTTGTAACACTTACGATCATACTATTTTCTTTTATTACATCTGAATTTTTCGAATACGGGCCTGTTATTGTTGTCAGTAAATTGGGGCGGGTAAAAGGGTGAGGTGGGTTGAAGTAGGTTGAGGTTAGTTGAAGTAGGTTGAATTTTTTTAATGTCATAAATTGAACTTTAGTTGATAGTGGAAGTGGGTTGAAGTGGGTTTAGGTTGGTATTTTTAAATTTACCCATTAAAAAAAAGGCACGTATATAAAAAGTTGTCATCAATAAATTTTGTAACCCAAATCGTTAAAAATAATTGATAAGTTGTGTCGGCCTCCAACTTCCAGAAAAATAGTCACAAAATTGTGAAATTACCATTCAGCGAAAAAATGAACTAAAAATTACAATAAATTCATAAATTATCGCACATAATTACATTCTCATTATTTTAACCTATTTCAACCCACCACAAAAAAAAAATATACCAACTTCAACCTACTTCAACCAACATCAACCCACTTCAACCCACCTCAAAAAAAAATAAAAAAATACCAACTTCAACCCACCTTAATCTACCTCAACCAACCTCAACCCACTTCAACCTTTTACCCACCCCCATTTACCCATGAAAAAAACAGGCCCTACATGTGTCTTCATTTTGTGGTTAATTCCTTTTGGCTTTGATGCATTTGTTGCTTTCCTCAGCACCCTCACAATTATTCAACTTCAAACTCCTATCTTAATTGTGGGTTCCATTCCTTTATAGTGTACTTATTCTATATTTTAATGACTTATATGGCAATTGCTATTTTACTTTAATGGTGGATTACAATGCTTTGACAATGCCTTTGCTAAATAAACTTGATTACTTGTTTAAATCTTTATTTAATGCTCATGTCTCCAAACCTTGAGTGATGTTACTTCCAAACCTCAGTTTGGAAAGCTATCGTTGCTTTCAAATTAATCAGTCAACCCAAAGACTAAAATTGTTTACGTCGTACCTGAAAGAAAAGCTAATGTTTGATTCATGATATAATTTCTTTTCAATCCTAGCTGTTTAAACTCCATTGTCTTGAACTTCTTTTCAATGACTCTAGAGTGATGGCCTATGTTTTGTACTTCTATATATCTTCCTTCTCAAGAGACTAATTAGCTATTGGGTTTTTACATCTAGTCGTAGCTAGGCTTTGTATGTATAAGTTACTATTATTAATGGAGGTCTTAAGGAGATTTTAGGAGCACATGTTTTGGTCACTTTTTCATTCTGACTTGTGAGTGTAGATGTTAATTCCTAGACCTGATGTGTATTATAGGCACCTAGGTCATTGGAATATTTCAGTCGGATTAGCGTTTTATGTAAGTGGTGCAATACCCCTTTAGTATTTCAAGCCCAAAATATTATTTATTAATCCCTCTTATAACTTAAGTTTGTTAGTCGGGTTGGCATGGTTCCGAATCAAATTGTATTTGGATGTAGATTGAAAAGGTTTGATTTTGCTATGTTTTTATCTTTGTGGTTGCAAATAATTATTTGAATGTCAATCTTACTAATATGTTCATTATATTTGGACTCATATCGAACAAGTATGATTTTGTTATGTTTTGGACACTATATTTGCAAAGTAGCCCCTTCTTGAATGGTACAATTTTACTAAGCTGATTGATATTGCGATTTTATCGTTTGAAGTATTAGGCTTTAATTCCCCTATGATTTATCACTTGTTTTTTATCGCTATTTTTCTATTTATTGCTATTTGTTAACGTAATTGACTAGGTATCACTTTGTATGATTTTGAGATATCGGTTTTGTTTGGGGGTATGTCTTCTGCCTTATCTAGTGGAGATATGCATAGGACTTGTCGACCACCTTTTAGCATAAGTACTATTCTGTATTGTGATTCTAATATGTTTATCGGTGATCTGTTGGACCCCTCTGTTATGTGATATCAATTATGACAATCTAATTTTGTAACTCTTTGTTGCCTATGCCACTGAGCGAATAGTGGCCTTAGCCCCAAAACTACTATTTTGACATATCTATTTTGATGGTGATGCAATTTCTTATATATGTAAATTTTGAATAAGCTTGTAAGATATATCTGTTTTGCAAAAACACAGTCAGAATTTATTAATATGATGTCACTGTTATGAATGACCTAGCTCATGTTTTACTCACATGCCTAACCAAGCTAAAGGAGTGTTATGCTACTTACTAGACTCTCAAGCTCGTCCCTTTATCTTCGTATTTTTTTCAGGTGATAATTCAATTAGTGTATGAGTTAGAAAGTGGAGATCAGTGGTTGTTGAGGTTGTTGTGGATCTTAGTAGCATGGTTTGTTATCTAATTGACTAGTACTACATATATTTTGCATTATGAGTTTGGACCTTGTCGAGTTACAGAAGTATTTTCGGGATGTTAGGCATTTGAATTTCCATTTGTTAGAATGCCTTGAATCTATTTTCTTTAGCCCTCTTCTTAGACTATGTATTGCTTATCTCTGTATTCCTTCATCATCAATAAAACTATTCCTCTCTTCTGCCTGTGGACGTAGCTAACACATTGTTAGTAAACCACATTAAATTTGTGTGTAATTGTCAATTTGTTCATACTTTCTCGCATCCGTTATAACACCTTTGATTCATAGTCCATTTTTTTTGTTATGGTTAGTGTGAACTCCAGCGTCATTCTCTATTAGAGTAATAAGATTTATCTGTGGTCTTAATAGTTCCTTTGATCTTTTGAGCATTGCATACTTGTGGTATTCCAAGTACTATAGGTGTGCGGTGTATGTTATTCCCTGATTCAAGGAGTGATCCCTACTAAAAGGCATACCATAAAAGAAAGCATACAAGGAACTTCATTTGTTAATGTGATTGACATACATTGTAAGGGTAAGCAATGAACTAGGTGCAAGGCAACCGAAGCCTGCATAGCTTTTAGTTGTGTTGGTGACAAGATTCTCCTTCTCGATTGCTCTATTCTTTGCCATCCTTGTGCTCATTTTCCACCATTATCTTAGCTACATCTGTAGTGAAGGAACTGAAGTTTCTAACGTTGTCGCCAATAGGACTGTTCATCGGTCCTGGATTGGACCGGGTCGGATCGGACCGAAGACCAATTGAGGATCAATCTGAGAATAGAGGACCGGACTGGTCTAAAATTGGTCCGGACCGAACCGAACCGAACCAGGGAGAATCCCACCAGACATATTTGGACCAAGTCTCCAAGGCCCAAATACATCATATTGAAATATTATAGGTTTTAGTTAGAAAGGCATAATATTAAATTCACCCAAATTGAATAGAGTTGGACCTAACAAATTTTATTACAATTAAATAATACATAAACGATTGAGGGGATATAGATGATCACATGATGGGATCCTGTATATCTATGGGGTGCTTGGTGGGGAGTTGGTAATTGAAAGACCAAAAAAGCAGCAGCAATATATATACATAATTATAATGCAAGTGATCGATCAAAACCAAATAGTTAAGGGATGACACTGATGGTTCAAGGAATAATGAGATCGAGGGAGCTGTGGTTATGGAGGCCCAGACCTCATAATGGAAATGAGAAGGACAATCAGAGTAGGAGTAGAAGGGTCATTAATAAGCAACAACAACACATACCGGAAGCGATAGCCAAAGGTGGCTGTGGAAACCATCAGATGACTGGGACTGGAAGCAAGGGTCGCCAAAGACGATCAGGAGAGTGCGAGGTAAAATCTGAAGACTGAAATTAAAAACTCAAAATTGAACAAAGACCCTAAATTTAATAAGTTCACGGTCCGGTCTACTAGTCCACCCGGTCTGGACCCGGATCGGACCGAAGATCGAAACTGAAAAAAGATAGGACCGAGGACCAAACTGACTTAACGCGGTCCGGTCCGACCTAGGTCGGTTATTGGTCCGGTTTGAGTCCGGGCTGAACAATGAATAGTCCAAGTCGCCAGTCCCTCTCCCTTCCTTGCCTCCATCCTTCTCAATGGCATCAACCTATTTTATCTGGTAGCTCTATCTTTATGATCTCTATTTAAAATTTCCTCTGTTTGTTGTAACTTGTGGGGGACTGTATGCGTTAAATCAACTCAAGCCTTATTATATGGATTGACTTTTTATACAAAATCATACTTGACTTGATTCCTTCATTGCAAATAAGGCGCAAAGGTCAATATATGGAGATTTGAATTCAAGTCTCTAATAACAACTTTGAAAGACTTCATTAGTTGAACAAATCGATATCCACACTTGACTGGAAATTTGAAATAGATGAATACTACTTTTCATCTTTAGATTTAGAATTTTACTAAGATGTCATAAATTTACCGTGAAAAATATATTATATAAGTAATATAATATATAATATTAAAAAAATAAAAATAAGAAGTAATTTAGGGAAAAATAATTGTTATTACATATAGAACCTAATAAAATTGACAAAATGTTCTCTTCCAAATTTCTTGAACGCACAACTTGATGTATTGTAAATCATAAAGAAACAGGAAACAAGTTTCTTCATGATGATGGGGATTTGATAGAGAATGGGTTCAAAAGTCATTGTAAACTTGGCAATAAACCAATTAAAACCCCTTATTTCTTTTTCATTCTTTGACGGTGGCAATTCTGTTGATCTTGGATGGGTTCGTTTCGATCATTGTTAAGGAAAGACAATATTTTGTGATATATATTTGTATTATTTATCCCTATTTCTGTATTATTAGTTTCCTAAGTCCAGTAGTATTCAAACACTTGTAATATATGTTCAATAGGTTAGGTTAAGGAGTCTGGCTCATGTTTTTGGGATATATAAGGCAGCCATGTAACTCAGAGCAGGGCAGGAGAGATTTATGAGCAATAAACCAAAGCTATTCTCTTCCTTCAAACTATAAACATTGTTAAGTTTATCATGGTATCAGAGCCAACAACAAAACTCGTGCTTTGAACGTGATTAAAACATGGGCGACGGTGGAAAGAAGAAGTTCATAATTGAACCACATTCACCTTATTTTCTTCATCCTTCCGAAGGACCCGGGGTCCTAATAACTGCCGTAGTATTTGATGGACAAAACTACGATATGTGGGAAAGAGCTGTCCGAACAGCCCTAAAAGCGAAAAACAAACTGGGCTTCATCGATGGATCGCTTACACGTCCAGCGGCGACAGGCGGTGACGAATTCTCGGAATGCCATGCATGGGACATGGTTAACTCGATGTTGTGCTCATGGATGCTCAACATCATTGACCCAAAACTCCGAATGAGTGTAGCATATTCGGAAACGCCAAAAACCATGTGGGACGATTTGAAGAAAAGGTATGGAATGGCTAACACACCCAAACTCCATTAGCTAAAGGCTAACCTGGCAAATTGCAAACAAGGTGGCTTGAGTGTTGGGGATTTCTATTCCCAGTTGGTGAAGTTGTGGACTGAATTCAATAATCTAGTGAAAGTACCAGTTTGCACATGTAAGGGATGCGATTGTGGAGCAGCAAAGAAAATCATGGCTATGCACGAAGAAGACAAAACTCACCAATTCCTAATGGGTCTAGACGATGAGATATATTCGTCAATCCAAAGTCAAATACTGGCACTCGACCCTCTTCCGCCTCTCGACCGGATTTTTAATCTGATTCAACAAGAAGAACATCATCGACAAGCTATGGTGTCTCGTGATATTTGGAACGACACAGCCATGGCTTTTGCTGCGAGAGAACACACGGGCATAGTAGAAAAGGGCAATTGCCGAATTTGTGGACGCTATGGGCACGAGGTAATGGCATGCTACGAGGTTATTGGGTATCCTCCAGGATGGGGACCCCGCGGATGTGGCCGTGGATCTCGTGGCGGTCGAGGTGGAGGTCGCGGCAGAGGACGAGAGAGTGCAGCGACCGTGACATGCCATGAAGATGAGGGAAACCCAGATTTGCTGACGGGATTCCGAACTGCAAGCAACACTGGGCACGGCCCAGTTACAGGTCCAGGAGCCGCAGCCAGCAGCAGCCCAGGTTTCAATCCCGGGCCTGTCCGCCAAACAAGTCCAGAGGCTTTGAAGCCTTATCGATACGCCTAAAGCCCGGTATGAGAGGTTGTCAGGTAACATATCCTGGATGCTCGATAGCGGAGCATCATGTCACATGGTCGGGGACATATCAATTATGAGTAACCTAGAAAAAATATCCCCCGTTGTTGTTACACTTCCTAACGGAGCATACACCATAGCCTAGGAACGCGGCTCGGTCACTTTAGACAGTGGGATAAAATTGAACCATGTTCTATTTGTTGCCAAGTTGAATTGCAATCTTGTATCAGTTTTCAAGTTATGCAAAGAATTAAACTACGCAGTGACATTTTTTGATGATTGTTGTGTGATACAGGACCACACTTTGAGGACTCTGATTGGAGCGGGTGAGCAAACGAATGGGGTCTACTACTACAAACGGTCAAGAATGGTCAACGCAGTGCACACGGGGTGTTTGTGGCACAAAAGACTTGGGCATCTGTCAAGTGACGTACTAGCTTATCTTCCAAGTAGATTAGGAGTAGTTGATAATACAAATACAAAAGGAGATGTTTGTGAAATTTGTGTTCAAGCTAAGCAAACCCGTGGCAAATTTCCTGTTAGTCACAATAATGGAAAAGAAATTTTTGATTTAATCCACTGTGACATTTGGGGCCCCTATCGTACTACATCTTTGTGTGGTGCTCACTACTTTCTTAGCATTGTTGATGATGCGAGTAGAGGCACTTGGGTTTATTTGATGAAGGATCGAAGTGAAGTTGGCAAGCTCTTGAGAGGGTTTATTGCCATGGTTAAAAACCAATTCCATAAAACTGTGAAAGTGGTTAGAAGCGATAACGGCACAGAATTTACTTCGGGGCCAATGCAATTCTTTTATTATGAAAATGGCATTTCGCATGAAAGCTCTTGTGTGGACACGCCTCAACAAAATGGTCGGGTCGAGCGGAAGCATCGTCACATCCTAAATGTGGCACGGGCCTTGTGATTCCAGGCAAACCTTCCTACACAATATTGGGGGGAATGTGTTCTCACGACCGCCTATTTAATCAACCGGACGCCAACCAAACTTCTAAAAGGCAGAACTCCTTATGAGATCATCTACAAAACCCAACCCTCTTATGACTAGATTCGAGTGTTTGGGGTTCTATGTTACGCACGCAACAATCCAAGAGTGAAAGACTACTTCTTGGGACAAGAAGTAGACGGTGCATATTCATTGGGTACCCCTTTGGATAAAAGGGTTGGAAGGTTCAAGACTTGGACACACAAGAGGTCTTTGTGAGTCGGGATGTGATATTCTGTGAAAACGAATATCCCTTCCCTTTGACTTCTGCAGCAAATAGCAACCGGGGTCAAATGGAGCAGCCCACGACAGTGGTGATTGATTTTGGGCCTCCAAGCATTGCAGAGAATGCTGGTGACTCGAATGCCCCGCCCATCGGAAGAGACAGTGACGAATTGGGCCCTTTCCAGCACGACATCAGGGAGCCCGCACGCGATACTGGGCCTGAGCGTGAATTGGAGTCCGTTCAGCACCATGTAGCATGCCGTGAAGACAGGGGGAGATCTAGACCGGTCATTCCTCACGGTCTAGGCACAACCCCAGCAGCGGGTGTCCAACAAACAGGCCCCGAATGCTGCCCCTCACACTTGGACGTCCCCCCCACATGGGCCTTAAAAGACAGCAACTAGACAGAGCCCATTCGAGTGACTGCCTGGCTTTCGATCACAGCCCATTACCAGCTACTGCTCGCGGTGACTGTCTCAGCCCGCAACCATCAGCCCAGCCTTCTGATCCGCCTCATATGCGAACCACACGACACCGCAAAACGCCTGCTCATCTAGATGATTATGTGTGTTACAATGCATTGACCATGGAGACCTCTTCGCTTGCTCATCTTCTTCAAAAAGATGCCTCAGGTACTCCTTATCCCATAACAAATTATGTCACATCTGCTAATTTTTCTGTTTCGCATCAGCGTTTCTTAGGGGCTATTACTAAGGTGACAGAACCTAAACATTACTATGAAGCTGTGAAAGATCCGAGGTGGAGAGATGCTATGAAGGCAGAAATACAGGCACTAGAAAAGAATGAAACATGGAGTCTACAAGATCTACCCCATAACAAGAAACCCATTAGCTGCAAGTGGGTATATCGAGTCAAGTATAAGTCTGATGGTACTATTGAACGCTTCAAGGCACGCTTAGTTATTCGTGGCGATCACCAAGTAGAGGGCTTTGACTACAACGAGACATTCGCTCCAGTGGCCAAGATGACTAGCGTTCGTTGCTTTCTCACTATTGCAATTAGCAAGGGGTGGGAACTTCACCAGCTTGATGTGAACAACGCTTTTCTTCATGGTGATCTTAAGGAAGAAGTGTACATGACTCTACCTCCTGGGTTCACCTGTAGCACTCCTAATAAGGTTTGCAAGCTTCGGAAATCTCTCTATGGGCTGCGCCAGGCTCCTCGACAGTGGTTCGCCAAATTGTCCTCCAAACTTCGTGTGTATGGATTCAGCCATTCATATGCTGATTACTCACTCTTCACCTATCACAAAGGGGATGTGTTTATGGCTCTTCTTGTCTATGTGGATGATATTGTTTTAGCTGGGAATGATCCACACGCCTGCACTGCTTGTAAGGCGTATCTCCACGATTGTTTCAGTATTAAGGATCTTGGGGCTTTGAAATATTTTCTTGGTATTGAAATAGCTCGCGGCCCTCAGGGTCTCTTTCTCAGCCAACGCAAGTATGCACTTGAAGTCATAGATGAATGTGGACTCTTAGGGGCAAAACCCAGTGATTTCCCGATGGAAGAAAATCATAAGCTCGCTTTGGCCGCAGGTACTTCTTTGTCGGATGCTGGGCGTTATTGTCGCCTTGTGGGACGTCTTATTTACCTGACTATCACTCGACTAGATCTTTGCTATGCCGTTCATATCCTATCACAATTCATGCAGCACCCACGAGAGGAACATATGATTGCCGCCTGTCGTGTCCTTCGCTATATAAAAGGAACCTGTGACTATGGAATTTTCTTCCCCGATGCAATGATCTCACGCTCTCAGCCTATTGTGATTCAGATTGGGGAGCCTGTCCACTCACTCGACGCTCACTGACTGGTTACCTGGTCACGCTTGGCGGGTCCCCTGTGTCTTGGAAAACCAAGAAGCAGCTCACTGTCTCACGATCCTCTGCCGAAGCAGAATATCGAGCTATGGCGACTGTTACTAGTGAGTTAATATGGATGAAATCCCTCTTGGCCTCCTTCGGTATGTTTCATAAGCAACCTATGCGTCTCTACTGTGACAGTCAGGCAGCCTTGCACATTGCTCGGAATCCCGTCTTCCACGAACGTACCAAGGACATTGAAATCGATTGTCACTTAGTTCGGGAACGATACCACTCTGGTGCTCTTGATTTTTACTACATACCTTCTACATCACAACCTGCTGACATCTTCACTAAGGCGCTTGGCAAACGTCAGTTTCAGTACCTACGCAGCAAGTTGGGCATGACTAACCTGCATACTCCAACTTGAGGGGGGGTGTTAAGGAAAGACAATATTTTGTGATATATATTTGTATTATTTATCCCTATTTCTGTATTATTAGTTTCCTAGGTCCAGTAGAATTCAAACACTTGTAATCTATGTTCAATAGGTTAGGTTAAGGAGTCTGGCTCATGTTTTTGGGATATATAAGGCAGCCGTGTAACTCAAAGCAGGGCAGGAGAGATTTATGAGCAATAAACCAAAGCTATTCTCTTCCTTCAAACTATAAACATTATTAAGTTTATCAATCATTCATAAGCTCACAACATAACTAGGGAGTTCAGTTGATGTGACCCTGAATGTGCATTTTTGTAGATTCATGCGCATGTTTTATTTTTAGTCTTCCAAAAAACTTGTTAATGCAAGTATGTGCCCATTTTGTTTTTTGGACTTAAAAATCGTGTCATCCACATAGACTTCTACCTCCTTGTGCTTCATATCATGAAAGAGAGTATGTGTAGTTCTTTGGTGGATAACCTGGCTTAAGTTCTTAGCCCTCGGTAGTACCAAGTTATCACTTGTTTTTCTCCCACAATAACACAAGCTTATTTTTCTTTTCTATAGCACCAGTACGTTTTCAATTTGGGTTCAAAGTGGTAGTAAAACACTAAAAATTGTATGTGTAATCAGTTATAGTCGATTTTGAATTATTTTTTGACTTATGCAAAGCTTGTTTTAATGGGTAGCGTTTTCCTTGCTTACTATATGAATAGCTTGAAGAAAAAGTTTCAATTTTATGTCGCCATTTGAAGCTCCAGGTTCTTTGGATGGAGATTAGAGAGTTGGAAGTGTAAACAGGAAGGTTTAATATGGATTTTATTAACTTTTTTTTCTTTTTTTCCTATTCAGCTATGTTGCATTTATAGCTAAAAAACTTCAAAAGATTGAATATAATCAACTCCACAAGTAGTTAAGTCCTCCAGTGTTACTATGAGAGTCAAATTGAAAAACATAGCGCGATTGTGGAATAGAAAAATAACTTAGTGCCACTATAGAACAAAAAACTATAATCTGTACCACAGGGGGCCAAGAACTCGCCTGGCTTAGATTAGGCCGAGTAGCATAACTTCATTGCAATATGTGTCCCTGTTAGGTTGTTTTCTCTTGATCCTCTATAGCCATCTTAATTTGATTGTATCATGCATACCCATCCATACATTATAACAACTAATGTCTTATTGTATTGCCTGCTATGAGATTTATACAAGGCAAAAAGAATTCAATTTTTGGGCTAGCTTTGTTAAGGTCCTTGAAGTTTATGCATATCATGACCCTTCCATCTTCGTTAGGCACGAGGACAATGTTAACAACCTATCTAGGGTAGTTAGATACCACAAAGGATCTTGCCTCTCATTGTTTTTGTTAAAGCCTACTCTAATTTCATTATCCTAAGTTTTTGTTGATTGATTGTACATTAAGATAAAGAGGGATCTTATATTTGGCAATATCCCTATCACTTCCAGGGATGTCCTTATGGGGCAAGCGAAGACATCCCTAAATCTTGTTTTGGAATTGATTTTATTAGCTCTTCACAAAAGCGATTTTGACATTAGTATGACTTAATTTGCACATGCCATCGATCTAAACTATTCGAAATTGGGTTCATCATAAGTATTTGCTAGGCCCAAACTGGACTAGTTTGATTAAACCCTTTACTCATACTATTCTTACTTAGTAGTTACTAGTCTGGACTTGTGTTTTGCACGGAGTATGTTCAAATAAATATTTTGTAGATATATTATCGAAATAATAAACGAATAGTTATGGTAGACATGATTAATATTATAATTTAGAGGAGATAATGGAAAAACGCAATGAAAAAGTTAAGTATACAAACACTTCGTGTATAATTAATGAGATTAATATTTGAAAACTATATAATTATGAAAAAAATCTATATAAGTATGATGGAGACAATACATAGTGAATTTGTTACAAAGCATGCTAAATATGGTGATGATAAGTCAATTTATGACGTCAATGACAAAAAGTCCACATCATCTTCTTGTTGGTGAGTAAAAATTTATGAAGTCGTTAATTCTCTAGTGAAGTTAGGTAGAAACTATTTTAAAGTCGGTTTAGTTTTAGTTTCGCATGTAACACAAATAAAATTTGTCTTTCAACGAAAATAATTTGAACATTATATTTATGCTATTATATAAATTTTTTGGCTATTTAAAGTGGTTCATGAGGGGATGCTAATATAATTATGTATTCATAGTTTGTACATTTGGTTTTTAGGTCAACGTAATAGTTTCATGGGTTTTGATATAAACTTCCAATGCCCTTATATTGTCTTGCAAGAGATGGGTTGAGTTCAGATTTGTGAGTTGAGATATTTCTTAGTTTGAAGTATTATGACGATTTGGGGCATTTTATTTTAAACGGTAAAAGATTAATTATAATTTTAGGTGTTTTATGAAGAGAATTTGATTATTGGATTTGTATGGTTTAAAAGAAAACAAAAATTATTTTATTTTTTCTTATACGTTAAATAGATTAGATTTTGATCAATTTGTTTGAAATGTTAAAACATTAATTATACTTTTAAGATTTATATGAATTAAATATAATTATAAGATATGTATGCTTTGAAAGAAAAAGAAAAATATTTTGTTTATTTTCTTCTGTTAAATAGATTATATTAAATGTGAAAGAAATTCAGCTTTACGGGCCTAATATGATGATCGTGTTTTATTTTTAATTTTTTTTATATTTCACATTCAACCCTTGCAGTATGCTATATTATGCTTACAATATGTAATTTTTTAGCACAATCATTACATATATATGATCATAATTAATATTGACTATGTTATCAAATTCAAAGAGAAAGTTAACAATGACGATAATGACAATGACGACAACAACAATAATAGTGATAATAGAAATAATTATGAAAATCATATTTATATTTCTATTATCTCTAGTAATACATGTTCTATGTATATTTGTATTTAAAAAAAGATAAATAATAATAATAATCATGGAAATCAAAAATGTTTATTATTTCTATATAAATGTGTATATTATATTATGTGTTAATAATAAGGTGTCACATAAGGTTTTATGGCTTGTTCAGTAATTATAATTCAGTTTCCTTAAGTTAAAACTTCTAAAATATGAACTTATTCTATAATAATGAAATAATAAAAAAATTTATATCCATTATAATCTCCTAATCTCTCTTTGATAATTAGATAATCATAATTAATATCGACTATGTTATCAAATTCAAAGAAGAAGATAACATTGCCGATATCGACAATGACGACAACAACCACAATAGTAATAATGAAAATAATCATGAAAATTGTATTTATTATTCTATTATCTCTAGTAATACATGCTCAAATTTATATTTGTATTGAAAAATACAAAATATTAATAATAATGATGGAAATAAAAAACGTTTGGTCCGTAGGAGTCACAAAGGGCAATACAATATAATGAGGGAGGGACGAATAGAACTTGAGACCTAATATGTCCAGTAAAGAGTACAATTCGATGAGGGAGAGGGGAATCAAACCTGAGACTTAATGTACTCAGTAAAAAGGGAGAGATTGGTGGTTATCAAGATAAATCCAGGGGCTGAGATTACCTAAGATTTTGATCAACGGTTGTAAAGTTTGGATTAATGATAAGCTTGGATTGAGGGAGAGAAGCATTTTTAGGCATCCACCCATTTTTGCATTTGTAAGATAAAGATTTTGTACTATTGATTTGATTGGCTACTTTTTTGTTTTATTATTTTTACTTTACAGTAAATATAAAAAGGCAAGGTGACCATATATCAGTTTACTTGTTTTTAATATGTATGGTAGTTCTAACTCAGTCAGTTGTGTGTGTTGGTCATATTAAAAAGAATTGACTAGGAATCCAAATTTGTCATAGGCATACTCAAATACCTTGTTTGCTTTTTGCGGATGATAGCCTAATTTTCTTTCAGAAAAAACTAGAGATCTTTTGCACGAAGAAAAATCTTTTGGAGATTTTTATGCCATATCTATCCAACCCAATAACTACCAAGAAATATTGAATGATTTTCTTACCTAGTATCTCACAATCTAGAAGGGATATAATATTAGGGGTCTTTTAGATGCATCAGATTAATTTTTGGAAAAATATGTCATATCTCTAACAACAGAACTTGAAAGAAAGATCGCCTGTTTAAGTCCAATTATAGACAAAGCTATCAAAAACTTAGCACCTTTAAAGCACAACACCTTCTCATCATTGGTAGTGTACAACTCATTTAGCCTAATATAGAATCATTACCCATCCATGCTATGCAATGTTTTAAATTATCCGAACTTGCAAATGCTTAGACAAATTGTAAAACCCCAAAATTTTAGATGTTTATCATTGAGTCATTTGTGAAGTTTTGAGGATGAAACTTTTTTTAAGGAGGGTAGAATGTGAAATCCTGAAAATTCATATTTATAATTCCCGAAGAAATAATTATCGTGATTTTAATTTTTAAAATTTACTGCTAGTTTGCTTGAGGTCATAGGTAATGGTTTAGGTTCTAGACCTCTATAAATGAGGACTTTACACCAAACCCAAATGTCTTTCAATCTTGGCCTAACCCTAAGCTCTAATGAAAGAAAATAATAAATTTTAATAATTAAAATTTAGGACTTTATTTCCTTTTGTCAATTCCCTCTAGGATTCAAAAATTAAGTTTGAATTATTTTAATAATTTCAGAAGGGTTGTCAATACCCCCAAAACATCATCAATTAACCTGATTAGCTCCAAAGACCTCTCTCTCTCCCCCCATTATTCTTCTCATCAACTCAAAAAAACAAGTTTTTTCCCCTACATAACAAATTTCCCATCAATCTCATGTTATTTATGTCTGTCTCTCGCGTTTTCTCTCTCTTTCTCTTGCTTGGTCCCTCGCTCTTTCTCTCCCTTTCTACCCTTTCATTATGCCCAACCACCACTGGCCGCTTGCTCCGGTGATAACCGCCACCCAGATGACCACCTCTAGTCATCTTCCATTGTTGCCCAATTGTCCCTCTTTCTTCTCTTCTTTGTCTTGTTCTTGGTGAGTAAAATCATGGCTAGGGTTCTCCTTCTCTTTGTAAACTTAAATTTAAAGGAAATAAATTTGATTAAGTCCTCCAACCCCTATAATTTATCCTTTCAACTCATGTTTTTGAATTCAATTTCCAGATCTTGAAGTGCATGATAAAGAATTTTCCTACTCTTGAACATTAATTCAAACCATTGACGGTAAAACCTATTTTTTCCCTCCTTTATTTCTTTCATTGTGCTTGATCAGGGTTCTTTATGTTTAGGGGTATTATTTGAATGTTGGGGATGTCTAAAGATTGATTTCATGGTCATTAGATTATGGACATGTTGAATGATTCATAAAGTGTGAAGCTGTTGGTGACCAGAATCTGAACATGCATTGGCCCAACATTGAGGAATAATATGAAAATATTTACCTGGTTAAAAATCACAAAAAATTTAGGGATGTATCTTTATGAATTTATTTTTCTAGAAATTTTGAATTATTAATTTGGGACTTAAAATTAGGGATAAATAAATTTTCTCCTGCGAGTGCACAAAACTGACCAGAAACTGACCAAATAGAAAACAATTGTGGTTACTTGTGATTGCTGAAAAGATAAAAGTTGTAATAGCCATAAGGAGCTTTCCATATTGTGCTCACAAACCTCGATTTGATATTTCTAAGTAAAGTCACAGCCTCTGCAAGTTAGGCCATAACACTGACCTGACACTACTCACAAACCCTAATTGGTTTAGATTTTAATAGCAGCTTTTTATTTAGTAAATGAGCTTTTAAAAGTTTGTTAAGTGCTTAAAAATCAATATCTAGGGGCATTAGCTATAGCCATGGGACCTTAGTAGCTTGTTTGGCTTTTTGGTCAAAAAATCTTAATTTTGGGGTGTAAGATCTCCCTTAAGTTGGCTCATGTTGTGACATTTTATTTTATTATTTAGGCCCAAAAATCTAGAATCGAGCTCAAGCTAGGTTTGTAAGCTTCACTGAGGTAATGCCTATGTCGTGGCTCCCCATGATTGGACTTTTGGAGTGTGTTTTGGATGTTTATAAATCATTATGTAACCTTATTTGCCAAGGGGACCTTATATGTAAAAGTTGAACTGTGACATATGATTTTACGAATTTCTGAACATGTAATATGGTGTTGCGATTGAATATTTATACTTAAGCAATTTATGTTTGAAAGTGGTTTTGCTAAGATAATAGAAGTTTCAATTGAGACGGGTTGAACTTACTGGGAGCCAAATGGGCTTATTCATAAAATACTAAATTCTAAAGTGAAAAATTAGGGCAAGTTGCTCAAGGGTGCCTTCTGAGATCAGGTTAGGTTTACTCTGATATAGAGACAAGTTAGTCTCCCTCAAGTTATTGCATATAGTTGATTGGATATGCACGATGGTAGATAGACGTATGCCAAGATGGGTTGTGGTAACCGATGCGGTCATTCAGTGGAAGTCATTAGCCCCTCTAGTGGGCACACTCGTCATTAACTGAACTCTGTTTTTGGGTTTCGAATAATGTTTAAGAATTTACAGTTTAAGGTTCTTTAATGACTGGGAACCAACCTTATTTGGAACTATTTGAATGTTTCACTCTCATCCCTAGATGTTTGAAATGAATTTAAGCAAGCGTTTTACAGTTACGGGTAGGTAATATTGAGTCCCGTCTCATTGCTCGAAATATTTTTTTCTCAGGTACTAGCATGTTGCATGGGGTTGGAATGTGCGCGAGGTCGTATAGAAGCTTTACTTAAACTTGGAGTTGACTTTTGGTCATTGACTTTTGACAATTGATATTTGACTATTGACTTTGGATTACATTTTTTCTTATTTCAATAAACTCCCTCTTGGATTGTACTTCATAATGAAATACGGCAATGATGCCTACTAGGTTAGTTTCCACTACATTAAATAAGCTAAAGATTAGAATAAAAATGAAATAGAATTTTGGGGATGTCACACGAAGTTGATGGAGATTTCTTTTAGAAAGCTTTCACCTCTAATCAAGGACCACCACTTATTGCTTGAGATAAAGTGTGTAGGCCCTAGAATATATGACGACTTAGTCTCTGACTCTCAGTTAGATAGAAGCTATTAATTTGGCTTTGTTATGCGAGCTTATCTAGGACTTGTACAGTGAGCGTAATAATTTTTGGTTAACTAAATTTGGATTAAGTGTGATTGCTGCCATGGTCTTTTCCAAACAAAGATCAAAGGTGCTCCTAAGGTGCGGAACACTGAACAAGTGCTAACCAATTTATCAAAAAAGAATCCATTGCAAAATAAAGGATGGTAACCAAAGCAAATTTTAGATTAACTATTGGTGCCACAACCAAAATCTAACCATTTATCGAACATTGAGATTACTCAAGTTGGCATCCATGCTCAGGTCAAAGATTTTATTATTAGTAATAATATCTACGAATAGGGTTGTTCATCGGTTCAAGACCAGACCGGACCGGCTTGGACCAAAGGCAAATTTTTGGTGATGCAATGGACCATGGACCGTACCGGTCCAAAGTCGGTCTGGACTGAGACCGGACCGGTCGAACTCGAACCAGACCTGGATCAGACTGAATTTGGACCGAGTTGAAGGTCCTGCTCGAGGGCTAGGGGGTGGGTCGACTGCTATTTTTATTTACTAGGGCCTATTCTTAGGCCGCTGTTATTTCACTTATTTGGTTGGAGTCTTGGACCATTGCTTTATTTTCTTAAACCATTATATCATTCAATGATTTGGGATTAGAAGTTAATAACATAACCACAACACAAATCTAAAGAAACTCCCAAAGCAAAAAGTTTAATACATAACCAACTAGACAAGAAAGCTAATTACATAACCAAAGTTTTTAAGTGTTTAATTAAATGTTCAAAGTGACTCAATCTTCAACCCAATGCGACTCCCAAACTTCAAGTTGAAATCAATGTCTTGGATTTGGAGAAGGATTTCCTTGAAATAATTTGGTCTTCTCTCAAATATTCAACTAATTGTTCAATTAGTATATGAAACAAATAAAAGATTGTGTTAGTAAATATAAAAACCAACAGCTAATTTACTAAAGATAAATAATAATAATAATAACAATAATATAATGTAAAATAAACACAATAAAAAGAAGAAAAGTTACCTCAATATTAAATGTTCAAAGCATCATCCACATCAATCACATTACCCTTAAGACTCAATTTACCAAGATCTAAAATAAACACAATAAAAAGAACGAAAATTTAAAGTTAGAAAATGTAATCATATAAATTAATAGTAAATAAACAAAATTAAAAAGAAATGAAAAATTGAACATTACTCTTATCAAGATCCCGTAATTCATTGAAGTAGTCATCCATATCTAATCTATTGCTTAGCCTAAGCCAATATTGTGCACATATAAGAGCTTGGACTATCTTTGGCACAATTAAACCGAACAAAATGCATAAATTAACAAAAGATCAATAACGTATAAATTTATAATATAATACAAAGAAGTATACTAATAAAGTCAATTACCTAGGGGTTAAAGAAGCTCTGAATGAATCAGTAGTACGTCCTCCTGCACTCAATGTTGATGCCGATACAACCGTAGAAGCATGCATGTCCAATACATCACGAGTCATATGAGCAACCACAGGAAATCAAAGACCATGTACTTTCCAGCATCCTAAGACGTAATCCCCTACTTCATCATCTTCAAGTCCCTCATTTAGGTATTTTTACAACTCCGTCTTGATGATTCATCTTCCTCCATCTAGCCCTTTAACTTTTTTCTTATTGTTGTGCATAAAAGGCAGCTCCACTAGATGCATTACCCTTCTCAACTTCAGGTTGTGCCCCACTACTTTGCCCAATTTGAGGAGTCAATGGCTTGTACAATTGCCAATACTCATCAAACAAAGTTTCTAATTTCTCTCGCATTTTCGAAACTATAGCACTAACTTGTACTTCACCAAACAAATCATAAAGAGTGACCTCAAGACCCACTAACTTGTACCTAGGATAAAAGATGGGAGCAATATACACTAAAGGGTTCATTTTGTCATGTGTCCCACAGTACTTATCATATTTCATCCTCATCCTCTTAGCCATTTCTTTGAAGTTTGTGACTCTAGAAATTCCAATCTCCTCAACATCCTCACTTTCTTCATCAATCTCAACAAATTCCGCTAATTGTTTTAACATAGTATGAATAGCCACAATATCAAAGAAAAGCAGGTTACATGTCACATATGAAATACCAGATAGACGCAAAGTAACATTATACAAAACCTCCCAAAAAACTAACAAGTGTTTAACTTGTTTCCAGTCATTAGAGTTGGGAGGTCTATCTGCATCATCATTTTTTGCCAACTCAACATTATAATAAGGGTCTCTTTTGCTATACTTTGTGAATACATGCTCATGCACTAAAGTAGTGCTAAGCATCTTAAGTGGAGTTCCATCTAGTGGGACCATCAAGAGACAAAGAAGCCTTGCTTTCAATTTTCTACAACTACACATTCTTGAAATCTTTGCAACCTACTACGAGATTGCCTAATAAACCTCACAGCAACTCGAACACGCTTAACTGACTTCCCAAAAACCTTCAACCCATTCCATATAACCAAATTAAGTATGTGAGCAACACACACAACATGTATGAAATCCCACCAGAGAAAAGAAAATGACCATATCGCTGAAACTCACCAATAAGGGCAGTACAAGTAGCGCTATTGCTCCCAGCATTATCAACAGTAATAGTGTACAACTTAGAAGATAAACCCCAATCCTCTAAACATTTTCCAAGAACAAGAGCAATATCATCACCCTTATGACTAGAAAGTGCACAAAAATTCAATATTTTCTTATGTAATTTTCAATCATTATCAATAAAGTGGGAAGTTATAACCATGTAGTTAATCCTCTAAAGTGAAGTCTATGTGTCTGTTATCACACACACCCTTTGATATGAATGTATAAAACATTCTTTCAATTTCACTCTTTCATCTACATATATGTGTAAATTTCTCTTGCAATGGTAATGCGTGAAGGCATGTTAAGTGAAGGACAACAAATAGACATTATTAGCTTAAATTCCACATTTTGAACAAATCTAAAGGGCAACTTATCAATTATGATAATTTTGGCTAGAGACTCCCTTACCTCATGAGCATTCAATACCCATGACTTCAATCTAGCTTCTCCCTCATTGTTTAGATCCTTTTCAAAAACCAACTTACTTTGTGCCTATTTACTTTTATTGTTTGGGTTTGCAGGGAATTTTGGAAAATGATTTTTCAACTTCTTCATTTCGTTCCTACTAGGGTCAGGCTTATATACAATACCACAATACTTGCACTTACTGGCCACTCTTTTTCCGTTCTCTTTGATCTCTTTGAAATGGTTCCAACACTCTGCCCTTTGAGTAGACTTTCCAGCCACTTGTTTCCCCTTGCTCTTGCCTTGTGTTGCTTTATCACTTGCCTCTTCCTCCTCTTCAATTTCAATAGGGTGATTCGGTTGGTGCTCAATTAGAATATTGGTATCCATGTCAGCCAATTCTTCCATTTTTGAACTAACTCTCTTTTTAGATTTAGAGCTTGACACCTAACATTGACACCTAACATTAACAAGTGATTCCGAAAAAATAAGTAATAAGCTATTAATATTACACACACACCCCTCACGCTACTTTAAAAAATAAAAATACAAAACTTACATTTTGAGAACAAGCTATAAGGGACTCCATGATGATAAATCTAATCAAAGGTTGGACTTCAAAAGTACACTTCACACCTGAAAATAACAAATGAATGAAAGGACATTGATATAATTGAAATGAAAGGAAAGTAGATTAAAAAGAAAACCTTAGACAGGCAAACATGCTCACTAGTTCTAAGGCTATTTCAGAATCGTATGTACTTGCTTCAAACATTGATTGTAATTGTCACAACACCATCACTTATAATATACTAATTACTATAACAACACTGTCACTTATAATATACTAATTGCTTCAAACATTCATTGGAAAATCCATATTATTGTGTTCAAACACAAATGGCAACACTCAGCCAATGCAATAATCATATACATAGAATTTATAGAAATGCACCATTTCATCTATATGCAGGATGTCCCTGGCTATATTGCGAGTTTGTATATACTACGAAAACCTGAACATTGTTAATATCTCTCTACAGGACGACATCAAAATCAAGTTATTATCAGGACATTAGAAACATGGCATTGTTAGACATCGTGAGTGGATAAAGGAGCTGATACAAATATGAAATCGGAAACAAAAGATGATACCAATGTCTATAAGATCTATGAAATGGAAAAGGAAGAGATTGTTCTTTGAATCGTAGAATAGTATTTTGTATGTTTCCCATGTTTTTATGGTTGGCTAAAAATCAGTTTCAGATTTGGAAGTATTTGTATTTTTGGTGGGGGTGTTTGCTTTGATCTGTGACTAGAGGAATCGCTTCAAGACCTACATTTTTTTGACTTTGAAGTCAAACAAATGTAGAATTAAAAAAACATTCAATTTCTGACTTAATAACAATTCATAATCTAATGATATATTGATATCTATGCTTCGTAGACCCATCATTAGACCTTTAAACCACCAGCATCATCTCCTTATTCGCTTCAATAATCAGCGTATACAAAAAGTCTATGCAAATGAATAAATCGACGGACTGAAGTCATTTCAATCACCAGAGAAGGAGTGATTTGAAACCAACAACAATTCATAATCTAAGGATATCTCCTTATTTGCTTCAATAATCAGCACATACTCTTAAACATAAACAGACCATGATTCAAAGCTTCTTAGTCATCAGTTAAGTTATTTCGATCACCAACAATCAGTAGAGAAATGGTGGAGTATGAAAGTGGGTATTATCCCACATTGATAAAATTCAAATAATATGAATGTGGTGTTGTCCCATGTTGATGAAATTAAAGGTCTTGAGCATGTACATAAGCTTGTAAGTTACTCCACCCATTGTCAATTGGTTTTAGGTTGTGACCTCATTTGAGCTTGTATACATGACTTGTTTGATAAAAGCCTAATTGATACATAAAATTTAACATGGTATTAGAGCCTTGAGGCTTCTTACCCAAATCCCAAATCCTAGTCCTAAAATTAACCATGACGGGCAAAAGGTTTGTGATTGAAAATCACTCGTTACATTTCTTACATCCCTTAGAGGGGCCTGGAGTGTTGATAACAATAGTGGTATTCAACGGTAAGAACAACGATTTGTGGGAAAAGGTAGTTAGAACTGCTTAAAAAGCCAAAAACAAGTTAAGGTTCATTGAAGGAACCTTAAAGAAACCAACTTTGAAGGGAGTAGATGATCCATTGGAGTTACAAGCATGGGACATGGAAAACTCCATGATTTATTCCTGGATACTTAATGTCATCGACCCAAAGCTTCGAACAAGCATTGCCTACGTTGAAACCGCAGAGCTTATGTGGAGAATCTTAAGAAACGCTATACAGTTTCTAATGCCCCAAAAATACACGGACTCAAAACCAAGCTAGTCAATTGCAAGCAATATGGATTGGAGGTTGTAGAATTCTATTAGAAGCTTAAAGGGTTATAGAGTGAGTTGGAGAACCAAGTGATATTTTCGCAATGTATGTGTGGCAAGTGTGAGTGCAGCATAGGCAAAAAGTTCATAAAGATGGTGATGAAGAAAAAGCCCATCAATTTTTGATGGGTTTGAATGATGAGAAATACTCAAATATACGAGGCCACATACTTGCTGTTGAGCCTCTACCGACTCTTGACAAAACATTTAATATGGTGCATCAAGAGGAGAATCACAAACACTTCATGATGAATAGAGAGGATAAGTTGGAGAGTGTCGTATCCTTTGCCGTGTCCGCGAGGAATATAATAAAACGAGAGATAAAATAACTTGCAAGCATTGTGGCAAGCTTGGCCATGAAGAAACGGATTATTTCGAACTAATTGGATACCCGCCCAGATGGGGGTCTCGCGGAGGCGGCAGAGGAGGACGAGGCAACAGAGGTGGTCGCGGTGGTCGAGTCGGGAGCAGCCAAGGAAAAGGAGGAGGAAGAGAAGGAGCCCACGTTGCAGTCGCTGCCAGTACACCCTCTGCATCTGACCTAATTGTAGCAGCCACCAAGCCTGCACATGTGACCATCCTCGTACTAACCACAGAGCAAGTGCAGTGACTTATGAGTCTCTTTCACACACCGAAGAATAGGGTTGAAAAAATCACAAGTAAAGTGAATTAAATTGGATGCTTGACAGTGGAGCATCGATGCATATGATAGGTGATAAGGAGTTGTTAGGAAAACCACAACATATCAGGCCTGTACTTATCGATCTTCCTAACGGGACTCAACCTATTTCAACCAAGCAAGGAAGTGTGGTTATAATAGAAAACCTAAACCTAAACAGAGTGCTCTTTGTGCCTAATTTAAGTTGTAACCTTGTTTTTATTGTAAGGATCACCAAGGACTTAAATTGTAGTGCGACATTCTTTGATGATTGTTACGTTTTACAAGACTGCACTTCGAGGATGCCGATTGGTACAGGTGAGCAAAGAGAGGGAGTCTATTACTACAACAAGACACCATTGAAGATTCAAAGCAATGCAGTAAGAACTAGCAAGCTTTGGCACAAGGGGCTGGGCCATCCTTCGTGTGAAGTCATGTCTTCATTTGCAAAGGAATTAGGTTTTTCAGATTATATTAGGAAGAAAAGCGATGTGTGCGATGTTTGTTTCTGTGCTTGAAAACCTAGAAGTTAATTTCCTACTAGTGATAATAAAGCCAATGATTTATTTGAAATTGTTCATTTTGATATTTGAGAACCATATCGATTGCCCTCTTCATGTGGAGCGCATTATTTCCTAACCTTAGTTGATGATGCTAGTAGGGCAGTGTGGTTCTATTTGATGAGAGAAAAAGGTGAGGCAGGAATCCTTCTAAAATAATTCATTTCCATGGCTAAAACACAATTTGGCAAGCAAGTCAAGGTAGTGAGGACACACAATGGAATTACATTTAAATCTGGGCCTATGAAGAGTTTTTATCGTGAAGGAGAAATTATGCACTAAACGAGTTGTGTAGATTCTCCTCAACAAAATGGAAGAGTAGAGTGCAAGCACCGACATGTTCTAAATGTGGCTAGGGCGGGCCCTACGTTTTCAAGCCAATCTACCTTTGACTTTTTAGGGAGAATGTGTGTTAACGACGACACATTTGATCAATAGAATTCCAACTAATCTCTTGAACGAAAAGACTCCATATAAGGTACTCTTCAAATCAAAAGCCTTCATATGATCATGTTGGAACTTTTGGGAGCTTGTGGTATGCTCAAAACCGTGCCAAAGGCCAAGATAAATTTGCTTCGAGGAGTAGAAAGTGCATCTTCATGGGATATCCTTATGGAAAGAAGGCATGGAAACTATATGATTTGGATAAACATGAGTAATTTGAAAGCTGAGATGTTGTTTTTCATGAAGATGTTTTTCCATTCAAGGAGGATAGGAATACAACCAAAGCTGAAGAAAGAAGCTGCTCATTAGACAAGGAACTAAATTCTGGGATTAAAGAATTTATGGCTGAAAACAACGAAGAAGAAGAGGGAGAGGCCAACTGCAATATTCCCAGTCCAGTCTGAAGCAAAGGGGAGAGAAAACAGTGGTGCTGGCCCAAAGCCCAGCACGGGAGGAGCTGGTGATAAAGTGGGCGGAGAGCCCACTGCTGAGAGCACAGGCACTGGCTCAATGCCCAACATAGGAGAAGTAGGTGGAGCAGTGGGCTGACGGCCCCCTACTCTGCTGCTGTAGTCAAGCCTACGGATGATGGACCCAAACCAGAAGCTGATGTGAATGGACCTAGACGAGCCTAGCGGGTGCACTGAACACCAGCCCATCTGGATAATTTGATCGGCCACACCGCTCGATCTATATACCCTGTCTCTACTGCTACACCATGCCAAAAGGGATCCTCAGGCAAGCGCTACCCATTAAAAAATTATATCACATGTACAAAATTTTCATCCTTTCACCAACATTTTTTAGTCGCTATTACTAAAGTTGTAGAGCCTAGATTTTATCATGAAGTCCAGGATGAAAGGTGGAGGAAAGCTATAACTAAAGAAATTAGTGCCTTGGAGAAAACTCGCACTTAGACCATTGAGACCCTTCCCCCAGGAAAGAAACCCATTAGCTGCAAGTGGGTTTATTGAATCAAGTGTAACTCTGAAGGGACCATTGAACACTACAAATCTCGTTTGGTAATTCTGTGTGATAACCATGTTGAAGGGTTCGACTATAACATAACTTCTGCACCAACAGCAAAGATGACAAACATTTGATGTTTTTTGGAAGTGGCAATTGCCAAGCAATAGGAATTGCATCAATTAGATGTTAACAATGTTTTCTTGCACGGGGATCTTGAAGAAGTCTATATTAAGTTGCCCCCAGGATTTACATGTAAAGGTGAAAACAAGGTTGTCGCCCTAAGAAGTCGCTGTATGGACTCCTCCAGGCTCCAAGGCAATGGTTCGCCAAACTCTCTTCAAAACTATGTGAGTATGGTTTTGTTCGCCCCTATGCTGATTATTCATTATTTACTTATCGAAAGGATGTAACCTTTCTAGTTCTTCTGGTCTACGTTGATGATATTGTGCTTACCAGTAATGATATTGAATCATGCAAATAGTTCAAGGCCTACTTAAACACATGTTTTATTATTAAGGATTTGGGGCCATTGGAATATTTTTTGGGCATTGAGGTTGTCCATGGACCACAAGGCCTATTCCTTAGTCAACAAAAAAACGCATTGGAAACTATTGATGAATGTGATCTTTTGGGAGCAAAACCAATTGATTTCCCTATGGAGGAGAATCATAAACTTGCATTAGCATCAGGACGCTTATTGGCAGATCCTAGCAGATATCAAAGACTCATTGGAAGATTGATTTACTTCAATATAACCAGGCCTGATCTCACTTATGCAGTTCATATTCCATCATAATTTTTGCAAGCTCCTAGAAAGGAACACATGGATGTTGTAAGACGTGTGTTACGCTACTTGAAAGGAACTGCTGGACAAGGGATTCTAATGCGAGTGGATAGTAATCTACAACTTGTAGGATATTGTGATTCCGATTAGGAGCATGTCCTATATCTCACAAATCACTCACATGTTATTTTATAATGTTAGGTGGATCACCCATCTCCTGGAGAAGCAAGAAGCAGATTACAGTTTCTCACTTATCAGGTGAAGCAAAATATAGATCCATAGCCTTTGCAACAAGTGAATTGGTTTGGATAAGATCTTTTCTAGCATCCTTGGGTATTTTTCTTTCCTTTATGCAACTCTTTTGTGACAATCAAGCTGCATTGCACATAACATGCAATCCATAAGAGAGCAAAACACATTGAAATTGATTGCCACTTTGTTCGCAAAAAACTTGAAGAAACCATTCTTGCTCTCTCTCACACGTTCGTACTAAAAAACAACTTGATGACATCTTCACCAAAGCACTTGGAAAAGCTCAATTTCAATTCTTAAAGGATAAGTTCGGTATTATTGATTTACATGCTCCAACTTGAGGGGGTGTTAGGATAGATTTTATCTCATTATTATTTGAATAATATTTTTAGCTTTTCTATTCTTGATAGCTTTCCTATTCTTGGTGTAATTGTGATATAGCTTAGCTTCCAAAAAGATAGGGTTGTTGTGGGGTGCAGAAATTTAGGGGCATGCATGTATAAATTGAAAACTCAGCCATGTTTACACAAAATATCAGAGAAAGATGAGGTGTATAAGCATCCTCTAGAATTCATCAAATACAATGCTTTCCAACATGTTAAATTTTATATATCAATTTGGCTTTTGTCAAACAAGTCATATATACAAGCTCAAATAAGGTTCCAACCTAAAACCAATTGGCAATGGGTAGAGTAACTCACAAGCTTATATACATGCTCAAGCTCTTTAATTTCATTAATGTAGTACAACACCCACTATCATATTTTTTGAATTTTATTAATGTAGGATAATACACACTTTCATACTCCAACACGTCCACTTACATGTGGGCTACTAATAAGACCCAACATGTGCACACAATTTTAATTAAACAGGGACAGTGGCAAATCAAGATCAAACACCTTCTCTCATACCATGTTGGAAAGCAATGTATTTGATGAATTCTGTTGGATACTTATGCACCTCGTCTTTCTCTTATTTTTTGTGCAAACATGACTGAGTTTTCAATTTATACATGCATGGCCCTAAATTTTTGCACCCCATGGCAGCCCTATCTTTTTGGAAGCTAAGCTATATCACAATTACACCAAGATCAGGAAAGCTATCAAGAATAGGAAAGCCAAAAGTATTATACAAATAATCATGAGATAAAATCTATCCTAACAAGAAAGAACACAAGTGAATTCCATAATTAATTGCCAACATAAACAAAGGAGTGAAGGAGAGAGAGAATACCATACTCAGTGAGTGCACATCTGGTCACAGCCCTAGAGGCGTGACAATAAGAGTTTGAGCCGGATGCGAGAGTTTGGGAGTACCGCATGCAAGGCCGGAGAATTCGTCGCCGACTCGTCGGCATGCGTTGTGGCTGGGAGACTGGAGAGTGTCTAAGTCAGAGAAAGAGAGAGAGAGAGAGAGAGAGAGGCTGGAGTGGAGGTCGGATTGCTAGAGGGCCTAGAGAGTGGAGGGAAAGAGTTTAAGTCACACGTAGAGAGAGGCAGAAGAACTCAAGAACTAAAGAAGGCTGAAAGGTGCTTAGGGGCCATAAGTTAAAACTTAATTTTTAACCGGTCCACGATCTGGTTCGTCGGTCCCCTGGTCCAGACCGGGACCGGACCGAAGACTGAAAAAGGAAAAATGAAGGACCGACGACTGGACCGAACTTATCTAGTCCAGTTTGGTCCAGACTGGTCTTCGAACTGGTTCAATTCTGGACTGAATTATGAATAGCCCTGGCTGGGAAATTTCTAAACTCTAATAACTTGTTTTCCCCAACTTGCTTTGTTAACTGCTACCATACCCCTACCTGATTACCGTATTGAGGATGAGCCTTGGGGGGCCTTTTAGGGGGTTGCAATTTCTAAATGAAATTAGCAACTTGAATGTTCCACAATATTTTTGGTAATTTGATTTGGAAAAGTACATGTGCCACCAATGCTTAAAATCTTCTTTCAGCAAATTCATTACAATGAGTTGGCTTTAAAAGGAAATCTGGTTAGAAGAAATTAGCAACTTGGATGTTCCACAATATTTTTGGTAATTTAATTTGGAAAAAATCTTCTTTTAGCAAATTCCTTACAATGAGTTGGCTTTAAAAGGAAATCTGGTTAGAAGAGAGATAAAGGTCAAAAATCTTTGTCCCTTATGCAAAGGCAAAATTGAAACTTTTCACCATTTCTTTCTTAATTGTCAACTGGCAAGAAATATTGATATGAAGCATGAAGCAGTATATCCTCACTATCAATCAAAATTACCAAACCAACAATGATGGAAAAGATATCAGTTGCTTCTTCAAGGAAAATCTCAACACTTGCCAACTCTATAAGGTATTTTTAATCATTTAGAGAATTTGGAAATGGAGAAATGGAGCACCTTCAAAAACAGACTCTTCAACACCACTAGAACCCTCATTAGGGCAAAAATAGATCAGTCCAAAGTGGAGGTCTACGTCAAGGCTATCATCACTAACTGCATGTTATGGAGCATATCACCACCAAAGGCAAGACTGGTTAGTTCGTCAGAACAAACCACAAAAAGGCTTTGTCGAACTAAATTTTGATAGGCCATTCATGATCAACAGAGGACCAAGAGGATTTCTTATTCATAACCGGAAAGGAAATCTAATTCAAGTAGGGGCATAAATTTTGGCAATGTTATCAAAAAATTAAAAATAAATCTTGGTGATACATCTAGTTACTGACACATTGGCATTACGATTTGATCTTCATGAAGCAGTCAAAGCAGGTTTACAACATCTACAAGTTGAAGACGATACTAAAACTATTATTGAAGCAATATAACGAAATATTCATGCTCCCAGCTAAATTGAATTCATTATCAAAGATGTTAAGACACTCTTGGAGAAACCATCAAAGTTCATAATTCAACATATATTTAGGGAAGGCAACATGATGGTGGATTGGGTGGCATGGCTTGGTCACTTCACATTTAACTCACTCATATGATCTTATAGACCCTCCTTTGATTTTTAGTTATCCTTATTTGTTTGTATTTATGCTTCATGACCCGAAAGAATTCGAATTTGGAGGACCATGACCTTATTTTTTCAAATTCTTGTAGATGGAAATTTAAGTAGATCCTTGTGAGAAAGGTTGTTTAATTTTCTTCGTATGCTACCGCTTGAAAAAAACAAAAAACAAAAAATTTGAAAACATAACATGTTCAAATTGCTAATATTAAATTACACCTACTTGGACTAGTCAATATATTTAAAGCAAGCTTACCTTACTCGTTAATCCAAATCATTTGGTTAATTTAAATTTTATGCAGACCATCGTGGGCCAACTAATTTGACCATCACTACATTCTTTAGCTTTTCTTTGTTTTTTTTTTCTTTTTTTTTTAGTTTTTAAACTGTACCCTTTGCCCTATATCTCACGATTGACATATTGCTTCAATGTCACCTACATAGGTTATTTTAAAAGTAATTTGACACTTGTTCCTCTATAAGGCATACTCTTTTCAGGGAATTCTCTTCTCTTCCATCTCTTTCCAATTCCTTCTAAATAGTTTTAATTGATGGCAGAGCAGTCTAAGGGGTTAGAGGGGCCTCCGTTTCCCCCTCAAATGTGTTTCCTAGGACTTTTTTTAGCCATTGAAGTTTGAAATTTTCTTTCATTGATTCTTACTTGCCTAGTTTGTATTGTGATTCATGACTAACATTTTGCTTTGCATATTTCACTCATGGCAATGTATATCATACAATCAATCAATCAACATAAATCAATTAAGATAATTCTTGCCAACACCTTTTTTTTATAAAAAGAAAATATTAGAACGATTATATTTGATGATTAGGATATCACTTATGATAAATCCAGGAGATATGATTTATTTCTTTTACATTAAAATTTTTTTCAACCTCTTAATTTTTCATATCTCACCTCATTAAGTTCCTTCATCATGTAAGTTTGGTTGCTCAGTTAAAAGAAAATAAAGTTTAGTTTCAATTTACATTTATTAATGATTAATTCCAAAAATTCAAAGCAATGTTGATTAGCTCAATTGGTAAAATCTTTGAAGTTATTACCTGAAACTTGGGTCCAAATCTCGCCTATGCAACCTAGCACCTCACTGTAAACCAAAAAATTCTTAAAAACCTAACCCACGGTGTTTGATAGTTTAAAGTGATAATTGAAGACTCCTCTTTCTACTTCAAAATTCCATGTCAGTCAAAATTGAAGATAAATAAGTTGCTTATTCTAATCTCAAAAAATTTGTATGCAAGTTAAAGCAATATCAACTATATACATTTTGCTTCGAAGCCTTAAGCATCATATTATAAAATATTGAAATTAAAAATTATTATCTTGGCAAGGTAATGTCATCAATTATGAGGTTTAGTTCCAACTACTAAATGTAGTTACAGTTGATATGTAACAAGCGTGTTGCTTTTATGAGCTCCCTATTGTATAATTTGGTATAGATTATACAGTAGCTTATGATGTAAAAATAACTTCTAATGCTAATTAATTGAGTCTTGCTTGAAAAGTAGTACCACCTTGAGGTTTTTTTAAAGATATGAGGAATATTATTTTTATTAGAAAATATCTTTTATTTTCTCCAGAGCTACTATTGCATTGATTAAAAATATTAGAATTAAACATATTTGGTTGGACATTGTAAGAAAAGTCTTCAAATTTTATCACTACTGTTAGTTATTGCCAACTATGTCTCACTCCAATATAATCATGTTATAAAAATTATTTAATTTTTTGACAAATACTCAAAAATTATACACACACACACATATATATCTATGTATATATGGAATCCCCCTTTCTCTTTTACACACACATATTTACTCAACCAATATTTTGCCGCTTGAGTAGTGCATCTTTACCCCTAGGAAATACTACAAATACAAATCTCACCAAGTCAAGCCGCTATTAAAATAAAAACCCAAAGGTGGGTTGTTAGATAAGAGTAGTAAACATGCAACGAATCAAGTCAGGAATGAAAATAGCTAATGATATTTGGTAATATAGTTGTAGTGTATAATTAAAACTAGTGTGTAAATTTACCATTAATGTTTTAGAAATTGTTTGTATCATTTACTTTTCCATAGTTATCTTCACATTCCATTAGCATATAAACATTGTTATAGTATTTACAAGCGAAAGACAATTAATTTATCACTAAAAAAACTGTGAAAAAAGGTTTTTCATGTATTTTAGTTTCAGCTTCACTTACATACAGTCACAAGCCAAATTAAAAAATAAAGATATTTTTTATCCACCATATGTGTTGTTCATGTGGATTTTATGTTCAATTTAAAAAACCCTTTTACTTGTAAGTGCACAAGGTTAATTGTAGATTAGCGATTATAAAGTGCTGATCCCACAAGGAACAATAATGATTTTAAATTTCAACTTTTCCAATTATAAAGAATAATTCAATTGAGGAGTTTAATTATCAATATTAATTAAAGGAACAAAAGAAAAGCAAATGTGCCAAGTAGAGAGAAATCAAATTAGAGAATGATCTAGGACTTTGGGCTTTACCATTGATGCAAATATTGAATTACTAATTCAAATGGTGGTTCAATTTGTCTTTTGCTCAACCTAAGGTACGAGCATTAGGTCATAAATTAAAAAGATGAACATAATTATCAAATGATATTATTTATCTAGTGGTTTAGCATGAATAATTCTTTTCAAACATAACTCATCTTATTTCTAGTATAAATTATCAATTCCAACAATTATAATTTAAAGTCCAATTGCATAACATCATATGAGCCTACAAGGTCTAATATTCATTTGAGATAGCAAATTAAACTATTGTAATTACCATGAATAAACAATAGTATTAAGAGGCATAAGTAGGTTAAGTTCAAGTATAAACTCAAATAACGCAATTAAAGAGACAAAAAATAACCCCAGAAGAAATTGACAAAATAATATTATTATCAAGGATCCATCCTAATCCGAGAAGAGTGTTTTAGCCGGCCATAGTTAGCAAAAACACCAGTGAAATTGGTAAATTTCACTTCCTATGCCCAAAGTTTAATACTCAATTACACAAAATAATATAACTAAGCACAACCTCTCAAATTCAACTAACAAATGAGATGAGATGAGAAGAGAAGAGAAAAATAGCTAACAAAGCTTATTTTCCTTCTAAACTCCTCAACCCAAATGATTTTATCCTACAAAAGACTCTCTAAAAATTGAAAGATGGAAGATGGGAGAGTGGAAGGATGCTTCGATCCTTGAATGAGTTAGTAGATGAATGGATGATGGAATGCCCCAACCCATGACCTCTTTCTATAGTGGAAATCTAACCCCTCTTGGTGCCCAAAAATTAATTTCAATTAATTTCAATTAATTATTGGTTGTTATATTGCTTGAAAAAGGGCTAGTCTTAAGCTAACAATTAATTAAAATTAATTAGTTTTAACTAGGTCACTTAGGGTTACTCACAAAAACCAAGTCTTGGTTCCTTGGAGCTGTTGGGCTGGTGGTGTGGTGGCTTGGGCCATGGCTGAGGTTGGGAAGAAAGGACCATTATGGGCCGAAGAAAGGAAAGAGAGAGAAGTCGCAAGACAAGCCACGTAGTTGGGCGCTGATGTCGGGACCATGCGGGCTAGTGAAAGGAAAGGGAGGGAGAGGGAGATCGATTGAAGCTAGACCGGGCCGCCATGGAGAAGAAAGGCCCAACTCAGGCTTGGAAGAAGAAAAGAAGGAGAGGAAGGTTAAGGCCTTGTCTATCAGGTTGCGTGTTACTGGTAAGGGATGCCCAAATGGAAGCAAGAAGGAACTGGAGAGGCGTCTGGCTAGTAACGAACGGGTCGCGGGGATCAGGCCCAAGCAAAGTTTGTTGCTGGTAGCTCTTCTTTTCCTTTTGGGTCGTTGGGTTGGGTAGGCCATATTGCACAAGGCCCTTATGACTGTTAGGCTTGATTTATGGCTGAACCGACTAATGAACACTCAAGGAAACTGAGTCAGTTTTCATCATTTTTGCACTCATATTTTCACCTATAAATTATACAACATATGCTTATTTTCACATAAAAGTATATTACAAAGACTAAAAAGTAGAGAAATTATAGGGTAAAATTACATATAAAATATGAATTATCAACTCCTCCACACCAAAACTTTTCCAGTCCATAGGCTAAGATTCAAGCAAATTATGCACATAGTGAAACCATGCAGCAAACCATGAGCACAAAATTATCCCCCCAAAAATCACAAGAGCATCTTAAAGCTAAGTCCCCAATGCCTAATCAACTTATTAACCTATTTTTTCCCTGGTTTTTTTTTTCTTTTGATTTTTTGAATTTTTCAAAATTTACTTGATTCCATGTACTCTCTGAGTGGATAAAGATATGAATAAAGATAACACTTGGAGAAGCACTTGCGACATATTCAGACAATTAAAGATATAGATAGAGATAGAACCTAAACATTAATATCGAAATCAAAACTTAATTAATTCAATTTATTTTATTTATTGATTGACAAGCAATGGGAAACTCAATCCTTTTCAAACATTCATAATGACATTGAAAATGGGGTAACATCTCAAACCCAAAATCGGCTACATAATGACACCAACACAGCACAAAAACTTTTCGCCAACAACTAGCTAGACCTAGAAATAATCTCTAATGAGCATGGGTCATATGAATCAAATCCACATAATAGGAATAGAACATCCATAATTAGAACACTCAAGATTTTTCCAAAATCAAGTATCCAATTACACCCGTCCACTCAAAATCATATAAATCAATTTACTACCAACCCACGACTCAGTATCAAATATTTCTAATTTCAACTAAGTCCATAGGCTAACATTCAGGCAAATTAAGCACGTACTAAAACCATATAGCAAACCATGAGCACAAAATTTCACCCCAAAAATCACAAGAGCATCTTAAAGTGAAGTCCCTAATGCCAAATCAACTTATTAACCTTTTTTTCCTTTGATTTTTTTTCCTTTGATTTTTTGAATTTTTTAAAATTTACTTGATTCCATGTGCTCTCTTAAGTGGATAAAGATATGAATAAAGATAACACTCAGAGAAGCACTTACTATGTAGTTAGGCAATTAAAGATATGATAGAGATATAACCTGAACATTAGTACTGAAATCAAAACTTAATTAATTCAATTTATTTTATTTATTGATTGAAAAGCAATGGGAAATTCAATACTTTTCAAATACTCATAATGATATTAAAAATGGGGTAACATCTCAAACTCAAAATCGGCTACATAATGACACTAGCATAGCATAAAAAAAAATTTGCTACCTACTATTCAAAGCTATAAATAATCCCTAACGAGTATGGGTCACACGAATCAAATCCACATAATAGGAATAGAACATGCATAATTAGAACACTCAAGTTTTTCCCAAAATCAAATTCACCCATAGATTTTCAAGTTTAAATTTTCCTCAAAATTTTCGTTTTGCCTGCCCCCTCCCACATATTCAAATCTTACAGTGTGCTTAATGTAGAAAACAATAACAAACATAAAAATGGAGAAAAGAGCAACACAATTTGACAGCACGAGGAAATCATTTTCATATAAGTCCAGCAATCCAACTCCCAAGGTACCTCACAACCATCACCAACCACCAAAGTCAAAACAAAATAAAGAATTACACTCAAAAAACACAAGCACACCAAAAAGGAAACAAAATAAAAGACTCAAACTCTCCTAAAAAGATTGGATTGTCTCCCAACAAGTGCTAAGTTTTATGTCTTCAGCCAAACAAGGTCCCATCCACTAATCATAGTAGACAGGGTCTACTAGATTGATGGACTCAATCAAACCAAGCTCAATATCATGAGTCGCAATAGGTTTCAAACATTGACCATTGACCATAAAAACTCAACCATCATGGGGATCCAAAATTTGGATCTCCCTAGAGGAAAACACTTGTTGGACAATAAAGGGACCATCCCATCTAGATCTCAACTAGCTAGAAAATAGTTTAAGCTTAGAGTTAAAAAGCCAAACCTTCTGATTAGGTTCAAAAGATTTACGAGAAATCATTTTATCATGAAAAGCTTTAGTTTTGGCTTTGTAAATCTTAGCATTCTCATAGGCTTCATTACGCAATTCATTTAACTCATTCAATTGAAACCTAAGATTAAAAGTTGCTTGTTTCATATCAAAATTAAAAGCTTTAATAGCCACAAACCACGAAAATTGGCAATTGACAGGCCTTACCGAAAAGAAGCTAGTAAGGAGCCATTTCAATGGGAGTCTTAAAAGCAGTATGATAGGCTAAAAGAGCATCATGCAATCTCAAAGACCAGTCTTTCATATCGAGTTGAACCGTTCTCTCAAGTATGGACTTGATCCCATAATTAGACACCTCAACTTGTCCAGTAGTCTGACGGTGATAACGGGTGACTACTATGTGAGTCATAGAATATTTTCTTAGTAAAGCCTCAAAAGAGTGGTGACAAACGTGACTACCTCCATCACTACTCACTAATAAGAGCTCTAGGGTACCATATTGACAGAAAATGCACTCTTTCACAAACTTGACAACAATGTTGTGATCATTGGTCCTGGTAGTCTGAGCTTCCACCCACTTTAACACATAATCGACATCAACCACTGTGTAAACAAAGCAAAAGGATGGGGGAAAGGACCTATGAAATCAATGAACCACACATCAAATATCTCAACAATCAGAACACGGAAAAGGGGCATCATATCACAACAGGACAGGGCACCTGTATGTTGACAACGCTCACAAGCAAGATAGAATTGGTGAGCATCTCTAAAGTGGGCCAAAAAAACCCACTTTGTGGGACTTTGGTAGCTAGCCTACGACCTCCAAAGCAACCATCATAGGCGTAAGAGTGACAAAAGGTAAGAATACTATGAATTTCACTCTCGGGGACACATCTACGTACTACTTGGTTAGGACAATGTTTGAAAACACAAGGATCTTCCCAATAATAATGTCTTACTTGTGAGAAGAGCCTATTTTTTCCTTGTTTGGACCAGTTAGGAGGAATCTTCCTAGTGGTAAGATAATTCATAATGTGACAAAACCAAAGGGAAAGGGGCATGTGACACACCAAATAGTTGGTTATCAAGAAAGTGGTTAGAAGATCCAACTAAGACATCCATGTACTCAATAAAGATTCTAGACAAGTGGTCAACTGAATTTTAGAACCTTTCCTATCTTTTATCTCAATGTCAAACTCTTGGTGTAACAAAATCGATCTAAAGAATCTACATTTAGTACGGTTAGTCAGTAAACGGTCCAAAACTGGACCGGTCCAAAGACCGACGAGGACCGGATCGGACCGGGGCTTTTCGGCCCGGTCTGCGGTCCTGGTTTTTGTCCTCTTCGGTCTTCGGTCTGGTCCAGTTTTGGACCAGGTGGACCGAAGACCAGACCGGGACATAATTGAAGCTAGGGTTTTTTTTAATTAATCGGGGGCCACCAGACTTCATTTCATCTTCTCAGCTTGGCTTCTCCTCGACTGTTTGGGTTTTGTTGCTTCTGGGTTCCATTTTCCCTCTTCTCTCCATTTGAGTCTTCTCACTTCTACTTGACTGCTTCTCCTCACCGACATCGACCCGGTCGCCGTTTTGTTTCTTCAGTCTCAACTCTCTGTCTCTCTCACTCAGTCACTCTCCAAGTTGTTATCCTCGCCGAGGCCCGAGTTCTCAATGGTGGGCGGTGGTATGATGGTATCGGCTCTCCCTCTCGGTCTCTCCCCTGCAATTCATGGTGGATTTGACACTTTCGCTTGCTAACTTCTCACCGGTGCCACCGCGGGTCGCTGGAGCAAAAACCTAAATCCCTAATTTGCTGAGTTTGATTTCACTTGATCTATTCTCTAGATGTTTTATGGTCGTTGGTCCAATTTGGTGAGAACACGGCATGAGTTCGACTGTTCGAGAGTGGCAGAGTGTTGGGGCAGACGGGTAGTGGCCAATGGGGCTTGAACTTTGAGTCTTGCTAGTTGCTGCTCTTACATACCCAACAAGTCCATTTCCTGTGATTCATCAAAGCCTCAACCCTTGTATTTAGCAAAAATTTGTTTTCAGCAAAGCCTCAGCCCTTGTATTCATTAGGGGGTAGAAAACCCTCGTTTGAATAATGAATTTATTATCAATTGATTATTTGTGGGACTTAGCAGTATGTGGCTATGTGATGTGGTGTTGAATAGCAAGAATTTTATTATCTCTGTTTTTTTTTTCTTTTTGATAAAATGAAAATATGTAGCTAGCTACGAAATTCATATACAATTAATGAAATAGTTTGAAATTTTAAGGTTGAAATGATTCGATTAGTTAGCCGATCAAATTTCATTACCACGAAGATTTATAGAAACCTTTGAAACGATTGCAAGTACTTGACAGTATCTTGAATTGATTGTATAGAATTTAAATGGGGTGTTAATTTGATTACAAAATGTTTGAACCATAGTTTGAACATCTGCTTCATACATATAATAACCTGTTCCATTACTACGTTTACTTCATTTCTTATTGATGTTATTTTAGCATAAGAGTTCTAAGTAATGTGATCACTCAAAGAGAGTTAGTTTGTAATTCTCGTAAGCTAGAATTAAAATAGTATATAGTCAACTCCTCTTCAAGTTCAAGAAATCATATTCTTGAATAAAATAGTAAATCATGATTGCTAATTTGCTATATACGATTATGAATAATATTATACATTCTATAGGAGTACCTTTTGTAATCTGTATTGTTATATTTTGTAATGTGATTATGTGAAGTCCTAGAGGAATATAAAAGGTGAGATGAGAATGAGGTGTTTTGACTTCTAATGAATGAAACCTTTTTTATTTGTAGGTGTGATATTCAATGCAATTTCCAATTAGATTAGAATTCACGGAGTCCTTTACGGCTTGTTCTCGAAATGTAAGTTTTGTAATTTGATTATTTGAAGTAAGAAGAAGTACATATATTAATATGGTGTTTACTTTCTTCTTTTTATAAATTATCAATGCTAGATGTCGAGCTCCAAATCCAAAAAGATAAGTTCAGAAGTGGAAGAATTGGTTGATATGGTCCATATGGATACCGATGTTCCAAGTGAGCACCTAATGAATAATCCGATTGAAATTAAGGAGGAAGAAGAAGAGCCAACTCAAGGAGCACCAAAAGGCAAGAGTAAGGGGAATGAAGTTGCTAGAAACTACACTCAAGGGGCAGAATGTTGGCAACATTTCATAGAGTTGAAGGAGAATGGCAAAAGAGTGATCGGTAAGTGTAAATACTGTAATAAGATTTACAAGGCCAATTCTAGTAAGAATGGAACGAAAGTTTTGAAAAATCATTTTCCTAAGTGCCCTAATAACCCGAATAATCAAAGCAAACAAACACAAATTCAAATGGTCTTTAAAAGGGATCAAACCAATGAGGGAGAAGCTAGATTGAAATCATGGGTTTTGAATCCTCATGAGGCAAGGGCATCTATAGCAAAAACGATCATCATTGATGAGTTGCCTTTTAGATTTGTTGAAAATGTGGGGTTTAGGCAAATGATGTCTGTTTATTGTCCTACACTTAAAATGCCTTCACGCATTATGATTGCAAGAGACATTTATGACTTGCATGTGGAGGAGATGGTGAAATTGAAAGAGTATCTTTTGCATTCATGTCAAAGGGTGTGTGTGACCACATACACATGGACTTCACTTCAATGGATCAATTACATGGTTATAACTGCCCACTTTGTTGATAATGATTGGAAATTGCATAAGAAAATCTTGAATTTTTATACAATTTCTAGTCATAAAGGTGATGATATTGCTCTTGCCCTTGGAAAGTGTTTAGAGGATTGGGGTTTGACATCTAAACTTTACACTATTACTGTTGATAATGCTGGGAGTAATAGCACTGCTTGTAATGCCCTTATTGGTGAGTTTCATCGACATGGTCATTTTCTTTTCTCTGGTGGAGAATTCTTACATGTTAGTTGTGTTGCTCATATAATTAATTTGGTTGTATGGGATGGGTTGAAGGTTGTTGGGAAGTCAGTTAAGCGTGTTCGAGCTGCTGTGAGGTTTATTAGGCAATCTCCTAGTAGGTTGCAAAGATTTCAAGAATGTGTAGTTGCGGAAAAAATTTAGTGCAAGGCTTTTTTGTGTCTTGATGTTCCTACTACATGGAACTCCACTTATAAGATGCTTAGCACTACTTTAATCTATGAGCATGCATTCACAAGGTATAGCAAAAGAGACCCTTATTATAATGTTGAGTTGGCGAAGGATGATGATGCTGATAGACCTCTGAACTCTAATGATTGGAAACAAGTTAAACACTTGTTAGTTTTTTTGGAGGTTTTTTTATAATGTTACTTTGCGTTTGTCTGGTACTTCATATGTGACATCCAACTTGCTTTTCTTTGAGATTGTGGCTATTCATGATATGTTAAATCAGTTGGAGCAAGTTGTTGAGAGCATTGATGCTAATGATGAAGAAAGTGAGGAAATTTAGGAGATTGGATCTAGAGTCACAAACTTTAAAGAAATGGCCAAGAGGATAAGGATGAAATATAATAAGTATTGTGGCACACCTGAGAAAATGAACCCTTTGGTATATACTGCTCCTATCTTTGATCCTAGGTATAAGTTGGCGGCTCTTGAGGTTTCTCTTTGTGATTTGTTTGGTGAAGTCCAAGGTAGTGCTATAGTTTTGAAAGTGAGAGAGAAATTAGAGGTTTTGTTTGATGAGTATTGGCAATTGTACAAGCCATTGACTCCTCAAAGTGGGCAAAGTAGTGAGGCACAATATGAAGTTGAGAAGGGTAAAGCATCTAATGCATCTGCCTCTTATACACAATAATTAAAAAAGAAGTTAAAGGGGTCAGATGGAGGAAGAGGAATCATCAAGACCGAGTTGCAAAAGTATCTAAATGAGGGACTTGAAGAGGATGAAGTAGGGGATGATGTGTTGGGATGGTGGAAAACACATGGTCCTCGATATCCTATGGTTTCCCGTATGGCTTGTGACGTATTAGCTATGCCTGTTTCTACGGTCGCATCGGAGTCGACATTAAGTGCAGGAGGACGTACTCTTGATTTATTTAGAACTTCTTTAACTCCAAAGGTAATTGATTAATTAGTATATTTCTTTGTATTATATTTTAAATTTATAACTTTTTTATCTTTTGCTAACTTATGAATTTTGTTCTGTTTGATTGCAATGAGATAGTTCAAGCTCTCATATGTGCATAGGATTGGCTGAGGCCAAGCAGTAGATTAGATATAGAGGACTACTTTGATAAATTGCGGAACCTGGATAAGGGTAATGTTCAATTTTTTGTTTCTTTTTTAATTTGGTTTATGTACTTTATACGATTACATGTTCTAACTTTTACTTTTTTGTTCTTTTTATTGTTTATGTTAGATCTTGGTAAATTGAGTGTTAAGGGTAATGTTATTGATGTGGGTGATACCTTGAACAATTAATATGGAGGTAATTTTCTTTTAATTGTGTTTATTTTACATTATTTATACTACTATCTTAGTGTCTTTATTATTTTTCGTTGCTAAATTAATTGTTGGTTTGCATATACTAGCTCGATTTTTAATTTATTTCATATACTACTCAAGTAATTAGTTGAACATTTGAGAGCGCTGCATATTCTTGCAAGGAACAAGTCCATGACAATGGTTTCAAATTTGGAATCACATCGCGTGGCATCGGCATTGATTTGAAAATTGGGTGACTTGACTCACTTTGAGTAAAGAACATCATGTTGAACTTTTAAAATTTTTTTCATGTAATGTAATTAACTTTTAGGTTCTCAGTTGATGATGTATTAAACTTTTTTACTTTGATGCTTTAGATTTGTGTGTTTGGATGTATTGGTTTGGTAAATTAGTTTGGATGCATTGGTTTGGTAAATTAGTAAGCTCATAATGTAATGTGTTTAATTCAAGTCATCTAGTCAAGGGTATTTGATTAGCCGTAATTCAGCCAAGACAAGTATGAAACAGCAGTCAGCAACCCATTTATATTGGAAGTGAACAGGGAACAAAATAGAAGGCGAAATTGAATTCGGTCCACAGTCGGTCCGGTCTGGTCCGGTCCTCGGTCCGCATATAGAGCCTTAGTCGGTCTTTGGTCCAAGCCGGTCCGGTCGGGTTCTGGACGGATGAATAGCCCTAAAATTTAGTGTCATTCATGGACAATAAGTGTTTTATTGTAGCATAATCAGTGAACACAATCACTTTTAAACACAAAAGGTACGAACGAAATTTATCAAGTGCAAATACTATAGCTAACAACTCTTTTTCAGTAGTTGAATAATTGTTTTGAGTATTAGTTAGAGTTTCTACTAGCATAGTAAATGACATGAGGCATTCCATTCACCCTTTGACTCAAAGCTGCCCCAATAGCGAAATCAGGGCATCACATATAATCTCAAATGGATGAGAAAAATTAGGGGGCTATATAATAGGGGCTAACACCAAAAAAGACTAAAGCATTTCAAAAGCTTTCACACAAGACTCAACAATCATAAAAGGAGCATCTTAGTAAGGAGATTAGTAAGTGAGCAAGCCACTTTATTAAAGTCCGTAATGAATCTGCTATAAAAACCAGCATGACCAAGGAATGATCTGACTTGTTTCACAGAAGAAGGCACAAGCAAATTAGAATTCTGATCAACCTTGGCTTTGTCAACCTCAATCCCCTTTTTGGACACTTTATGACCCAACACAATCCCTTCTTGGACCATGAAATGACTCTTTTCCAAAGTCAAGACTAGATTCACCTCTTCACATCTTTTTAGCATAGTCGTTAGAAGACACACATAAAATGAAGAACAAAAAATAGAGAAATCATCCATAAACACTTCCAAGAAATTATCAATATAGTCAGAAAATATAGCCATCATACATATTTGAAATGTAGAAGGTGCATCATACAACCCAAAAGGCATCATATGATAGGCGAGTGTACCCAATGAGAATGTAAAGGTGGTTTTCTCTTGATCCTCAAGATAGACAGGTAGTTGGTTGTAGTGAGAATATCCATCTAGAAAGCAATTAAAACTTTGTCCAACTAATTTTTCAAAAATTTGATCAATGAAGGGAAGAAGAAAATGGTCCTTTCTAGTGACAGAATTGAGCTTTCTGTAATCAACGCACACCCTCTACCCCGTGGTCTGTGTGGTAGGAATTAGTTTGCCATCATTATTTTTAACCATAGTTATGCCAGATTTCTTAGGGACGACTTGAACTGGACTGAGCCATTGACTATCAGAAATGGGATAGAAAACACATGCATTTAAGAGATTTACTACCTCTTTTTGGACAACTTCTTTCATGTGAGGGTTCAGTCCACATTGCATTTGCCTTACAAGTTCAGCATCGTCCTCTAAATGAATTCTGTGCATGCAAATAGTGGGACTAGTCCCTTTCAAATCAGCAACTGACCATCCAATAGCACCCTTATGATCAAATAAAACATGAATCAACTCTTCCTCTTGATCACAAGATAAAAAAGAAGATATAATAACAGGTAGGGTCTCTTTGGGGCCTAAAAGCGCATGCTTGAGTGAATCTGAGAAAGGTTTCAACTCAAGCTTAGGTGGGGACACAATAGAAGGTGGCATATGAGAACTAGCTAAAGGAGGAAGAGGTTCATAAGTGGACACCCAAGAGGAAGACTCAAGATGAGGAGTGGAATCAAGATTTGGAATCCATCTCATCTATTGCACTTCCTAAGTCAAACAATCTCAAATCTTCATGGGAAAGACAGGTTCCCAAAGGATCATTACTCACAATAGCAAGTAAGACTTCTTTAATCATTTCATCAATCACATCAACAAAGAGGCACTCAGATTCATCTTCAAACACAGGTTGAGAAAAAGATTTAAAATTGTTAAGCGTAACCCTCATCTTCATGACCGAGACATCAATCGCTCCCAACCTACAGTTAATGGTGGCATTAGCTGTGGCTAGGAAGGGACGTCCTAAAATAAGAGGAATTTTCTTAGAAGCGTGATGAGGGTCCATGTCCAATACAACAAAATCAACAAGAAAGAATCCTTTATCAATTTAAACCAAGACATCGTTTATTTGCCCCTTAGGAGTCCTAATTGACCTATCAGCAAGCTGATTTCATTTCATCTAATCCCAACTCTAAATGAACAGAATAAGGTATCAAATTAACACTAGAACCCAAATCCAAGAGTGCCCTTTTAATTTTGTGATTGTGAATATAATATGAAATGGTAGGGACACCAGGATCTTTGAACTTAGGTGGAGTGTCACATTTCAAAATCAAGCTCACTTGTTCACTTAGAAGAACCTTTTTAGATTTGTCATCTTTAGGTTTCCTTTTAAAAGCACATATGCCTTGAAGGAACTTAGCATAAGCTAGAATCTGTCTAATTGCTTCCAAAAGGGAAAGATTGACCTTAACTTGCTTAAAGGTCTCTAATATGTCATCTCCTTGCTTGTCTTTCCTAGAAGGGAATGGTGCATCCAAAGCTTAAGGGTAAGGAACCTTTGGTTTATACGTGACAGTGGGGTCTGACACAATAGGGAAAGGTGATGGATCATTTTCTTTTTCAGTTTTAAGGTCACTCTCCATGGTCTTAAGTCTTACCTCTTTATCATATTCCTTCTCACTCACCTTGTTATCTACTTCTTTGCCATTCCTAAGAACCATTACAGCTTTCAACTGTTCAAATTATTGGCCCTTAGGGTTCTGTATGGAATGTTTTAGAAGTTTTCCTTATTCTCTTTTATCTACAACTATGGCTAGTTGCCCCAGTTGGGTTTCTAACTTAGCTATAGATTATGAGTGAAAATCAATAATATGCATTTTAGACTCATTTCCTTAGACCTTAGAATCAACATTTTGCACAACAGAAGTCAAGGTATCAAGAGCAGAAATTACCTTGTCTGTCTCAGAGCTCCTAGATGGAGCTTGATGGGAAGAGGAAGGAACATATCTCTGGTTTTGGAAACCATGAGCAGTAGGCCTACGAGACTGGGCTTAAGGATTCTCAACATTTTGAGGCGTCCTTGAAAAATTAGTATGATTCCTCAAAGCATGATTATAGGTAGTAGAATAAGGATTGTTGGATGGAGGAAATCATTTGGCAGTATTCAATTCTTCAGTCACACAGTCAGACTTACCAAGACAAGAACAGTCAACAAAAGCATCCATGGGACTAGCACAAATCGAACACATATCTTGCGTAGAAGGGGTATTGGACACTTTGTTCATGCACAACAATTGATCAAATTTCTTAGTTAAGGCATCAACTTTACTAGAAAGGTCAATTGAATGTGAAGCCTCATAAATCCCCACTTTACTTCCTAATTATCTAGGCAAATCAAACTGTGAGGAAGTAGCATGCAATTGTGCATTTTCACTCAAATGTTCAAACAATTTACAAACTTCTTCTGGAGTCTTATATAAGAAACTACCACCACAAAATGCATCAACCATTTGCCTATTATGCACATCTAAGTCAAAATAAAGACTTTGGACAAGTTGCCACATAGGGACCTCATGGTGAGGACAACTTCGCAACAACTCTTTAAACCTTTCCCAACTTTCATGCAATTGTTCATTTTTATTTTGTGAGAAAGTGGTTATAGCACGTCTTAAGGCAGTCAGTTTACCAATTGAGAAAAAAAAATTTCAAGAATTTCTTTTGCATTTGATCCAAAGTGGTGGTATTTGTCTTAGTATACAACCAAGCTCTAGCTTTATCATTCAAATAGAAAGGGAAAAGCCAAAAGCGAAGAGCATCATCAGATATATTATTTAAAAACATAGTGGAACAAATCTCTAAAAATGCATCAATATGCTTGAAAGAATTTTCAAACTCAAGCCCATAAAGCATTTGGATTAGATAATGTTTAATCTCAAATAGCCTCGTAACAATGAGCATACGGGTTCTTGTAGGAGAGGCGTAAGTGGCACGACTAAAATACTCCTTGAGTTACTTAGGTGGTGGGGTTTGTTTTTCAGCAATCTTTTTCTTAGATTCTTATTTCTTAACTCTTATCTTATGAAAACAACATTCAATTTCAGGATTATATTGTTCAACTTTTAAGAATAAAGAATGTCTCCATGCATATACCCACAAGCAATCAAGAGAGGAATGTGACATCACCACCACAATAACAACCAAATGAAATAAAACAAAAAGAAAAATAAAAGAAAAGAAAAGAAAATAGAACAAAACAAACGAAGAAAGATCAAAGGGAATGAGAAATAAAATGAAAAATAAAATAAAATAAAAAGAGAATAAATAAAATAAAAGGGAGGGGGATTGTTAGATTAGATAAAATAAATAAAATAACAGAAATAAAAATGTTAGATTAGATTAGAAGGGAGAGGGAAATAGTTAGATTAGACGGGAATGAAAAGAACAAAAATAAAATGGTTAGATTAGGAGAGACTGGGGAATAAAAGAAAAATGCAACAACGAAAATAAAAGGGATGGGGGTTGACAATAAATAAAATTGTTAGATTAGTGAGGAATAAGGGAAAAAATAAAAATAAACAAACAAAAGGAACAAAAGAAGAGGAAATCCAAAAATCACTATTCGTTCCCCAGCAACATTGTCAAAAACTTGATATGAATTTCATGTTCAGTATTAAAAATCCTTATACTTACAAGTTCACAAAGTTAATTTTAGACTAGCAAGTATAGAGCGTCAATCCCACGAGGAATAATATGGATTTTAAATTTTATCTTTTCCAATTATAAAGAATAAGTCAATTCAGGACTTAAATTATCAATAAGAATTAAAGGAGCAAAAGAAAAGAAAATGTGTTAAGTACTAGAGAGAAATCAATTTAGAGAATGATCTAGGACTTGAATTTCACTATTGATGCAAATATTGAATTACTAACTCAAATGGGGGTTTAATTTGTCTTTTGTTCAACCTAAGCTATCAGCATTATGTCATAAATTAAAAAGATGATTATAATTATCAAATGAGATTATTTATCTAGTGGTTTAGCATGAATCATTCTTTTTAGACATAACTCATCTAATTTCTAGTATAAATTATTCAGTTCCAACAATTATAATTTAAAGCCCATTTGCATAATATCATATTAGCCTACAAGGACTAATATTCATTTGATATAGCAAATTAAACTATTATAATCAACATGAATAAACAACAGTGTTAAGATGCATAAATAGGTTAAGTTCAAATATAAACTCAAATTATGCAATTAAAGAGACAAAAAATAATCCCACAAGAAATTAGCAAAATAATATTATTATCAAGGATCCATCCTAATTCGAAAAAAGCATTTTAGTTGGCCATAGTTAGAAAAAATACCATTGAAATTGGTATATTTCACTTTCTTTGGCAAATATTTAGTACTCAATTACAAAAAAATAATATAATTAAGCACAACTTCTGAAATTTGACTTACAATGAGATGGGCAGAGAAGAAAAAAGTAGCTGACAAATCTTATTTTCCTTCTAAACTTTTGAACCCAAATGATTTTGTCTTACAAAAGGCTCTCTAAAAATTGAAAGATAGAGGATGGGATAGTGGAAGGATACTTGGAAGAGTGAGTGGATGAATGGATGATGGAATGCCCTAACCCATGACCTCTTTTTATAGTGGAAATTCAACCTCTCTTGGTAACCAAAAATAATAAAAATTAATTTCAATTAAGTATTGGTTGTTATATTGCTTGAACAAGGGCTGGTCTTAAGCTAAAAATTAATCAAAATTAATTAGCTTTGCTTAAATTATTTGGGGTTGCTTACAAAAACCAAGTCTTGGCTGCTTGGAGCTACTGGGTTGTTGGGTGCTGATGGGGTGGCAACTTGGGCCATGGCCGAGGCTAGTAAGACATGCCCATTATAGGCTGGAGAAAGGAAAGAAAGAGAGGCCGCAAGATAGGCCGCATAGCTGGGCGCTGTTGTCGGGACCATGCTGGCTGGCGAAAAGAAAGGGAGAGAGAGGGAGATCAATTGAAGCTAGACCGGGCGACCGTGTAGAAGAAGGGCCCAACTCATGCTTGGAACAAGAAGAGAAGGAGAGGAAGATTGAGGCCTTGTTTATCGGGCCGCGTGTTGTTGGTAAGACAGGCCCAAACGGAAGCAAGAAGGAACTGTGGGGGATGCCTGGCTAATGGAGAACGAGCCGTAGGGATAATGCCTAGGCAAAGCTTGCTGCTGACAGGTCTTCTTTTCCTTTTGGGTCGTTGGGTTGGGTAAGCCATGTTGCACAAGGCCCTTATGACTGTTGGGCTTCATTTTTGGCTGAATCGGCTAATGAATACTCAAGAAAACTGAGTCAATTTGCATCATTTTCGCACTCGCATTTTTCACCTGTAAATTATACAAAATATACATTATTTTTATATAAAAATATATTATACTGACTAAAAAGTAGGTAAAATGTAGGGTAAAATTACATATAAAATATGAATTATTGGTTGTATAAGATTCAGGTTGATCCAAATAACCTTTTCTGATGCACAGATTAAAGAGATGAAAATAAATTAAAGAACGCCAATGTACATATGAAGCAAATAACATTCACAAATTAAGGACATTAGTTTTTTATGACAACAAAATTAAAAATCTCACTTTGAATATAAATGGGAATAAGTATAGCAATTTCGAAGGTGCAAGGGGACTTAGACAATGAGATCTATGACCTCCATTGTTCTTTGTTCTCATTGTGGAATGTTTATCAAGGGTACTCAAACATGCCATACAAACCAGTGCTTTTCAGTTCCTCCTAAACTGTAGCTTATTGAGATTGCCTAGTTTACTTAGTCTTTGCGAATGATCTTACAATAATTGTGCTCCTAAACTTCATTCTGCTCAATGTTAGATTGATGCTTTAAATAAGCTCTTTAACCCAACAAGACTTTCAACTAACTTGCAAAAGCCTCTGGTGGAAATAGGAGGTAGTGATGATGCACTTGAATAGGAAACCATCCCAATTACAAGTTGAGTTCCCTTTTAGATGCATAGGGATCTAAATTACTATTGGTAGATTAAAGAAGCATAACTACGTATTGCTAATTGAGAAGACTACTGCATAGGTTAGGATATAAGCCTCAAGACACATATCTTATGTTGGCTGATAGTTTCTAGGCAGCCATTTTGATTATCCCTGAGGAAGCCATTGAACAAATAATTGCAACATGTAGAAACCTTCTTTAGGGTGGAGAATGTGATTATAAAAAAGCCCCTTTTGTAGCATGGAAAGGTTTGTAATGCAAAGTTGGTTTGGGCAATGACCTTCAAAATATATTCTATGGGTTAAATGGATACACGAAAGGCATCTAAGAATAACTTATTGCTCGGATTACACCCTTGTACGTGATGCTAGCTGGTATAAGAGGAAATGTGCCTTTATAAGGAAGAGTTCAAATTGGGTAGTTTTGGTCTTAGAAGAAGGTACTAGAATAAAGATGAATTAGAGTTATATAAGGCTAGATTATGTTACCTTTGGTACCTGAATGTTAGAGAAAAGTTAAAGCACGTAAGAATGATCTAGTCTAAAGCTAATGTTCCCAAACACTCTTTTATTGTATGTAGAGCTGAGAAACGGATCAGGTCTGGTCGACCCATTTAATAAACAGGTCAATTTCATATTGGCCTTAACAATAGCTTAGATTTGCTCAAAACTGAAAAATAACATGTTTTCACACTAAACGGTCAAATTGTGTCACCTTCGGGTCGAAATCAGTTCGGTTCAGGTCGAGTTCGTGTTTCTCTCAGTAACTTTAGATCGGGTTCGTATCTTGTTCTCGTGTCGGATCAGACTTTCCCAACTCTAATTGCCTAGATTAATATGTGTAGGAGGTTGTCAATCAGAGATAGGTTAGCATACTTCAATCCTTATGTTGTGAGACTTCTACTTTATGTAATAAAAATAGATAATTACATAGCCACCTGTTTTTCTTTTTATTGCATTTATGCTCAAAACATCATAACTCAAGTGTGTGACTAGTTTAGTACAAGAACAACAAATTATAGGCCAACAACTGGAAAAGACAATGACTAAACTAGAAAGGATATAGGTAAGAGAAGATATATTTTATGCTTACTTCATTGCAATGATGTATCATACTTGATGGAAGAGAAATCAAGTTATTTTCAAGAAGAAATAACGCCATTATTAGGGATAGCTACACATAAACAAAGAGGATGTTAACAAGGAATTTTATTTCTTGTTAAAAGTTCTAAGAAATATGAAGGATGTACAAATACATGGTTGAAAATAGAGGTTATAAAATGAGTATATTGCTCATTCATAGGGTCTATTCTTTTCATTGGTAAATTCCCTTTTACCAACTACTACCAACTCTAACAAAAAATTTCTAATTCTTGTCAACTATAATCAACTTTAACCAACTTCAATCAATTTCTATCAACTTTTACCAATCTCTTTCAAAATTTCTGATAAAAAAATCCTAACTTATTTACATTTCTTATCAACATCCTCCAACTCACATCAACTTATACCAACTTTTTCCAATCTCTCCCACCTTAACCAACTCATACCAATCACCCCCCACCAAAAAAAAAAAAACTCAACTTCTCCAACTTCTACCTATTTCTATTAATATTTATCAATTTCATCCATTTACTAACCTCTATTTATCTACCAAAATAACATGTCCATGGTGCCCAACAAGGTGTAATTATTTTCTTTTTTTGAAAATTTGGCCTGTGGGAATGAAGATCACCAATGCGCACACACTCGTTAAATCTGTCTAATTTCATCCATTTATCAAAGGTCGTGGATTATACTACCACTCTATTTTGCTTTTTCTTCCACACTGCTACCCATTTTAAAATCATTCCAGCATGCCATTATATTTTTAAAGTATAAGTCCATAACACAAAGCACCATTCTTCATTATAGTGACCTAATATTAGAGGTAATTCCAACTTGTCATTCTCTCTCCTATTGAAGGGAAGCAGCATCCAAGCTCTCGATCGACACTGCTGTTAGGGAAAAGTTTTAATATTTATAAACCCCAAGTACAAGGTGCATCGTTGAGTACTCGGGGTATCGTTTGCAGGGAGTTGGGTTTTCAAATACCAGAACTAACTAAAGCATATCAAGTTAGGCAAAACAAAAGGGATAGAAAATAGAACTAAACTACTAAAACAAACAAAAGACTTCAATTATGATTAAGCCTGAGACAAACCAACTAATAAAATCAAACTTTAACCTTCCCAAGTTATGCTAGCATTCAGAGATGATCGGTAGCATCATTAAAGATTGGCCAAACCCTCTCTCAAGGGTCATGAGTTGGTCTAATTGTTCTAACCTCCTATTTTCATGCGATTAGCGCAATTAAACAACAAGATTGACAACCCTTGACCTAACTAGCGACCGAGACTATTTTTATGTCCGAATCCTAGCTATTCTCTCTACCTACACTAGAAAATCAACCTCACCTCTCAACATAAGTCGATTGGCCCAAACACGGACGAAAACTATTTCAAGCATTTCATCGAACACTTGGCTAGCATGGAAGAAAACTCTATATTCAAGCATAAACAAGGTGGGTAAAGGCCTAAACAAGAATCAATCGGCCATCTCCATAACAAATCATAACCAAAGATCAAGGCTTTAATTCATAAATAAACATTGAAATCAAAGCAAAACAATAATCTATTGAACTAGCAAACAAACTCAAACACATGAAATTAAAGAGAGAGAGAAAAGAAGAACTTAGCATTAAATCTTGACATCAATCCGTCTTTTAGAAATTATAGACAAGACTAACTTAATCTACTCCCCCTAAAAGGGATTTTTATTTGCTAAACCCAAGCTAAGAACTCCCAAAAAGTCATAGAAGGAGAACCCGGGAAGGTCTCGAACAAAAACGTCCGAAGGGGCTTTAAATAGGAAATCGAGCGAGCAGGCGAACGGGAGGGTTAACACTGCCGTGCCAGGTGGCATAGCCACCCCGTGTTGGGGAGGCACAACTGCGCCACGTGGCGCAGCCACACCGTGCCAATTTTCTTGCACGGTGGCATGGCCAACCCATCGTCCTTTCTTGCCGCCTTTTGCTTTTCTTGTTCGTCTTCGCTCCTTTTCGCGACGTTTGCTCAATTGAAGTTTATTACCTACAAAAACAAATAAAACAAGTAAAAATCCTAAAGATTATGTTATTGTACGAGCTGAAATTAGGTAATAGAGGCACGTAAAATACGAAAAATTATCATCCAACAAATACCCCCACACCTATCTTTTGCTCGTCCTTGAGCAAAATAAAGGAAAAACTAACCTAAGAACCTAACTCACTTTCGTATGAACTACAGTTGAATTTAGCATATGCAACAAGCTCTTAAAACCCCTTGGTTTCCCCAAGTGGACGAGTGAGGTCTTGTGAGGGTTTGCAGAAGATATACACACAAAATCTTGAAAAAGAAAAAGAAAAAGGAAAAGAGAAACAAAAACTTGAAAAACAGTTTGGATGTACAAATATACATATTCTAACTAACCAAAGCACCCATGCAACAAAGATATTAACCTGTATATAAATAGAATATACACATCAAGACTCTCTATCCCTGTCAATGACATCAAAGCACCAACTTTCACCCCACTATACATCAAAACTTGGAATCCATCCCAGTGCATAGCGTGCTAGTGCATCATCATCCTAGGACTTAGGCTTACCAGAATCAAAATCAATCCGACTTGACTGATACAAACTATATTATTGGCTTATTAACACAAAAAGCAAGCATTCCCAATAGCAGTACTGCCTCAAAGGGTAACACCCAGTAGCAGTATTGCCTCAAAGGGTAACACCTAGTAGCACATGCCTCAAAGAGATACTTGTCATTCCAAACTTTATTGTTTTCTTTTTCTCTATGTTTTTCTTCTTTGTTTTTGGACAACCAAACAAAGACTAAAGTAACCGTGTACAAGACAAGTGGGAGAGCCAATCATGGAAGACTAAGACCCTAAGCTAATAATGATAGTATAGATAAGGATTGGATTACACATCGATAATGAACAATTAGGTTAGAATTAGGGCCTAGAATGACATGCTGAGGACAGAGATCTATCATGCACATTATGTTCCCATACAAGTTAATAGTCAAAGCATAAAGGATTTAAGTTTATCAGAATAGTACGAAGCTTCCCCAAAGCCAGCAAGAAAACAATAGAAAATTTATAAATTGATAAATTTTTACAAAAATAATTCCAAAAGGATATACCCCAAAAATAAACACAAAAGGGTATGTGAACCCACCCCCACACCTAAATCTCACAATGCCCTCATTGGAAGCCGAGGAGTCACTACAACCACAAAAACACACAAAAACAAAGAAAACAAAGAAAACAAAATCACAATCATACGATACACAAAACAAAACACACAAAAAAGAAAACAATGCAAAAAAAACCATCAATTGGCTCAACAACATCCCAAACTTCACCTCAAAGTTCATCACCAACAAAAAATACAATCCTAATATCCACAACTAAACACAACCTAATATCCACAACTAAACAAAAAGGTAAAGAAAGAAAAGAAAATAGGAAAAAAGAGAAGGGTTAGAACGATCATACCAGGTCGTGCATTGAATGTACCCAAACTATGCCACAAGGGTGCAAGGAGCATCAGCCACTCCTTGTCTCTCAAAACACGCGACTTTAACTTGGACGCCATCAAAGCTCACAAGAGCTTATCAAATGCCTTATCATGCAACTCAAATGAGTGCAAGTAGGAGCACCCAAACATAAATCTAGGAATGATAGTGAGTGCTCTTCTAAACTTATCAAATGCCTTGGAAAAATCAGTAGTAATTAAACGTAATAGTTAACATGATTTTTCCAAGCATGTCCTCTAGGTACATACCATAAGGATCAAGGGAGAGGTCATACCCTCTAAAGGTACTTGAGGACTCAAAACAGTCAACCTCATTCCCCTCAAGTATCATATGAGAATCAATAAATAACACATCACATCACTCAGGGAAAAGGGAGGGTGGAGGACATGAAGAAGAAGCATGGAATGTATCAAGAGGGTTGGGGGATATATTATCAATAAGATCAGGACTTGTTGGCCCTGCAACCACAATATCCACACATGAAGTCCCTGTGGGAGTCTCATGAAGATCATGCTCCTCAATAAAAACATCACCTAACTCAGAACAAGTATTATCCTCATCAACACTAGCGCTAATACCAAAGGCCTCACCTGCCTCAAACTCCGTCGACTGAGCTAAAAAAGAAGCTGTATGAAGAAAAGTCATGATGAACGCAGTGTTGTTCCTAAAAGTGCTAGGTGAAGATGGAGCAACTGTGAGTAAAGTAGTCAAGGGAGGTTCAAGGACTTCCTCTAGTCCAGACTCTAGAGGAGGGAAAAACGCACAATCGTCACACAGATTGACATCAAGTTTAGGAGAACTAAACCTAAGGTCGGTGTCATGTGATAGGTCATACTCTCACATTTTATTAGCAAACTCAATTTGTTGCTCATTCATTGTCTCTATCATGCTGGACAATACTATTATCAGAAATATCCCAAGGACAAGAATTACTATCATGATCAAAGCAATGATAAATTTCACACACATGAGGAGCATAATCAGGGATACAGGGGGTGGGATGTATGAGTTAGCACAACTACTCTCAAATTCATAACTATCCCGAGCAAACCAATCAAGAAAATCACATGCTTCATTAATATCTTTAGCATAAAAATCCCAAGACTCTAAAAGAGCACGGGTTTCGCAATTCACACCCTTATAAACTGTATTCAAAATTTCCCACTTTTCTAAATAATAATCACAACAAGCAAGAAAAGCATGTAATCCATCATAGTATCTCCAAAACACTTCATGCTCATATTGAGCAAAGTGTGAAAAAGACATTTTCTTTTAATAAAAACTTACTCTTGAATGCCCAAGTAACCTCCAATATTGAAAAGTGTAAACTCCCCAGCAACGGCGCCAAAAATTTGTTAGTGAAACGTTTTAACATTTATAAATCCCAAGTGTAAGATGCATCGTTGAGTACTCGGGGTGTCGTCCGCAGGGAATTGGATTTCCAAATACTAGAACTAACTAAAGTGTCTCAAGCTGCGCAAAACAAAAGGGATAGAAAATAGAACTAAACTATTAAAACAAACAAAAGACTTCAATTATGATTAAACTTGAGATAAATCAACTAATCAAATCAAACCTTAACCTTCCCAAGTTATGCTAGCATTCAGAGATGATCAGTTACGTCATTAAAGGCTGCTCAAGCCCTATCTCAAGGGTCATGAGCTAGTCTAATTGTTCTAACCTCATATTTTTATGGGATTAGCGCAATTAAACTACAAGATTGACAACCCCTGACCTAGCTAGCGACCGAGACTATTTTCTTATCCGACTCCCAGCTATTCTTTCTACCCACACTAGACAATCAACATCTGCTCTCAACATAAGTTGATTGGCCCAAAACACAGACGAAAGCTCTCTCAAGCATTTCATTGAATGTTTGACGGGCATGAAAGAAAACTCTAAATTCAAGCATAAACAAGGTGGGTAAAGGCCTAAACAAGAATCAAGCGGCCATCTCCGGAACAAATCACACCCAAAGATCAAGGCATTAGTTCATAAATAAACATTGAAACCAAAGCAAAACAATAATCTATTGAACTAGCAAACAAACTCAAAAACATGAAATTAAAGAGAGAGAGAGAAAAGAAGAACTTAGCATTAAATCTTGAAATCGATCCATCTTTTACAAATTATACACAAAAACTAACTTAATCTAATCCCCCTAAAAAGGGTTTTTATTGGCCAAACCTAAGCTAAGAACTCCCAAAAAATTGTAGAAAGAGAGCCCGGGGATGTCCCGAGCAAAAACACCCCGAAAGGGGCTTTAAATAAGAAATCAAGTGAGCTAACGAACAGGAAGGGTGGCATAGCCACGCCAAGTGGCACGGCCACACCGTGCCAATTTCCTGGCATGCCACCCCATCGCCCTTTCTTGCCATCTTGTGCTTTTCTTGCCCGTCTTCGCTCCTTTTTGTGACATTTGCTCGATTGAAGTTTATTACCTACAAAAGCAAATGAAACACGTAAAAATCCTGAAGATTATATTATTATACGAGCTAAAATTAGGTAACAGAAGCGCGTAAAATACGACAAATTATCACCGAACAACCGCCTCATCGTCACATATAACGCCGTGAAACACGGTTGCTAAGCCTCCTTTGTCAATTGAGTGATGTGGGTTGAACCCTTTCGTGGCTGGTTTTAGCTCTTTGTAGCTGAATTTTTCAAGCTTCTAAGAGATTGAACATGAATTTGAGCCAAATGGGTTGGTTTCTGAAGGGTGGAATAAAGAGTTCCAAAGTTGGTAATAGAATCACTCTGGGTCTTAGAGTCAAAATGGGTTGGTTCTTGAATGGTAGAATAAAGAGTCTCAAATTTGAGTTCCCCACTAAAATTCGAATCACACCATGCCCATAAAGTGTTTGATGAAATGCTAATGAAGCTGGTAAAATTAAGGCTTGTAAGAACCATGTGATTATGTAATCAAAATGTGGGCTTGTAAGAAGGATGAATCAAAATCAGAGAAGCCATTGTTTCTACCTATTTTTTACATCTAATTGTGGAGTTGTATCTAATGAAAGTGGAGCTATGTAATGATGAATGAAGAAGGTATGTAATGTTTAATTCAATGAGGGAGAATCTTATGTTTAGCAGAAACTTGTATTTTGCTTAACAATTGAGGAATGTAAAAAGCTTGAATTTTGTTTATAAGAGGCTTCTAATATGCACTCAATTGCACATCACAAAGCGTTGGAACAAGCTCGAACATAGGAAACATGATTATCCCTATATGTTTGTAAATAGCAATCAAAAAAACATGAAAAATAGTGAATATTAACATACGTTGTTGCATTCACAAAGCATGAAATTAAGAGTTGAATTTAGTTTTAAGGCATAAGTTCTTACAAGCAATGTCACCTTCTGTCTAGGTATCTTAAAACAAACCATTCCAGATGCTACTTGGAGTACTAACCATCCAAAATGCTACTTAAAGGTCCAACTATCCAAAATGTTTTTCTTACAAACAACAACAACAACAACAACAACTCCTAGTATGGGGCTTACTTTCACGAGGACTGGGGATTCTCAAATGTAGGCAGTCTTATCTTTACATACATGATTTAAATAACAATTGCTTGTAGTTGTGGTTAGCCTACTTAAACCCTTAAAAAATCGTCAAAAGTATAAGAAACACAAAAGATCTACTCTTGTTGATTTGTGATGCTTTATACTCCAATTTCTAATTTAGTTACTGCAACTACTCCTGACTGGGCTACTGATTGTACTGCTATTGCTGCTAATTGGACTGCTGCTACTAACTGTTCCGATCACTATGCTGTTGACTGGGCTACTACTGTTATTGACTGTGTGCAGATTGTATTACTGACTGTGTTGCTAACTATACTAATGATCATGCTACTGATGTGTTTCCCATATTGCTCTTGCTGTTGAATTTTGGTCAGCCCAAAAGTTACCAAAGTCAGATGCTGGAATATATGCCTCTATGGTTGTTGCAGTTGGGCGTCTTTTTATCTATATTAAGCCAAAAAAAAAACATGCTAAAATTATAGGAAAAATCATATTGAAGTTGCAAATCCTATTTGAACGCCCTCTACCATCCACTTTTAGTTATTACACCACCACCATTGCGTATTACAGGGGAAAAAAATCATGTTGAAATCAGGCTCCAACTTTTTCCTTGATTAAAAACAAGCATAGGATTAGCCACACAAAAGAGCATCACCCAATGCATTTAAGGTGTATACTAAAATACCTGAAGTTTCGGGGGAGGTGTAGGAGCGTGAGATTCTTAAGTTGTAGAGGGTTGAGTTGCCTCACTTGATGTTTGGTTTGTAGAAAAATATGCTTTTACAACCTAAAGGCCCAAAAACAAACCCCTATTTTCAAGAGGCATGTTCAGGTGGTTGGGAGGGGTGTGCTTTTAGTAGCCATGTTCAAGGAAAACTTGTATTTAATACCTCAAAATTGCATGTTCGCTTTATGGATACTCTACCATAAACAATTGCTTGCCTGTTGCTCTTCTCCCCTTCCTTTAGCCTCTTTTTTAAAGCTAGATTTTTTTTTGTATCTTCAAATGAGGGCGCATCAATTTGGTCTCCACTTGCTTTAACCCACATATTTTGGGCATTAATGGGGTTAATTGTCTCTTTATATGCTTTCTTGTACTTCTCCAAAAAGTAGAAATCATCCATAGAGTCTTCAACTTTTTAATCTTTCCTCTCTCATTACGACCAGTGAATGTAGGCAGGAAATACCAGTCAAGTCCCATCCTCTACATGTGTATGTCCTTTGGACAAGGCTGACCACAAACCCCTATAGTCCATGACTCACACTATATTTGCCACCTCCAACTCGGGTTGCTTTCCACCATCTACAATTGTCCTTCTCTTTCTCAAAATTTTTGATGATTCTTGGGTAAATCTTCTTATCATATGTTTCAAAGAAATATTTTTTTCTTCTACCCTTTTCCATAACCGATTTGAAGGTGTCTTCAAGGAGGGAGATTATCAGCTTGTTCCTAACCTGCAAACAAAAGAAAAATTGAATGAAATACTTACAACATAACATAATTGATTCAAATTCCCAAACACTTATATGTAAATACCTTTATGATAAAGGCATTAAATATCTCATCCATGTTGTTGTTAACCGAATCACACTTCGCTCGGTAATCAAAGAACAATCTACACCATTGCTCGTGGTTTTTCTCCTCTAGAAATTTCCTTGTCTTTGTATCAAGTTGCTCCATTGCCTTCTTATTCATATCAAACTCCACTTCAGTGCTAGACTTTGTAATCCTCTAAAAGATGTCTCTGTATTTAACTGCTTTATACTTCTTCCTCAAGTTCGCATAAACATGCCTTGCACATAACCTGTGTTGTGCTAGGGACTGAACTAAGCTATACTTTCAACCAACCCTTTTTGTTGATCAGAAATTATGGTCCACCCTATCCCATCTTTGAACTGCAGAATAAATGATAACAACTTTATAAACCAACACTAAGTGGGAATATTTTCTCTTTGTGTCATAGCCCATGCTACATGATACATCTCGTTGGTGCTATCTCTCTCGACAACCACTAATATTTAGCCTTTCCAAGGCCCTTTGATGAAGCAAACCGTCAATAAAATGAAGGAGTTGACAACCCTCTAACAAGCCATTCTTTAAGGGCCCAAGACATATGTATATGCCTACAAATATGCTTTGGTCATTTTCATTCTTCTTGATGGCAACTTCAACTATGCTTCTTGGATTTTTCCTCAAAACCTCATTTCTATGATCTCTAACAAGCCTAATTGAGCTCTATAGTCACCTACTCACCCACTATCTACTTCAGGACCTTCTTCTTGGTTGTAAGGCACACTTTTAAAGAAACTGTGTAATTTAGGTCCTGCTTGACCATTTCTCTCAAGACTCGTGTTTTTATGCTTGGTTTTAATCCTAATCTTCTCTAGGTACCTTCGACAAAGCCAATTATTGCTTATTAGCCTTTTCCACTTCTCAAAGCTAAATGGCATGTAACTGTGAGCTTCGCTGATGGTTTTGATTTGATAAGATTACTCATTTTAACATAGAGAGACCCACATCTTCCATTTGCACCCAGAATGCATGCACTTAGCTTGGAATCTTCACTTGTCACTATGTAACACTTTGATATCATAGCCTCTAAGTATTCTATAATCGTCGAAGGCTTTCCTAAGTAGCTTTTTATTACTGAATTTCATTTCTACGACCATGTCAACATCTTCAGCTCTTACGTGATGGTAAAACTTACGGTAAGCAATAGCCTTATTTTTTGTAGCATCTTCATCTTCAGCTTCAGAAATGTTAGGGCTACTCGCATTCTCGGAATCATGATAATGCTCAAGAAACTCATCATCATCATAGAACCCCTTTCCATTTGAGACCTTAGCTTTTATCATAACCTCTTTCTTTTTTTCCTCATTTTCCTTCCTCAATTTTTGCTTTGGCATGGCAATTTCATCATTACATTCGGGCTCAATGTCCAAATCATTTAATAATTCATCCTCACCATCATCCAACTAATGTCGTTGTGTATTAAAGACATTAAATTTCTCAACTCAATTTTCACGATCAACATGTCCCACATATAGCTCAGTAAGTGGTTCTTTGACACAATATAATTAATTCATGCACATCACCACCATCTTCTATGGATACAAGGGCTTCTTCAAAATATATATGCGATCTTCTATAATAAACTTTCCTGATTCCATGCTCAACATAACCCAATTTCATGATATCTGCCTGTATCTCATGCAAGCATAACTCATCAGGGTCAACAAAAATGTCCTTAAGGTCACCTTCAAGATAAACTAATTCAGGCTCTCTAACAAATGCACCTCCATGGTGGATATGCAATTTTATTTCCATTGTATTCTTGCAATTAATGAGAGAGATCAGAAAAGAAAAAGATAAAAACCAATAATATTGAAGCTTTTTACATATCGAAAATTAGAATCAACGCTACCACAAACACAACATATACTAATAAATGTCCATTCAGTATTTCTGGGCAGAGAGATCAAACATAGAAGCCTTGTATATATTAGAGACTTAAATTTTGAGAACTTAACTTCGAAATTTACCCAAATTTATTTTATCACAATCACACGAAATTCATCCTTTCAAAATCATATTCAATCACAATGAACCGTGAAAACCTAAACTTAATTGATTTGATGATCATTCATCCCAAATTTTTAATTTTTATTTATATATTCAAACAATAATAAATCATGAACAAAAATCATGAACCCTAAAAACAAACAACATACTTCAAGATTTTGATTTTTCCTTCAACTTTATTATATTCCGGATTGATTAACAACAATGCTCACTCTCTTGTTGAATTTTGCAATCAAATCATTCTTTAACTATGGGGTTTCTTTTTTTCCTTCAACGTGAGGAGCAAGGCAGGGAGGTAACTAGCAGTTCACTTTATTTTATTTCTGGAGGTAAGATGAATGAGTTTTTTTTATTTTTTTATAATTCTAGCTTGCCCTCCTTGTCAAGCTAGCCCCAAAAAAAAATCACGAAGTACCAGTTCCAACGATCGCAGGTTGCTAAGTGATGATGAGAGTCTTGTTTTAAAAACAGAGTGGTAAGCTAGAACATTTTGAAAACAGAGTGATAATCAAGAACAAAAATTAAAATACAGTAGTATCATAATGCATGAATTCTCATTTATCAATCTTTATTCACCAGTGAAAAGAAGAGGTTTATATATATTTTTGAAAAATTTACCAAATGGTGTTGTTCAAATTAACACTTTTCAGTTCAAGAGTCTTTTGGTTAGATGTGTTATTTTGGTCTGGAATAACTTTTGAGGTCTTCATTTCTTGTCTGCCCATAAAGACTTAATTGTCCTTAATGAACTCTTTGCAAAATGGGGGAAAAAGTCAGGTGAAGAAAGAGTTGGGGTTTGATAGCTTGCGAAGGAAGACTCCCACAAAGGAGACTCACCCATATTCTGAGCTTGTACAAGTCGATAATGGCGGAGGAAGAGGTGGGTGTGGGTGGGCTGTAAACGGAAGGTGGGGAAGGGAGCTTGTGTTGGTATATCGAAGATGTCATTTTTGTCAAGGATCGAAAGAGAGTGAAGGCATTAAGGGCATTGAGCACTGTGCATGTTGTGTGGGTGGTGAGCTGTGGAAGGCTTCTTATTTGCATTGTACACAGGTAAGTGAGTTAATTAGTTGTGTAACTTATGTGTGTCAATTTCAACTTTGAATTGGGGAGGTGGAGATTTGGGGGGGAGAGTACTATTGCTTATTGTTGATGAAGGGTTAAGGGTTGGGTGTTGAGGTTAGGGAGATGGGGGTAGTATACCTGTGGGTAGTTAAGGCCTGGATTAAATTGATATATGCAATTGTTGTGTGCTTGTGGTGCTGAATGTGTGATGCCTATGATTGGACAGTACTTATTTGGTATGCATGTGCTCCTATGTGCTAGTTATGCCGGATATGTCTGTTCAATAACTCGAGATAACAATAACAGTAGGGGTAGTTACGGTTGTTCAAGGAAAAAGTGGTTAACCCGTAAATGTGTAATGAATAACCCAGTAAGTAAGAGTGGTTAACCTGGTAATACATATTGACTAACCCGGGTTAACCGCTTGACAAGGTGTGGATGAACATGTTTGGAGTGATGGTCTCTACTAATAGATGTGTAGAATGCTTGTAATTGATGTGGACAGGTGTAGTTAAGTGGGTGATGGTGCTTATCTTCAGTTTCATTGGGTGACCCGTAAATGCTGGGTTACCTATTGGGTGGGTAACAATGGATAATGAACTCTTCACAGGACATACTTAGGGAAGACAGTATCATGTGCTAGTTGCAATGGTGACTTGAGTTTGGTAATGAATATGTTGTAACCCATGTGAGTACGTAATGTGAAGTTGTGATGAAATATGTTAGGGTTTAAAGGTGGTATATGTCTAGTGTGTGAAATTGGTGCTAAAAAGCATGTGTGTATTTGCATGTGATTGTTAGTGTGCACCACAATGGAAGGACAAAATGACATTGGAGGAGGTGGTTGTGGCGGGGAGATGACGTTATATATATGTTGGACAGGGTTGTTAGAGGAAGGTTCGGGGGCAAAGTTATGCTACCAGGGGGAAGGAAAGACTGCGTGTAGGTGAAGGAGAACATGGGTGTGCTTGAAGTGTTGCGAATAGTGGAGGAGGCAATGGGGGAGGGTATAAGGGGTCAGCGGATGTGGTATAGTTTGAAGTTTAATCGATTAGAGTTGTTGCCATTAGGACGGGATGGTGATGTTAAGAAGTTGATGAAGGGAAATGATGAGTATGCTTACCTTTATGTGGCAAGGAGTGAAGGTCCGTGTGTGGGACGAGTACATAGGAATGAAGCTTGTGAAAAGCAGTGGAAGGGTGGTGGTTGTATTGATCGTGGGAGGGGTGGGGCAACGGTCGATGTTGCAGGTGGCGTTGCTTGTGCGGCGGATGAGATAGTGGTGACAGAGCAGGTTGTAAGGTAAGAAGGGTTGTGGTGGACAAGCATGTGGCTTTGGGTGGTAGTTTACAGTAGTAACAAACAATGACTGATCATGTGTGGGGTTTTTTTATCTGTTGGGACGCTGCGCAAGAAAATACAGGAGAAGGGGAGGAAGTTGATGAGGCAACTGTCGTGGAGGAACGTACGAAGGTGATAAGGAGTTATGTATCGTTTGACATACCTGAGGACGGATTTGGTGATTCAAGCTCTGACTCTGACGACGATGAAGCAGGGGATGGTGTAGTGTGGCCAACATCGGGGGTGCAAGCCGAGGCATACAAAAAGAGGATGTTGATATGGAAGAACGAAATCAAAGCAAAAGGGCAGGTGTTTGTTTCTGCGAGTGAGGTGAAGATAAGTATTTGGAAGTATGCCTTAACGAACCGATTTGAGTATAAGTATGTACAAAATTGTCGGCAACAAATTGTTGTGAAGTGCACTGCAGAAGGGTGTGGGTTTTACTTCTGTGTAAGGACCCACCTAAAAAGAGGTGGAATGTATACAAAGGAGTTTGAACCGGGGCACGTGCACAGTGTGGGAGCTGAGTGCCAAATGGGGAAGTGGGGGAGAAGGCGAATTCGAGCGAGTCACCTTGGTGCTCTCATTGAAGGGAAGGTTCAATTCAGTGATAGTTACACACCCCCGTAGATATTAAATGATTTGCAGCTAAAAATGGGAATGAAGGTACCATATATGCAGTGTTGGAGGGCCCATGAGTATGCGCGGTGGTTAGCAAATGGAAGATCGGAGGACCATTATAAGTTGTTGCCCTAGATGTGTGCAACTATTGTAAGGGATAATCCTTATTCAAGAGCATTCTGTGAGCTGCAGGGATCCAGGTTCAAGCGTATGTTTGTTGCATATGGTGCATCATTGAATGGTTTCATGATTGGGTGTAAGAAGATATTGTTTATAGATGGAGCTCATTTGAGTGGGCCGAATGAGGGGACTATACTGTCAGCTATTGCACTTGATGCGGATGACCACTTGTTCGATGTTGCATATGCAGTTGTGTCCACGGTGAACGTCGATGAGTGGTTCTGGTTTTTTACTATACTACGCGAATGTTTAGGCGGAATGCAACCTATGATCATGAGCGATAGGAATCAAGGGTTGCTTTCTGTGGTGTGGAGGGTGTTTGGGATTGAGAATCACAGCTACTATTTACGGCACGTACGGGAGAACTTTCTTACGTACGCGGGGAAGGTAGGGATCCAACAACAGACATCAAAGGACTTGTTGAAAGAGGTGTTCAACAAGATTGCGTACGCCCCAACGGGGATTGAGCATAGAGTTGCAGTAGAGTAGTTGAGGAAATACAAGCCGCAGTTGGCAGCTTGGGTGGAGCGTAATGAGCCTGAACGTTAGGTGCAATCAAAATTCACAAAGGAGAGGTGGGGTAGGTTGAATAACAATGCTGTGGAGAGCTGGAATAGCTGGATGTGTTCATTGCGGTGTGTGTCAATCTCATGGCTTGTTAGTGTGCACATACAGAAGCTCAGTTTCAAAGTTGATAAGCGGAAGACGGAGCTCGAAAAGTGGAAGAATGGTGTAGGTGATATAATTGAGAAGAAGTTGAGGAAGACACTAGGCAACATTGGTTCGGTGGCAAATGTGAAGCTATTTAACACAACCCTTATAGAGTATGGTGTGCTCCTCACAAACAATCGTAGCCTAATGGTGAACCTAGCATAAAGGAAATGTAACTGCAAGTGATGGCAGTTGAAGGGCATGTTGTATGCAAATGCAATGGCAGTCATTGATAAGTAGAAGTTGTTGGTGTATGATTATGTCAACGAATGTTACAAGGCGGGTAGTTAGAATACGATATACATGAACAGCATACATCCAATGGAGATGCATGATTCTGCAACCGTGGATAATGCCACGGGTCTGGTTGTAGGAGGGGAGGCATTGGATAATGGATATAACCGAAGAATCCTTCTGCCATTGAACCCACGTCCACAAGGCAGACCACGAAAGAGGCAAATTGAATCTCAAAGGCAAGGCGTCCAAGTCCAAAAGTGCTCAAAATACAGAGAGGTTAGATACTACAGAAACAAATGCAGGAATCCGCGGGCTCATTTCAATGCAGATGAGACCACGATTGTACCCGTGGATAGGATTTATTTGAAGGCAACTGCGTACAGGAGGCATAACATGAAGGTAACATGCTGTTCCCTTATGCATATCCCAGGATAGTTGTCCCACTAATGTGGGTTGGCAGCATAATTGGCAACCTTCTGCCGGTTAATGTACATAAGCAACAATCGTAACTAATTATTTTGCAACGCCGTGTGGTGGTACAGGTGTTTGTGTTTTGGTTGCAGTTGGGCTGCTGTGCAATGACAGAATCATATGAATGCAGTCGAGCTTTTATCAGCTTCACTTCCCCTACATACTAGCAGTGTAGAAACATGTGGGTTGCAAACCTAATCATCTGCCTTATGGAGGTTCATGTACATAAGCAGCAGCCTGTCATGTTTAATTTACAACGCCTGTGTATTCTGGTTCTAGTTTTCCTTTTTTTTCCCCTGATTACTTAGGGGCTTTGTATTGACATGATGATATGAATATCCCGGGAATGTATCGTGTTAAGCGGGGTATGCATACTGGCTAGTTTAAATACCTATCCCAGGCTATGTATGGGAATTGGTGGGTGCGCACTGCTGTGGTTGGAGTGGTGGGAAGGCAATTAATGTGGTTAGTGGGAGTGTGAAGTTCTGGACAGTTAGGTGGGGAAGGTGGGTGGAAGAAATGAATTCAGTGGAACGAGGTGAGTGCGCATTACTTAAGGGGGCAGTACAGGGGAATTATCAAAGGAACCCCGGGTTAGTGCAGGGGGATTTGCGTCCAACAATCGAAGCATGCCACCAAACATCTGCCAACTAATGGGATGGGGGACACACATCACACTCAATGGAAGTCACCTGCCATGATGGTGGGAGTGATCATGACAAATAATGGACGTTGAGGTAGAACTAAATTTGGTTGCAAATGTACGATATGAAGACGTCCTCACCGGAAAAAAAAAAAGCAATTGAAATTTGTCCAATACGTGAATCTGTGCTTCGAATAGTTATAACATTGTGCGAGATTTGAAAATATGATCATGGACAAGGCCCTACAGAGAATGTCATTTGCAATGTACTTCCACCTAATAACACGTACAAAACATAAATTGACATATTGCACTGGACTAATGCCACTGTTAACGGTAACAATAAGTACCAATTCTCACTATGTCGGGGTACATAGTCACTATACAAGTTAACAACAAAAGGACCCAGGTAGGTGGGGGTGGGTGAAGGTAGGCGAAATCGTTTATGACATCTACCTCTACATAAGGCTATCACATTGCAACACCCACAATGGTGACACACACAATATACGCAATCATTCCTAACCATTGTCTCCACTTCAGTATGGCTAACCTTGATAGTTCTAATCAATCCCTACCAACTCTTGGGTGGGTTCAAGGGGGTCACTTCTGTCCCCTTAACAACATCTCCCTCCAAACCTTCATAGACTTCCCTGTATGGTTATGGGATGATTTCAATCCATCTGAATAGAAGAAGTTGCAGAACCTTCAGTGTTTGTGGCCCTCTGGTCGACTTATCCCCGGACAAGTCCCCTTGGTCAGGGAGTTTGATCCAAACTGGCCACTGGAGTGGAAAGAACAACTGTGGGTAGATGGACGTCGTTGCTTCCACTTGGAGCATATTTGTGAACAAGATGAAGTGCTCGAGGCGTATGAAATCGACTCGACGCCCGCCCCAACGTTCATTCCTCAAGTTCAAAGCCAAGTGACATCGGTTGTGAACACCATCCGTTATGGGGGTTGGATGAATGACACACACTTGTTGCCTTCCCACCCGGCCGAGAGGCAGCAGAGTTGAACATTAAGCTGGCCACCCTTAATGAGTTAAATGTTGTCGTGTATGAAGTATTGAACGCAACAACTGCAAACCACCGGGGTTTCATATCATGCATACCACCGGTGACATGTCAGGACGTACGCATTTACGTATGGAACTACAGAGGGTTTGCGAGAGCTTCCTTCCGACCAAACCTATTCACTATGACATCAATTACGAGGGCATATGTTGTAGTACTTATAGACACACATGTTGGCAGTTGCAATGCGCGAAGGCTCCTTAACGAGGCATGCCACCTCAACTACTACTACAGGGAGCCCCTTGGTTTTGGTAGGGGCCATCCTCTAGGACAACTCTGAACTGGAAGTGTGTGGTTTCACTAGCCATGACATGGACATGTCTTGTATTGTGAAGGTACGAACCTCAGTGAACCATCTCACACTCGGTTTGGAAGTATGTCCATTTAGTAAGATGTTCACATATGTGCATCATAAGTTGACAACCTTTGTTGTGCAGGATTTAGTGTAAGTACCCCACATATGCGGATATGGAAACTGTCTCCAGCGCATGCCTAGAGAGTAGTACATGTCCACCACGATGAAGTGGACGGCAGTCTTTGTTATCGTATGTACGTGCTTGTCACTATGTCGGACAGGATAATTGAAGAACTTTCGTAAGTCCGTGTTACATTAGGATGTAATGTCAGTCCATGACAAACACCGGTAGATGGCTACCTTTTTTCCAATGTATGTAACAACTTATGCAACGGATAATGTAATGTTTATCGTGTATGGATTGAATTTGCCGCGTTCCGAACCCGTCAATAGCCCAGCAAATTGGAGGACTATCCCGGGATATTTGCATTACAGATTCCCAGTGTATCCCCAGCCGCAAAGTTGAAACACATTTCTTTCCGTCGCACATAACAGACGTAAAGGGCATACTCGCAAAACATGTATCCCAGGTTATGTGTCTCGTAAACGTGGGATATAGGTGGTGGTTGTTTAATGAAACGTGTGTGTGGGGTCAAATCACTGTTTCACCAATGTTGTTTGAGTTTGAAGTGTCAAAGGGGGGAGGTAGGAAATAAGTTATGATATGGTTGTAGAAATTGCACTATATCTTATTGGGTGTTAACATAACACATGAGGCCAAGGGAGTTCCACGTGAAACATCACTATTGCAACCAACCACCATAAATGAAAGGGAGGATTTGTATTAAGTTAGTACACTATCTCACTAGCAAGTGCAATTCAGTAGTCGTACAGTGAATGCAATCCAACCACATCAATTGAATGACATGTACTACTTTGTTGGTGGAGGGTATAATGTAGGGGGTAGACATTGTTATATAAAGATGAAATGGCAACTAGTCCTGAAGGACTACACTAAATTGGGGGGTTGAGGTACAAGGCATATATCATCTGCCACTGTGTTCTCCTAACCAGTCAACCTGGGTTCCACAAGTGACAGCTCAAAGTCAGATTTCACATGCGATTGTTGTGCAATGGAGAAGTACACATGCAAATGTGAACTGGATGCGGACATATTCGAAGGTGACGGTCAATATTGGCGACGGTATGCCCGATGTCCGAAAAGGGTAAGTCCTGATCCACATTTACCATACAGCTGTAATTCATTCGCACTTGTCCAACTCTATCCACCCTAACGTACTCACTTTGTGGCCGTTGTCTAGTGACTGTGGTTGAGTGTAGGATGAAGTCACCTGTGACTACTTTCATTTGATAGACCCGGACTTCCCAGAACGGGCGAAGGAGGTGATAGACGACCTTGTACATGAGCATGACTAGAGAGGGACTGGGTTCTAGATGACCGCAATGCCCAACTTTGGAGTCGGGAAGAGGACACGCGCATGGATGCTAAATGCCGGGCAGAAGTGGACATGCTGCGGAAGTTAGTCGGAGTTGCTGTGGTGGCAATTGCAATCCTGCTTGTATTCTGCATGCATTGGATGTAGGCATGAAGGGATCATGGGCGATGAATGATCCCTTCCCTTTTTTGGGGATGGCCTTCACATCTGCAGACCTGAGTCATGTGTTTGGGTTAAAGTCATCACATGGGGGTTGTTTTGTTTTTTTGCAATTGCGACCTGCCAAACCATGTATATGGAAAAGATGTAGTTCTTTTTTTTGTCAACTTAAGGCGTGCCATCCCGGTTGTTTTTTGGGAGCGCAACGTGACCACCATGTCACATGTATAATACTTTCGGGCTGTTTTATCAACGGTAATCGCTACATCTGGTACGTGGTCCGTACCAAATGTGTATTGTAAGTAAGGTGCATGTAGGCAAACTTGTAAGCTTGTCCTCAAAGTTAAGAAATGTGAACTACAATTATGGTGACTACGTCCATGGCGCCCTTAATTGAGTCACACCTGAGGTTGCACGTAAATGGGGTGTGCTTAACCAACAAAAAAACAAGTGAAATTTGATGGAAATTGACTAACCCATTTTTATTGACCAAACTTTGTCAATGTTAGTGTGTATTGGAATATGATTGAAGTGGTGTTTGGGCGAGCCACGTTTTTGGGAGGTCCCCACTTCATAATTGGAGAGTTGAAATGTGATGTCAACCAAAAAAGAGGGGCCCACCACTAACCATGATGTGGGATTAGCGGGATACCCACTCCCGTTTTGGAAGGAAAATGTCCCGCCCAAAACAATCCGCCATCATGAACTGACCCATTCTGGGTCAATCATATCTAATGACCACCAACTCCCAAACCCCATTGAATGCAGCAAAAATCCCCCCAACACTTAAGCATTCCACACAGACGTTGGTACACCCAACCCATACCAACCACAATTAAAAACTCAACCAACCTAGTCAGACATACTAATGTCAACACCTTCGGAGAAAGACACTAAGTTGGTCATAGTTGTGACTGTGGTATGCATGCTGACATCATCCCTGCTTAGGGCGACAGATATCGGAGGCACACGGTGTGTCACAAGGTATTCAATCCAACCCACAAAATTCCGTACACTTGTGACTGTTATTACGTCCACACATGCGTTGTCGTTTGTAGTTACATGTGCGTTTTTCATGTGATGTAGAGGAAGTGCAAGCACTTTCAGTGGGTGGATGATCGCCTAACCAGGGCTGACAAGATATCTGCTACGAACCTTCAAGCGGAGAACCGAACATTGCGTGTTGATTTGTTGACTACCACAACTACTCTCTGCCGATACATGGACGCCGAAATGGGTGTAAAGCTACTCCTCAATGACGGCATGAGAGGTCAATTAATGAGCTTGTGTGTATGCGTCACTGCAGCTATCGCGTATGTGATGATATTCACAGGTGTCCTCATCTAATCTCATTTCTCGGGTTATGGGTTAGACTTTTTTGGGTTCGTCACTACATCAACATGAGCCATTGGGGATATGTTCATATAGTAGTAATCCCCTGCTGCAGTACCATATGTTTTGTGTCACATGCTGGAAGTTTACTGCACCACTTAAGCGCAAACTTCCAGTATGTGACAACTGTTCTTCTCCTCAACTTCACCGTCTTTTTGTATATCCACCTTATACAATGGTGTGTATGGGTGGGTATCTACTACTCCCCCACTTGCAATGGTTGTGGATAGTTCCATGTAAGCATCCCCATGTATTGTATGTGTAGAAGACAGGTTATCTATTCAAATGCAATGGTGTGTATGTGTGGGTATAACAATAACAGGACCATTTAGGTGCAACAAATAAATATCCCAGAACATTTCCTAACCAGTGTGATAGAGGTGCAATATGGGCGGTACCCCAGAAAAAGGTCAACCAACCCTAGTCATTAACGCCGGGTGTGCATAAATTTCACCTTTGGGATACTGCAACATGCCAGTATCCCACTTAATAAATGTCACTAACCCAGGATGTGGATGTCACAATAACGGGGATAATTGACGTGGACCACGTCAACATTCTACAAAATAAAGGTCAGTAACCCGGGTTGTGGATATGTCCACCTATGTACCTTATACGTCTAACATGTCAATAACCCAGATAATAATGGAGACTAACCCAAGTTATGGGATTAATAATAACAGGATCATTGAGGTGCATCAAATCAGTATCCCAGCAAACAAAGGAACTAACCCGGGTTGTTGATGTGACAATAGCAGGATCATTGACATGCACCAATTCAGTATCCCTGCCCAGTACCCTCTGACATGAAGTGTACTGCACCGACAGAAGCGCTATAACTTGCCCTATTTCATAGCTATTGTTCTGCATTGGGCAATGGTCAATGCAGGATGTCTGCCCACTAATTACTGCCCCCTATTCCATTTAGGTAGCACGCTATATTGTACACTTCTAAGGCAGGTTATAAACGCAGTGTTCACATCATTACGGGGTCCCCTATGTTGATATACCGAGATACACAGCTAAATAACCCAGGATCTCCATACGGCTAGTTCAAGATATGTTGTCCAAGTCAACCTCCAGAACATGTAGTCACCGACTTTAAGCAGGTGACAATTTCCCGAGGCCCCAATGTCATTAACCCAGGTAATCTATATAAGAAACACAGGAAACTACACTACATTGCAAGGCCCTACGAAGTGGCTTGGATTGGGTAAACAAAAATTTCACACCAAGTACACCTCAGAAGGTACTTATGTCAGATGCATTTGTCACATACAGTATGGGTGACGTGGGAATAGGAAACCCCAATACTCTTTTGCTTTTATGATAACTACAGTTCATCACCCATATTCATATCTCAACATAACCCGCTCACTATCCCAAGTTATCCATTCGCCAACCCCAAGGTACGTTGTTAATATCCCAAAAAATTAAGGTCAATAACCACGGTTATTGATAAGCAAGAAGGAGGATACGCTGAGTTTTTCATTAGCCCAACAAAATGACCTCAATATCCCAGGATGTACATGAGCAGCAAACATGGGTAAATAATCGTACAGTACAATGCAAACTTTTGTAGGTAACTCAGTCCAGGGAACTGACTAACCCGGATTATACATACGCAGAAACAATGGGCATATACAATAGAACCAAACTGGCTTGCAACTCCAGTGGGTCAGTGACCCACTGATCTGAACAGATCCACACAATCCAACAAAGTACAACAGTCCATAGCAGAATACAAGAAAGTGACCGATGCGAAAAATACCGAATAAATAATAACAAACCACGAACCAACCACTAAACTTTGTCAGCAAAGCTACTCCACATGGACCCACTGCCTATGCGTAAGGTGAGAACCACTCGGGGGGTGGCAAACATGTAGTTCACATGCAACCATCAATGAATTACATGCCCGACTTTGGATATGTCACAAGATTGGAGAAGTTGGAGACGAACCTCGTAGATGTTGTAAGGAATGAGCTACCCGGCCCTGCAAAAAGCTAAGCAAGAACTTGTCCCTGTAATGCGCAACACAATCTTGGTCGAACTCGAACCCATCCGCTTTTAGGGACAACAAGTCCATGAAAGCCATGACAAACACCCAGCAATCATGTCCACTGTCAAAAGAAGCAAACATTAATGTCACTAACCCGGGTTAAATAAGATCATGCAGACACGGTGTGGTGGTCATCAGAGTGGAGTACACATACTTTCTTTGTTATGGAAATTTGGGTGTGACGACATCCCACTGTCTTGCGTAAACATATGTGGTCGAGCGGAGGAATGTAAGGGCTAAAGCAATCCTCTTCACACGGGCGAACATTGTCAACAACGTAAGTGAGGCAGTGCACATGGATCGACTTACATCGGTTCAAATGAAACACAAATTTGAAGCACCAACCACAACACACATAAACGACTCACCGCGCTATCCACAAGTTCCTGCTTGCTCTTCGCCGCTGGAGTGGGCAACGAATCATACATGTGGAAGGAACGTTTGCGCAAATCTGCAACAAGCAGCAACCAGTGCCCGTCACTTGTCTCTAGCAGGGGCATGAACACCTACACTCAGTGGCAAGTCCTAACATATTCATTATAGAATTCCGTCATTGTGTTTCTAATGAAAATAGTTGGTGGTGTCTTACATAGCATACGTCTAGCTGAGGGCTGGCTTTGAAGCTATCCCATATGATGCCCTTGTTGTGCAAAGTCACCTACGAAACCAACACAATAGTCAGTGACATTAACTGCAGACATGTGCACATGAAGAAGGCCGGTTTGGTGTGAAATCCACAGTTATGGCTTCATACACTCGTGTGGTGCTTCAAAAACACTGACATCCAGCACAAGTTGGGGTAGGTCCGCTGCCGCCTATGGAGGAGCTCGGCGAACAAGTCCATCACAAGGTTTCCAATACAGTACTTCCTAGACTTGTCCCCGGCTCCCGCCTTTGGAACCACATGGATGAGGCCCCGTAACCAACTTGCAAGCATGAGCTTCGACAGACACTCCTACAGGTCCTCCTCCCTGTCTGTCAATGTCAGCGCACAAGTCAGGCGTAAACTAACACTGTCACGCAAACAAAACTATAACCCCGCCTCCCATGTACTTACCATTGTCTGCCATTAGAGCATACGCCCTTAAATCTACTCCTGACATTGGTCACCAACTCCATCTCCGTTGCTGACAAGGGGGCGAAAATATAACCTGCCAACACCTGCATAATACGCAACCATGAGTGACACATTTCAAGTACACAAACAACCAAGTACATGCAAGCGAAGTTCATCAATACCTATTTCGTCAACTTTAGCTTGTTCAATTCCTCCACACTAGGGTCGATGCCTGACCCTTCCACTGAAAGCGGTTGCACGTCAAGAACAGATGGGTGCACGCTTCCTTCACCGGGGTCATCGGCAGCACGTGGCTCCTCCGCACCCGCCATCCCTTTGTTCCTCTCCTTCTTGCTCTTCCGAGCACCCGGCGGATGAGTTGGGTCAGTGAATGGGCTGCCATGAACTGTGGCTGGTTTCCAACACCGAGGCTTCCTCTTTATGCGGGTGACAATGCTGGACCTTTTTCCACCACCATCATCCTCGCACCCCACATCATCTTTCCCTACCCTTAACTGCACTGAATTTATGGGCAATAGCTTCTGCCAAATCAGTTATTACCCTTGCCAGAGACTCCAATCCACTGTCACTCTGTACGTCTTCCCTGACATCACCTCCAGGTTGATGCCCTATATCCTGGGCCTCATCAGGTGTTGTGTACATCTTTAACCTAGCCTCCAACTCATTCACACGACTATTCCAGAATTTCAGCATTCTCAGTGTATCTACATGCTTCCCTTTCTCAGTATGCAACTCCTCACGTGCCCGCTCCAGACGCTCCTCATATGACAGCACACCCTGCATTAAACACCAAACAATTGCCAGCGTATACACACATTACTCACCCACGTCCGCTGCACACCACCCAAGCACAAACAGGGCACTACCGAAACACATACAGTTACACAAATACCTGCTGAATCTAACAATACCTACCTCTCCATCAATGATGTAGTCTCGGAACCCATCTATCTTCATGAAAGCCCTAACCGTGGGCACCAGCATCTCCTCCTCCCGAGGGCGCAACATAGGGATCACCTACAATGCCGTCAAACTTAAGTCATAACGATGGAAATAAAATTTTGCAATTCTTCCCCATCCGATCATTAACTTCAACCAGTGACTACTAGGGACATTTGTCGTACCTCGGAATCTTTGATTCCTTCTACTAGCTGGAATGCGTCATACCTTCCCCTATGGTCGACGTTATCCCAACTTGCCAACCGAGGGAACCTGCACTTGTCATGTTACGCAAAGCTTGTTGTGTGCTCGTAGAACCACACCTGTGCAAAAAAGGGTAAAACATGAGAAACAGAAGCAAATTTTAGCCATTTACTTAACGTACTTACTTCACCCCTAATGAACTTTGACCTGAATAAGCAGGGAGAATCCATTTATCTGCACATCGGAAACAGGCCTCTCCAGCTTCCATTGCATCTCCTTTATGGCTTCAATGAGGACGCGCCACACGGCTTCGGCCAACACATATTCGCCCATTCCATGAACTTCCTCCATGTACTTTTGCACAGATCATGCAGCTCCATAAGGGGTTCTCGGGAACATAACCCCACTCATCACCCTCCAAGCATACAGACTTGGCCACAACCCGATCTTCTCCTGCTCTTTGTTCGCATCCAACAGCTTCTTCATCACCTTTATGTAGTTCCTGAACACTGGCCTCTTCCTCCCTTTATCACTCTTTAGGTTGTTACTCTTCTCTGTCACATACTGCGCCATGTGCAGGCGTACCATCCTCGCTAGCTCAATCGTAGACAAATCATCCTCACCAAACTCCACTATCTTGTTGGTCACCGGCAAACCTGTAAACAGGCCGACGTCATAAACCGAGAAGGGCATGAGCCTCCTAGCAAGCGTGAAGGCTTTCCTCCGCAGTACCCACGCCTTCACCAGTGTCGCTGTCAACTCCCATTGCATGGAAAAAGGACTAACACTCTAGTATCGGCTTCAATATCGTCCCCTCAATTGCTTCCTTCTGGTATGGCTCTAGCGTTTTGTTGAATTTACATACTTCTCCAGCGTACACCTTCCCCTCACACTAACTGGAACTACCCCCTCAAACCCCTTCCCTCCTTATCAAACATAAACCTATCTCCAACTGCCTTCCGCCTCCACCGTCTACCCTCCGCTATGGGTTCCCTCCTCCTCTTCCGACTTTTCCCCTTTCCACTACCTTATCACTATCAGCATGTACCTCTTCTGCATCATTACCCTCGCTACTAGAGCCTCCAATAGCTTCACAACTCTCATTGACCATGGATACAGTGTCCTCTGTAGTATATACTGCTCCCCATCTCCGAAGACGCATACTCACTCTCCGATGACATTCCCCACTCCTCATCCATCACGAAACCTGGTTGAGCACCTCTACTACGTGAGGATCCTGCCCTCCTATCGTTTTTCGGCACTCCTCTTCATTAGGAACCTGCATGATACCATCACAATAAGTCATTCCAGCACCCTCAACATGAAACCATACACACCCACGTTGCATACAAGTAACATCTGCTTCACACAAACCAAGTGACACCCATTTTCAAGTCACACCATCAATACATGTATCCTGGGTTAGTCACATAGACAACCATTTGTGGAACACTTGAAAACCTACACCATCCTCTACATCCAGGGTTATAGCATGGTAACTTCTGGGACACCCTCATTATGTAAAACAATTCACATTACTACTATTCTAACCTGGGATATGCATTTGCATTTACAACGATACTAATGTACAACAAACTAATTTCACATGCCTACTTACCCTGGGAGGGGGCTACATTTTTCTGACAATTGACAATCCTAACCACTTCTTTACCTGGGTTACATAAATGCTACTTCTGGGACACTCACATCATGCATGCTCTATACATTCCTACTATTTACCATGTGATACACAATTGCATACTGTGGGTTACTAGTACTTAGCAAATTCAGCTCATCCATTGAGTGTCCTACATGGGGGATACAACTTTCACTAACATATTGGGAACACAATTCACACACGTTTTCAGGGTTCACCATTGGATATGCAATTGTAGCTCCTGGCATACTCACATTACCGACATTATTTACTCTTTAACCTGGGATTTCCAAGGTTACATAGTGGGATACTACTAATTCCAACATATTTCACATACATATTTAGGGTATACCTTGGGATATACAATTGCATCTATCAGGGTACTACTACATAGGGAACTCAATTCCCATATCTATCTAGTGTTCACTGTGGAATTTGCATTTGTCATTCCTGGGATACATTTGCAAACACAAGTCACATACCCACATTTAACCCTAGCATATACGAACCCATATTATGGGATACTCACATATCAGGAACAATTCACATCCACCATACTACTGTCTCACCTGGGATATACAATTGCAACTTTCAACAATCTCACATACTGGAAACCAATTACCATACTGCTTACCCTAAATTGCACAAATGCATTTCCCGGGATATTAGGGCATACCAATTCACAAACTTCTTAACTCTTCTCACATCTTAAACAACAAGCAACTGATTACACATATTACACCATACTTCACCACTTCGCTACCTAACCTCACCACCATGCACAAAGATTCAGTCTACAACCTAGGTTATCCACTACGCATTTCGGGGATACTGTTATTGTGCAAACTACGAACAACCTACACAATGCATGTCATTCCCCCACAATGTCCACCTTCTACAAACCATTCTTCCAGTTCCTTACTTTTACAAACCAACTGCTTCGTTCGTCAGTCATGCCAAACATACACCACAATCCCTCCCCTCCCCCACCATTCACAACTCCAAACTAAAATTGAACATCCTCTACCACATATTAGAACAACCTTCACCAAAATTACAAACAATTAAACAAGCAAAACCCTTACCTTTAAGATTTGTAAGGCAACTTAGTAGAATCCCTTCCCTACCTGATGAACCGACCACCCGCACTTGACAATTGCGGCACCTTCGTTGCTTCTCCGCTGTCCAGATGAATGGCTTCCACTCCCTCAATGCGGCCTCCAACCTCTCCCCTAACTATTGATCGTTAATTTGTGCGGTTTCCTCACACCTTCAACCTCTCTCTCTAACTTCTTCAAATGATATGAATGAAATGGGGGAGGGGCAGCTTTGGAACATTAACTTCCCTCTCTCCCCCTGCGCTGACACGACAACGGACATAAGGGGTCCACTTTTTGACAAAAATAACACCTCTAAGCAAGAAGAATACCACTCTCCTTAACTTCTTCAAATGATATGAACGAAATGGGGGAGGGACAGCTTTGGAACATTGACTTCCTTATCTCTTCCTGCGCTGACATGACAACGGACATAAGGGGCCCACTTTTAGACAAAAAAGCATGTTTAAGCAAGAGATCAAGCTGAAAAGTGTTAATTTGAACAACAATATTCAGTAAATTTCCTTATATTTTTTAGGGGTTTTTTTTTCGGTCGTGGGGGCGGTTTGTGTAATTTTGTTAGAGCATGGACAATGGGTGACACGCGAGGCGTGGGTGGGGCCCGCGTGTCACATGCGTGTCCCGGGACGCGTAGCAGCAAGGGAAACGGGGCTCCGACACGCGTGCCAGACCGGCCTAGCATGTTGCCCCCCGTTTCCTTTTTTTGGCGTTTTCCGCAGCAAAATGCGTCGTTTCGGGACCCCAGGCAACGGGCGACGGTGCGTTTTGGTGGGAAGCGGAAAAAAAAAGAAAAAACCATGAACAGTGCTTCGAGGCGTAGGATTGGCAAAATTTTTTGACCGTTGGGCATGGATTTTCTTCCCTAACGGCTACTTGGGCATTTTGTGGTTTTTTTTGTGTGGGATTTTTGTTCTATAAATTGAATGCATTGGTTCTAAAATTTCTAAATAAAATTATCTTCCTTTCTCACACTCTCTCTCAAATCTCATATTAAACTTGTTGTAGTAATTTTGAGTTTGGTTAAATTTGGAAGTTTTTCAAGTTTGGGTAAGTAATAATATTTTTTATGTAATTCGTTTTAATTTTGTGTAAATCTTTTTTGTTTCATATTTTAACTAATATGTTATGTTTTTTTGGTTTTTGTAGACATATTTTGGAGTTCTCCACTAAGTTGAACACTAAAGTGAAGTGAAGTGAAGGCAATTGTAAGTAATTTGATATTTTTTTTAATTTGTGTTAGTTATAATTTGTTTTTTTTTAATTTGTTTTTTTAAATTTGAACACTAAAATTTGTGTTAGTTATAATTTAATTGCATGATTACGAACTTTAATATTTGTTGTTGTTGTTTACAACATGACAGAAAATAAAGGTGTCAATGGTGGTTGGGCAAACAAAAATAAATTGGTAGGGTAAAAATATTGAACAATATAACGTTTTTGAATATGAACTTAGAGTTGAAATTTTTGTTAGTTTCAATATATTAGTGCACCTGTTTAGAAATTAGAGTTGAAATGTTTGGAAATTAGAAATTTGGTGTTTTTTAGTTAGAATTTGAAGTGGTTGGTTAGAAAGAGTTGAAATGTTGACAAATTAGGATTTAAGTACTTGTTACTTAGGATTTAATCGGTTCAAAACGAAAATTAAAATTACTTGTTATTTTTGAAAACATGTTAGAAATGAAGTGTGTGGTTATTTTGTTAAAAATATCAAAATACGTAGGGTAAGAGGGCGTAGCAATAAAGAAATCGAAAGTGGTTTTCGAATATTGACATAGAATTGAAGTTTTTGTTAGATACTATTTATTAATTTTGTTGTTGTTAGAAATTGAATGTGTGAATTTATTTTTTAAAATAAACAAACAAAAATAGGTTGGGTAAGCATCTTTAATATTATTTGCTATTTTTGGGAATATGTTACAAATTTTGTGAGTGCTTCAAAAGAAGTGGAAGTAAACATGATTTCAAATTATAATTGAAATGTTTACAATTTAGAATTAAAGTACAAGTAAGCACGTTTTGAAATTAGAATTGACAATTTTTGGATATATTTGTTACGTACAATTTACTAAATGCTTGATTCAAATGTTAACTTCCTAATATGGGTTGTTAGTTCTGAAAATGTGTATGAAATTATGTGGGTGATTAGAAATGTATTAAAGTTATCACGTTTACATATTGGAATTGAAATGTTTCCAAATTGGAATGGAAAATATTTTAGGTTGGTTCGTAAAATATGTGAGAAATTAAATTGGAATTAGAGTTGTTGTTGTTGTTTCGATATGAAGTTTGTATTAGTTACAATTAAAAATTTGTGTTAGTGACGATACGTTAGAAATTAATTTTGTGTCATTTGAAAATGAATGCATAAATGTATTTGTTTTAGTCAACGTAGGGTAAGAATACGTAACATTAGTATTACAATGTTGACATTAGGTTGAATTTTTTGATAGCTACTATTTATTAATTGGTTGAATGTAGAAAATAAATTTGTTGTTGTTAGAAATTGAATGTTTGAATGTATTTTTCGTAAGAAAGAAACAAAAAGTGGTTTCGTAAGCATGTTTGAAATAAGTGGACATGTTTAGAAATTAGAGTTGAAATGTTTAGAAAATAGAAAGTTGGTAATTTTTTGTTACTGTGTGCTTGTATTTTTCAAAAAGATGAAGGAAAAATTGCTTGGGTAAGCATCTTAATTATTTTTTGTTATTTTTGGGAAAAAATAATGGTTGGGCAATTGGTGTATGAATTGTATGTGTTTCTTGTGAATAAATAATGGTAGGGTAACAATTGAAATATTTGTTACTTACAACTTAGTAAATGCTTGATTTGAGAAATATTTTATGTCGTCTCGTAAAATGTGTGAGATATTAATCAAATGTGTGAATGTAATTTTTTTTTATCTAAATTGGTAGGTATTCATTATCAAATGGATCCCAATCACCCACAATCTTTTATAAACTTACTAACTGGGGATAATTCACAACGGGATGGCGCAAACAATATGAATATTGTTCCAAACCCTCCTCATTGGCAATACCATCCACAGTACTCTCAACAATACCCACATATGCAATATCCTCAACTACCACCGAACTTTCCCGGCCAAGGCCAGAATGTCTCCCCCATTTCAAATTTCAACTACGGTTCTTTGACCCCTCCTTATCAGTTACCCCCACCAACTAATACGACCTCGCCAACACCCCGTCCTCCACCTAACCCCACCCAGAGTAAGAGTGTCAGCGTAACTTCCAAGTGGACATTGGAAGAAGATCGCCGTTTGGTCAGATCATGGATCAACGTGAGCACCAACCCCCTTGTTGGGGCTGACCAGAAGAAGACGGGGTTCTGGACGAAGATTGCAAGCGCCTACAACCAGCATGCTCCCGATGGAGCTGCGAAGCGAGGAGCGAAAGTCTGCAACGCCTGTTGGAACCAGGCAGCTCCACTGGTGTCCAAGTGGACCGCTTGTGTGGGCCAGGCTTATCGGACAAACCCAAGTAGGGCTAATGAGAACGACATTATGCAAAAAGCCCAAGATCTATACGTTGATATGGTGGGCAAACCGTTCGACTTGATGCATTGGTGGGTGCTACTGAAGGAGCTACCGAAATGGGAGGTCAATTGCGATCAATCTGTAGATGTGGCCACTAAACGCCTGAGGATCAATGAGGTGGGCGGGTACTCTGAGAGTGAGACATCCGGCTCAGCCAGCACCCCCGAGACACCAACAACGGATGCTAGTGAAGATACAGCAACAAAGCAAGTTGGTGGACTTACCCGTCCAATTGGAAGAAAATCCGCCAAAAGAAAGGCAAAAGAGAGAGCGCACGACTCAGTCCTTGATGTTGTGACCAAGGAGCTATCCACCTTGGGTACAACAAATGTTAAGAACAGTACCATGTTCGAAAGATATGTCATCGCCCAAGAGAAGAAGGCGGAGGCGGCTAGGGTGAAGGCGGAGGCCGCTAAGAGAGCGGTTGAACTAATAGACTCTCATCAACGGTTCCAACGGATGAAGTATGAGGACAAGATTTTGAGAATGGACATTGGTAAGATGTGTCCGGAGGATCAAGCATGATATGGTCCACTTCAGGAAGAAATTAGGAGCCGATACCGCCAAACATCATCTTTGTCCAATGCTAGCCCTTCTCTAGATTGAGACCCATGTCTTGGGAATAATATGTTGTTTACCTTGAGCTTTTGTTGTTCTTTCTTTTCCCAATAGTTTGTTGTAATTGAATTCCTTTATGTTGTGGAATGAAATGTGTAATTTTGTTTGAATTAGTTCCATTTTAATTTCACATCACAGTGAGCAAAGTTCTTTATATGTTGCATTCTTTCTAAGATGTTCAATTTCATTTCATCGAATGCAATTGTAATATTTCACTTATAACTACGATGCTCTCTTAATTTGCTTTCTAAGATGTGTAATATTTTCCCTAACATTTGGACACTTCTGTCACAGGTAGTTCAAAATGAGTCACCCATCCTCTTCTGGCGATGACTCAGCCACCGAATTAATAGATCATCTCATATTCGTACTGGAGTCATCATCTTCTAGTGATGACTCATCGATTCTTGAGACCGTACCGAACAATCAATCTCGCGTGGAGTCATTTCAGTTAGCTATAAAATATGGACAAGGGGGACGACCTTCATCATCCCGACGACCAAGAAAGAAGAAAAAAGTCATTCGGAGGGATCGAGAAGCTGCAGACGATCGCCTCCACAGAGACTATTTTGCAGATAATTCCATCTACAACGAAACTCACTTTTGCTGTAGATTTCGAATGCGAAAGCACCTGTTCCTCCGCATTATAGACTCCTTCAACAGTCGATTTGAGTACTTCCAGTGGAGGCATGATTGTGCTGGTCGGCGTGGGTTGTCGCCGCTCACCAAGTGCACCACAGCGATGCGTATGCTCGCCTATGGGGTATCGGCAGATTGTGCTGACGAGTACCTGAAGATTGGAGAAAGCACAGCTATGGAGTATGAAAAACTTTGCAACCGGTGTACTCCAAGTGTTTGGGGACGAGTATTTGAGAAAACCAACACAAGCTGATATTGATCGACTGTTGTAAGTTGTCGAGGCACGTGATTTTCCCGGCATGTTAGGGAGTATAGATTGTATGCATTGGGAATGGAAGAACTGTCCATCGGCATGGAAAGGGATGTTCGCAAAAGGGCTTTACAGAGTCCCCATCTTGATTTTTGAAGTCGTTGCTTCATATGACCTTTGGATATGACACGCTTTCTTTAGGTGCCCGGGTAGCCTGAATTACTTAAATGTTCTTCACCGGTCAGATGTTTTCGAAGAGTTGTATGAGGGTCGGACTCCGAAATGTGAGTACGTCGTCAACGGTCGCCAATACAATATGAGGTACTTTTTGTCCGACGGTATTAATCCAAGATGGGCAACATTCGTGAAAACTATATCCCTCCCCCAAGGACCCAAGGCAAGATTGTTCGCCGAACGTCAAGAGTCGGTTAGGAAGGATGTGAAAAGAGCATTTGGGGTTCTACAAGCCTGTTTTGCTATAATTCGCGGTCCAACTCGAAACATGGACAAAGGTGAGTTAGGTATGATAATGAAGGCATGCGTTATACTCCATAACATGATCGTTGAGGACGAACGAGATTCGTATGACCTCGCTTTCGACTACGATGATGTCGACGGTAACACCTCGCAACCAAATGTCAAACACTGCCATCATCCGTGCTATACTGCCTACCTTCGTAGAGTAGCAGAAATCCATGACCCCGCTGTACATGCACGTCTCCAATCAGACCTGATCGAGGAAATATGGAATCGACATACGGCGCGACAAAGCTCACAACCATAGATGTGAAGAGTTATCCGTCATTTACTTGTATTGTATATTTTCCTATTGCATTGTATTTTTTTGTATTGTATTGTATTGTATTGTGTTGTACTGTAATCTATTTGTATTATATTGTACAATATTTTTTCCCGTCATCTAAATTAGTGTTTTCAATATCGAACACTCGGGTTGTAATTTTCTTCAATGTCAGTCCTTATATTTGCATTTGTATTAATTGCATTGTACGTCCTACTCCGTATGCTTTCAATCGTTCAACCGATAAAACTTAACTCATCATTTTTTATATACTACAAAATAAATTAATACATTCTTCGGAAACATAAATTACATATTTTTTTATCCGAAAAATAAAATTATTTTTCAACTTAAACAAACCCCAATATACAAAAACAAATTGTCCAACATAAAACAAAGAAAATATGTTAAGTGGTGGGCTCTACCAACAAATATTAAATTATTTGTGCTGAAATGAGTTTCATTTGTTGGGAAAATAAAGAAATGTAAGTTTCAGAATTGTGAAATTTTCGCTGACATGACATACTGGAGTTCCACAAAGTGGAATCCTGTTGGGAATGCTCTTAATATACCTTTGAATGGCGCTGACGCACAAGCACTCGGTAAATCTGCCCTTCTACAAAGGCACCCAGAGAATATGAACAAGAACTGGGAGTCTCCGTCCTCGTAACTTCGATAGAGCATTGATCTCTTTCCCAACAACAATTCCAGAAGGGGAGAAATCAATCAACACAACCCACTTCTCTAACTTCAATTGAGATGATGGGCAGCAGAGGATTATCCAAGTTTGGAAGCTCTGGCACCATGAAATCTCTCTCCAAAAAGTCGTCTCCTTTAACTCTTACCCTCTATACCCTCCTTCTATTTGGCCTTTCTATCTCTATTTTTCTGTTTTACTCTAAGGATGTTTTCAAAGATGACCCAGTATTCTTGAATGGTTCCCAGTCTCATTCTCACAGTCAGCATCAATCTCAGCGGGTAATTCCATATTCCCGTCTCCGTTTACTTTGAGTCAGTTCATTGTACCAATTTTGGGGGGCTTTTTTTTTGGTGAAATTTTCTGGCTGGGTTTATATTGGGTATTGCGAGTCATGACTTTCTTGTATTTTAGTATTTTCTGAATTGGTTATCTTCTGGATGATTGAATGCAGCTGCTTATGTGCATTTAGTTACACTGCTTGCAATTTTTTAAGTGTGCTTCTGCTGTTGGCAAATGATTGAGGTGCTGAAATTCGCCATATTTGTTCTTATTCTTTTGTAAATTGAGTGTGAACCTAATAGAATTGGGGCATGTTCCAAGGGGGTTTCTAAAGTCAGTTCTGAGAACTTGAGAAATTTTGTATTAAAATTTGAAAATATAAGTTATATATACAAGAATTCTTTCCTATTTTCTGGTTGTTTTTCCTCTGCGTATGAAGTTAGAGGCTTATGTGGTAATAATTGCTCTCTTTGCACGGCCGAATAGCATTATGTTATTTGGTGGAGCTGCTGGACTATGACTATTTTGTTCTACGTTTATGACTTGTACTGACCACTAGGTTGATATAGCCGGATATACTCCAGTTAGGATTTTCGCCCAAAAGAATTAAGGTTATATTTACATATTAACCTCAATGTTATTGCAGTTCAGTTGTGGTCATTGTATCCACAGGTATGAAGCCAGGCATAATATTTTTTTTTATTCTTAATAATTAGATAGTCCTACAGTTTTGACAATCAATTCCTTGATGATCTTCTGGTCATCGTTCTCTTTATTAAATCTGTTTTATGATTTATGATCAAGAAGGAAGTAAATTGGGTAACTGAATAATGGAGTATACAATAGAAAGTGGATATGTGGGGAGGCAACAGTGGGAATTACGGCACAGGTGGAATGGATGTATGATAATCCTCATAGAGGGTCCAACTGTACGTCTTTTATAAACTTCTGTCTTTAATAGCAGCTATAACCACCATTAAGTACCTTTGCAGGTAGTTGGGAGTTGGAACTACTCCTTCTAACTAAACCAAAACTCTTTACATCTAAAAGAATATATAGGAAATACAAAGAAGAATTATAAAATCTTATAGCACTTATGCCGTGTTTAATACTTATCAAATAGGTGTCTGGTATGTAAGAATAAATTTCTTCTAAGCGTTCTTTTGGTTTGAATTTATTGTTGATGGCATCGTCTATACATTAAAGAGCTGCTGTATGCCTTTGTTGGTAAAAAGGCAACTTTCTTACTTATATTCTAAATGAAGAAATTTTGTGAGGAAGAAGAGTGAGAAATCTTCAATAGTAAAATTTTGACATCTGCTACCTGGGCGTCTGTGTAACAGAGGAAGAGGGAAGAAGGAAATTTCTTTCTTCATTCATCCGTTATTTTGGGGGGAGTGGGAAGCTGTTTCATAGTACTCTTGATGAAAGATTAGTTGAGTAGTTGAACAAGACTTGTGCTCCATCGGATACCCTGTTTTGGACACTTTAGCGGGCTTTTATCGGAGAACCCATTATGTGTACTGCTACAATGATTCAGACTTAAATTACGTAATACATGCATGGTACAGTGATTAACTGGCTACCATGTCACTTTCTGTTGGTCTTATTGGCCCCTCACTAATTTTTCTATGTCCGATAAGAATCCCTGGCTTTTATGTTGTTCAGGTTGTTGATGAACAATTGTGGGTTTCACCATTCAGCCATGGCCTACGTCCTTGTGTTGAGCCTACTGCTAAATATAAAGGTTCCCCTCCGCTCTGACAGCATTTATTCATCGGTGACTATTCATTCCTTTTTTTATATGATGACAAATGAGAGGCTCTATGTCGAGCTAGCTGCTAACTGTGAAAATAGATATTTGATTTTGTCAACTTCATTATAGCTTCTTGGCTAACCTGGTTCTTTCTAAAAAATGCATCCAGCTGCTCAGGAATCCAGTAACTACATGACTGTGAGAAGTAATGGAGGGCTGAATCAAATGCGCATTGGTGTAAGCTACCTCTATGTTCTTTTTTATAATATGTATACTCCTCACATGGTAGGGGTAAATTACATGTTTTTTTCTGTCAAACTTACTATCTAGGGAGTATTTTGGCATCCACTGCATAAATGTTGCATTCTAGTAAAATGCTGTTTCAACTCTAAAATCCTCTCCCTTTCGTCTAGGTTAATGTAACTGATCATCTGCATGTACATGCTTGCTAATACATGTGTATGTATGCTCACTTTTGTGTGCTTATTAATGCAATCATGAGTGTCTTAGATAAAAGGATGTTTGTCTAGTTGTGCATGTGTGCATTCATGTCTGCGGTGATGTAGTTGTTTATGCTTTTGCTTGGCTGCTTGGTTGCTTGTGTTTTTGTTCCCTGAGTATATGTACTATGGGTGGAGCAAGGTTGTTAGGTAGTAACAAGGGTCAAATTCTTCAGGATTATGGATGATTGTTCTCTTGTCCATGTTCTACTTGTGCACTTTTCTTTGATGTAATGAACTGTCCTTGTCCACTAGATAGCTGACATGGTGGCTGTGGCACGCATTATGAATGCGACATTAGTGATACCTCAGCTGGATAAGCGTTCATTTTGGCGGGATTCAAGGTCTTGTTGGCTATCCCTCCTTATCGGCTATTTGCTGTTTTTTTTTTTCTTTTTTATTTCGTTTCTGCTCTGAGTATCTAGTCTAAACTTGGACATCTGAACAGTTTGTTTGCGGATATATTCGACGAGCTCTATTTCATCAAAAGCTTGCAACAGGATGTGAAGATTGTAAAGGAACTCCCAAAACATTTGGAATCTCTTCCACGAGCCCGTAAACACTTTACTTCGTGGTCTGGGATGAGCTATTACGAGAATATGACCCATCTTTGGAATGAATATCAGGTAGCTTCTTCTTATCCCTTCTTGAGATTGATTTCTGTCCGTCGCCACATGATTGCACATTATTTCCTTAGATACTGAAGCTACTTTCATGATGGTTGAGGAGGTGATGGTGGATTTCTCTGATGGATTTACTGTGTAATTTGTCCAATATTGTTGTCTATTACCCAAGGTTATATTAGTAAGTTTTTTATTAGTTGTGATTTCTAATAGTTCTACTTGTATTATGTATTTCTAAAAGATATGTTATATTTGAGGTTCTCGGTCAACAAATTTCTTTGCTATTATCTGCTAGGATCGTATTCAGGTTCTCTGTAAGCATTGGATGGAGGCGATAAGAGTACGATTGTATACACACAGTTCCATTTCGCAAAGGAGAGGCCTAATATAGCTGTTACTAAAAAAAACACATGATGTGAGGAGAGAGAACACGTGGGTGCCTTTTTTTTTGTTGATAGTAATCAAAAGGGTGTATTAGAAAGACATCAAGGGGATGCCACCCATGTACAAAAGGGGCAAAGACAAAAACATCATGCCCTCAAGTTCTCTTGCATAATATTATCTACAAAATCCAACAAATACATGTTTCTTCCACCATTAAATGCATGACTTCAATTATGTAAGATTCTCAAAAAGTTGAGCTCGAAATATTGCAAGGACAAAGCTTTGCCCTCAAAAATCCAACTATTCCTTTCCTTCCATGTACACCACTAAATTGCCAAAGGAATCACCTTCCAAATACCACATGGGTGCTTGTTTTGATGTCAGATTTTGAGAGTTTGAGATCACCTTGGAATTGAAGAATATTGGAGATTTCCTTGATGAATTGGTGGATGTGAAGGTCTTTGTGCCACATTGGGGGAAGATAATTAGTGGTTCATTGGTCTCCTTTTTTTGGGGGGGGGGGGGTGGTTATTCCTTTTAATATTGATATGTATCCTGGCTTAGTCCTTCAGTTTTCCAAAGTACTCTTCTTGTCCCCTAGTATTTGCTCTCTTGCTCTTCTTGTCTGATGGATACGCCATTTTTTTTGATTCAGGGACTTTGTTGAATGTTTTTATGATTCTGAAGGTTTTTTCTCTAACTTATGCATGTGCATGTGCATAGAAATTGATTCAACAATCTCACTGTTTTAGGCTCTGTTCGGCAAAATTAGTTGTTTAGGTAGCGCATAGCTTTTCAGGTAGCAGATAGCGGTTCAGATAGCAGATATCGTTTCTAATTTAGTTGTTAGCGGATAACTGTTTAGATTAGTGGTTGAAACTAATGTGTTCGGTAAATTTAGTTGTTATGCTAGCTGATTAATATAAATTGACGTGAAAGGATATAGATAATTTCTAAAGATAAATTTTTTAAAGGATATTTTAGGGCTAAAAAATATGAAGCGCTACTTTTAAATGTCAAACGTTAATGCTATTTGCTTTTCAAAAACGCTGCTTAAAACGCTAAACGCTACTTGAAATGCTAGTCAAAACACTAGTTTACCGAACAGTAAAAATTAACTAATTAGTGTATTGACTTTGTCAAAACACTAAACGCTACCCAAAATGCTGTTGCTGAACACGGCCTTAATCCCATGGATGGTTATAACCTACAAAAAACCAGGATGCATTCTTTTCCTTTCATAAGACCCCTATTGCCGTTCTTAATTTGTTAATTTGTCTCAAAATTTTCGTTTCACTAATTATTTGTTGTCCCTTATAAAAGTTTAAGTGAATGAAAAATTTCCGACAATTTTCTTTTTGCGAATCTCTTGGAATTGATCTGTATGCTTATTGGGTAAAATTATCTACATTTGGATCTCCCCCCGCCAAGGTGGAACTCACATTGGGTGCGGACTTTGTTGTTGTTATTGGGTGTTGGGTAGTACAGCTTTTGTAGGAAAGTTAGTTGACTTGAGAATGTTTGCCAGTATTACATGATTGATTCATCAAACTCTCAAGTTGTGTGGAACCCTCGCTTTCTCCTTAGTCTTGGAAGTGGTAAATATTAATCCCTTGCCTGGCATCTTAGCCATGATTAATTCATTAAATGTTGTTGTAGTAAATATTAGTTCCTTGTATATAATAAAGCAATGATCTCTTTCTCAAATTAAGTGTTTATTATTGCAGGGATATTTAATGAATTAATGCTAGATTGGGTTAAGAATATGAAACAACAATGAGAGTTAAACAGTTTTCCTAATGCATCATGTTGTGTAGTACCTTTACTTTTTCCTTAAATGTTATTGTGTTGGAATACCCCCTTTGTCCGATTTTTATTTTCCCAAATGCAAAAACACTTTTTTTTAAGAATGATAAATATTAGCCAATAGGACATTACTATGGTGAAAACGATGTGAAGGTATTGGTTAGCTGTGCATTTAATGACCACTCAGGAAGATTATTTTAGGATGAAAATAATTGCCAAATAGGAAGATAAAAGTGGGATCGAGGGAGTATTGTTTTCCTTGTTTGGACTTTATACTAGATTGGAGAAAATATATGGTTGCTGAAGTTTGTTAGCTAACCTGGAGGAAGCATCTGTCACTTCCAGCAATTATCTTTGTTTGTGTTGGCTCCTGAAATTATAGAATTAGTTGCAGGAAAAACCAAAACTGAAAGAATTGGCACAACTACATTTGAGATATGACATAGTTCTCTTTCATTTGTGTTTAACTTTTGTGCTCATGACATTCAGGTGATACATGTTGCAAAATCTGACTCTCGCCTTGCAAATAATGGTCTACCTCTTGACATCCAGAGGTTGAGGTGCCGTGCTCTGTACTATGCTTTACGTTTCTCTCCACCTATTGAACTGTTGGGGAAGGTGAACCTCTTTATTTGCTATTGCCATCATTTGTTGGAAAAGTGTTTTGATGAAAACCCAATTGTTTAAAAGAATGGATGGATTTCCAAAGATCTGATGATGTTTGGATGAGGCTGCTGCCGAGATAGAAAATTCCTTTTAAACTTAAATTAATAAAATTACGAATAATATGTGAGAATCTATAGTCATGCTGTAGATTTTAGAGCTTTGCTTGTGCGGACTTGTATGCATTTAGTGTGAGAAGTCTACCTTGGGTTTGTTTTAAATCGCAGTTCTGACTTTATGACAGTGACACCACAGTGGCTAGTGGAGCGATTGAGATCACGTGGGGGCCATTACATTGCTCTTCATCTTAGATATGAGAAGGACATGCTTTCTTTTACTGGTTGTACCTATGGCCTTTCTGATGCAGAATCTGAGGAGTTGAGAATTATGAGGTATTGATATGCATCTTATCCCTATTTAATATAACTATGTATGATGTGTCATAAATATGGGGCAAAAAGGATGCCCACAAGCACCTCTAGTCATAAGTAAGCAACAGCCTGCTAGTGCTTTGAAGCCTTTGATGTGCAATTGAGGTTTCATAGTAAGACATTCTAAATTTGCTGCAGTCAGTCCTGTGGAAACCAGCTGAAGCAAATGGTATTATGTGGGTATATACTATGAATGACTAAGCAAGAGTATATGCTGGGAATGGCTAAAAAGAAAAAAGTTTCTCACCTAAGTTTATGGTTCACATAATTGTGAGTTGTGTGTCGTTGCTCAAAAAATACAAGACCAAGCTTGGGCAGTGGTAAAAATGGGTAAATTTGGTGTCATTCAATATGAAGAGAAAAGCAAGATGCCTATGCTATAATTGTCATTCAAGCTTTATTCAATTGCTATCAAGTCCAGATTGCCGAAGGGGGGGGGGGGGGGAAGGTGACGACCTATTCATAAGTATCTAAAGAAATGATAATCAAGCTAAGGTGTACATTGGTAGTTCTTCAAATAGTCAAATGAGTCGTTTCCGTAAGCCTCAGACTTTTTGAAGGTAGCCTTTGCATGTGGATCTATCACTTCAGTTGCGTCAATGATTTCAAGATGACCTTATAGGTGAATAACTTCACATTGAGTCTCCTCCCTTGAAAATCTCACTGTTAGCCACCCGAGACTTGAGGTTTTTTTTTGGTTCTGTCAAAGATTGCAACACTTTTCGTAATTCTTCGTGCCTTGATTCCACTTGCTTGAGATCAACATCTACTGAATCATGATGGGTGACTCCCTATTCTAATTGTTAAGATGCCTTATCGAGTTTGCTCTTCACCTCTATCCAAGAGGTGTCTTGCACTTCAACAGTCATTCGTTCGGATTGGCTTTCTTGTAGAGTTCTGAGGTCGAATGCCTATTGATCACTCCCTCGATCTTATCCTTCAAAAGAGTTACATCAACACGGTGACATAAATGTCATCAAAGTCACCTTTGAGGAAGGGAACTGTAGCAAAGGGGTACCAAATGCCTTGTTAAGGATGTCATGACCCATAATTCGAGCCACATTCATTCTTGTCTACTTTACTTTATGACATCACCAACATTGAATAGAGAAACTTCTCTATCCAAAAATTTCAAGGGAGTGGTGATGGACTGTCAAAGTGGTGTTTGCCCTAGGAGTTGAATCAACTTCATTGTTGATCTAAGTGAGGGGCCTTCTTTGAATAGTTAAGGCTTAAAGCTTGTTGTACTATTAAAAAGGCTTCCCCAAAGGGCAACTCATTTAAAAAGAAATGTAGGCCAAGCAGAGGGAAGTAGTGACCTCTTGATGGCATGTCAGATGAAGGCTAGTTATTCTCCTTGAAGTCGCTTTCTCTCTTTAAAAAGAAATGATCTTAAGCGCTTGAACAAAGATAATGAGTAAAAAAATTTTAAAAAATTATTTTCTTGCATTTAGAAGGGCTAGGATCAAGATTAGTATTTGGGATGCCCATGAATGTGCTCACCTTCTAATGCAGCTCATTTTGAAACTAGCTAATAAGCACCAACTTGTAGAAAATGTCCTGTTCATCCAAAGCACAAATAATTATTGATTTCAATTTTGCTCTACATTTTCAGTAGATGAAAATTTAAAAGGAAATACGACCTTCATTTTAACTTGTGCTAGTCTTGAACTTTTGACGGGAATGACAAAAATAGGTATAGCTGATGTATTCACTTGCAATCTAAGGATTTCTTTTCGCGGGGGGGGGGGGGGGATGAACTTTTGTTACCAGGTGAAGAGATGCTAAAGGCCTTTCAAATTGGACAATCTTTAACTCAGGTGCTCGGGCTTTGAGCCACATGCATCATCGTATTTCAATGTGTTTTGTTTAGATGAATTGCCTTTTTTTCCTTTTCCAATTTCCTTTAGAGTGGGAGTTTAAGGTGAAGCAAGGAATGTCGTGGATTGCCACTTTTTAAAGCCACCTTGAAATTCAAAGGTGACCTTTCTCTTTAAAGCAGCATTGCGGCTCACCTATGATCTTGTGTCATCTGGCATACATGCTTGATGAAGTCAAAATATAATCTTTGAGCTTGGAAGAGTGATGAAGTCCACATCACTGGGAATGTCTTTATGAAGGCCAAATTGCCTGCTGAACCTATATAAGTAATAATGATCCATGACAATATTGTCCTCACAACAGTAGGAACGTAGCTCGAAGGGATGCTAGCAAAATAAGCAAAGGCAGGTCATGATAGTTGGCTGTTGCTTGTGAGGGTCTTTTTGAGTCGATTGCTAATAGAACTTCTCTAACAAAAAGCTGTATAGTAACTGATAAGCAAGTAAGCTCACTTGCTTTGTCAAGATTAAATGATTTACTTATGTTTAGGACCATTGAACTTCAACATTCTTGGATGAGATGAAATGTTATCATTAGGGTCATGTGTTTCAAAGTACAAAAAATGCCACGGGAAATGGCCTCCTTCTCTTGTATGACCTTAAAGACAAAGTTTTACTCACAAAATAATACTAAAATTCAGTGGTTTGGATGGGCTAAATCATTTAATTTTGACAAAGTATGTGAGTTGATCAATTCTTGTAGAGGTTTTTGTTGGAGTCCTTTTATCAACAGCCTACTGAAAGGACCATCACAAATGATAACAAACTGTCACGATCTGCCTTTGCTCATATTACCAGCATTTGGTCGAGCTTTGTCTCTTACCGTTGCGAGGATAGCTTTGGCATGAGACATTATTATCCCGATAGGTTCATTAGGCGATTTGGCTTCCATCAAAACCTGGGTGCCCACATGCACTTCAACACCCTTCCAACCTCAAAGATCATGCTTTGACTCCATCAAGCATGTGCCAGGTGGTGGGGCTGTTGGTCGTCGTACATATGAGGGGGTCACCTATGGCTTTCAAGAGTTTTGGCCCAAGGACGTTTCTTACGTCGTTCTATCCTACTGATTCTAAAGGAAATTCCTAGAGAAAAAGAGTCAATTCATCCAAACAGGACAACATAAAAACATGATGTTGTCTGGGATTCGAGAAATCCACAACTGAAGATTGTTTGCTGTGGAGACCCACTAACAAAAGGTCGCTTCATCGAGAAGAAGTCCCTGGATCGCAAGTGGGCACATCAGCTGCACTATTTTTTCCATTCGTGCCTAAAGTGCCAACATAAGTCATAGTGAAGGTTGAAGGTTGCCGGGGAAGGAAAGTTAGTTATTATTTGTGCTTTGGATGCACGTTGGGTCTTGGCAGTTGAGTTTCAAAAGGTATTGAGCTCCCCAAGGTACCTCCAGATGGTGCTAAGAACATTATGGGCATCTTCAATGTTGATCCTAGCCCCTACTGAATGCATGACAACTTTTTTTTTGGGGCCCTTGTTTTGTAATCATTTTGACTATCTCTTTAAGTTCTTATTTTGCTTTTAGCCCTTGGCCGTCATTTTTTAGGGAGAAATGGATGATGGAAACTTCAAAGGAGAAAATTACTAGTCTTCCCGTGCCATCAGTGAGGGAGGTCAGTACTTCCCTCCACTTGGTAGCATCCCTTGGGAAAGACTTTTTGATAGTGCACTGAGGTTTAACTATTCAAAGAGTGTCGTTTACCTAAACGAGGAAGTTGGTTTAATTCCTAGGGCGAACAACACTCTTATATTTCATTTACCGCCTTACTTAAAATCTTTTCACGGAGAAGCTTCTATTTTCAATGTTGGTGATGTCAAAGGGGAAACAAACAAAAATGAAAATGTGGTGCATTCTCTAGAGAGGTGTTGATGTGATTCCTTTGAAGTATAATATTGAGAGAGTGATCCACTAGGCCTTTAACGTCAAAACTCAGCAAGAAAGCTACTGTGCTCAAATGATTGCCGAAGTACAAAACAACTCCAGACTTGATATAGTGAGCAATTAGAAGAAGGGGCCACCCATTGTGAATCACTCATTGTGAATTGATAGAGGCTAAGCTCAAGCCGGGGAAATTAAGGCGCAATACACTATCGGAATAGTTGTAATCTTTGCTGGAACAAAGTAAAACCTTGAGTCCCAGGGGCTACTACTGAGATTTAGCTGGCTAATAGTGAGATTTCACTCGAGTGACTACGAAGTCATTGACTTACATGGTCAACTTGAGGCCGTTGATGCCACTAAAGTAATAGATCCACATGCAAAGGCTAGCTTTGAAAAGTATGAGGCATACGCAAAGACTCATTTGACGATTTGAACTTTCAGTGTACATCTTAGCTTCATTATCATAATTTTTTACATGGTTATAAATAGATTTCCATGTCTTAACCCCCCCGGTTTGTCATTTAGACTTGATATGAGGGGTGAGCAAAAAAATAGTATTGATGAACCGAACGGAAAACTTGCAAAACCGAACCGGCTTAGTATTCCAATTAACTGAATCTGTTTCGATTTCAATTAATGATTTTGGAACAGATGGTTAACCGAACTGAACCGGTTAAATTATCTTTTTTGAAATTTTTTTAATGAATTTTTAAGCTAATAATTTCGTAATTTTCTGATCTCCTGGTGTTTTGCCGTTTTGTGGGAGTTCTGATTCGGCCTACTAATTGAAGCTTACCCAACAAAAAAGCCTTTCTAGTGGGGCAGCTTTCTAAGCCCAAATTAGTTTGTGTGGAAAATTTTAAAAATTAAAGAAAAAGCAGATAAAAGTTAAAGGTGATGTTGAGTAGTCAATAAACAATAAACTTATTAGCACTAAGCCAAGGTAAAAAAAAAAAAGAGACTGGTCTTGTCGTGCGCATTACATTGACATTGTTCATCATCTGTGAAATTTTTTTTGGAGAATTGTGAAATACTGGGAAAGATAGAGAAGGATTGGGAAGAGTTGGACCCCCCCCCCCCCCCGGCGGAATGAGAATGAATGGAAAAGGGTGAAGGATTGGGAATGATTGGTTTGGGATTTTTTTTTGGCATGCTTGGCAAGAACTAGGAAGAATTCGGAAGGATTGAGAAGAGTTAATAAGTTGTTATTTACCAATGAAAAGAATAGGCTATAATAGCATCAACTTTCAAGGGTAATGATGCTTCAAGAATTTGCCAAATTATGACTCCAATTTGTACTCCTTCAATGGCGACTATCTTGTAAAGCACCACATCCTACTTCAATGGGAAGTGATATTCTTCAAGTCTTGTGATGGGTGATAATTGGCCTCCTCACCGTGAGTTCTTGATGTCCGGCCTTGATTTGAATATGGTTGAACATTTTTACTTAATGTTTATGATAGGCGAGCTGGATAATACTCCGCCTTTTGTGCTTGGGTTGTCTTCTTATCAAGGACCTCCAACAAATGAAGCTTCTGAGTTTCGTCTTTGTTCCAGCTCTTCTGTAAGTGTTCCAGCTCAACAAGTGATGCAAAGTGATTGAATTTGAAGTTTTAGGGCAACATACCTTCACCTCCATACATAAGAGCAAGGGGAGTTAATCTGTTGGCGTCCTTTATTTGGTACAATATGCCCAAAGAACCTCCCCTACTCTTTTATGCCAATCCCACTTGGACTTTGCCATTACTTTTCAAAATAGGACGCAAAGCTTTTTTTGCTCTCTTTGTAAAGCCTATTCTAATCTATTTGAGGTGCATTGTACATGAAGATTTGTAATGACCAAACTTGAACTTTTCACTAAGGCTAGTCATGGGCTTGTTGAAAAAGGGCTTGCCAGTTGCCAATGTGGATGATTATGTATCGCACCATTCGATAGATGATTTATGTCTAAACAAAGTCAATGACATTCTTCTATTTGACTATCCTTTTAGCTCGATTTCTTGTGCCGATTTGGAAAAGTAGCCAATACCAACCAAGATCGAGTGGCAGCTAAAGACTTCGGCGTGATAGAGGAGAAACTAGATGGGACTTCCCATGCTCTACTACTGTTTTGACACAAATGTAATGAACTGGTGATCCTTTAGGTAACATCTTGCGATCATTCATAGATAATAAAATTTAAGTCATTAGTACTTGACAACATGCTTTTCAAAAGAGCACTTGTTGAATTCTCCAGCAATTTATTTGTAGCATTGCATTCTTGCTTTACTTCCACAATTCTACCCACATTAAAGCAAAGATGATATGTCTTTTTTGGGCTTATTTTACCCCTCCCCCGCCTGGGGGTTAGGGGTTAGGGGATAGGGTAGGGGGTGGAGATGTTGTTCAATATGGTCAAAAGTTCCTACTCTAGTAATATCTTGGGGCTAGAGATTCGAAGACTGGGTCTATGTGGATATAAGTATCTTCTTCATTTCTTCAACGGTTTTCTTCTTTTCTTTTCTTTTTTTCTTTGAAGTTGCTCTCTAACATTCCTGTTAATTTTGAAATTTTTTTGAATTACTACCTTTTCGGTAGTTCTTCGAAAATGTGGGGAGTGTTGGAGTATTTAGCAAAGTTTAGATATTTGATGCATAGAAGGGAAATAATACAAGTCGAAACCTATGAGCATTTACTGTGGTGTATTCCCTTGTTTCGCAAACCGATGACCATGAGGTATGCCTTTATGGATGCTCAATTGTGTAGCGAAACTCAGAGGGTTGTTTAGATCCCTATTGCTAAGGATGAAAGATTGAGAAGCCAAATTCCTCTAGAGGTTGCCATTGCTTGGAGAAAGAGTTTTGCCAGGGAGTGAAGAGTGAATTAGCGGGGATATTTTTGAACAGAGCAATTCGTTTGAGACCTATAATAGAGTGCTTGAATTGGAGTCTGATCGTCTGGAGGTAAAAGAAATTGCATTGGATAAATTTCTGAATTAAGAGGATGTAAAAGGTCTTTGCTTTTATGTTGAAGAATGTGGATAATGTGTGTGACGACAGATTGACAGTCCTCGTTAAGGATGATGGTCTTTGGAGAATTATATGCTTAGTTTAAAAAGGCACAAGGCGCAAAGGGTTCCGAGGTGTGAGCCTTGAGGTGAAGGCGCACGCATCATGGATGCGAGGCGCACCTTTACACAAAAATGCCTAAATGTACTTCGCAGATAGAGTTTGCCTAAATGAGTAATATAATTGCATCAATATGGAATTAGATGTCAATATAAACCGTTATAATGTTAAAAACGTTCGTAAAATAGTTTAAAATACGATAAAGGGGGTTGAAGATGGACATTCAACCCCCTTTTGGCACCATTAGGTCTCCATACTTGACAGTTCGAAAATTGAGGTTTTTTTTATCTTAGAGTTTGTTAATTGCACGAGGGATTATGCTCGAAACCGCAATATAAGACTAAGATGACTGTTAATTTTAACAAAGATGGTGATTTTAATGGTCAAAATTCTCCTCTTCGTCGTATAGCTTCACTTCTCAATTAATATCAATCAAGCCCTTGCTTCAGTTGCCTTGCGCCTCAAACTGAGGCTCGCTGAGTCGCACGCCTCACCGCGCTTAAAGGATTCGCCTCGCCTCACCCACTGTGAGGCGCCACAGTGCTCGCCTCGTGCCTCAGTGCGCCTGGGCATGCCTCAGGCGCACTTTTTTAAACTAAGATTATATGATTCTGGTCTGTTTGTTGAAGTTTGATTTAGCTATTATGACTTTTGTTTGGACTTTTGACTATTGTTCTGCGTAGGATTTCTCCCTCAGGGTTCAGGATTTTAGGCCCACAAGCATTTTTAATATCTCCAATGTCTACAAGATTCTTTATTTGCTGTTTATTGCTAAGGCCTGCTTAAGTTGGGTATTGGCATGGTTTGGTTCTGATGGACTCTAACCCCAATATTCAAATAGTTTCAATGGACATACAACAGATTCTTCATGCAAAAATTGTAGCAAATGAACAGTGAATGGTGTCAGCAGAAACGGGAGAAGAGGCTTGTGCTGAAATTATGGAAAGTTTTAGCTGGTAACGGTTATTGAGTGTGATGACTTATGAGTAGGACGGATCATGAGTAAAGTGGTGAGTCATCAGTCATCAGTCTTCTGTGACTAAATCTGTATCTCCGTCTATGACTGGTGAGTAGGTTGGTTTCAGACTTTAGTCATAGATGGAGTAGATGGAGATACAGATTGAATTAGGTATCTGTTGCTTACATTTCAGTTGCCACAGGTTTCCTCCTGGGTTGTGGCTTCGGCTCTCTTGGTCTGGGGTAGGATGATTAGGTTCTGCCTGTCTAGATTCTCTTAGTAGCCTTTCTGATCGATAAACAGGCACCACTATTTTACTTAAAGATCTAAAAGCTTTCAGGTTTTCCTTTGCCAATATGACAAATTAGATGCTTATCTGTCAACAATTGCAGGGAGACTACAAACCACTGGAAGATAAAGAAAATAAACTCTACTGAGCAAAGGAATGCTGGTCTTTGTCCATTGACACCTAAAGAGGTTGGGATATTTATCCAGGCTCTTGGTTATCCTTCGTCAACATTGATATATATAGCAGCTGGAGAAATTTATGGTGGTGCAAGACACCTGTCACAGCTGACAGCACGGTTCCCTAATGTGGTTTTCAAGGTACATTTGTTAAATATTATATCTTCAAGGCTCAAGCTCAGCTGACTGGTAGTGCAGAGCGTTTTTGAACTATTCGGATTCCATTCTTAAGTAATACTTCAATCACAGGAAACCTTGGCGACCCAAGAAGAACTGAAAGCATTTTCCAATCATGCATCGCAAACTGCTGCAATTGATTATCTCATTTCTGTGGAGAGTGATGTGTTTATTCCATCTTATTCGGGTAACATGGCAAGAGCTGTTGAAGGTCACCGACGATTCTTGGGACATCGAAAAACAATTACTCCAGACAGGTAGTCATCCTCTGAGTTAAAACAGCAATATATTTGTCGCCTCTTGGGAGTGTTTTTAGCAGCTAGTCCTTTTTGAAGTATTATATACTGCACAGATCACACTGTTCTTTGGTTAAATGGGTTAAGACTGGTTGCAACTTCAAGCTTTCTAGATATAGATTGACGATAGTGCCAAACTTTTTCCCCCTGTAGATCTACTTCTGCAGTGGTCTGTCAGAGGGTTACTTGCAGGCTTGTCACTGTGTTTGTCTAGTAGTCCTGAGTTGACAATTTATATTACTGTGGATGTCACTGAAAGAAACATCATGCGTGATTTGCTAGCAGGAGCAAAATGATTCACGAATTACAAATTCAAATATGGAAAGTTGATTTTGTGGATCACGTTGACTAATCTTGGAGGTTAAATAGATTTTTAAAAAATGGTGATTTCTGTCAAGTTCTATGCAGAGCAGAATGTGCTTTATGGTTCTAGTTTATACTTCTTTAAACAAAGAAATTTCAAGTTTCTGAATGATCTACTGTTTTAGACATGTCTTCAACTGCCTGGGTTATGATTGGGAACATATGGTTACAATTGCCAATTTCAGGTTTGGGATTGGTTGTTGAAATTTTGTTGTATCTGACTTGGTATTGCTTGCTTTTGTGAAGGAGGGGTCTGATTGAGGTATTTGATAAGTTGGAGTCTGGCCAGCTGGAAGAAGGCCCATCTTGCGCCAGCATTGTCAAGAGGATGCATAGACATAGGTAAAATCTTGACTTTGCTCTTGCACTAGTTACCTCAGCTTCTCTATCTGTTTCCATTTCTTTGTGTGTGCAGTTTCCTTGCCTTTTTTTCTTTTTTGGTTGCGGGCCTTTTCTTAAAGGGGCCGGGGGATTAGTGTTTTCTTGGTTTTATCACAACCTGACGTTATGTAGGATGCTTTGAGACCAATTCTTACAAAAGGAAATAATTGATGTGGGCGCTCTAAGAGCAATGCCTACGCGGGGGAAATTCACATCCAAACAAGTGAACACACTCAAATAATTCTTAATTCAATTTAATCCATTGAAGTCTGACGCCCTAATGCATAATTGGGAGTTTAAATAGAGAAGAGCCTAAAACAATAAGGAAACTAAAAGATAAGCAAGATCACAAAGATTTTATTTTCTACCTAAGATGATAACTAAAAGATAAGCTATTTTAAAAGCTAAACCACCAAGATAATAGAATATTAAATACTTCACATATGGAAATATTAAGATATACCATATCTCCTTATTCCTCTATCTTTATCCTGCATCATAGCATCAATTAGGTTGCATTACATAGAGGCAATTTCGAGTTTCCCAATTTTGCATTGGAAATCATGGCACTGTCAGCTGGACCAGGATTTTGGTATCTTCTCTTGCAGGGACAGATAAAGCTCCCTAGTCCCTGCAGTTTGGTCTTTCCCCAAAACCTGGTTTCAAAGGATCCCCACTTGGTGGTGGTAGTTTAGTTGTTTCATACTACAGTTTTGAATGGAGTCTCACATTTAAGAATCTATCGAGAAGGGCATGGAGAATTAGAGATGGCAACCGTATCAATAAATGCTTCAACTTTCCAAGCTTCACTGTCCAAAAGGAAAAAAGGGTAGGGGAGGTGTGACATCAGGTGCTGGTTCCTGAGGACTTCTAGTGCGGAAAAAGTTCTTTCATTTATGTCAATGTCTCCCTTAAAAGTTGTTGAAGGGTGTAACTCCTCCAACCACTTGCATTTACAGTGACAGAAACTGGAGCTGGCTGTTGAGTTTAATTGGATGACAAGGAGTAAAAGTTTGGCTGGGGGAAATGGTTGCTGACATTTGGATCTCCCATACCCTGATTTGGTAGTCCATCCTAGGTGGATGTAGCTGCGGCTTGCAGATGGCAAGATTTTTTTGGGCCGGGGGGGGCTACTTGACAAGAAAGTGTTTTCTGTTCGGCAGATGAGATGAACTGGATCTTTGTGTGGTGACGCATTTTAATCGTCCCGCGTCCCCGACGCGTAAATTGTACTGTGAATGTGTGCTATCTGTAATCTATCTAAATATGAATTTCAAAACAGACTAGGGGCTCCAAGGAAACGGGGCGGACCCCCACCAGGAATAAAAGGTCGAGCGCGATTTCGGTATGAAGAATCTTTCTACCAGAATCCGTACCCAGACTGCATCTGTAATCCGGAGGAACATCCTAACTAGTCTTCACTCTGGATCAACACATGGAAAATGAGACTTGGCGCAAAGCATATGCTGACATCTCAGTGCAACGTGACATCGAAAATTTTCCTTAGTACTGCCTTGTGACAGTCCATCTTTGACAGCATTGTGAGCAATCATGAGCAGTTGCGATGAGATCTGACACACTCTTACATGCTTCTGTGGTTTGTTGTATGATTCAGCTTTCATTTTTTCTTTTCTTTTCCTATTTTTTTCGATCCCATCTGTTCATTTTTTTGTTTATTGATTGTTAAATAGTGATGTGAAAAGGGTAAACATTCTGTAAATTTGACTAGTATGTGAGAAATTCAAAATGTACTGATAAAGTGTTTACTTGCTGTGTGATATTGAGCTTACATTTCTTGTTCTCAGCACGGTTAAGAAAACCGGACCGGACCGGCCGGTCTAACCGGTTGAATTGAAAACCGGTCAAGTCAACGGGCCGAAAACTGCACTAAACTATTTTTGAAGTTGAACCGGGAAAAATTGGTAAAATCCAGTTGTGCCAGCTGACTCAGTCAACTCGGCTCACCTACGGTTGGACCAGCTTTTCTCAAGTTACAAGTTACAGGCTATAGCTATGTGCAAGGCCCAAGTTGGTGAATACAAAAGTTGATTGGAGGCATTTATATAGGGTTTTTAGAATGCCAATCTTAGTTTCACGGGCGATGTGGGTAGACCTGACAAATGGGTCATTCAGTTCGGGTGCGGGTCGGGTCATGTTCGGAGTAAGTGACATTTCGGGTCGTTTCGGTTTGGGTCGGGTATGGTTCGGGTCGGGTCGATTTCGGGTCAACCAATTTTTGGTGAAATACGCTCGTCATGTCAAAACAAGCAACTTTACTGAAAATTTTGGGCTGGGTATGGTTCGGGTCAGGTCAATTCGGGTTTCGGGTCCACTTTCGGGTGAGCATATTTCGGCTGTCGGGTCGGGTATGGGTCCGGGTCATTCGGTTCAGGTTTCGGGTCTCGAGTCAGTTTTGCCAGGTCTAGATGTGGGACTTCAAGAAATTAGGATCCAAGGCTCCTTGCTCGGCTCATTTGAAATTATTTTTGCTAGCTTTCATCTCTCCTATCCCACATCATTTCTGAAGGTCTGGTTCATTGCCATATAAGCATAATTTTGAGATAGTGCTCCTGGTAGAGTTATAAGTGCAAGCAACTTATGAATGTAGAAATAACTTATTGAATATTTTATTTTTTTATTCGTGTTTGGTACAGAAAATGATATCGATAAGGTATGTTTGGTTAGCTTTGCTAAACATTAGTTTGTAGTACTTGTAGACATCAATTGTGGGATTATTCATTATTGTGTTTGTGTATTGAATGTGTGGAAAACTTGAGCCTTAAATTGATGATTATGTCGCACTTTATCGTGTTATATAGAACAACGTGTTGCTACTGCTCTAAATTCTTTCCATTGAAAATCGAAACATAACCGTACAGAGCTTAGGTAAATTCGACCTACCTTCTTGAAAGGGTTGTCAAACTCTTCATGCTAATTTTTTTTAAAAAAAACAGTAACTAAAGTATGTTCTTAGGTGCCCAAGCCAATCACTATCACAATCCTCGATTTTCCACGTCAAACATAAACCCGTCCTCACGTGCAATTTGGGCTTGATTTTGAGAACTAGCAACTACATGTGCTGAGCCCATTGAAAGCTCCGCTACACCTTTCCAACCGCAAATGGCATGCACAAGCTACAAGGAATGCATGAAATCACTCGCTTTCAAATTCTAGCACCCCTTAACTTCGGTGGGAAACTAGTCTAGTTGTGTTGTAATACTTGACATCCAGCCCATCACAGATCTTCTTCAATGCTTGCTGGCTGAATCTTGAAAGAACGTTGAAAAAACTAATAAAATACATGTGAAACAGTTTCACAATGGTCATCACAAAGAAGACACTTCAAATCAGTTATCTATACACCCAAATGCCTCAGTCATTCTATAATTAGCAGCCTACTCTGCATAATGAGGCAAAAGATAATTTTGTTCCTAAGAACTGCTATTGGGGTCCATATTATCCTATAAATCCTGAGCTGCTTTTACTATCCAATAAGCCATCGATAGCATGCTTTGATAAGGTACCTTTTCCCACCAATATCCTTCCAAAGACCCTTTTTATATTCTTCTTTGTACTTAGTCTTCATTTTTGTTGAGTTTCTGCCATTGCCAACAAACTCCACTTGTAGGTTTGTACTCCCATAGCCATTAGTTTATTCCTTTCAAATATATCTCATGTAGCTATTTTACCCGAAGTGTCTCATCCTTGGTGGTTATAGCCCAAGTAAAATTCCCCAGTGCGGATAAAGGACATGTCTTGCACAATCTTGTATTAAGCTCCCCCCCCCCCCCGTCTTTTTGCTTTTGCATACAGTAGTTCATGCCTACAAGTGAGAAATATTCTCTATCTCGATTCCCCTATATGAACAGTTGGTAGAGTTTCTCATCCTGCTCAATAATAGCTTCAAGGAGAAGAAATAAAAGACCAATAAATAAGCTTGATGTTAACAACATGCTAATGATTTGAATCTTGGTAGTACATGAGAAGTGCCTTGTGCTCATAGTATGCAACCTTACCTTGTTTTATCCACCAATCTTCAACAGTCAGCTATACGCCACTTATGTGTCATGCACTCTTGAAAAGGCTCTCCTGAAACCATCTGGGCCTGAACTTTTGTTTTGGTCAATTGCAAGCAAGTCTTTTTCACCTCTTATGTCGAAAAAGTTTAATTAAATCAATTGTTCCTCAATATTAAGCATATGCTTCATCTGGATAATAGAATAGTCCATCTTATATGTTACCAATGATGTAGTACCCAATGAGATTCATAGAAATCGAGGAACACAACCTTTTTCCATCCTAATCAATCTTCGTCACACCCTGCCTATCCTAACTAGCCACCAAGATGATATTTCTGTAGTTGCTCTGTTTGAGAGTTGAACAAAAGAGTTTGGTATTTTGATCACTTTGTAGGATCCATTCCATTTGGCTTTCTACTTCAAGAGTAAGATTTCTATTGCATTTTTCCATTTGAATTTTCTCAGAGCTAGCTTTCCTATCCCGGCACAACTTGCTCCCCAATAATTCCAAGTTCTTTATTCAACCTTCTGAATTCAAACTATAGCAACTTTAGACTTGAAACATTCTACAGCCATAAATCTGTTTACTCCAAACTCCTTGCACAATTTCCTCAAACTTAGGAGAAGGACTCCACGTATTGAAGTATATAAACTTTCTATTTCTAGACTTTACGGTAGAGTCAAGTGTAATAATTGCTGGGCCATGATCAGATACATTCTGAGCAACAAATTGAACATGAACAACTCCGTACCTCTCAATCCAAGCCTCATTACCAAGAAAACCTAGCAATCTTAGAGTAGACTCTATTGTCATATTTGTAATTATTACACTAAGTAAACCTCTTACCAGTACACTTCAATTCGAATCCATAACTTTCAGTGCAATCATGAAAGTGCATGTATTCGACAAGTTGTACAGGAATCCTCAATCATATCATCTTTGTGCCAAACATGGTCAAGTCACCTAACACCAACCAAGGTTTAGTGTTAGCTAGGACAAAACACCTCAACTTATTCCAAAGGCTATACTTCTGACTATCCTCTTTAAAACAAGAACAAGAACAACACCACCTCCTTCCAGTGTGGGTCCCGCTTTCACGGGGTCTGGGGAGATCCAGCTGTAGGCAACCTTACCCATACCGGTATTTATACCTGTAGCGAGGCTGTTTCCAAGAGACTATCCTCTTTAAAACCATATGTTAAAGTCATGTAGATAGGTCACATACCTTGCATTTCAGCCCTACAATGCATACACTACAAGAAAACTCGCTGTTAGCATCGAAAATTTAGAGACAACAATAAATTAGACACCAATAGAGACAAATTTGGCATCATATTTTTAGGCGACACTAGTAGAGACACTAATAAGACCAATAAACTCACAACCAGTACTCTCTTTCTGCCCCTCTCTCTGGTTGGTAATCTCTCTCATCTCTGTGTGTGTGTGTGTGTGTGTGTGTGTGTGTTTCGTTGTGCCGATCGCCGCTAATCCCTGCCAATTCGCCGCCTTGCTTCGTTGCCCTTCGCTGATAAAATCTCTCATGTCTCTCAGTTTCCAGTTTAATTTCATCTAATTTCAGCCACTAGCATCAATATTCATGAGATTAATAGGATTGTTTGCTTTTAATTTGAGAATTACGGTTTAAAAGGGATGAATCTTGGATGGGTTCAATTGGGAAGTTTTCGCTTTCCCCCCTTTCTCTCCAATAATGAGTCTTGAATAAGTTGTTTTGTTGTTTTGTAAGTCTCTTTATTTACTCAACCCGTTAGGCTTGCTTTGCTATACCCTTTGGACCATCTAGACATTGAGGAATTAAGGTATCTAGGCGGTCCATCAAACTCCAAGTAGCTCATTGGCTTAAATCCATTGTAAGTAATGACTTCACTAGCATCAATATTTATGTGTGTGTACATATATACATACATACATACATGCATACACATACATACATACATACATACATACATACATACATATATATTA
>JACYFF010010365.1:93591514-93651803 GCA_017589665.1 Selenicereus undatus | reverse complement strand
GTGTGTGTGTGTGTGTGTGTGTGTGTTTGTATATGTATGTATATGCGCGTGCGTGCGCGTGCACACACACACACACACACCCCATGCATTTCATAAGCTTAGAAAATCTGTTTGAAAATGTATACATAACAAGTTACACTAAAACACTGTACACAAGTTATCATGTGCATAGTGCTAAGGGCATCGACTTGTTATGTATAAGTTTTTGAATTGTCCGTGTTGGACAGTAGGAATAATATGGTATTAAGCTGTGTGGTTACTAAATCTTTGTATACATTTGACAAATCTAAAGAGGTAATTCGCATTAGTTCTCTAGGTACAATTGTGAAGATGAACGACGTAATGTCTTGGTAAATTATATATTCCCATGAGCATTAGTTGTTTCATCTTTATAACTTGTGTTTGGAGAAATAAGGGGAAGTGCTGGTGAATTTTTCTCAAAGTATACAACGATGCAACCGCATGATCAAATATCGTATTATCCTTGAACGGGTTTAGAACCATCTATCCCTATCGAAGGATGTTAATCATGAGCATGTCATTTGATGTTATACACATTTATACGCTATACTGTTGATATTTGTCGATTACATTATATTTTTACTTGTGTAATGAGATTGTGTTATATCTTACTTTCTTCATGGTAATCACAAATGAAGTCTTTGTATCATGTAAATGAATCTAAGATATCGTGTAAGTATGATTATTAGGTTAACATTATATAACGAGCATGCTTAAGTGGTTTAGTATTGTATATGCAATAATGGAGATAAATAGTGAATGTTTGTATGAGAGGTTTGATGGAAAACAAGTGAATAAAGAGTCAATTTGTACGGTAGAAGAAGATTTTATTCAAGTTTTCCAAACAAGAGGAAAGTCTCAAGAAGTCAAATACGTTGAAGTGCCATAGTAGTAAATGTTAGAATGTGCCTTACTTAGCTTAGGACATAGTGAAATTACATTTTTATAACTATAGGCTTCGCCTTAATTATTTTATTGGGTTAACCATGGGGAGACCTATCCTGATTTAAAGGTTAATATTGGCATGTCATCAAGTGTGGAGGCAGAACCTATTCAGAAAATATTAATGGTTGCCTTTGGGCCTATGTCATCAAATTGCATTGAGGAAAAAATAGATGAAATACCAAATGAAGAGTCAAAAAAATTCTTTGAAATATTGGAAACAACTAAGAGAGCTTTGTATAAGGGATGTGAGCTATCCTTATTATCGGTGGTGCCATGGCTCATAAAAATCAAATGAGTTTAATCTATTAAACAGAGCCGTTGACAATATGCTGTCATTGATGAAAGAAATATGCCTACCTGATAATGAGATGTCTGCCACTTATTATTCTGCAAAGAAGTTGCTTGCTGCTTTGCAACTTCCACATGAGAGAATTGATGCTCGTCCTAATGGGTGAATGTTGTATTGGGAAGATAAAGTTGATCTGGAAAGATGCGAGCATTATGAAGGTGATAGATATGAGAAGCAAAAATTGAGGAGTACAGACAGATGTGTGCACTTAGAATCAGTACTATATAAATAAGTACAACTTTCATACTTACAAACATAGGCAAAACAAGTCAACTACGAACTATGGATTATGTGTGAAGGGTGTAGATGGCATTGATTACTATGGCATTATGCAAGAACTGATTGAGTTGGAGTACGTAGCGAGATCTTGCTTTTACAAGACGGTCTTGTTCAAATGTGAATGGTTTAACTTTATAAACGGTGTTAATACACATAAACAATACAAACTGGTGGATAGCAACCATACGAAGAAGTACCCTTAGTACGATCCATTTGTATTAGTGTCTCAAGTGATGCAAGTGTATTTCACCCCTTATCTGAGTACAACGAACAATAGAAATCAATGTTGGATAGTCATTAAGATAAAACCAAGGTCAACAATTGAAGTCCCACTTGATGATACAGCTTTTCAAGATGATACCAATGATAATCCTCATACTTTATGTGAGTTTGAAAGAGTCCAAGAAGTTGAACTTTAATTTGAGGACATTAGTAATGAGGAAGATCGTGAAGATGGTCCAAGTATAGGAAGTGATGCTAATAATTTGGAAGGGGGAGGGGAAGGGGAAAAAGATGAGGAAAATCTTTCATTGTATGATGATGATATTGATGACATTATTGCTAACGAAGATGATGTATGCTTTGTGTATATCTTTTGAAGTGATTATTGTAAACTACTTACAGTGATCCATTATGAATTGCAAGTAGTTCTGTGATTGCGTTATGACGTTCTTCCATGTATCCATTTGACTTTTTGTTTTTTTTTAATCTAAATCTTTACGGCTTGTTGTATGAATTACAAGAATGCCTCGAAGGAGAAAAGGTTTTGCATTAAATCATGATGAGTCTCTTACTGCTATGGAATCATGTTTTGCTACTTATCAGTCAACTATCCCATCTCAATTGACAGAAGGACAAGGCTCACAATAGGAAGCAACATTTAGGAAGAAAACCAAAGGAGAACTATTGGTATGTATATTAGTGAATATGCTTATATTGAGATTACTTCTGTACTTTGATTTCATCTCATTTATGAAAATTAATTATTATTGCAGGTTAACTAATTCAACTTTATTATAGGCTATATCTGCCTCTTCAAGAGTTCTTATGATGGTCAGTGTACATGAATTTCAGATATCCCTAGGAAGTAGCCGCAGTTGGGTTGTGGGACTTTTGAGGTAAAAATTCTAATAATTGTGCACTGTGAATATCTCTATGTATTACTTTTTTTGTGATATGTTTATTATTTTTTCGAACATGGTCAACATACTTGGGCCTCAGACCTTACCGTAGAAGTTTATGAAGGATGATATAGGATAGTTGATAAAAATCTAAGGAACTTAGCCAACAAAGCTGCAAAAGCTCTGATGATAAGGGCATTTCTTGGTTATCCGATAATAGGTGAACAAGGTTGAAGGCCCAGAGAAATACCCCAGAATTTCAAAAAAAAACAAATCTTTGTAATGCTTAAAGAACAGGACAGAAGGGTCAAAAGTAGGAACCCTACATAGCTAGGGGTCCATCTCAACCATAGATCTTGCAAGAAAAGTGGTATAAAGTTCAAATAGTAGTTTGTTTTCATTATATGCTATATCTAATGTAGTTATATGTAAATTAATTGCATTTTTTCTTCACATAAACGAAGGGAAGACTCTGACCCCATCTGCATTGTTCGCATAGAGCCGTAGCAAGGAGCATGCTCAATCTGGGAAGGTCTTTATAGATGATAGGTCTAAAGCTTTATGAGTAGGAGTACAATTTCATAATTTCTTATTAAGTTCTATGTGAATTTAAAGTTTGGTGTCTACTTTATGTTATTTCGTGTATTTCTCTTATGAACTCTTTGAATATACATAAACTATTGGGATTTTCTTGGTAACGCTAAAGTTTTAAACCATAAGCATACATTTGCATTGTTATAGCACTTGTGTGTATCGATCCACAGAGATGTTAAAATTAGATCACTTCCTATTAATCTTACATGCTACAATTAGCAACATAATGAGACTAAAATAATTAAGGGTTTAAACACTAGCTAACATTCTAAATAATATTCACAATAGGGAATTAAAAGTAACTTACAACTAATTAGGACTGAAAATAAAGCAAAATAAGTAAACAAATAAAATTGAATACTTGCTGTGCTCGGAGGTTGAACGAAAACAGGGGAATGAGCCATCGAAAACGCAAGTGAAATAGAGCCACAGATTGGTGAAACAAGAAGCCTAGGCCTGAAATTCTTGAACCAAATGTTTGGAATTCAAAACTAAAACTAAGGCCTTAACTAAAAAATTGCAAACCTAGAATTCAATTACACAGTCGTAGTTCATTAATTTAGATGTGGAATTTGGAAAGTAAAACAGAACAAACTGAAAACCAAACTCTAACCTCTGCTTTAATCTATACTACACCTAGCGTTCATGAACTTCAACATTCAATTTGAAGCTCCCAAAAAAACCAGCCTCTTCACAGCGCCATTATTTCTTGAATTAATCTTCAACGTATTCAGTTATGTGACCACCATACCTAATTGATGAGAAAGGAGGAAATATAACGGTCTGCTTCATGATGAAGAATGGAGGACTTGATGGGTGAATTAATAAGAATTAAGGAGAGTGATTATGGAGAAGCTGAATAGGGGCAATATGTCATGGATTCTTTTGGGCAGGTAGACGAGTAGGGAAAAGAAGAAGAAGGGACTTGGGTGGAAGAGAACAGTTAACTATGCATGTGCAAGTCACGTGACTTATTAAGTGAAAGAGGAGGTGAAGGCGGGTTTGGGCAAGCGCTGCTGGGCCGAAGCTTGGAAGGAAGGAATAGGCTCGACTAGGTGGGAAAAGAGAGGGGAAAGGCTTGTTTGGGCCATAGAGAACAAGCATAACGGGCCTGGGGAAGAGAAAGGAAAGGGAGAGCTACTGGGCCGATGCAATAGAAGCAGAGAGGGCAGGTATGGTCTAAACGGAAAGGAAAGGCGGAGACCAGAAAAGAGTTGGAGTTAAGCTGGGTGAGGCAAGCGTGTTCGGCTCAGAATGGGCCACGGAGGAGACTAGGGTCAGGCCCGCGAAGTTGGGGGAGTGAAAGAGAGTTGAAGTCTCGTCTGGGTTGGCTTTTTTTCTTTATCCTCTTTCTTTTCATCTTCAACTTGATCCAAAGCTTTATTTGAGCTAATTATTTATTTTTCATGTTTTTCCAATTCGTACAAAATAAATAAGAATATTATTAAATCCTAATTTAATGATTTATTTTGAGCAAAAATTACACAATAAAAGGGTATAAAATAACATAATTTCAGGTTGAACAAATACTACATACTTAAGTTTTGCTTGTCTTTGAGTAAAATATAACTAAAAATCCTAGAAAAATAAAATAAAATCCTAACTCACTTTCGTAGGAAGCGCGGTTGCACTTAGCATGTGCGATAAGTCCTTTAAACACCTAAATTACACCTAGTGAACGAGTAAGGTCTCATGAGGGTTTGCATAACATATACCCACAAAATCTTGGAATTTTTGTCTTTTTGAAACTCATATACACAACACTGGAAAAAATATATTCGCGTTCTAACCAACCACATTATCCCAGTACACTAAACATTAGATCACATACAAACACAATGTACACATGAAAAAATTCTTAGTCCCAACTGATGACATCTATACACAAGTTTTTGCCCTGCAAAAGAATTATGTACAAGCCCAATTAGTAGAACCTCACTTTAAGGATATGTAGAACACTCATGCTCATGTGTTTAAGATATAAGAAGGTTCACTTAATTTATCTTTTAATGAAACAACCTTCCATAGGCTTGCCAGATCTCAATCCTCCACCACTAAAATGCAAAATGCAACACAATAATCAAGAGGACTTTACAAGGATTGAAATGGGGCTAAGGAAAAAGGGATAGGAGAGGGACAAATGAGTTGGGAAATAAGGAGCTAAAAGCCAAGTAACTTGAGAGCAACCAACACTTACACCAACTATAATAACCACACACTCTCTCAAAGCAAAATAAGAACATGCCTCACAAAAATAGACCATTGGAAATAAGTATATACAATGACAACATTCATGACAATCACTCTTATTTACGACTCTTCTTGAAATTTTTTGCGATTTTTTCCAACTTTTTTTTCAATCTTTTTCCTTGGAATTTTTTTTCATTTCTTTTGTTCTTCTTGCCTTTTTTCCTTCTTGTTTTCATCAAGAAAATGATTGAATGGCATGTACAGAACTAATACAACTCAATTTCCAAATGGTTACAATGATACATCACATCATATAATCAAAATCAACCACCAATTATATAAAATACCCAAAAGTTAACCCAACAAATAATAATGTGTTGCTCCACTACTCTTGGCTTAGGTATAGGAAATGTGTTTAGGTCAAGGTTAAAATGAAGGGTTCACAACAAATGAAAACGGTCAAGGCTAGAAAGGCTAGCAAACGGTAAAACATATTCAGATTAGGATGGCAATTTGACTATGTATCTTACAAAATAAAGAATGCCTCTATCACATTATCATAGTGCACATGCTAACTATGATTTCAAAGAGAATCATAGCAAGTTCTAAAGATGTAGTCACGGAAGAAACACACATGAAAGAAAATGAGATTAATAATGATGAATTAGTCTTTAATGCTTAAAATCGCACGGGGCTCATCTACCAAACTCAAGGTTGCTTTTGAAAAAATGTCGGGGGTTAGGATTGTATAGAAATATAACACGTTGGACTAAGTTCTATCATGCACACCATATCTATAACAGATAACAACCTAATAACTAAAGGTACACAAGAACATAATCAATTAGAATAGCACACATATTCCCCAAAGACAAAACAAAAATCTTTTTGGATTTTTTCAAAATTCAATTTTGTTGAAATGTAGTTTCCCGACACCTAAATCAGATAATACGCTCATTAGATGAGCAAGGAAAATAAAAAACCAAAAAAAAAAAAACAAATATGCAAAAAGAAAACGGACATGATTATAAAGTTCAAATATACAAATGTATACACACAAGAGGAATATAAAGGGAAAACATCCAAATATACAAAAAGAAAAGAAAAAGAGAGAGAAAGGAAAGAAATCTCAACCAAACAGGTCGAATGCTACGTACACCCGAGTTATTTCAGAAGCACATCACTCATCAGGACTCTGCTCACGGAGTATCAGACAGTCCACATCCTCTATGCTCTGCAACTCTAGAAACTACTTCAGCCCTTTCTCAACGCTTAGACAAAGACTCCGTTTTTTCCTCTTTTTCGATGGTAAATATTTCTCATAACATGATGGAGTGTAAATCCAACCCATGTTTGAATTGAAATTGAGATACTGATGCAAGTTCTTCCTTTCTGAATCAGATAGATTCATATCTGAAAGAGGTTGAAAATAAGTTCTTTCAAAATGGGCTATTTGTCCCTCTGTTAGAGGTGTTCCAGAAATGTCTGCGATCGAGTAAATAGTTCTACGAACGAATAGATCGAATCGAATTGGCAAATCATTAGGTATGAATTTACCTTTGACCATTCATCTTAAAGTTGGCACCACTCTTAGAATCTTGTATTTCGACTACATCATAGGGAAAACATGTGAAACAATATAAGGACCCATCCATCAGGACCTTAATTTCCCTAGAAACAAATGAAACTTAGAATCATATAATAGCACTTTCATTCCTAGGGCAAACTCTTTTCTAAGAATATGATTAACATGAAATAACTTAGCCATTTCTTTGTAAGATTGAGAACTCTCATATACCTCGACTCTTATCTCTTCTAGCTCTCTTAGTTGCAATCTTTTCTCCTCATCAGCTTGAGTCAAGTCATAATTCAAAAATTTGATGGCCTACCAAGCTCTATGCTCTATCTCAACTGGGAGATGACAAAGCTTACTATAGATAGCCCTATAAGGTGGCATACTTAAGGGGGTCTTGAAAGCTGTCCTATATGTCCATAAAGCACCTACAAGTTTGATAGCCAAATCCTTTCAATCCTTGCTCACATTCTTTTTTAGAATCTGCTTAATTTGCCTATTGGACACTTTAACCTAGCCACTAGTTTAGGGATGATAAGGGGTAGCAAGTCTATGGTTTATGGAGTACCTAAATTGCGTACCCTGGTCACTAATGATAGATCAAGGCGTGCCAAATCTAGCAAAAATGTTCTCCATGAGGAACTTTACAACCACCTTAGCATCATTCGTTCTAGTAGGAGTGACCTTTACCCGCTTAAAAACATAGTCCACAACTAATAAAATGTACTTATTCCCAAAAGAAGATGAAAATGATCCCACAAAATCTATACCTCAAACATCAAAAATCTCCACCATAATGATGTGATTTAGTGGCATCATGTTTCTTTTGATAATCCTACCTAACTATTGGCACCTAAGGCAAGTCTTACAATACTCAAAAGCATCCCTAAACAAGGTAGACCCCACATTGAAGAACTTTGGCTGCTGTTTTTATGCCACTAAAATGCCCCCATATGTTTGGTCATAGCAGAATGAAAGGACACTCCTAACCTTGTGGTTGGGAGTACACCTCCAAAAGACTTGGTTAAAACAATACCTAAACAAGTAAGGATCATTCCAAATGAGGAATTTCAAAAGGTGGATGAACCTGTCTCTATCATTCTTAGTCCAACCCTCAGGGATCCTACCAGACACTCAGTAGTTTATAATGTCAGCATACCAAGGGTTAGGTAGGCTGCATACAATTGCTCATCAGGAAAGGCTTCAAAAATGTTGGACTCAAGCTCTCTACTACAGATAATCCTAGACAAATGGTCAGCAACAAGGTTCTCAAAGGCTTTTTTATCCCTAATCTCACAATTAATTTCTTGCAAAAGCAAGATCCACCTCATAAGTTTAGGCTTAGCATCCTTCTTAGAAAGAAGGTGCTTAAGAGCAGAGTGGTCAATATAAACAATCATATGAGACCCAGTTAGGTAAGGTCTAAACTTTTCAAAACCAAAGATCACAACAAAAAATTCTTTCTCAGTGACAGTATAATTCAGTTAGGCGTCATTCAAAGTGTGACTAGAATAATAGATGACATGGGGCTTTTTATCAGCTTGTTGCCCTAAAACAACCCCAACAACATAGTTAGATGCGTCATACATTAGTTCAAATGGCTCTCCCAAGATGGGAGGATGAAGAACGGGACTAGAGGTTAGGGCCTCCTTAAACTTAGGAAATGTCATAAAACACTCCTCAGAGAAGTGAAATAACACATCCTTAGTTAAAAGATTGGTCAAAGGCTTAACTATCTTTCTAAAGTCCTTAATGAAACGACAATAGAAGCCAACATGTCTGAGAAAAGACCTCACCTCTTTCACACAAGTGGAAGGGGCAAGATTAAAATAAAACATTCTTAGCCTTATCTACTTCAATTCCATTTCTAGAAATAGTGTGACCTAAGGTTTTCCCCTTTTTAACCATAAAGTGACATTTCTCCTAGTTCAAAGTCAAATTTTTCACCCTACACCTTTGTAAAACTTTTCTTAAATTGGACAAACAACCATCAAACGAAGACCCAAACACAAAAAATTCATCATGAAAATTTCCATACACCATAAATATGAGAAAATGGAAATCATGTACCTTTGACAGGTAGCAGAGGCATTACATAGTCCAAATGGCACTCTCCTAAAGGCATATGTCCTAAAGAGACAGATGAAAGTGGCATGCTCCTAATCATCAAGAGCAATAGAGATCCGTGTATATCTATAATATTCATCTGAAAAATAATAGAATGAATGACCAACCAACCTCTCTAACATCTAGTTAAGGAAGGGAAGTAAAAAATGGTTTTTCCTAGTGGCAGCATTCAATTTTCTATAGTCAATACAAATAGGCCACCTAGATTGAACTGGAGTGGGAATTAACTCATTCTTGTTATTCCTAATCATAGTAATGAAGGTCTTTTTAAGAATAACTTGAACATGGCTAACCCACTCACTAACAAAAATGCGATAGATAATCCCATGAACTAACCATTTAAGCACTTCTTTTCTAACCACTTCATGTAAGGTCGAGTTTAAACAAGTTTAACGATCTTGGTAGGGTTTATCATTATCCTCTAAATGGATTCTATGCTGCACATTGGGGAGCTAATACCCTTGATATCCCCTAATGTGTAATCTATGGTTTCCTTGTTCTCTGCAAGTAAGGCAATTAATTTGTCCTCTTGGTCCCAATCTAGATCAAAAGCAATAATGACAAGTAGGTATTCATTGCATCATAGAAATGAGTACTTAAGAGAATCAGGAAGAGGTTTCAATTTAAGAGCAGTAGGAGAGGGAACAAACTCCGAAGCAGACTCCGAAGCAGATGTAATCAAACAGTCAACAATAGAGCACAAGTCATCAAATTCAAGCACATCATATTCAGGCTCATTATCAATAAGAAAAGACTCATACTCAGCAGTAAACAAGTTATCAAAATCATCATCAAATGCAGAATCTTCTACCCAGTTAAGAGTAGAAAACATTATATCATTAAAGCCAGGAGGCTGTCTTTGAATATTAAAGATATTCAATTCTAAGGTCATGTTACTAAAAGACAGTCTCATCATGCCATTTTTATAATTAATTAGGGCATTGACAGTGGCTAAGAAAGGACGATCTAGAATCATAAGGACTTAACTAGCGGTGTTAGTCACATTCTCAGTTTCAATCACAACAAAGTCCATAGGGTAAATGAATTTACCCACTCTAGTAAGCATATCCTCAACTACCCCCCAAGTAACCTGGTAGATCTATTAGTTAATTGAATGACTATCTTGGTAGGTTTCAACTCACCTAATCCTAACCTTTCATACTTAGTGAAGGGTATCAAATTCACACTAGCCCCTAAATCGAACAAAGCTCTATGAATAAGTTGGTCCCCCTATAACTATAGAAATAGTAGGGCAACTGGGGTCCTTATATTTCACTGGGATCTAGTGAGAAATAATGGAACTAGTGCTAGAGGCTAAGAAAGCCTTCTTAGGGACTCTAGTAGCTCTTTTGATAGTACACAGATCCTTAAAAAACCTAGCATACGGAGGCATCTATTGAATAGCATCAAGTAATGCGATGTTGATTTTGACTTAAGAGAAAATATCTCTCTTCTTTGCAACATGAGCTTGATCTTTCTTTTTAAGCCTATGCAGGAAAGAAGGTAAAGGCTTATGAACTCTTTCAGTAGAAGGTGGCAAAGATGAATCCTTAAGAGATAGAGGATCCACTGGATCAACAGAGTCTTTCTCCTTGGGCTCCTTTTTATCAAAAGGTGACTCAAAAGGCAAAGCATTAGCATGATTATTGGGGGCACCATTATTAGCATCCCCTAATTTGCTTTATGAACCTATTTTTGAAGAAGAAGAAGAGGAAGAATTTTGGAAGAAACTGTGAGGATACTTGTAAGGTTCATTAGAATTTCCTACTTGATTATCAATCTCTCGACCAGATATGAGATATGACTGCATTTACTTTCCTCATAGACTCATTGGGGTTGACTCAAGAAGAGTATTAGACGTGACCCTTAGGGTTCATCTCAAGTTGATCGAAAAATGTGCCTAAGTCCCTAGAAGATGATACTAATTGGGAAAATTACTCAGTCATCATTCTCATCATTGTTTTCATATTAGCATTAATCATCATTTTCACATTATTATTAATTCTCATCTCAATTTTATCAATGTCAATATAGCCAGAAGGAGGTTGAATTTGAGTTATAGGAGGGGGAGGTCTAAGTGCATTAAACATACCAAGAAAAGTCAATCTTTGAAAAGTGTTGGAGGGATGGGTGATGGGTTGGGAGTTGAATTAGGGACCGCAACATTTGGTCCATTACTCTAAGAAAAGTTAGAGTGATTTCTCTGCTCTAGATTGTAGTAAGGGGAAAACGAGTCATTCTTAGGTCTTTGAAAGGCCATACTCACTTGCTTCTGTCTAATTGATAACTGGTGAGCAAAATAAGGGCATGCACTCAATGAATGATCAGGCTTGACAGTGAGAATATGACACCATAGAAGTATGAGAAATCTGGGGAGTCTGGATAGATAATCGCTTTAACATGTTCTCTAAAAGCGCAATCTTAGACTCAAGGTGACTCATATCAGAAACAGAATGCATCCCACCCTTAGCAAGCCTAGAACTTAGAATGTCATCTTTAGCAATTTTCTATTAGCTAAGTCCTCTAGAAACTCCTAAGCACCAGTGACGCTCTTAGAAAGAAAGTCACATTGATACATAGACTCTAACATGGTTAAGTCATTCATAAATAGTTTGGCACAAACGTGCTTGGTCTAAACCATAATGGGGCCGCTGGGCCAATAAATTCTTAAACCTACCTAAGTATTTCCAAAAAGATTCCCTTTCTAGTTACACAAATTGATTAATTTCATTCGTTTGCTTAACAGTCTTGGCATTACAAAAATATTTTCTTAAGAATAATTTAACAAAATTATTCCAAGAAGTAATAAAATTAGTAGCCAAGCCATACATCCATTGTTTGGAAGAATCTTCCAAAGAAAAAGGAATTAATTTCATTCGTACAACATCAACAGAAATATTCGGGAAATGCATCATGGAGCATACGTCTTCAAATTCCCTCAAAAACAAATATGCATCCTTTAAATTAGTGAATTTAGGGGGCATTTGAGTGTAATGAGGCCTCAACAGGAAGGTCACATTTGGTCCTAGGTCAATTAGATTAAAGCATGATGGCAAAGTGGTCCTATGAGGATAGAAAATATCGCTCAAAGATCTCTCTTGTTTTATTTCTTGCAATTCAAGTTCAAGCTTGGGTTTAGGTTTGGATTCCAGGTCAGGGTCAGGTTCACTCCTTACAAGTCTTACTCTCAGGGTCTCTAACCCAACCAATCATACAAATCCCACAACCTCAACAAAAGTAGTTTTGGTGTTTTCCTTTTTGTAGTTGTTTTTGAATTTTTTGGATTTTGATCGATTTTTTTCTTTTTCACACAAAATAAAAATAAAAAGTACACTAAGCCTAAAAATAAAATGGAAACCAGAAAACACAAAATAAACTAAAAGAAAATAGAAAATAAACTAAAATCTAACAAGTAAAAGATAAAAAATAATTTAAAACACAAAATCAAACTCCAAAATCAAAACACTTTATACCGAAACTTCAACACAATCACTAAGAACATGAATATATTTGTTTTCTATTTTTTTTTGTACCAGAATAGTGTAGAAAATTCACGTTAGAAAATTATTTCTAAAATTCACATAAAATTCCAGAAATGCCTAAAAATTTCATAAAAATTCACCTAAACTCTAAAAATCCCTAAAAATCTATTAAAAATATCAAATCAACAAAATAAGTAGAAGAACAACATAAATGATTCAAATAGAAACTAGAAATCTATAGAAAACATGCAGTGGATGATTATCTTTTTGTTCTTCTATTATGTCATGCACTCAATCCACAACACCAAAACTATTAGATTTGAATTTTTTTTTTCCAATAGCAAATAATCACTAAAAACCAAAATTAAATTCAACAAAATAAAAATAAAAATATCAACTCTAATTAAAAATCAAAAACAAAAGAAATCTAAACTAATCTAATGCAACTAAAACTACATAAAACATACACTAAAAATCGAAAGTAAACAGTACAAAAAAGAAATGAAAATGACTCAAATGACTCAACTAAGACTTGATTCACAACCTACTTTCATAGATTCATCCTTAGATACGGCGCCAAAAACTTGTTGAGATTTTCTCAATAATGATAAAGTTTTTGAACCGCAAGAGTATAGTCGCGTTGTTGTAGCACTTACATGTGTCTATTCACAGAGATGGGTTGAAATTATATAACTTCCTAATAATATAACGCACTAGAATTAGCGACATTACGAGACTAAAATAATTAAGGTGTTAAACACTAGCTAACATTCTAAACAATATTCACAAAAGGGAACTAAAAGCGAGTTATAAGTAATTAGGACTGAAAATAAAGCAAAATAAGTAAAAAAATAAAAATGAATACTTGCTGTGCTCGAAGGATGAACAAAAACAGGGGGATGAGCCACTAAAAACTCAAGTGAAATAGAGCCAAAGATTGGTGAAACAGGAAGCCCAGGTATGAAATTCTCGAACCAAATATTTGGAAATCAAAACTAAAACTAAGGCCTTCACTCAAAATTGCAAACCTAGAATTCAACTACACTCATTCGTGGTTCATCAATTTAGATCTAGAATTGGGAAAGTAAAACGGAACAAATTGAAAACCAAACTCTAACCTTTGCTCTAACCTACACTATGCTGGCCTTCTTGCCTTCAACCTTTCAATTTGAAGCTCCCAAAAAGACCAACCTCTTCATAGCCCATTACTTCTTGAATTAATCTTCAACTTTTTTAGTTCTGTAACCGCCATACCCAATTGATCAGAAAGGAGGAAATGTAACGGTCTGCTTCATGATAAAGAATGGAGGACTTGATGGGTGAATTAATAAGGATTAAGTAGAAGAGTGATTAAGGAGAAGCTGAATAGGGGGAATATGTCGTGGATTCTTTTGGGCAGATAGACGAAGAAGAGGAAAGAAGAAGAAGAAGGGGCTCGGGTGGAAGGGAAAAGTTCACGACGTACATGCTGGGCACGTGACTTATTAAGTGAAAAAGGAGGTGAAGGCGGGCCTGGGCAAGCGCTGCTGGGCCACGGCTTGGAAGGAAAGAACAAGCTCAACCAGGCGAGAAAAGAGAGAGAGAGAGAGAGGCTTGTGGGTGTGAACAGCCCTACAGAAAAGAAAGGAAAGGAGGGAGTGACTGGGGTGATGAATGAAAGCAGTGTGAGCAAGTCTTGCCCAAACAGAAAGGAAAGTTGGAGAGGGGAAGACAGTTAGAGCTAAGCTAGTCAAGACACGCATGCTAGGCTTGGAATGGGCCGCGGAGGAGACTATGGTCACGCTCGCGAATTTGGGGGAGTGAAAGAGAGTCGAAGTCTCTGCTAGGTTGGCTTTTTCTCTTCATCTTCTTTCTTTGCATCTTCAACTTGATCAAAAGCTTCATTTGAGCTAATAATTTGTTTTTCTAAGTTTTTTCAATTCCTAAAAAATAAATAAAAATATTATTAAAATCCCAATTTAATGATTTATTTTAAGCAAGTATTAGCTAATAAAAAGGTATAAAATAACATAATTTTAGGTTGAACATAAACTATTTGTGATAGGAAAAGTATGTGGCCCTTAGAGTTCAATGAGACATTAAAGAAGGGACACCGAAGACAGAGCAACTACATTATGAATTATCAAGCGGATGGAGCAAGAAATTTATTATCTATGGGCTGTGTAAGGTTGTGACATCGCTTCATTAGAAGCCAACCACCTCCATTGTCTCTATGGGTTTAACGTACACTCTCTCGGAATACTCTAAGCTGCAATATGAGCTTAAATCAACCCAACAACAACTCAATGAGTAAAGGAAACTCATGGAGACTTAGCAAAAGAGCATCCAAGATCAGCAAAAAGTTGTGGAGGATCAGCAATGCTAATTTGAAGAGGTAATGAGACTCATCCACAGCCTCCAATCAAGAGTCGACATATCGTCTGGTTCCAGTTCTAACCCATCTGACTAACTCTTAGTAACTTGTGAACTATGGTTTGCACTATGAACTTTGGTAGGATGTTTTCTGACTAGTTATAATTTGGTAAAATGGTTTGTGTCCTTAATTATGGTTTTTGATGGGAGACAATGTTTGTTGGAACTTGTTAGATTGCTTGGTACCCATGACTGCTTTCCTTGATTAGTGTATTCAAGGAACTTTGTTGGGTAATGTTTTGTTTTGCAGATGGATATTTGCTTGTGTATTTATGGATGAGTTTGAGGTGTTGTGAATGGTTGCTTTTGTACTTGTGGATGAGTTTCAAATGTTGTGAATGTGTACTATTGATAGAAGAAATGTGTATGTATAGGAAATGCCAAAAAAAAAAAAAACCAAATTAAAAAAAATGGTGACGGATTCTACAAAATTAGCGTAGAATTAGTCAACGCTAAATTTGATTGGAAAATTCGATATTTACGATGGATCTTTTTGCATCTCCATTAGTGTTGGACAATCCAGCTCTAAAGTAGAAATATCCGACACTAAAAAGGGAATGGGAAGAGAATTGTTGTTGGGAGTTTAGTGATGGATTGAAAATTTAGTCCATATTAGCGTTGGAACCCGACGCTAAATTACCTTTTTCGTCTCTAAAAACTTCCACTATAGTATGATGCGAATTAACATTGGATATATATCATACGTAAAATGCAATGCTAAAATAGACATGTTTCCTATCCGACGCTAAATTTTTTTAGCGATGAGGGCATTCGCGAGAAATTTTTGTCCGATGCTAATCCGACACCAAATGATTTTTTCGTCGGAATGTTGCTTTTGACGACGTATTTAATCCGATGCTAACATCGATATTTCCTGTAGTGAATTGGTCTGCCATTTTTGAAACAATCTAGTTCACCAAGCTCTTGTTCCAGGAAATCCATAGTCTACCTCTTGGATGGTCACTATTGTTTATAACATACTCTCATACACATAGGCATGAATCTTAGAAAATTTCGCATTTCTCGCCTTGGTTTCAAGCAAACCTCAAATCCAAGCACCTTTATTTTTGCCAAGAGATGTTGCTATTCTTTACGTACTAGGGCTATTTAGTCGTCTCATATTCAATGCTAATATACTAACCATTTTCAAGGGCGTATCCACTACCTCCAGCTATCTGTTTGTAGTTACTTCTCATCCATTGTCTTCTAATCAAATAGGAGTATCCGTTAGACTAGTATAGCCTTAACCTCCATCCGTATTCTGGGAAGAGATATTACCATTTTGCTTTGGAATAAGGTTGTCTTCACTAGTTCCTCTTGCTGAAGTGGTGGAGCATTATTCACTTTTCGTCCCTCAATAGGTGATATTCGTTGTCAAAGAAGACCTTTTTGATCAAATTATTTATGGTCTCCACTTTAGCATGAGTCCTCATCTTAGTAATTCTATGAGTCATTACAGGGATCCCTATAAGGTTGCTAATCTTGCTTAATGATTGTGAACTTCAGTACTCCAGAATCAAGGCATGGAATTCGAACCTAAATGGATAGCGTACGAACCTCATCCATATGCTGAGCATAATGTAGGCACCAAGATTTCATCACCAATGGTCGCCTAGCAGTTAATATATCCTTGATTCTAGAGCACTAGAATTTGGTCCCTAGTTTCCATCCAACGAAACCTAGCAAGAAACTATTCTCAAGAAAAATTATATTCTCAATATTGTAAGATCCCTATATGTGCTCCAAAAATCCTTTTGTACACACAAATGAGGATTTGTCCTAAGTGCGAAGCAAATGAGAGATGATCACCGATACTCTATTCAAACAGAAGACAACAAACCAAAGCGTGATCTACTTTTTGTACGGAATTCTAAAATATTCGTAAGGATTCAACTAGAAGGAGAAACCCGTTCTAGCAATAATGACATTTCATTTTAGATTTTCTTATTTTCCGACAAGAGTTTTACTTTGATGATCACTATTGGTGAGTTCTCAAGTTAAGCTATCTGTCAGAGAATTCTTCAATCCCTGTGTATGTTCAATAGAGAAAGAAAACTGGTTAAGCCATAATTGCCAACGCAGGAGTTACCCTTGCACTTGCATATTTGATAAATTCTTTTTCACAAAACCAAGTATTCCTTTGTAATAATTTCAAATAAGAAAAGGTTTTGGGGCTAAAAAGATTAAAAACTTTTCAATCCCCCTTATAACTGCAAGGATTTCTTTTTCCATCGTGGGATAGTTGCATTTTTCTGTATTAACACTTCCAATATAATATTTGCAGGGTTTTTCTCCTTGTTTGATTTTGAGTACTTCACTCCAGTATTTGTTGCTAGCATTTGTGTTAAGAATTAAATCATCTTCTTCGTTAAAAAAATTAAGAACGGGAAGATTTTTACTCATCTTTTTGAAGTTTAGACAATCTTTGAATCACTAGGGTCCATGTGCAACTTAGTTCTTTCTTCAGTTTCTACTGCAAGGGTTTTCTCAATTTAGCTTCGACTCTTTAGCATGAGTCGCCTAAAGTGGGAGAGACCATGGATTGTGGTAAACTAAATTCTACCTTGTCATCCCCTATTTGAAGGGAGAACTTGTCATTCTTCACATCTATCATTACTCCTGCAGTAGCTAAAAAGGGTCACCCAAGGACAATTGGGATGTGGGAGTCTTCCTCCATCTCCACAATAACAAAATCACATGGGGTGAAGAACTTGCTCACTTGTAGTGGGATAGCCTTAACAATACCCATAGGGTACTTCACGGATCTATCAGTTAGCTGTAAAGAGATGGTAGTGTGTTTCAGTCCCCCACTTATAGCTTCTTACATATGGAATAGGGCATGACCCTCACGCTAGCCCCAAGATCACATAATGCCCTACTGATAGTAACATCTCCAACTGAACAAGGGATGGAAAAGCTTCCTGGATTTGAAAGCTTAGGAGGCAACTTGCTCTGAATGATAGCACTGCAGTTCACAGTGAGAGCCACTGTAGCATTCTCAAGCAGTTTCCCTTTGTTGGACAGCAAATCCTTCAAGAATTTAGCATACGAGGGCATATTAGTGACAACCTCCAAAAAGGGAATGTTGATATGAAACTTCTTCAGCATCTCGAGGAACTTCCCATGCTTATGCTCCTTATTAGCCTTTAGTGGCCTCTAGAGATATGGAATGGGAGGCTTGTAAGGCTTCACTAGAGGTGAAACGTGCTCAGCTCGAACCTCCTAAGTCCTTTCAGTATGGACCCTTTCACTTGGAGTCTTATTGGGGACCTCCTTCTCAACATCTTCCTTAGGCTGACCTAGTAGATGCCCCTAGGGCCCAGATAAATGGCTTACCTGGTGTGCAGTCTGGCCAATTTGCTTCTCCATCATCTTCTGGTGAGTGGTCATAGTTTCAAATTTGGAAGTTAATTGATTGACCAACTCACCGAGTGCCTTATTGGTCTTGGTTTGGGTCGCTATGAAGTGCTCCAGAAGACTCTCCAAATTGGATTTGGATTGGGGAGGTTGTTGTTGTGGAGGTGGGGTATAGGGAGTCCTGTATTGGAAACTAGGGGGTTGAGGTTGAGTGGCATTGGGTGGAATAGGATTGTTGTTGTGGTAGGAGAAATTTGGGTGATTTCTCCAACCGGGCTTGTAAGTGTTTGAGTAAGGGTTGTTTTATGGGCATTGGTTGAAGTTTTGCATAGCATTGGCATGCTCAACTCCTTAGAAAGGGGATTGGCACTCAGCAGCAACATGGCCTTGAATGCCACAAATCTCACATAGAGCCCCAACCTCAAACATTGTGCCTGAAGAACTCCCCACTAAACTCCCTAAAGAAGGAGTCCCAAGCCTATCAAATCGCTATGTTAGAGAATCAACTTGCTGGCAAGGAAGTCTACAACATTAACTCCATAAACCCCACCAGTCCTCTTTGGGGTCGCTCTCTTGCGGGACCAGTGATAATTGTTGGAGGCCATCTCCTCTAATAAGGCTCTCGCGGCCTCAATCAACTTCCCCATGAGTGCGCCACCAGCTGTGGCATCAATACACATCTTCAAGGACTGGTCCAATTCATTGTAGAAGGTTTGGATTAGGAACTAGTTGGGTACTCCATGGTGGGAGCATTGGCGTTGAAGATCCTTAAACCTTTCCCACGCTTCATATAGTGACTCATCGCCTCATTGACAGAAGGAAGTGATTTCTGCTCTCAACTTAGCAGTCTTGCCTGGGGGGAAGTACTTCCTAAGGAATGCTCTTGATAGGGCCTCCCAAGTAGTGAATGAATTGGGCTCTTCATTGAGGAGCCATTCACTGGCTCTGTCCGTCAGCGAGAAAGGAAAGAGCCTCAACCTAATAGCATCAACGGAGACCCCATTAAGCTTGATCGTGTTACACTTCACTAGAAAGTTGCAAAGGTGAATGTTGGGGTTCTCCATGGGACGCCCACTGAACTGGTCCTTTTCCACGAAGGACACGAGAGTGGGCTGTAGATTGAAGTTGTTTGCTTCAATGGATGAGTTCACAATGGAGGAGGCGATGTCGGTTGCCTGCTGTAAGACGTGGTCTGTAGCACCCTAGGATCTCTCTCGACCATGATGATTTGCGCTTGTTGCCTCTTTCTTGAGCTGCCTTGTCTCCATGCAGTGGCTTCTATCTCTGGGTCAAAAGGAATGAGTGATCGAACCCTCTGACTACGCCTGTGCATACAAAGCCAAGAACTACACCAAGCGTAAGCAAGTCCAAGTAATGCTCAAAGAGCAAAGGAGAAAAAGAAAAAGAAAAAGAAAAAGAAGAAGCCTAATTTAGAGTATTTTGGTCGCATTCGATGTTGAAACAAACAAGTTCCCTGGCAACGACTCCAAAAACTTGTTGCCTTAAAATACCACAAGTGCACGACTTAGCTGTAGCTAGAAATCAGCAAGTACGGGTCGTATCCAAATGGAACTTGTTTCCAACCACCGAATTCGACTTATAACGCTCAATTTAGGCAAAAGTTCGCTTTTGTTGAATGTTGCTAACTAGCAATTCTAATCTATTGAGAACTAATGAGTTTGTCTAATTCAATAATAACAAAGGTCCTAGATTGGGATTCACCGCGCTATTATGTTATTTGGATTATAAACTAGATCATGCAAATCTGTCCACACAAATAACTGAAATGGAATGGTTACAAGTTAAAGCACATATACGCCTTCTCTCAAAGGTCATTAGACTGGTTAAGGAATCCTAGGTGTCTTTTTTCATAACTAGAATCAACAAAACCACAAGATTGGGTAACGTACCATCCCCGATTGAATCCCTAACTATTCTTATTTTAGGATGCTCAATCGCTTACAAGGTTGCTCTAGGTAGAGGATTTAACTATCGTTGATCTCCTAAACCTTAATTAAGAATCATGAATACATCTCTTTTGAGCAATTCATCGAACACCTGGCGTACTAAGTGAGATTTTAAATCACAACCATGGGCATAATTCGCAAAAGCCTAGAACATGATCCAATTTCGCATAATAGGGGCTACTCCCAATCCAAGACTACTAGTTTAGCCTCTAATCATATTGATAATCACAATCAAGAACAAAAATCTAGAAAACATCACTAAGGATGCAAGCTTTAATTCAGAATGCAAGGGAAGGAAGCAAGAAAACGTATTGCAATTGATTCCAAGAGCAGTCATACAAATTCGTACTCAAATAAACTTCAATCTAATATTTAAGAGTTTGTGAAAATATTTAGAGTTGAAAACCTAAAAATTGCCTCTTTCGAGAGCTCTAAGAAAATTACAAGATATCCCCATTGTAATCGCGATGAAACAATTTAGTTGCACGGGATACTAATATGGCACGGTCGTGCCGCACGGCACGGCGCCACCGTGCCACTTCGCTAGAATGGTGCTCCTCTAATTTTGGCTTGGCACGGTCGAGCTTCTTGGCATAGGGTCCCCATGCCAGTCCTCTAGGCTTCGATAACCTCTTCCTTTGCTTGGAACTCGCCTTCTTAGCCCTCCTTTTGTGCAACATTGGTGGATTTTCCTCTTTCCTTCAACTGGAACTCCTAAAAACATGAAACCATCTTACATGAGCAAATTCAGGGTAGAGGAGGCCTATTCAACCCCTATGCTTTGAAGTTTAACCCAAAAATCACTGAGAGGAGGGGTCAAAATTGAGTTTAAAAGAGGTAAAGATGGATGTTTATTAGTATTCTTAAAGAGGTAATTGAAGTACCATATCCAAGAGAACCTCTTTAAAATCTACGGTGTTTAACTATGAGTTGTTTGATCTGACTTTAAATCATGGCATGGGAGAGCATAGATGCTTTGGATAGTTGAGATCCGACATGATATGTGATATAGAAAATATGATTCTTTCATATTAGCTGATGTTGCAACCCACATGTATTATGTATATCTTGTACAAAAAAAAAGCAACAAATTGCCTTGGTGGGTTTTCATCAAAAGTGAACCAAGATCTAGAATGGATAACCAATACATGTTGCCGGTCGTATCTTAAGAGGACAACGTGTCTAATTTGAATAATCTAGGATAACATGATATATCCATTCAAAACTTACAATATGGTGTTGGATACTATGAAGGTGTTGATATCAATATACTTGATATGAGTGATGCAACAGAAGAGGAGGAGGAGGCGGTGGAGGAGGAGGAGGAATTTGAGGATTTCATTAGTGATGAAGATGAGGATTCAACAATGGGTGGCATGATATGATACTGAGGATGAGGATGTAGATGATGATCTAGATCCAAATGAGGAGTAGTGTTTTACGAAATATATTCTTAAGTTTTTGCAAATTCTATTTTAACTTGGATTATTGTTTTCTTATTTTGTTCAAGAACACCTATCACCTATGACAATGATGTTTGCGTTATAAATTTTCTAGCATTTGTGATTTAATTTATCTAGTATGAACTACGATACCCAGACTCTTCATTTTGGCCTACTATACCTATGTCGGATACTTATCTAAACTCTGAAGCAACAGGGGTGAAAAAGTGGGAGTGCATGGCCTTTTTCCTTCTTCATTCATTATTTTTTTTAATGATACTTTAATGTTTAATGATTTGATAAATGGACGACCTTTCAATTATTGAAATATTCTTGAAAGATTAATTTGAAATTGCAACATGCACATATAAAATGATGATTCCTCTTATACGTGACCAAATTTTGGACAGTGTCCCCATGTTCTAAAGTCTTAGCTTCGATGGGTCAGAGACTCGGCTCCGTACCTGTGTTTGACATCCCATACCCGAGTCCATATAACATAGAATGTGAATATTGCTATGCTTATTATGGTATATGTGAATGAACTTTTATATATTTTTTAAGCTATAATGTCATGGACAAGTTAAGGAAAAGGTTTAGCTAAAGTAGGTCGTAGCCTTATTCGCCTTGTGAAATCTAGACCAACTCCTTCAATTACTACACCAAGCCCCATCCCTAGCCCCAGCACTGTCCCAATTCCTAATCATACTTCTTCCCTCTCTAATTCATATGCAAGTCCTTTTTCATGTCCAAGAATCCAAACTCTAGTTTTTTATTCTAATAAATCACCATAACCTGATGTGGATGCCTCCTGTAGCATTTCTTCAACCACACGATTAGAAAATCAATAAAATCTTGATTCTTCCACAGAAGAGAACATTGCAAGTAGAGGAAAAACTCAGATTTGGTTGGATGACAAAGGTTAAGATTACTCTATATGTTTTATTTAATTTAAGGAAATTTTGGTATCGTTGATATGTTACTTATGATAAGTTTCTCTTTTTGTAGATGGGTTTTGTCCATAGTTTCATGGAAAAATAGTTTGAACAATCACTGAAATTTATGAGGGGAAAAAAATGATGTTGCCTATCCTTCATGGGTAAGGTTCGTCATTCAGTTCATAATATGTGGTTCAATGAACTTAAGGCAACTAATTTACAATTTCCTTTACATTTTTAATTTTTCATATGTAATTCATGCTTGAAACTAGCCAGTGTCATCTTTTGCACATCCAAAGAACATTATCTGATATTCTGCAGAAATATTTTCGGTGAGAGGACCATCCTGAGGTGATGATAAGACAATGCTTTGAGTTTTGTGGTAGTGTGACACTAAAGGACACACTTAAAGAGGTATGAAAGAAACCTCATAAGTGTCCATAATGGCTTGATGAATCTATTTGGAAGGAGCTATAGACATATTGGAATTCAGATGCATTCAAGAAAAAAAGAGTGATGCTTCAAAAATGAACCGTGCCTCAAAAACGAGTGTTGTTTCTTCTATTCATACTAGTTGCTCCATCCCAATTAATATGTATAAGAAGAATATGGTAACGATCTCTTTCTTGTTATCACTACTTGATTCGTTCGTTTACCTTGTTATTACTAGCTAGTGTGAAGTTGTTTAAAAAAAACTCCCATTTATGTTATTTACCTTTTTACCACTTTTCTTTCTCATCTATGTACTGAAAATTAATGACATTACCTAATCATGGTTGATCATGTCTTTTTAAACATTAAAACATGTGACGATCCTACTGTGAGCAAGTTATTTCTTTGCACACATTAAACCAAAGGTTGTAAATGGGTGGACAATAAATTGAAAGCTGCTTATGTAAGTTGCTTGATATCATTATATTTAAGCTCATTATACAACATGTTCCCTAAAACTACTTTGTAAGTGAAACCGTCTTTTAGGAGAACTACGTGTAAAAGCTCTAAAGACTCAAGCAACTCAATTCCCTCAAGCCGTACTTGATGGTTCCAACCCTCCGATCCTAAGAGAAGAAGATAAGTAAAGGAAAATTTGGATTGACTCAAATGGTTTGACAAAGCAGGTCATCTTTGCGAGTTTTGACTAAAACGGGACACTTATACAAACTCTCAAGGCAATCTTCCATCAAAACCATGGTAAGACTTACACAAACGTAGTTGCTACTTTTGTTGAGGAAAACAAACGGCAAAAGTTCATGTTAAATAGCCAAAAGAAGGTGTTGGAAGATGCGCAAGCAAAACAAATTTTGGAGCAAGCTAAAAGCAAGAAGCAATAAAAGAAAGTTAATAAATATGCCAAGACAACTAAACATATGCAAGCACAGATGTTTTAATGGCGCTTCCATATGAAGACCACTCTTCCTAATCACCCCTCACCTAAACTGACATTGGATTCATTACGTGAGAGTGAGGATGTTGAGGAAGATGAGAATGATGATGGTGGTGGTGTGGTGTGTATGAATGATATTCGGGTTTTCACTTGCATCATTATGATTGGCAAGTTTGTGAACCTTTGAAACTTGTTTTGGTACTTGGATAAATTCTTGTATATTTTGGCAGCAGTGTGAACCTGTAAAACCTAGAATTTTGTTACTTAGACGGCCTATTTTGTTACTTGGGCCTATATTCTGTTATGTAAACAAGTTTGCCACAATCATCAAGGAACTAGTTGGTTGGTACATTCAAATGTGGTTAAAGTATCGGTGATATTTACATGCCACATGTTATGCTTGGTATCACATTAATAGGTACATCTACATAGGTTTATTTGCACAAATTTGTGATCAAATTGTATTGGGTAAGTTCCCACTGGTTTCCCATTGCAAATCTTATTATAGAAGTATCTTGCTAAGCATGATTCAGTGGAAAATTTCCCACTATTTCTCCTATTGTGACTAAAGTGGATAATTTCCAACTACCATTAACCCAATGGGAAATGTCGCAGAACATTGTTATAGTGGAAAATTTCCTACTCCAACTGGTTGGGAAATTTCCTTATTGAACTATACTTCATGCAAAATTAGGTGGGAGAAGGTATAGTGGTTAAATAGTGGATAAATTTCCCACTACATCTGCAAACAGTGAAAAAATATTTTTTCCTACCTCACTTTTTCCCACTGGTTTTTGTAGTGGGAAAACAATGCAAAATGACCATTTCCCATTGAATATTTCCTTCACTGAGTTTACAGTAAAAAATCATTGATTTTTGGTATTGATGTTTTAAATGAAACATTTAGTTCTTAGAATGAGTTGGATGGCTCATATGTGTACCTTAGTTTTTGGATGAAATTAAAGGCTTAGTGAAATTAGATGTGTCGACTGCTATTAAGAGAGAGTTTTGAATTTATTAGTTTATCCAAATCAAGTACTTGGCTAAGCCATGGGTAAATATGTTGTTGATGACATAAAGTAAATAAGGACAAAATTATGTATAAGAGTTGTGTGGAAACAAGAAAAGAAAAAAGAGTTCAAGGAGTATGGTAAGGGATTATATTTGAGGCTAATGAGAAAGTAGGCAAGCTTAATCTATGTGGGCACTTATTAATATTACAAGTTTATTGTCGAAATGGTGACATTGTTATCGACAATTCATTGATAGTAAAGTTTTGGGTAGTTGTATCCCAGGGATAAATCCATCAGAGAACAAGAGGTGAAGTTTCCTTACCTTGATTGGCTTATGAATAAATAAGGTTAAGTACATGCAATTGCAATTATAAAATTGCCTCTGACCACTGTTACAAGGTGATAAGTTCTTACTGTATACATCATTTTGGGGTCATTTTGTTGCATTTTTAGGAAAAATTATATGCTTTATGTGATAATTTATACTCCTTTTCCTGTTTTACGCTCGGGTATGGTTCTTTTCTGTGTTTTGCAGGATTTAGGACCTTTTTGCCCTTACTTTGACCCTAATTGAGTGTATTTTGACTTAACACGGATGCCCCCAACTTGCTATATCTGTGGAAGAGAGGAAGAACAAAAGAATGATGAGCCAGCTAGCACCACGGTTTGCCCGTGATGGATGCCACTGTCCGTGGTGGAAGCATAACTGCTCATCTCTTCGTTTTTTATAACGGGCCCCAAATTAAACATGTTTCACTATTTGCGTTCTCTTCATCATATTCAACAATTAGAAGTAATATCCCAAATGATCGGGGCATTAACACTATCCAAAAAGGACAAGGCTTTGCTTGTAAACAATAAATATAGCAACACTAAACAACATTTACCATCACAAGGCATTCACATGATTACAATCCATCAAAACCATATATGAATAGTTCTAACATCAAAACCATTAAACAATCTCAAAGTTTACACCAAAATATAGTAGCTCTCGTAGAGTATACAGTTTGGATGTCAAAATATATCACAATACAGTGCTCAAAACATTTTAGCACTCAAACGCCACTGTTCCCCTTCGACTTTCCTACTCACTTATCTCCTCCAGTCGGCTTGTCAGTCTGTGGGCGGTTCACTGAGCATTTGCCTAAAACAAAACATGAAACATTTCGAACTGTGAGCCGAAGCTCAGTACATGCATTCCTATAATGTTAAATATTCATTGAAAAGCTGATTGGGCCCGCATTGCAATTCATTTTAATTTAAAACAGGGAATGAGATGAATATAAAACTGCATTGTCAATTATTAATTGATAGTGAACCCCTGGTAACTGTTACGATCTGAGGATAGGTATATATCTGCCAAGTCAATCCTGGTAACTGAAGGGCAATGGCCAGTAACTGATAACTTATGAGGTTCCTAATTATATGAGAAATCATTGATTAAACTAATTCATTGATGTACTTACCAAAACATTGTAATTTTGATAAATACGTGTTGACTTCTAACGATACAAGCAGTGAACGTACCTAGTACTTTTAATGAAATTCACCGAAATGGGAGTATACACAAAAGGGAAGGAAATGATAGATTAAGCCACGACTCTGTTCAAAATATCATTATAGGAACACATAGTTAGCAACTATTTTTATTTTCATAGTTAATAATTTAGTAAAAGAAAAGTAAGGGTGTAGGAAGGGCTAGAATAGATGACCCATAACTTAGTCATTCAACCTCTGATTGAGACCTAATTCTCCAATGTAGAAAGCTTAAGAAGTCCTGAAAAAATTTTATTTACAATACAAAACATGATTCCCTAAATGGGGCTAGAACACAACTATACAAGTTTTGGTCAAACCTGCGCAGTTCTAGGAAAATGGCCATACCTTTTTCCACAGACCTCGAATTATGGCGATTCAAAAGGCATTTGAAAGCTAACACACTAATCTATCTCCCCATCAAAAAGCATAATTTTTGGCTAGGCCGATCATCACTAGTTTATTGGCAAAGGTTCCCCTATTTTCTGTCATTTCCCAGCCCCCACTGTTATTGTTGTCTCCTGTCTTTTTACACAAATCCTCATCTAAAATCACTCCTTAAAATCATGTAACAAAGCTTTAGTCCTTTCCATCACCACACAAAGCCACCATACTCAATTTTACTTCGTAATCATACACATCAAAGATTCATTTCTCAATCAAATATACACAAATAACATGCTTGATATTAAAGAAAAGCTAAACTTTGCATAATCATTAAAACCCTAACTTTTGGCCAACTTAGATTCACCCTTAACTCCTCCAAAGCCATCCAAAACTGCAACAACTCCTTCATAATCATTAATAATGCCAAAGATCACCAAATCAAATATAAATCAATCCATAAGCATGGTTTTAACTTAAGCTTGCATGAACATGATCAACTTCAACGTTTACTTACTTTCCAACATATCCCACAATTAAAGCATCCAAAGTAACTCTTATTTCTATCAAAACAACATGATCAACCACCAAAAACAACAAGAACAAGAATCAAAACCAAGATAAAAGCAAAATCAACAAGAACAAGGTTAGGGTTTACTCCCTTTGCTTGAAGAAAAGTAAGTGAAAGTGAGGTTTGATGCTTGAGGGGGGTGTGGAGATGGCTGGTGGATGCCTTGGTGGCTACAGGGTGGCTAGAAGGTGGCTGCTATAGTTGGCCGTAGGGTAGGAGAGAGAAAGGGGAGAGATATGTGTGTGTTGTCTTGCTTGGTTAGAAATGAATCAACATGCTTACCTAGTATTTAACCTTCCATTAAGTAGTGTTTTGGCAAACCATTGTTAAGTTTAAGGCTGAGTTTAAATCATGGTTAACAAGGCAAGCTCGTTGGGCTATGATTAGTTTATACGGTTTGGGCCCGGTAAGGGAAGTAAACCATATGCGATTGAATTTTCGTAGCTTGAAATTAAAATTTTGCGAGGTTATTAAAATTTTTTTTTCTTAAACCATAATTATCGAGGCCTACTATTGATTTCCTTGAAATTGTACGATAACAAGAACCTGACTTGCAAAGCGAAGGCCTAAAAGCTGCATATATATATATATATATATATATATATATATATATATTTATTGTTCCATCGAAATGATTGAATGCAACAAATAAATATGAGAAAATCTTTAACCTGAGGTAATTAAATAAATAAACATAGTTTAGGGTTGGGCTATTACATTTTCCCTCTTCGTGTGGCTGAGATTGATTGTGTTTTTCTATAAATAAGGCGTCCCTCAGCAGTAGAAAATAGGTGATCATCCCATACATTTCATTTCCTCTCTTCAAGTAGATTAGGATTTAGATTAGAGAGAGTTGAGAGCAAGTTAAAGGTGAAGATTGCAAGGATTCTGGATCAGGTTTGCAACGACGGTTCAAGCGCGCATCGGCTAAGCAATTCATCTCCCTTCTCTTCTCTTTTCTCTTTATGTTTTTATGCTTTCATATTATTATTGATTCTTATGTTATGTTTTGGATTGGTAATCTTCGAATTTATTTGAGTTGTTGTGACTAAACCAATTCTTGTTTTGATCTAAAAGTGTTTTGGATTTGTTGTGTTTATTCTATTGAATCTTAGATGTTGATTTGCGAGTAGGAAACTTGATCAATTGCTTGCTTGTTTTAGACAAATGGTGAAAAACTGAAACGTGACACTAGAATGTTGGAAAACTAAGATTCGGCTTAAGTGGGGGCGTGATCTTGAGAAAGACTCATCATTGAAGAAACCCCTAGATTTGATAATCGCGTTCTTAATGGTCTTAGGTTAATCAAAAACCCTTGAGAAATGGTAGTTGATTAGATTTAAGAATTTCATTCCACCTTGAAAGAGGGGTTTGATAATTCGATTATCGGTTTTGGAGTTACCCATCTAAAGAAGAGGCGCTTGATTAATTTTTGAGTTGAAAATTGCTTGGTTTGTTTAAATTTCATGATTGATTATCCATTAGATTAGATACTAGATTAATTTAGTTTCAATATCAAAGTTGGATTCACTTAGCATATCTTGAGGGATTATAACCCAATAGTTTCACATAGTCTCTGTGGCATTGACCTTGATTGGCTACAACGCCACCATGCGCTTGTGGGCCTATTAAGTTTTTTGGCGCCGTTGCCAAATACTAGCGTTGAATATTAGGTTTTTCTCGATAGGTTTTACTAAGCATTTTATTTTTCTTTAGAAAAACAAAACCATAAAAATTTGAAATTAAAAAAAGTAAGGAAAAAAAAATAGCAATTTCTCATTTCCCCCAATCCTAGCATGAATTATTTTAGAGGTATTTTAAGCGATTAAATGGTTTTCTTGCTCAATATGGTTATTGTGTTAGTTAATGGGAAATTTTAGACATTGTTGATGAGGGTGTCAACAGTGAAACTCGTATTCTTTTAGAATATTGAGATTTTCATGGCAAAAGTGTCGATAATGCATGGTATTTGCTTGAGTGGATTGCTTGGGATTCATTTGAGTTTGAGAAGACTAGTCGTGTTTGTAGATATTCAATTTCTGATCCTTGCACATTCTATTGTAGATCTTATTATGGTTCTTTTGGGTGTGATTTGTGTAGCTCTTCTGACCATGGAACTAATTCGTGTTCTTATCATGCATGCTATTATCAACCTGAGTTTTTGTCACCCTGGGACAATACTGATGTTGTCATGACCTTACCTAATTCATCCTTCCCCTTAGCTCAGTGCACGGGGCTTTAGGCGGGTGAGCCTTTTGGGGGAGTTGCTAGGTTTGATGTTGTTGATGCATGTTTTAAGTCGGAAGATGCTTTTGATAAGGTGCATAATCTAGTTAACACTCCTGTAGAAGGGTGTCATTATGAGTGTATGTATGAGGAGTCTTCTAGCCTTTGTTTTAATTGTGCTTTCCCCAATCCCCTTGATCATTCCCATGCTTCCCCTACGTGTTCACTACCCTCTATTTCCCCTGAGTATTACATTGACACGCCCATTGAAAATCCTATGATTTTTGATGCTAATGTTGATTTGGGCTATGAGGTTAATATGTTTAATATGTTTGGTGGGAATGCTAATAATTTTGTGTCCCTAGGTTGCTTTAGAGGGTATGATCCATCCATTGATCCTTGATGTATATGCCTAGGAGACTTGCCTAAGAAAATCATGTGTACTACATTCTTTAATCCTTTTTATGATTTTTCTATGGGTCTTGACAAGGTTAAGAGTATACTTAATCTCTTTGGTGTAATTTTCGTTATTGCCTGTTACCTTGTATTTTCTAAATTGTGGTCTCAGGAGTTTGATAAGCTCCTGTGCATGTAACAACATCTGATTTGATGAGTCGAGTCCTGGAGATATAATGGAGTGGCTGATGCTCCATGTGCCCCGGTTATTACGAGGCCGCATAGCTTAGGTGTAGTTAGCACCTAACCTAGCAAGATCGTTATGTTTTGTTTCCTTTGCCTTCTCTAAGTTTTCTTTCCTTTGAATAATAATGCTTTGTCTAAGCATGGGGTAAGGGTAATTTCTATGTTTTCCATTTTGGTTATTAGTTTGCATACATGTCAGAGCATATAGTTTTCGATTTCTTTTTGTTCGCATTAGTGTGTTGCATTTAGTTGATTTTTATATTTGCATTTTAGATTTGCGTATAGAGATGATGAGTATTGGTTTGAGATAACCTCCGATGATATGTTTGATAGGCAAAATAGCTTTCATGAGTTTGAGTATCTTTTCATGTGTAATCCCTTTTGGTGCTAAACTTTTTGAAGGTTTTGCTAATATTTCTTATTTTGACCCTTATCTTGTTTGAGAGCTATGCTACCCGCTAGAGTCATTAGCACTAATGTTGGTACATGGAGTTAATTTATGAGCTTATTGTGACCTTAGTAGATATCCCGTGAGATTTTTAGCCTTATTTGGACTAATTCATTAGATTTAGTCTCATATTTCTTTCATATGTGTGAGTCTTCTATGTTGCATCTCTAGAATTTGGCTAGATTCTTGTTAAAAACCACATTAGCATGTGCATATTTGATAATATGATAGAGGTATTTCTTTCTTTGGTCATTTTAGCCACGTAGCCTAGTAGCCTACCCTTGTGCTACATGTTTTCCCCCTTTGTTAGCCACTTTAAGCTTATATCCGTCTTTTTTGTGATCCCTTCTTATTAGCCCTTGGCCAAACACATATTCCTACATTTAAACCATGTCTATGAAGTATCACTTCATCTATGTCATGGGCGGTTTTGGGGATATTTGAGTTTTAAGGTGGCTTTGATATGTTGGTTTGTTGAGGGATTGATGATGTTGAGCGTTTGCTTTGGTTCCCTCTTGTTTGGGTTGTGTGTATATATGTATTCGATTGTGAGTTGATAATTAGTGATCCTATGCCTTTCAATAATTGCACTTTTCATTTCATTTCCAAAAAAAAGGAAAAAAGGAAAAAACATTATGTCGAAGAAAAAGGAACATAAAGTCATGTTACAACGAAAAAGTAAAGAAAAAGAAGGCAAAAGAAGAAAAAAAAAAACCTAAGTCATTGGCATTGGATATTTAAGTAGCTTGTGTTCCTTCTTTTTCAACTCATTTCCTACTTGATTCATTTGGGATATCTTCATTGTATTGTTGAGGTTTGGAGAATTGGTAAACTCCATGGTTTTTTGATGCCTTGTTGGTTGCTCCCTAGTCACTTGGATAAATAGCTCCACATTGCCCAAATGCATTTGTCCACTCCTTTCCCTTAACCCTTCTAGCCCACATTACAACCTATATAAAGTCATCTTGATTGTCTTGTGCACATTGTATTCTAGTGGTGGAGAATTTGAGAGCCTTGTTAAGCATATGGTAGATTGCATCTTTGGAATGAATCTTGAGTAAACCTATGCTATATTTCAAACACATGAGCGGGAGTGATCCACATTTCCCAAAAGTGAGGTTGTACCAGTCTAATTAGCTCTATTCAATTCCATGTACTTGCATCATATGCTTTGTGGTTCTTTGGGGGTGATCAAGTTTGATATCGAGCTTGTGGTATTATACTTCTTCGAAAACCTTCTCCTCTTAATTTTAAAATGTTTGGCGCACTACTTAGGGTTGTCGTTGATTGTCACTCTTGTTTGTGATATGCTATCACTTGCCTACTTTAAGGAGGTTGTTCCGTTTTGAAACCTAGATGCATTTCCACTTGTCGGTTTTCTATAGTGTTTGCTTGAGGACAAGCAACGGTTTAAGCATGGGGGAGTTTGATAAGTGTCTATTGTATATGTTGGACGGGCCTAATTAGATTAGGCCCGAAAGCCACTTAAGTCGCCTAGGGCGACAACCCTAGCTACCCCCTAACCTATATAAAGGGGTTTAAGGGGGTTAGCCTGGGGGTAAGCAATATAACACTCCTCTCTCTCTCCTCACGGTTACCCTACCATTTTTGCCGGTGTTCGGGTTTAGAACGTGGACGTTATAAGGTGACTCTAGTAGCCGTTGGGATTCCTATTATTACTGAAGAACTGGTATTCTTATTATTGTGGACTATCACCAACAGTATACTTCCGCATTCAGGTTAGTCCTGTATTTATTTCCTACAGTGGTATCAGAGCCTAAACTGTTCGGTTTAGTTCCCAGTAATTAGATTGATAAATCTAAAGAAACCAATTCGTGAAAAGAAAGCATGCTAATTTTTTATTTGCTGAATTTTTGTAATTATGCAACCCTAATATCATGCCTGCATGCTTTCTTGATTAAAGTCCGAATTTTTAACCAGTTCAAAGCATGTTCATTGATTCGTTTAGTTTGCTTAATTTCTGTAATTATGCAATTCCAAAACAAACCAGCATGCTCACATGACCAAAGTTTGAATTTTTGATTCGTTCAATACAAACTGTTCACAAACATGCTTGATTTCTATAATCTAGCTCGATGATTGGTTGTTTAATTACTGTAATTATGCAACTAAAACGCATGCTTATATGTTTATGATGCCCAGAACCAAAAAGATTGAATTTTTGGTCGCTGTTATACATGAATGCTCTGTTTGATAGACTTCATATGCCCAGAAAAGTTGTCATCGAATGCATGTTCCTTTATATTGTTGAGCGCAATTATGATGAACCAAAAAAATCATAAACACACATGCCTAGTTGGTTGATCATCGACAATACACAATTAAAACAACATGAGTCTTTTTATTACCATATGAAATTAGTTAACAAACGACAAATTCGTTCTTGCCTGAAATCCAAGACCTTAACCCTAGCCTCCCTCTGCCTAGTTCTCGACCTCGACTCAAATAAAAAAAATATATATATAATAAAAAAAATGGGAGACGGGGTAAAAGAGACTGAGATTGAAACCTAACCCATCAGAAACCACCGGGGAAGGGTGGCGTGTGTGTCGCACGCGCCGCCAACGAATGCATAAATGGTCATTCTTCTTCCTCCATCCGCACCCTTGCCTGTCGATCTACCCAAATCCGGCAAAGGATCCGCGAAAACCACCAGAATTGGCGGCGCGTGTGGGTCACGCGCCACCGCGTGAGAGGCGCGTTCGATGCTCGGCTAGCGTTTTTCGGCTCAGTTGCGGCCGATCTACACGCTGGTGGGGTTATGTTTGGCTTTCGACGGCGGGTGCGGGGTTTTCCTCATATGGGTTTCTCAGCCAAACGCTAGTCGTCCACCACAGGATTGAGAGTGGCGACATGGGGCGTGAGGAAGAGAGAGAAATTCGAAAGGCAGAGAGCCTTCCATGGCCAAGGAACGATGGAGTTCGGTGCTCCATAAGCATGGCGAGGAGTCGAGAAGGGTCGAGAGGAGAAAAGAGTCAGGGGAGGTCGAGGAAGGTGGAGAGAGTTAGAAGGCAGAGGCACACCGAGAAGAAGAGAGAGAGAGAGAGAGACTCAGCTTAGGGTTGGGGGAAAAGAGTGGGGTAGTGAAATGGTTCACTTATAACCCCCCCGGTCCATTAAGAATATGGCTCGGTTTGAATTTTTTTTTTTTGGAGCCGGTTTTATTTTTGGCCCAGAAACATTTACTTGACCCGAAAACATAAATCCCGTTTCTTATTTTGTTGGCCCAAATTTTTATTTTTGGACCGGTTTACTTCTTGATACATTTCAGTGTTATTGGTCAGGCTATTTTTGACTATTATGGATCGAATTATTTTTCAGTCATTGTTGTTTAATTATTATCATTAGACATGGCATGCTTTTTTGAATAATAATGATATTCAAGTTGATAAAGTTTCATGCAGTTAATTCATTTGTTGAATTAAGGTTTCGAATTAATTTTAATTCTGGGTGCATGATTTCGTTATAAAAACATTAATATGTTTAAAGCCGTATGTAAATTCGTTTTATATATGCATCAACTTGACATTTGCTTGACCAAGTAACTTGTTATCGATTCCTTGGGTTGAAGTTATATGAATTTGTTTCATATATGAAATTAGCATGTATGATGTAAATTTGTTTTACTCAAACTGAATGAATATGTTTCATAAGTTACATTAATGTGTTTAATGTCGTATACAAATTCGTTTTACATATGTGATGATTTAAAATTTCATGTTAAGTAACTTGTTATCAAACAATTGGGTTGAAGTTATATGAATTCGTTTCATATATATGATTAGTACGTAAGACGTAAATTTGTTTTACTTGAATTTGATAAATATCTATGTGATATTAGGATCCCCTTAGTCGATAAGTGAATATGTTTCATAAGTTATATTATATAAATATGTTTTATATATGATACTTAGTTACATGACTATGTTTCATGATTTAGAAACTTTATGTAAAAATATGAGCAATTATGAATTAGTTAAATGTTCGATCATTCTTGTGGCTACTTCATGCTATTATTTGGATATATAAGATATTTGATCTTATTTTGTGAATTTGTTTCATAAATTTTAAATTTGCAATATTATATGAATACGTTTTATATAATTTGCAAGCCTTACCATGAATTCGTTTCATCCAAACTTTTAATATCATATAGATCTGTTCTATGTATGATTAATTGCAATTAATATTTGAATATATTTTATGTTACAAAGTATGTTGCATTAGATGCATGAATAGGTTTCATTTCAGCCACCAATTACTAGCATTATATAAATGTGTTTTATACATATGAACTACATGGGTTGTAGTAAATGTTGCTAATTGTTTTGGCACTTGCTCCTTACCCGAATTAATGAATGTGAATTCGTTTCATATTACCGGTATTTTATGAATTAGTTTCATGAAATTTAAATTCGTAATATTATAGATGTGTTTATATTTTGCGAATAACATTTGAATGAGTTTCATATAATTACATATAAATGTGTTTTATATATTGCTATTTGGGCATTTTATGAAATTCTTTTGTAACATGTTATTATTCGAATATGTTTGCCAATGTAGATTCATTTTATTATATAGATGCATTTTATATAATAATCTGAACTTCATGTTTGAGATGTCATTGATAAAGTTCTAGATGGCATATTAGTAGTTATATATAATGAGATAACTTAATATAAATTTGATTCACACAAAGTTAGATATCTTTGTGATATTTCTAAAACATTAATTAGTTTAACCATAATGTTATCCATAAATCCTGTTTTATGGAAAATTGTGATAAATAAGTTATAAAAACTTCTAATTCATGTTTGCATGAGATGATTATGAGCTTAGCGAAATTTTCGATCATACGACATGGATAATGGAGTTTTTTGATAATTTATTTATTTGAAAATATGCCTAATGTCAACTTTTTCAGAGTATATACCCTTAGCTATGGCAATTAAAATAAGGTTGGTAATTTGTTTACCAATAAGAAAACTTGATAGCGCTGACTATGATACATAATGTTAGAAGATTCAGTTTCTTCTAAATGAACGTGAAATGTTAGGACACTCATTAGGTTCTAGGTCTCATAGGATGGCAAAGATGGTACTGTTAGTGAACAATATCTAGAAAACTTAAAAGCATACCAGAAGTCGTTCGAAAATAGATCGATCAAGATGTCATACTTTGTAGTATTGCATCAATGTCGATCTAGCGGGGGAATTAAAAGTCATCCCACTGTTGGGTATGCGTGGGATTAGCTTAGCATCAGGGTCATTTGGATCCATTTCCTTAAAAGGTTCTGATCCTAAGGTTGGTATTGCGAAAGGGGAAAAGACCAAGGAAATAAACAGAAGCATATAGCACGTGTGAGTGTTATGACTGTGGAAATTAGGCATCTTATACTTAGGATTGTCCTAACTCGATTAAGGTACTTCCTTTCACAGCCCCTCTTGGATAATGCGTGCACTCCCAAACATTTGTTGCTAACTATGATCCTTAGTGGATTGTAGATACGGGAGAAATAAAGTACATAGTTCGGGATTGAATTGATCTTTGTGAATTTTCACCACTACCTGGTGGATTCACAAATTGTCGTTTTAGGTAACGACGATGAAAAAGGTGTCCTTGAATTAAAGACCCCTTGAAGGGACTACGTTGTCTTTTCCCAAATACTCTTTATGCACCTGTGGTGCGATGCTTCCTTGTGTCTTCTGTCCCTAAGTTTAGTTTTCTTTAATTTTCGTCTAGATGTCTTAGGCATCACATGACATGGTGATTTGTTTGGCCATGTCACATTGAAAGGTATTTTCAATGGACGAAATAGAACATCTTCCATCCTTGTCTCATTTTTTTTGAATCTGTTTTAGACGTGCTCATTTTGACCATAAGGGTCAAGATAGAGATAACTAGCTAAAGATGGCCTTTTAAGACCAACTTACTAGGCTTAAAGTGCAAAATGTGAGTTATGTCTAGCTAGTAAAGCAATAGAAAATCCTTTTGTAAGGTTTCAAGGAAATCAAATCCCTTAGCGTTCGTTCACTTTAGACATTTGCGGGTCCATGAATATGAAAGCACATCATGGAGCCATATATATTCATGATATAGGTAAGTGTACCTACTATCTCACCGTTATTAAGTACTTGATGTGTTCGCATACTTTATAACGGTAGTAGGACTCAATCGGGACGAAGTATTAAAAACTCTTTGAACCAATTGAGATCATGAATATTTTCTTTGTGAAACAAAATCCCGCAATGTTGATTTTCTTAAGGATGAGTTTCTTAGCTTTTGGTGAAATTTAAAAGGGCCTCAATTTGTATACGTTACAATAAGACCTTCAACCACCTCTCGGTGAGGGGGAGGATTTGAATTCTCACTAAGTCACCGAGGGTGGTACACCTTCCTTATTTGATAGGAATGGTGAAGGTTTGTCTGTTAAGGAGAATGAGATTCGTCCTCAATCTCCAAATGTTGAGGAGAGTCATTCCTGAACATATAGTTAGTCCTCACGTTCAGGGTTCCATACCTCTTAGAGAAAGGGGGAGAAACCCTTGGTCCCATACTTCTTAGAGAAAGAGGGAGGGATTTTCCACATAGGCAGACAAATAATGAAGGTCCCAGGATCCCAAGAATTGGGCATGGATGAATTCCTCATCGAAGAGGAAATATTCCTATGCACATTCCTTGAGAATTGAGGGACCTACCTCCTGTCAAGAGACGATTGGTTCACCAAATTACAAAGAGTGATTGAATGCAATAAGGGGTGAAATGGACTCACCGATAGGGTTTAAGAACTCATTGAAACTCCACCCTGATGTAAGTTTTCAAGATAAAACAACGGGTGGATAGTTCAATTAATAAGTTCAGGCCCGGATATCCCTAGCCCTGGTTGCCCATTCGGACTTTGAGTTGTTCGAAATGGACGTAAAGGTTGTCTTTCTCAATGGTGACCTTGAGAAAGAGATTTATATGGACCAACCCATTGATTTTGTATCAAAGGGATAAGAGGACAATGTGTGTCATCTTAAAAGGTCCACATGTGACCATTGTGTATGTTGAAAGATCAACATGGGGATTACGTTCCTTATGTTGATAAATACTATTAACTAGGGAACAACTTGGAGATGATTCAAGCTACTGAAAGGTAGTTATCCCATGTCTTTGAGACAAAGGACACGGATAAAGCTAGGTATGTCCTAGGAGTGGAAATAATCCAAAGTCGTCCCAAGAAGCATGCGTCGAAATGACTTGGAACAATTTTTGGGTTTATAATTCCTACCCTGTAGATACTCCAGTTGAGAAGGGTCTAAACCCTGAGTCTTGCTCAATGTTCTAAAACATATGACAAAATAAGATAATGAATAAATGTCCTTAACCTCAGTATCATAATAAGCTTATTGTAAGCCATGTTATGTACATGACTCAACATTACTTTGCGGTTAGTTTGATAAGTCGTTATCAAAGTAACCCAAAACTTGTTGGTTGGCAAGTCGTCAAGAGAATCAAGCGCTACCTTCGTGGTATTGATAACTCTATCTTTTGCTATCAAGGAAGAGGCCTCGAGTTGAGAGGATACTCAAATATTGATTGGGGTAGTGACTTGGATGAGTCTAAGTCAACCTCAGGACATGCCTTCAACCTGAGTGGGAGAGCCATGTCATGGTGTGCAAAGAAGCAAAGCTGCACAGCAATGTCGGCTATGGAGGTAGATTGTGTATCTTGTACCATAGAGACAAAAAGCATTGCCATTGGGTATATATATATATAGACTAATAAGGTGATTATGTTCACTTAACTAAAATCATTCCTAGTGATGTGTCCGAAACTCATTGGTTGAGTCTTGGATTTCATAAGGTTCGACATCTAGACATGTTCTGTTACGTGATGGACATGTTTTCTTCTCTGAGCATGATGCTCATTGTTGTACGTTAGGCATATTGAAATGTCACAGGCTTCTGATTGGCCTAGTTACACAGGCAATCGCCCTGACACTTGAGTAGCGAGCAGGATGAGACGTAATCATATTGGTACTAGGTGTGCAATATCGATAACTCATACTAGAAGTGTATGAATGAGAAATAGTCGCCTTAGTAAGACTAAGATGAGACTCAAGGGAGTCGAGTATGAAATAAGTTTTCATATTGAAGCCTTAAAAGCCGAATCTTGAGTGTCAAGACCAACATTCAGTATGTTGATCTAGTGGCTCAGGTTAAATTTTTGAGTAAAAATCTAGACTGACGATTCGAATGGCATAAAGAGTGACGAACCCAGCTAAGTGGGAGCTATGCCGTGACACACATCTCATACTGTGTGTGCTTGTAAGACGACCCATATGTGGGGTGACAATTGAATTCCCTTTCACTTGTCACTGTGTGACCCTATGGACGATGACCCTTTGACTTAAATCTATGATATTAAGTCAAAGCTTAATGATGCTACTTTAATGTGATTTTCAAGAGCCATGATGTATACGGTTCAGCGAGAACACGTTAGGAAAGCAATTAAGCTAAGATGAGATTTCATGAGTGTTTAAGGAAAATTTATCCAGCATCACCATATAAGCCCGGACGATTATGTTGAGAACATAATCATATGATATATCAGGCATAAGGGACTGAAGATGCCACTGGTGATGTCTTGGGATATTTTTGGGGTATTGTATTTCGTGAAAGTGTTATGTTAGTTGGATAGTAACTTAATATAACACTACTTGTTATTTTTGGTCACACATCCTATTCCTGGTATGAAGCGTAAGGAGTTATGATACGTAGAGAATACGTGTTTTACGGCCTAAGTGGCCGAGTGGGAGCTGTTGGACGAGCCTAATTAGATTAGGCCCGACGGCCACTTAAGTCACCTAGGGCGACAACCCTAGCTACCCCCTAACCTATATAAAGGGGTTTAAGGGGGTTAGCCTGGGGGTAAGCAATATAACACTCCTCTTTCTCTCCTCACGGTTACCCTACCATCTTTGCCGGTGTTCGGGTTTAGGACGTGGACGTTATAAGGCGACTCTAGTAGTCGTTGGGATTCCTATTATTACTGAAGAACTGGTATTCTTATTATTGTGGACTATCACCAACAGTATACTTCCGCATTCATATTAGTCCTGTATTTATTTCCTACAGTATACATAATTTTAGGGTCATTTTGCTCCATTTTTAGGAAAAATTATATGCTTTATGTGATAATTTATACTCGTTTTCTTGTTTTACGCTCGGGGATGATTCTTTTCTGTGTTTTGCAGGATTCTAGACCTTTTTGCCCTTACTTTGACCGTAGTTGAGTGTATTTTGACTCACCATAGATGCCCTTAAGTTGCTATGCCCTTGGAAGAGAGGAAGAACAGAAGAATGACGAGCTAGCCAGCACCACGGTCTGCCCGTGGTGGATGCCACGACCTGTGGTGGAAGCATAACTGCGAATCTCTTCATTTTCCCCCATCGTGTGGCTGAGGTTGATTGTGTTTTTCTATAAATAGGGCATCCCTCAGCAGCAGAAAACAGACGATCATCCCATCCATTTCATTTCCTCTCTTGAAGTAGATTAGGATTTAGATTAGAGAGAGTTGACAGCAAGTTGAAGGTGAAGATTGCAAGGATTCTGGACCGGGTTTGCAATGACCGTTCAAGCACACATCGGCTGAGCAATTCATCTCCCTTCTCTTTTCTTTTCTCTTTATGTTTTTATGCTTTCATATTATTAGTGATTCTTATGTGATGTTTTGGATTGTTAGTCTTGGAATTGATTTGAGTTGTTGTGATTAAACCAATTCTTGTTTTGATCTAAAAGTGTTTTGGATTTGTTGTGTTTATTCTATTGAATCTTAGATGTTGATTTGCGAGTAGGAAACTTGATTAATTTCTTGCTTGTTTTAGACAAATGATGAAAAACTGAAAGGTGAAGCTAGAATGTTGGAAAACTAAGATTCGACTTAAGTGGGCGTGATCTTGAGAAAGACTCATCGTTTAAGAAACCACTAGATTTGATAATCGCGTTCTTAATGATCTTAGATTAATCAAAAACCCTTGAGAAATGGTAGTTGATTAGATTTAAGAATTTCATTCCAACTTGAAAGAGGGGTTTGATAATTCGATTATCGGTTTTAGAATTATCCATCTAAAGAAGAGGCGCTTGATTAATTTTGAGTTGGAAAATTGCTTGGTTCGATTAAATTCCTTGATTGATTATCCATTAGATTAGATACTAGATTAATTTAGTTTCAATATCAAACTTGGATTCGCTTAGCATATCTTGAGGGATTATAACCCAGTATTTTTGCCTAATCTCTATGGAATCGACCTTGATTAGCTACAACGCCACCGTGCGCTTCTGGGCCTATCAAAAGGTTGATTAGTAGTGAATTTGTTGCATAAATAACAGTAAAAGTTTAACTAAAAGTTGTGAAACCAATAGTGTGATTTAACTAGCAAAGTAGAACATTATCACAGTTTAAGATTTATTAGATTACTTCAAAAGGGGGGAGGGGGTGGAAAAGTCTATCGAAATTATTAAGTTCGTAGAAGGAACTTATAATTATAATCCACTACTTCATAGCATTTCAATACTGAAAAAAAATAGAATGCCTTGTCATTACAGCATAAAGATTTATAAAAGCAAACTTTCATGAACTTAGAATCTAAATTGAAGCTTTACAACAAGCAGGATTGTAAGTCAACACCTCGATGAAACTACAGGACCTTTACATGTACGTTATTACTTATACCTTTTAATGCAAGTAAATGTTTTAATGTATGTATACATCATGCTTATCAGTTTTCATATGTTTTGGCCATCCGAATGACCCACTTACTATATGTTGTTCATATATTATGTATTCATAAGTTCATATGTTTATAAGTTTGTTGATCCAAGGACACCTAGACAACATCGCCTACTAAAAATACATTTCACCATTCACTGTTCATCGTTCATGCGATTGTCAATTGGTTCAGTAGAATCTTGGAGTCAACTGAAGATCTTCAAACTCATGGGTTGCTATGACTTATCAAATCACTACTCGAGCCCTGTGTTTGGCTAATAAAACTGATTTACCTAAGCCAGTTGTTAAGTTTAGTTACTATTTATGATTTATAAGATCAATTTTGATGTATGCACACGCTCACTAATTCTTTTAATTTAATTTTCCTGTACCAGGGTAATGTACTAGGCTCCTGTCACATTATGCTATTGTTTTGTGTTTTTCTATTTTTGGTAAACATTGCATGGTCGCCATAAGCAATCTTGCATAGATCTGGAATAGAAGCAAAAAGACAATGCTAGTTAGAAGAAGTGATGCATTAGTGCTCATCTTAACTTTCTGCCCGTCGGTCTTTTTGGACGCATGGCTCATGGCTCATCTCGAACTGGCTCATAGTTTTTAAATGAGTTGTATTGGCATTGAACTAAGGAAGAAACTCTATTTTCTCTGTTAAGTTATAACGACCTTGATAATCTTTGAGAAGAAAACTTTTAAATTCATTATTTTTCATTTCATAAACCTTCCTAGTAGCTTTTTTTCATTGATCTTGGTATCTCTACGAAGTTTTCTACACCGTAGGAGAAATATAAACGCTAAATGAATTTTCATATAAGTAAGAAACATTTTTTGTTACTTTTTTTTTAATTTAATTATCACAATTATTTTATTTCTCTTTTTGGACGGTTATGTCTTATTTTCACATACAAAACGAGGGTAACATCCCCAATTTTCAAGTCTTCCACTACAACATATATTTAATCAATCATCATGCACTTAATTATGTGGTTATGAATTGGGGTATTACACCATATATTTTATCTTTGGGTGAATTAGGGTATACTTTCCGGAGGACAAACTTCTAATCGTCTTTTTTTTTTTTTTGTTTTCCGATTAAGTGCCTTCTGCTTACCTACATGTGGGTAACAAAATATAAGAAAATGTAGACCATTTTCTTTAAATGAGTATGTGCTTTGACAAGAAGAAAGTGCCTATTTTTCATTTGTCTACTTCGTACATGTATAAAAGATATAAGAAATCATATATAGAAATTGGTCCTAGCAAGGCTTGAAAGTGCAATCTTCTACTCATAAGGCCAATGCTCTAACCAGTTGAGCTACAGGACCAATGCAACCTTTGGTTCATATGACCAATACTCTAACCAGCTAAGCTACAGGACCAACATGCTTAATACAAACATATAGAAATCAAAACATCATCCAAGATATTACAGCGTATGTATATGTAATTATCAACAAGTCACTATGACAAAGATCATCACATGGAAAATATGGTCACAGATTGTTCTCTAAATAAGGATATGTTACATATAGCATGATTACATTTCGTTCGGACTTTGCAATCTATTTTATCTTCAATAAATTAGTTCATACAATGGCGAGAATAAATGTGAATTGTCCTCTACTTACCGTACATATATACAACAAAAATAAAAGAAAATGTATATTATTTTCCTCAAATGATGATGCAATCTTATGCTTAGAAGTGTCTATTGTTCATGTAAGTACTTGTATATATAGCGTACTTGTATGTGCTTAATATGTGACTATCACGACTTTCAGCTCAAAAGACCAACTCTCTAACCAACTGAGCTGCAAGACCCACGTGCTTAATACACGTAGGAAATCAAAACATCATCCTTGATATTATAGCTTACTTTTATGTGATCATCTATAGGTCACCATTGCACATATCTTCACATGGAAATACGGTGACAGATTGATTTCTAAATAAGGACATATTACATCGAGATAGCATCATTACATTTTGTCAGGGGTTTCCCATCTATTTCATCTTTGATAAATTAGTACATAAGATTGCGAGAATAAAGTCTAATCATCATCCTTTCTGTTGTCAATCAACTAATTGTCTTCTACTTACTGTACATATATACAACAAAAATGTAAGAAAATGTTGATTATTTTCCTCAAATGAGAATGCAGTCTTATGATAAGAAGTATCTATTCTTCATTTATGTACCTCATATATGTATAAAAATCATAAAAAAAGTACAGAAATTAATCTCGACGAGGCTTCTATAAAAATTATAATAAACAAATCATAGAACGTGGTACACATGAGGCTTGAACTCATGACCTTTGACTTATAAGATCAATGCTCTAACCAATTGAGCCACAGGACTCACATATTTGACATAGACACATAGCAAATTAAAAGATCAACTTACATATTATAGCATACTTATATGTGATTATCAACTGGTCACCATTACATAGATCTTGAAAATATGGTGGCAAATTGGCTTCTAAAGAAGGACATATTACTTCAAGATAGCATGATTGGATTTTGTTAGGGGTTGGCCATCTATTTTATCTTTGATAAATTAGCACATATGATGCGAGATAAATGTCTAATCATAATTCCTTTTTGTTGTCGATCAACTAATTGTCATGTACTTACCGTGCATATATACAACAAAACTTTAAGAAATTTGGATTATTTTCGTTAAATGAGAATGTAGTCTTAGGATAAGAAGTGTCTAATGTTCATTTACGTATCTTGGATATGTATAAAATAAAAAAAAAAAGTATAGAAATGAATCTCGCGACGCTTGTATGAAACTTACAATAAAAAAAAATATAAAACTTGATCATAACAATTCTCGAACTCACAACCTTCAGCTCATATGACCAACACTCTAAACAACTGAGCTGCGAAGTGACATGCTTAATATAGATACATAGAACATAAAAACATCATCTTAGATATTATAGCCTGCTTATATCTGTTGTGTAATTCAGTAAGCATATGGTTTATTGTCGTGATACTTGTGGGTGTTGTTCTTCAAAGTTGGGGAAACCTAAGATAAAATCTAACAAACAAAACACTAGAAACACTAGAAAACTAAGGATTAAGTCAACTTATTTAACTATCCTAAAATTGCTACTAGACCAGTAGACAAAATAAGCATAATTCATCAACCATTTTAGCTATGTAGCCAATACAAAAGCAACAAATTAGTTCCCCGTTACTTTTATTCAATCAAAATTCAGCAAATTCAAACAAATTCAAAGTTCAACATACAAACCAAAGCAAAACAAAGGAAACAAAATACTTCACTTTATAAACAGTTAAGAAGGGGTTGTACCCAAACTTCCAGAATCTCAAAATAAAGGACCAGAGGAAGCTGAACCAATTTCACGACCCAGAATCGAGCTCTATTAATGCTGACTATTGAAAAGCAACAAGACCCAAAATCTAGATGTGGGATTGAACTAGGGCACATCAAAACAAACTTAAATAGGGGGAACAGGGAAGGGCAAGCAGATTTGCCATTTAACATAGGAGGAAAAACCTGGCAATTGAACTAGAAGTTTGAACTCCAAAGACACCCAGTTGGTGAACTAAATTGTGATTTTTATATCAACTTAACAAAATCAAAATTCAAATTGCACACCAAATCGAACAACTAAACGTAAAATTGAAACTGATAAATTGAGGATGAAAAATGAAATTGCAAACCGAAAATAAAACTTTATTCTATGCTATTGGTTGCCACCTTTCCTTTGACCTTGCTACTTCTTATATGGTCGCTTCTTTAAGCTCCATTAAACTTGAGTTAGAGCTCCCATTTATAGTTTGTAATTGATAAATTGATGATGGCGATGATCACAAAGATAACGGTTGGGATTAATGAATGTGATTATGAATAAAGGAGGAGGGAGAAAAGCGAAGTTAAGCGAATGTGAGAGGCATTGGGTCACGGCTTGGATGGAGGAAAAATATGAAGTGTAGGGGGGAAGGTCTCGGGTTTACTAGGTTAAAGGAAGAGAGAGAAAAACTAAAGGGAAAAGGGGGAACCCAGGTCACTTGCCCAGCGTATGGCGAGTAAGTGTAGGAAAGAACCTGGGAAGCTCTTAGGCCGAAGAAAAGAGAAAGAACATGCCTGAAGTGAGGGAGAGAAAAGAATGAAGTGAAAGGCTAGGGGAGGGAAACCAGAGATCATGTGTCACGCACATGAGGGGAAGGTCTAGACACTAAGACTAGGCAAGTAGTAGTGAATGGGCCAAGGAAAAAGATCAGGCCCATTGCAATGAGAAAGAGAAAAGGAGGAGGGGAAGGAGAGTGAAACGTTTAGGCCATCGGACCTACTTTTCTTCTCTCTCTCTCTCTCTCTTTTTTTTTTCTCTTTCCTTCTACTTGATCAACCACCTTTCTATCTAGACTTGGCAAATGGGTCATTCGGTTCGGGTACGGGTCGGGTCAAGTTCGGGTCGGGTCATTTTCGGGTTAAGTGACATTTCGGGTCGTTTCGGTTTGGGTCGGGTATGGTTCGGGTCGGGTCGATTTCGGGTCAACCAATTTTTGGTGAAACACACTTGTCATGCCAAAACAAGCAACTTTGTTGAAAATTTCGAGTTGGGTATGGTTCGGGTCGGGTCAATTCGGGTTTCGGGTCCACTTTCGGGTGAACATATTTCGGGTGTCGGGTCGGGTATGGGTCCGGGTCATTCGGTTCGGATTTCAGGTCTCGGGTCAGTTTTGCCAGGTCTATTTCTATCCAACCCATTTCCCCAAGAAATTTTTTCATTTTTCAAATTTCTCAAATTTCTACAAAATAAAATAAATACAATTAAATTACTAGTTTAACAATTATTTACGAACAAAATAAGATATAAAAAGGTTATCAAAATGTAAAAAGTTTAGGTTGAACAATATCTCCACATATAACTTTTGTTCGTCCTTGAGTAAAATAAAACTAAAAGTCTCAGAAAGAAGATAAAATCGTAACTCACTTTCATATGAATCACAGCTACACATAACATGCCAACAAGCCATTTAAATCCTTCGGTTACCCCTAGTGGACGAGTAAGATCTCGTGAGAGTCTTCTGAAGACATAGTCACAAAAATCCTATAAGAAAAAGAAAACCAAAAAATCAAAAATCTTTTTGGTTTTTTTTTTTTATAAAAAAACTCATATATGGAACACTAAGAAAATCAAGTACCTACAACAACCATGTCAAACACTCTTATTTGCAAGCCCCTTTCCTCTTTTTTTCCCCCCTAGGATTTTTCAATTTTTTAATAATTGTTTCCTTTGGAACTTTTTTTCCACTTTTTTTTTCTTTGCTTGCCTCTTTTTATCTTTTGTTTTTCTTTGAAAGAAGAAAGAATGAATGACATGTAAAAACACTACTCACATTCCAAATGGTCACAACAATACATCCCCTCGCCACACCAAAAGATCCAACATCAAATACCAAATACATAATTATTAATCACCCATGAACTACCCACATCCAACATTGAAGTGTTGCTCCACTAGTATTGGCCTCGGTAATAGATGTGTATTTAGGGAAGAGGCTAGAATGAAGTTTCATAACAAAAGACAATGATCAAAGGCTTAGTGGGCTAGCAAAGGGTAAAACATTTACATCAAGGTGACAATTTTGCTTATGTGGCTCACAAACAAATGAATGTCGTCATCATATTACCATAATCCACATGCTAAATGTGATTTTGAAGAGAATCAAAGCAAGTTCTAAAGGTGTAATCATGGAAGAGATACACATGGAAGAAAATACGAGACTAAAATTGTGAGTTACTCATCAAGGTTCAAAGTCTCACAAATTATCTACCAAAGTCAAGACATCTTGCTTTAGAAACATCGGGGTTTAGGATTGTGGCATAAATATCAAACTTTAGACTAAATTCTATCAATGCACACCATATCTATATACAACCTAATACTAATGCACAATAGAAACATAGTCAATCAAAATAGTACATATATCCTCCAAACGATCTTTTTGAAACATAGATTTCCCACCCCCACACCAAAATCACACAATGTCCTCATTGAGAGTGAAGGGAAACGTTAAAACAACTAAAAACAAAAGAAAATTTACAAAAAGAAAAATAGGACTCAAAAAGAAAAATGATAGGACTCAAAAATGCAAAAAGAAAAGCATATATACAAAAGAGACGCCAAATAAAAAGCACCAAATATACAAAAAGAAAAATAAACTCAGAAAAAGAGAAAGGAAGAGAAAGAAAGTTCAATCAAACCTGATTGAGTGTTGGATGCTCGAACTAACTCACTAGCATATCAATCATCAGAAACCAGCTTGTTAAGTATCAGACACTCCACATCTTTTGAGCTCGATAACTCCAAAAACTACTTCAATATCTGGCCATTCACCTTAAACTTGACACCACTCTTAGGATCTTATATCTCGATTGCACCAGAGGGAAACCAATGAGAAACATCATTGGGACCTGTCCACCGGGACCTCAATTTTCCTGTAAAAAGGTGGAGCATAGAGTCATATAAAAGCACTTTAATTCTAGGGGTGAACTCTTTCTTAAGAATGTGTCTATTATGAAAGAACTTGGTCCCTTCCTTGTAAGATCTAGCTCTCTCATATGCCACAACTCTAATCTCTTTTAGTCCACTCAATTGCGGTTCCCTCTATTGATCCACCTCAATTATGTCATAAATAAGCATTTTGATGGCTTACCAAGCCGTATGCTCAATTTCAACAGGGAGATAACAATGCTAACTGTAGATAACCCTATAAGGTGACATACCTAAAGGAGTCTTAAAATTGTCCTATAAGCCCATAAAGCATCAATGAGCCTATCGGCCCAATTCTTTCAGTTTCTACTCATAGTCTTTTCAAGAATTTGCTTAATCTGCCTATTAGACACTTCCACCTAGCCACTAGTTTGGGTTGATATAGGATAGCAAGTTTATGGACTATGAAGTACCTTATCAACAAAGTGCCAAAAGACCTATCAGTAAAGTGGATACCCTGATAACTAATGATAGCTCAGACGTGCCAAATCTAACAAAAAATTTCTCCTTAAGGAAATTCATAACCACTTTAAGATCATTAGTCCTAGTAGGGATGATTTCTACCCACTTAGAAACATAGTCCACATATAACAAAACATACTCATTCCCAAAAGAAGATAGAAATGGTCACATGAAGTCTTTACGCTATACACAAAAAATCTCCACCATAATAATGGGATTAAGTTGCATCTGTCTCTCTTGCTAATCCTACCCAATAGTTGGCACCTAAAGTAACTCTTACAATACTGAAAAGCATCCCTAAATAGTGTAGGCTAATAGAAACCACATTGAAAAATTTTAGCTATTGTCTTTCTCTCACTGAAATTGCCCCCACATGCAAAGGAAACTCCTAAACTCATGGTCGGGAGTGCAACATCTAAAGAGTTGGCCAGAACAATACTTAAACAAGAAAGGATTATCCTAAACAAAGCATTTCATAGGGTGGAAGAATCTGTTTCTATCATTCTTAGTCTAACCCTCAAGAATCCTATCGGACATTAGATAAGTTATCAGTAACTATGTTGTCATAACCTTTCTTATCTCTAATATCGCAATTAAATTCTTATAAAATCAAGATAGGTCTACCTCACAAGTATAGGCTTAGCATCCATCTTAGAAAGAAAGTGCCTAAGAGCATAGTAGTCAGTATAGACAATGGCATGAGACCCAAACAGGTAGTGCCTGAACTTTTCTAAACCAAATATCACAGCCAAAATTCTTTCTCAGTGACAATGTAATTCAGTTGAGCATGTTTAAAAGTGTGACTAGCATAATAAATGACATGGGGTTTCTTATCAATACATTACTCTAAAACAACCCCAATAGTGCAAAATATGAGCATCACACATTAGGTCAAAGGGTTCTCCCTAGATGTTAGGATGAAGAATGGAAGTAGAGGTCAAGGCTTCTTTTAGCTTAGTAAATGCCACATGACACTCCTCAAATAAGTGAAATGGCACATCTTTAGCCAAAAGGTTAGTTAAAGCTTGGCTATGTTACTAAAGTTCTTAACAAAATGAAGATAGAAGCCAGCTTGTCCAAAAAACAGTCCTCACTTCTTTTACACAACTGGGAGGGTGAACATTAACAATCAAGTCAATTGCAGCCTTATCAACCTTAATTCCAACTCTATAAATTATATGGCCTAAGACTATCTCCTTTTTCACGATAAAATGACTCTTATCCCAATTCAAAGTCAAAATTTTCTCCCTACACCTTTTAAACACTTTACCTAGATTAGATAAACAATCATCAAAAGAAGACCCAAATACAAAGGAGTCATCCACAAAAATTCGATGCACTATTCAACAAAATATGAGAAAATAGAAATCATGTACCTCTAAATGGTAGCAGGGCCATCACAGAGAATAAATTGCACGCTTTTAGAAAAATATTTATGGGACTAATTAGTTTAGTGTGGATTTTTTTCATAGCACTATTCTTTGGATTATCTAATTTATGGGTGACAAATATTTATTTTTATACCCCTGAACTTCATGAATTTCTACTTTTAGCCCAACTGGGGTTCAAATTACAAATATTCAAAGTTTTAGGCTTTTTTTTTGGGCAAAGCTAAGCTTATGTTAATGTTTGAACTTCTTATAATGACTTTAATGGTACTATTTATCACAATCTACTGCTTATATCATAAATATTTTATTTTCTGTGATTAGAGGCCCACAATGCTTAGTAAAATATTTAAAGCTTAATTAGAGAGTTTCGATCCTTACCTGAACTTAGTCAGCGTTGGACCCTGACGTTCTTCTAGCTTCCAGTTTACAGAGATTGCTAATTTCATCTACACCTTCCTAAGATTAGGCACAACACATATCCGTTTTATTTCCTACCTCAGACCATGGTCACATCAAGTTTTTGATCTTTTTAAGGATAGTGGGGCTTTAATCAAGAAATTATAATATTTAAGACATAAGCTTTGATTGAATAACATTCCCTACTTGGAAACTTCTTTTATTGAAAGCTTTAAATTGAAAATATTATAATGGAAAGATTTGAAGAGGGACTTAAACAACTACGATCATTAGAGATGCTTGCTCATAGAGAAATAGAGAATCTCAACTTCTCTTTTGCTCAAGAATGTTCAAATGATCGTGCCCCTTCTCAGCACTCAACCTGTCGTTTTGTAGAGGGGATGAGGGTATATAGGATGCCCTAGTGAGTACAGTACACACTGATTTGACACATGGCTATAGTTAAATTCACGTGGCTACAGTAGACTTTCTTATTTTATATACCTGACACTTTTTAGTATAGTACAATAATGGAGCAACAACTTTTAAGAGCCTTTTAATGCTGACGAGACTAGTCATCACTATTGAGATTCTACATGCCTTCATCTCCAATAATGTCTTCCAGTCCATCATTATCAAGATAATCATCAAAATCTTCATCTAGTTGAAGATGCTCTGGATCCTATTTTTTAAACAATTCATGGAGATATTTCTTTCCTTTTTCTAATAAGAATTTTTCAGCTCCAACATCAAAGAGATAATCAAAGATATCTTCTGAAGTAGCTCCTTCTACCTTCATATATTTGCTGAACTCATTATGAGAGGCAAAAATAGTATTTCTGCAGTGTATGAGCCTTACTCCTTGCTCAATCAATGCCCACATTTGATGGTAAATATTGAAAAAACCAATAACTCTTGCTAAAACAGGATTAGTAACTAACTCATGTCATTCCAGAAATTATTCTTGTTGTTGATCTCTGGGATTGTCTAAATCAACTAGTTGAGCCAAATAATGTGCTAGTTTGGCCTTTTCATTTTCATACTCAATTAATGCACAATGTACCTCCACATTATAGGCATCTAATGTGTGAGATTTTTGTTGGACTATTAGGAGATGTGAGAATCAAATGGATCCTTCTAAACATGAACTGTTAAAATTTAGCTAGTCTTAAGAAAAATAGGAACTTCGGGTCTGGGATTTCCATAAGATAAACTACCATTCCATATTCCCAGGCTTTCACAACTGCGTCATTTGGGGAGATTGAATTTGCTAGGAAACTAACACCACCAATTCTAGATCTATCGGGAAAGTAGATTGTTGTATTCTAAGATTCCCAAATATTATAGAAATAATTATGATAGTAGTCAATACAGGCTATATATCACTCATTGAACAATTTTTCTTGAACATGAGAACTTGTTTTTTATTGGATATCATAAGGATACTTTAGGTAATTAATTTATAACTCTAGAAGGGAAAGTCTTTGGGCTATTAGGCAGACAGAAGATAGCAGATCAAAGCGTGATCTAATTTTTTGTATGGAATTTCAAATTATCTATAAGGACTTTACTAGAAGAAGAAACCCGTTCTAGTAGCAGTGGCATTTCATTTTGGATTTTCTCCTTTTCCGGCAGGTGTTCTTCTCTGATTATCACTATTGACGAGCTATCGAGTTAAACTATCTACCAGAGAGTTCTTCGATCGTTGTATATGTTCAATAGAGAAGAAAAACGGGTTAAACCATAATTGCCTACGCAGGAGTCGCCCTTGCGCTTGCTTATTTGATAAATTATTTTCACAAAACCAAGTTATCCTTTGCAATCTATTCGAATAAGAAAAGATTTTGGCGCTAAAAAGATTAAGAACTTTTCAATTCCCCTTATGAATGTAAGGATTTCATTTTCCATCGTGGGAAAGTTGCATTCGGCCTTATTAAAACTTTCACTGCAGTATTTGCAGACTTTTTCTCCTTCGCTGATTTTGAGTGTCGCACTGCAGTGCTTATTGCTGCCATCTGTCTCAAGAATTCAATCATCTCCTTTATTAGGAAAATTAAGGACATGAAGATTTTTACACACCTTTTTGAAATTTTGAACAATCTTTGAATCACTAGGGTCCATGTCTAACTTACTTCATTCTTGAGTTTTTGCTGCAATGGTTTTCTCAATTTAGCTAAATCTTTAATGAAATCTAAAGCATAGATAAGACATCCAAGAAACCTTTCTAATCGCTTCCTATCTTCAATATTTTCAGGGACATTTTCTATGTTTTCTATAATATGTTTTTGTAGGATGATTTGTCCAGCTTTTATTTCTAGATCTAAAAACTTAGTTTCTTGTTCAGCATAAGTGCACTTATTCTTACCAAGAGTAATGCCATGATCAATGCATCTTTGGGTGATAGCTAGGACATCATCTTTGTGTTGTTCTATGGTCTTGGAAAAGACAAGGATATTATCAATGTAAACTAGGCAACAATGATTAAGATCCTTGAAAATATTATCCATTCTTCTTTAAAATATTTGAGGAGCATTTTTAAGACCAAATGACATTACTATCCAATTATAATGTGCTTAAGGGGCATGGAAAGTAGTTAAAGAAATGCTTTTTCCATCCATTTTTGTTTGCCAGTATCAACTTTTGAAATCCATTTCAAGAGCCAAGAGGCTCCTCGAATTCTATTGAAAAGGATTGTTTTGTTAGGACTATAATACCCAGTCAAAGACACCATTATCATTAAGCTTTTTGTAGTTGATTACCATTCTTGCTTTTCCCCTATTTTCTTCAGCATGTTTTCTTGTCATGAAAGTGGGACTGGCTTGGGGACTTTTGTTATTCCTGATTAACCCTTTATCCATAAGTTCTTTGATTTGTTTATCAAATTCTTGGATATCCTGGTGTGTATATATCATTTGTTTGACTCGAATAATAGTATTGGGATTTAACAAAGTAATCTTTGCAAATGTCTTATCTTTATCCCTAACCTTTAGAGGATTATTAGAGTAGAGTTCTTTTCATAATTGCTCTTGTTGTTCATCAATTTACCCTTTAATAGATAACTCAAGTAATGAGATTGTCAGTGCTATCTCATGTTATGCAAGCATTACCTTCTCACCACGCTTGCTGATTTTAAACTTATTTTTTTTATGAGTGTAGGCCTTAATTTTTCAATAGGAACTGAGTGACCATTAATTGTAAATATTATTTGGTTTATGGTTTGTGTGCATGGTTAATATAATCTCTGAAAATTATTTCTAATAATCATATCATAAGATGGTTGATCAGTAGCCCATAGGATTGGTATAATGCATTGGACTCCTCCTAATTCTATGGATAACCCTTCTATTTTTTCAGTATGCTATTATCAGTTATCTGTACTTGTAAAAGATTCTTGTCTATTTTGCACATAAATTTTGGAAATAATATTCTTTTTTCAAAGCATACAGAACAACCACTATCTATGTAGGCATATAATGCATTTATTATACCCCTATAAACGTATGTTTGTTGGGATTCTATTAGGATTTGTATTGGTAGCTTTAAAGCATATCTCTATAGTCATGTTCTTAACTAATTCAACTTCATAGATTGGCTCACTAATAGTTCTAGTTTTATACCCAATGACTTTTCTATCTGGACTCATACTTCGGTCTACACTATATCTTGCGGGTTCAAAACTCACTCCACTCATTTCACTAGTCATGTTGAGTGTATCTTCTTCTTTAAACTCTTCTTTAGCTGATGAAGATCCTTATCCCCATTCTGATCTTGTACTCATACTTCTTAATAATTGGAGTTTAATGGTAATCTTAACATTCTCATCAATTTTTATCACATTTTTGTTATTGATTTTTGTAGAGTAGGCAAAGCTACATATCCATGAACGATCAATCTTTATCTCTAGTATATTTGATTTAATCCTCTGGATTTTTTGCACAGGGGTAGGACTTTCATAATTTCCTGCTTCTATTATTGTTCCCTTAGTCTTTGGATCTATAGTATTATCTAATTTGTAGATAATTATTCAAAATATCCTTAATGATCTTTTCATGTCCATCCCAACTAATTTTATCTTAAGGGATATGAAGTTTTTAGCAAATTCATCTTTTAGACTCACATAATATCTAGATCAACAATTGAATCCTACCGATCTATTAAATAAATTAGTCTTAATCCCTATGATAATTTGATTATTAAATTTGGTATGCCTGATATCATAGAGCAAAGAGCAAAGTATAAAGATCAATATCTTTGCCATAATATTGTAATGGAGTAACTTGAACTTGGATGCTTCCAATATTGATATACCTGTATTTTTTATCTTTGTTATGTTTAAGGATATTTTCTCAATTAATGAGATTAACTTCCCCAACATCATACTCGCAATCTTTGATTTCTAGATCTTTTTCCATCATTTCACATACATATTTGCTTTTTAATTGAAAAATAGACTTTTTTATAGATTGTGTCTCTCTGAATTATGGGAAGGATCCAATCTCCTTTGATTTCTTCGTTCTCATTGTCTATAACAAACTTTTATCCTTTAAGATCACTAAGACTAATCGAGCTACTTTTCATCATATGATTGATTTTTTCATAACCACTTTCTTCATATTCATCTTCTAGTATGATTTCAACAATTCCTTTGTTGTTAGTCAGGGTTAGGTCTAATGCTTCTTCCTCACTAAGCTCAAGGTAATATAGACTGCCTAGAGTTTCAATCAGTTTATTATTCTTCCTATTTTTGCATTCGTTAGTAGAGTTTCCTACATGCCCAATACTTACAGTTGTTTTTTCCTGCAGGACAATAAACTGCTATCCTAAAAAATCTTTGTTTTTTAGGGCTTGATTTGTTATAATATTTTCTTTTACATTTCTCTCCCCTTTGCTTATTAAAGCTCTTTTTCTTATAAAATTTTCATCTTCTTCTTCTTTCAGGTTTCTTTCCCCATTGATGAGGTGAATCCCAACAAGCTAGAAATTGCTTCTTAATTTTTTTTTGGCTTTGGAGATCAGGACATTGATCGTTGATCCATTTTCTTAAATAAGAGATTCTTGAACCAAGGGTATTAATGACATCTGCTCTTTCAAACCATGCAACGTATTTTTCATTAATTATGGAATTTATTAGATATGGGAATTTGTCATAGAACATAACAAGATTAGTTTTATTATGCCTAATTTTGTAATAATATTCACTAAATTCAGCAATATAATTTTTCATATACGTCATATCCCATAACTTTATATTATTAATCTTTCTTTGCCACTCTCTTGCTTTTTCAGAGTAGAGTTTTGCTCTGATAAATTCAGTTTTGATTTCCTTACATAAATTTTTGAGCATTGTCGCTGGTGTTTCCATAATTCTTAATGCTTTTTTTCATGTTCATTTAGTGAAGCACACCATTCAGCTACAGTGTTAGAAAAACTATGCTCAACATAATTTAAGAAATTTTCTGCAGTCCATATGGTATTTAAATTAAAGACACTATTCATTTCTCTTCAGTGCTCAAATATTTCTTCTGTATTACGAGCTCCATCTATATTTAAGATATATCCGTTTTGACTAATTAGGGTAAGACCAATTTCTTCAAAGGTTGTTGTTTTCCTTGGGATAAACCCAAAAGAAAAATTAGTTGTACATCTTGCTGGAACGTGCCTAGGCCTCATAAAATGGGTATTTCTTTTAGAAGGTTTACCAAATTACTCGGGTTTATGAACTACATCATTAACTAGATTGGACTCAATTTCATTTGTGTCAAGCTCTTCTCCAATCTCGTTAATCTCGTCGTCAAATATTATTTTACCATATTTTTTGTCTAGTTTCTTTTAATTTCTTCTAAAGGTACCACATTAAGATCTTCTAGCTTAATTAGGTTCATCTGCTGATATATTTCTTCTTCTAATTGGACGTTATTTGTCTCTTCATTATCATAGGATAATACGTCCTGTTTGTCAATAATTGCACTCATGATTTTTTAAACTCTTCCGGATTTTGTTCTTTTTCAAACATACTCTATAGTTCTTCAATATTATACTGCTTATACTCCATCCTCTTCCTCTTTTTCTACCATTTCAGTCAATTTTTCACTTGATTTTTTTCCTAATTCTTTTTGGATTTTTGTGTTTTGGGTTTTGGAAAGGATATTCATGCTGAAAGGGGAGTACTAATACTTAAAGTGGATTTTCCACTATGTCTAATTTCGATAACTAAAGAAAGATAGATCACAGATAATTGCTTCTTAATCTCCTAGACTTCAGTCTTAATTTTTTCTAATTCAGCTTTTAATTCTAAAACTATATCAATGATATAGTTTAATTGAGGTATTACTGAAGTGGTTTCTTTTATTGAGTGAACAATATGGGAATAATTACAAGCAGGATGGGTAGGTGATGATTATGGCTTCAAACATAATTAATTAGCTTAATTAAGTCATTATTAGCTTAATAATCTTAATTATTTTTGGTCAAATGGCTCTGGTACTAGTTGAAAGAGGGTTTTGAGTAGTACCTTTGAGCAGAAAACCACAAACACAAAATAAAATTTTTCGAAAATAATTTTTTAAAGACTGGGGTTAAAAACAAAAGTTTTAAAACCTCACGGGTCTTTTTGCAATTTAAAATGTTAGTTTTGCCAAGTTTAGTTCTAGAAATTATTTGCACCAAAGTTGGATGGACTGAAAAATCATTTCTGAAGTTACGGGTTCAAAATTTTTTTTACGCCAAGCCTTGGGATCTGGAATAGAATTTACCTCATTACAGAGTCTAAAAGAGATTCTTCTAAAGACATATGTACCAAAAGAACATGTGAAAGTAATCTTCTCTTGATCCTCAAGAGTAATAGAGATTTGGGTATAGCTGAAATATCAATCCAAGAAGCAATGGAATAAAAGGTCCAGCTAACATCTCTAACAACTGGTCAACAAAGGGAAGGGGAAAATGGTATTTCCCAATGGCAACATTTAATTTCCGATAATCAATGCAAACCTATCACTGAGATTGGACTTGAGTAGGAACTAGCTCATTCTTCTCATTCTTGATCATGGTAATACGGACAACTTGAATATAAGTAACCCATTTCCTATCAAAAATGGGATAAACAATCATGTGGTCCAACTACTTAAGTACTTCCTTCATGACTATTTCCTACAAAGTTGAGTTCAAATGCATTTGACAGTCGCGATAGGGATAGCATTGTCCTTCACATAGATCCTATGCTATACAATCGAGGGACTACTACACTTGATGTCCCCTAAAGTCCAACCTATGGCTTCCTTGTTCTCTCTAAGTAAGGTAACTAATTTTTCCTCATGTTCATAGTCTAAGTTAGAAGTAATAATCACAGGTAAAGATTCATTGGATGCCAAAAATGAATACTTAGGAGAATTAGGGAGAGGTTTCATTCCAATAGAAGCAAGAGGGGAATTAGACTCAAAAGCAGTCAAACATGCAACAACAGAGCATAGGTCATCAAACTCAAACACATCATATTCAGGCTCATCATCAATTTTAAAAGACTCATACTGAGCAGCAAAGATGTCATCGAACTCATCATAAGAAACAGAGTCCTCTACCTAGTTACGTGTAGAAGTCTCTATATTATCAAAAATTGAATGTTATCTTTGCAAACTAAAAATATTTAACTTCAAGGTCATTTTACCAAAGATAGTCTCATCATACTATTTTGGCAATTAATGAGTGCATTGACAATAGTCAAGAAAGGATGCACTAGAATGACAAGGACCTAACTAGCAATATTAGCTACCTTCTCAGTTTCGAGCACAAAAAAAGTCCATGAAGTAAATGAATTCATCACCTTAATCAGTACATCCTTTACTACACCCATGGGCAATCTGATCGATCTATTAGCTAGTTGGATGCCCATCTTGGTAGATTTTAGCACACCTAACCCTAGCCTCTCATACTCAATGAAGTGTAATAATTTGACATTGGCCCTAAGTCGAGCAATGCTCTATGAATGAGTTGGTCATCTATAATTATAGAAATAGTATGGCAATTAGGATCTAATGAGAAATCATAGAACTAGCACCAGAGGCTAAGAACACCTTGTAATAACCCGACCATAACCCATATTTATTTATTTAAATCATCTTTATTTATTTCACTAATCATGTTTGTTCATTTACTCTATCATGTTTATTGCCCTAATCACTCATGGTTATTTGTTTAACCAAATCATGTTTATTAAATTCAATTACACTCAATTTATTTATTTAACGAACTCCATTATGTTATTTAAATTTTCCACCTTCATTTATCGTATTTATTCATCCCGGTTGGGAGATGTTTCATTTTGGGTACCACTTTGCAACTCAAGTTTTATTGATTGTTAATTCGAGTTTCGTTGATTGATTAAATGCCGGGTGAATCGATATTAGGCCTTGATGAGTATAAATTAGTGATTAATTATTTTCTCACCTTCGTTAAACTTTAATCCCGAGCAATATAAAATTTTTCCAACATTTCAAATAATATCTCAAGCCCGAACTTAGCATGTTGGGCCCAAAACAAAAGCCCAAAACCTTGCTAACTTTGTTATTTCACTAATTGTTCATTTTAGCACCTAATTTTAATTAGCAAAAAAATACTTTTTGGGTTAAAAACTTACAGCCATATGTGGCTATAAATTGACAATTTTTACACACAAAATTCAGCATACAAAAATAACAAAAACCCAACCATCTTCTTTCTCTCTCTACCTCACGCATAGGCAGAAAAAAGCTGCTGCCCCTTGTGCCACCAGTTCTGGTGGTTTCCGGCCACTTTTTCGGCCATGTCCCGGCTGCCCCGACTTCCCCTTGCTGCCAGCTATCATGCCCAACCAATAAAATCGCTCAAAACAACCCCTCCTCCCTCTAATTCAAGCCCAAAGTGAGGCATATCCCAAAATCCTAACTTGTTTTATCTTGAGTTTTATGGTTGTTTTATATATGGGCTATGTTCGGATGATCAAATTGATAGTTATTGTGTAATTTTTATTGAGTTTGGAGATGTTTAGAGTTATGGGGATTTGATCAAGAGCATGATTGTAAGATTTTGTATTTGTTGAATTGCCACTGTCAAAAATCCTAGGAATTATGGGATTGTCCAAAAATTCTGACATTTTTAATGTATATTCTATATATTATTTGGGATGTTCTGACAAACTTTCGTAAAATTTGGATGTGTAATCAGTGAGTTATGAAATTTTGAAGAAATTGCCCTGTTTTGGATACAAATTATGTAATTATGTATTAATGCAGTTGTTTGGAGTTTGGATATGTATATGAGGCCTTAAATGATCTTTTTATATCTGATTGTGGTGATTCGAAATGATTTCAAGTGATTTTTATGTGAAAAAAAGAAGAGACAGTTAAATTAGTGAAGGAATGAAATTTCAGAAAATTAAGTCTCACTTTGGGATTAAAATGGTAATGAATGGTCCAGCCAAAAATTAGGATTTTTGGTGGGTATATAGATCATTGTGCTAGCTTTAAAATGCCTCTTGAATCGTCTCAATTCGAGGTCTGTGGAAAAGGTTATGGTTGTTTTACCAAAACTATGTAGGATGGACCAAAAACTGACCTACCTTGGTGCAAATTGGGCTGTTGTTGCAATTTCTGTGCAGCGTATACTTGGAGGAAAGTTCTGAAAATTGTATGTTTGAGCTAAAAATGTGATATTTTTAAGGTACTTTTT
>JACYFF010010365.1:93559463-93591114 GCA_017589665.1 Selenicereus undatus | reverse complement strand
ATTGGTGAAAAAGTACCTTAAAAATATCACATTTTTAGCTCAAACATTGTAGTATAGATTTTCATATTATTTTATAATTTCCTATATGATTTCATGAATTTTGGTTGAGTAATTGGAATTTGATGATTTTTGGAAGCATTTTGAATAAATGTGTAAAGAGCATGCACTCATTTCGATCAAGCATTCATTTTGATCATTTTGGTGATTGACTGAGATTGATCATGCACTCATTTTGTGTATTTTGGGCCAAGATCGGTCATTTAAGGGAGAAATGAATGTTCATGGACTTTCATGGAGCTTTTAGCTTGATTAATGAGAAAAAAGAAGACAAGTATGCAATTCGGGAGCTTGTTTATGACCTTTGAATCATTTATGAATTTTACAAAGAAAATACCATATTTAATGAGCTTAATAGCTTCTATTGAGTTCAATGATTCATTTGGGGTGAAATTCTATATCTAATGGATTTATGAATGAAATAGGAGAAGTGGGGAGAATTGTGACTCAGAAACCATATTTATCAGACCAAGTTATTGCACTTTATGCTATTTTCAACAAAGATATATCTCTCTTGGCCTCAAACCTTTATTACTTACTCACTTCAGAATATATCAGTTATATTTATCAAGTCAATCTAGTGTACTCGCCGTTATCTTGAACTAGGTTATACATCAACAAGTCTTAAACCCGTGTCAGTAACCTATTTCAGAAAAGGCCATAACCACTCTCTCAATTATCAACATCAAGGCCTTTTTCTTTGTAATCTCATTTATCTTGTTGTGGACTATTTTACTTCTATTTACTTTATATCAAATTTAATTACTTTCATCAATTCAGTTTTGAAGTTATATTGAAATACCCAAGTTATGTATACCATATAAACTACTCAATTTCTGCAACACCTACTTTTACTTACTCAATTGTGTGAGTAAAGATTATTTAATAACTACACATACTTACAATGATATTTATGAAATAGAGTTTAGGCCTAGTTATCGTTCCCCGTTATGCATAAGTATTATCAAGTCATAACATATTTATCAAGTCAGATGACATTTATAAAATAACTGACTTGTATAAAGTCAAATGATATTTTTAAAGACTCAAGATATGTCCATTGCCTGTATCTTCATAAAGCAGAACATGTTTATCAAATTACAACTCTTAATAAGTTTATCAATGAATTAGTTTATATAGTGATTTGCTATTTAACTTGTGACCTCGTCAGTTATCATCTATAGGGCGTCAACCCATCATTTACCCACGTGGCTTCAGGCCAACTCTTAATTGGATTGGCTGGTGTACATCTATGTATAGATCATATCATTGCAAGGGGTTCACATCCAGATAATAATGAGCAATTCAGTTTCATATTACTTTCATTTTCATTGTTATTGTCAACTAAATGAATTGCAAAGACGAGTACCCCTCAACAGTGTTTATATGTTCATTTTACAATGTAGGAATGCATGTACTGAGTTTTTGCTCACATTTTCGAATTGTTTTCATGTTTTCCATTTTAGATGATGAAGTATCACCTGTTTCCCTTTTTAGCAAGCCCTTTTTGGAAGTTATCAGATGCTCATAGTGGATTCAGCATAGCATGAATATTGGAATCGACCTTAGGGTCAAGTTGGATCTATATTCAATATACTTGTATATTGTGGAGTGCAAGCTATCACATGGTATGATTAAGTTAATGGTATTGAAGTTGAACTATTATGGACTTTGGTCTTGAAGTGTTTCAGTTAATAGATTTTTTGATTGTGAAAATGAGTTGCAAGATTAAATGGTTTCAGTAAGCCTTGTCCTTATCAGGACAGCGATAGCGCATTCTATTATTAAGTCTTCCGCTGCAGATTTTCATAAATCATATCATTAGCATTTTGGGGGCATTACACACCTTCTTAGAAACATTAGTATCTCCTTTGGGATTACACAAATTCTTCAAAAACCTAGCATAAGGAGGCATATTTTAAATAACATCAAGCAATAAAATGCTGATTTTGACTTGAGAAATGGTATTTCTTATCTTATCAACGTAGGCATAGTCTTCTTCTTTAGCCTATGGGAGAAAGGAGGTAGAGGCTTATGAACTCGCTCAATAATAGAAGGAAAAGAAGAATTTGTAGGAGGTGATGAATCCACTAAATCAGTAGTCCTTTTTAGGCTTCTCTTGATCACAAGATGGGTCAGAAGGAGGATCGTTAGGAGAATCACTAGGGACAGCATTAGTAGTATCCCTTGGATTATTGGATGAACTAGTCTCTGGAGAAGAAGAAGGGGAAGAAGATGAATTTTGGAAAAAAGTGTGCGATATTGGCAAGTTTCTTAAGAATTTCCCACTTGATTATGAATCTCTCAACCTAATCTAAGAGATATAGCTGCACTCACTTTCCTCACAGTCTCACTAGGGTTGATTTCAGAAGACGAAGATGAGGCATGACCCTTAGGGTTCACCTCTAGTTGACTAGCAAAAGTACTAGGCTCCCTAGTAGATGATGCTCACTAAGAAAATTGTTCAGTCATCATTTTCATCATCTTTTCCATATTAACATTAATCATCCTATCCACATTACTATTAATTCTTCTCTTAATCTTATTAATATCAGTGTAACCAAGAGGAGACTAAATATGAGAAACAAGAGGTGGTGGTCTAGGTGCGATATGTAGATCCTAAAAAACCGATATCTGTTAAGAATTAGAAGGATGGGAGATGGATGGGAGTTGTTTCCAGGAAACACTCCAGATTAAGAGTTAGGAACCACATCATTTGGTTCACTACTCTAAGAAAAGTTAGGGTGATTTCTCCACTCTGTATTGTAATAAGAAGAGAACGGGTCATTCTTAGGTCTTTGGTAGGCCATGTTCACTTGCACCTGCCAAATAGATAGCCAGTGAGCAAAATAAGAACACGAACTTAACATATGATCTAAGGCCTTATAGTGAGAACATGACACCATAGATGTCTGCGATGTCTGGGATTATTGAACAGATAACCCCTTCAACATTTTTGGCAAAGTCGTGACTGTTCTAAACCATGATGGAGACACTAGGCCAACAAATTCTTAGGCCTGTATAAGTATTTCCAAAATGATTTCCTTTCTAATTGAACAAATCGATTGATTTCTTTCCCCAACTTTATAGTTATTGCATTGGGAAAATAGTTTCTTGAGAATGACTTAACAAAGTCATCCCAAGCAAAAACAGAATTAGCTGACAAGTCATACATCCATATTTCAGCAGCATCTTTTAAAGCAAAAGGAATTTATTTCAATCTCACCACAACCACTGATATATTAGGGAAAAGCAACGTGGAACACACTTCTTCAAATTTCCTCCCAAAAAAAATATATGCATCCTCTAAACCCATACATTAGGGAAATGCATCGTGGAGCATTTGAGTGTAATGAGGTCTCAGTTCAAAGATCACATTAGGTCTTAGGTTAGGAAAATTCAAGTCCAATAGCAAAGTGGTCCTTGGGGGATAAAAGTATCACTTAAGGTTCCTTCTTGTGCCATTTCTTTCAATTCAGATTCAGGCTTTGGTTGAGGCTCAGGGCCGGTTCAATCCTCAAGTCTTCTTCTCTTAGGGTCTTTAACCCAACCAATCATGTAATCCTCACACCCTCAAAAGTATTTTTGGACTTTTCTTTTTTCTAAAATTTTTGGATCATTTTTTAACAAACAAAGACAGAAAATAAATTAAAACTAAACAAGCAAAAATAAAAAACAAATTATATAGGAAATCAAACTCGAAATTCGGAATAATTTACACACAAAATTCAACAAAATCAAAGAGAACATGGATAGATTTTTCCCAATTTTTCTAACCTAGAATAGTGCAGAAAATTCAAAACAGAAAGTGCTTCTAAAAATTGGAGAAAATCCTAAAAATTCCTAAAAATTCCACAAAAATTCATTTAGACTCTAGAAATCCTTAGGAACCTAAGACAGAATAAGCATTGGATTAGCAAAGAAAACTCCAAATAGAAACCTAAAAGTAGGAAAAAACCTGCACTGAGTTCATTGATTTTTCTTGAATTTCTATTCTGCCCTAATTCACACATGCATTCGTCATAGCACACTTTGGCTTTTCACTTTCAATAGAAAATTAACCATTAACTAATAAAAGCAAAAATTAACCAAAAAAAAATCATAATATAAACTTTAAGCACAAAAACAAGAATACAAGAAATCTAAGTAAAAACAATTAAAACTAAATAATCACTCACTAAAAATCAAAACTAAACTGACATTTTTAAAACTCAACCAACCAACTCAAGAGTCAATTCAATAAATCTCGCAACTTAATTTCACAAATTTTATCCTCGCAACGACGCCAAAAACTAATTGTGTAATTCCGCACCCGTATGGTTTATCGCCATAATACTTAAGGATGTCGACCGTTGGACATGAGTTGTACATATGATGATGAGAAAAATGTCTAATCATCATCCTTTTTTGCTGTCAATAAGCTAATTGTCATCTACTTGTTGTACATACGTACAAAAAATATATATATATAACAAAGTGTAGATTATTTTCCTCAAATGAGGATGTTGTCTTATCATAACAAGTGTCTGTGGTTCATTTATGTACCTTGGATATGTATAAAAATCATAAAAAAGTATAGACATTAATTTTAGAAATGTTCTTTTTAAAATTACACTAAAGAATTCATAGAACTTGGTCCCGACAAGGCTCCAACTAGCAACTTTTAGTTCATAAGACCAACGGTCCAATCAACTGAGCTATAGGACCCACATGCTTAATACATAGACACATAGCAAATCAAAACATCATGCTAGATATTATAGTGTACTTATATGTGATTATCAACAGGTCAGTTTTGCAGAGATCTTCGCATCGAAAATATGGTGACTGATTGCTTACTAAATAAGGAGATGTGATATCAAGATACCATGATTACATTTTAGTAGGGGTCTCCCATCTATTTTGTCTTTGTTAAATTAGTTTATACGATGGAGAGAATAAATGTCTTATCATCATCCTTTTTTGTTGTCGATCGCCTGATTGTGATCTACTAACCGTACATATATACAACAAAAGTAAAAAAGGGGGGGGGGGAGGAAACCAGAGATCATGTGTGGCGATGTAAGGGCAAGGCCTAGGCACTGAGACTAGGTTGCGGTCGTAAATGGGCCAAGGAAAAACATCAGGTCCGTTTTAGTGAGAAAGAGAAAAGGAGCGGAAGGTGGGATGAACTTTTGGGCCACCTAGCCTACTTTTCCTTTCACATTTTTTCTCTTTCTTCTACTTGATCCATCGCCTTTTGATTCAAGCCTTTTTTTCCAAAAAAAATTTCTTCATTCTTCAAATTTCCCAAATTCTTACAAAATAAAATAAACACAATTAAATTCCTAATTTAACAATTTTTTATGAACAAAATAAGATATAAAAAAGGTATAAAAATATAAGAATTTCACGTTGAACAAGATGTGATTATCAACAGGTCACTATTAGGCAGATCTTTACATAGAAAATATGGTGGAAGATTGTTTCCAAAAAAAAAGGAAATGTTACATTGAGATAGCATGATTACATTTCGTAAGGAATATTTTATCTTCGATGAATTACTGCATATGATGGTGAGAAAAAATGTCTAATGGTCATCTTTTTTGTTGTTAATCAACTAATTGTCATATACTTCTTGTACATATCTTCCAAAATATATATATATATATATATATATATATATATATATATATATATATATATATATATAAACGTAGATCAATTTCCACAAACGAGATGCAGTCTTATGATAACAAGTGTATATTGTTCATTTGGCGAGGCTCGTTTACAAATTAATTTTGCCGAGGCTCGTTTACAAATTACACTGAAACATTCATAGAATTTGGTCCCAGCGAGGCTCGAACTCAAGGCTTTTAGCTCATAAGACCAATGCTCTAATCAACTAAGCTGCATAACCTACATGCTTAACATAGACACATAGCATGTCCAAACATCATGCTAGATATTATAGCGTACATATATGTGATTATCAACAGGTCATTTTTGCACAGAACTTTGCATGGAAAATATGGTGACTGAGTGCTTGCTAAATAAGCGCATGTGACATCAAAATAGCATGATTACATTTCACTAGGGGTCTCCCATCTATGTGATCTTTGTTAAATTAGTACAAATGATGGCGACAATAAATGTCTAATCATCATCCTCTTTGTTGTCGAACAACTAATTGTGATTTACTAACCATACATATATACAAAAAAAACATAAGAAAATGTAGATTATTTTCCTAAAATGAGGATGCAGTCTTACGATAAAAAGTGTGTATTGTTCATTTATGTATGTTGGATGTGTATCAAATGATAAACAAGCATAGACTTTAATCTGGATAAGGCTTGCTCAAAAGTTACCCAAAAAAAAAATCATAGAACTTAGTCATAGCAAGGCTCGAACTCAAGACCTGCAGCTCATAAGACCAACACTCTAACCAAATGAGCTACATGCCCCATTGTTTATTATAGACACATAGCAAACAAAAACATCATCCCAGATATCATAGCATACTTATATGTGGTTATCAACATGTGACCTTTAAAGAGATCTTCACATGGAAAATACGATGACAGATTGCTTACCAAATAAGAGCATGATGTGTCGAGATAGCATGGTCGCATTGCGTTAGAGGCCTACCATCTATTGTATTTTCAATAAATTAGTAGATACGATGGTGAGAATAAATATCTAATCATCATTCTTTTTTGTTGCTAATGAACTGATTGTGATCTACTAACCATGCATATACATACGTATATACAAAAAAAAAATTAGAAAATGTGGATTATTTTCCCCAAATGAGGATGCAGTATTATGATAAGAAGTGTCCATTGTTCATCTATGTACCTTGGATATGTATAAAGGTCATAAAAAAAGCAAAGACACTAATCTCGATAAGGCTTGTATAAAAATTATAATAAAAAAAATCATAGAACTTGGTCCCAGCGAGGCTCGAACTCACAACCTTTAGCTCTTAGGACCAACGCTCTAACCAATTGACTTATGGGACCCATATTCTTAATGCAGACACATAGCAAAGCAAAACATCGTCGGACTACTAGAAAACCATCGTTCAGTTCTCCCTTTAAAGCTTCGTAGGCTTAAGTCATCGCTTCAAAGTATGACAGTCTTTTCTTTTTTTCGTCGAGATTGGGTTGGTGTTCAGTGTACTTTCGTACTTCATCGAAAAGAATGCATTGGATGGATGCCCGGGCATTGAGAAGGAAGGACGCTTTCAGAGGCAAAAGGCCATGGGGAGATACCGTCTGTGATCCATGATCTCCGATCGGGAAACCGTATCCAAGCTCCGTGGCTAGTCTGCGCTCTTTGGACTAAGAAAACTTAGCGAATTGAAACATCTGAGTAGCTAAAGGAAGGGAAATCAACCGAGACCCCGTTAGTAGCGGCGAGCGAGAGCGAATTGGGGGTTTGAAGAAAAACAAACACGAATCAAAACCGGGACTTATACAAAGTGTGAACTTCTTTTTCGCCAGGTTTCATTCGATTTTCAAAAGATTGGATGATGGAAAAACCAGCAAGCTACGGCTTCAAAGCGACGCAAGCCACTGTAGCCTATTTCTTAGGCGTAAGGGCGCAGGGAACTGTAATTGTGAAAAGGTTGGAAGATCTGGCCAAAGAAGGTGATAGCCCTATAGATTCATTCCCATGGTTCGATCCTTCCCAGTAAAACGCGGCATGTTCGAATTCTGATCGCTTTTACGCGAGAAAGGGGGACCACCCTCTAAGCCTAAGTATTCCTCAATGACCGATAGCGTACAAGTACCGTGAGGGAAAGGTGAAAAGAACCCTATGACGGGAGTGCAATAGAGAACCTGAGATCCGATGCGAACAATCAGTCGAAGGAGCGGAGCTGTCAGCCTTGACTTTGGATTCTATTAGTAAAGCGCACTCACTCTAACGGCGTACCTTTTGCATGATGGGTCAGCGAGGAAATGGGAACAGCGGCTTAAGCCATTAGGTGTAGGCGCTTGTAAGAGGTGGAATCTTGACGTTCTTCCTATTTGACCCGAAACCGATCGATGACGCCATGAGCAGGTTGAAGAGAGCTCTAACAGGCCTTGGAGGACCGAACCCACATATGTTGCAAAATACGGGGATGACTTGTGGCTAGGGGTGAAAGGCCAACCAAGATCGGATATAGCTGGTTTTCTGCGAAATCTATTTCAGTAGAGCGTATGATGTCGATGGCCCGAGGTAGAGCACTCAATGGGCTAGGGTGGCCCCCATTTCGCCTTACCAACCCCAGGGAAACTCCGAATACAGGCCGTTATCGTTTGTACAGACAGACTTGAAGGGTGCTAAGATCCAAAGTCGAGAGGGAAACAACCCAAATTGTACGCTAAGGTCCCTAAGCAATCACTTAGTGGAAAAGGAAGTGATCGAGCGATGACAACTAGGAGGTGGGCTTGGAAGCAGCCATCCTTTGAAGAAAGCGTAATAGCTCACTGGTCTAGCTCCATGGCACCGAAAATGTATTAGGGCTCAAGTGATTCACCGAAGCGACGAGACCTTGAAAGCTGCTTTTTCAAGTGTCAGTAGCGGGACGTTCTGTCAATCGGGGAAGGTTTTTGGTGACAAGACCTGGAGATATCAGAAGTGAGAATGCTGACATGAGTAACGAGAAATCCTGTGAAAAACACGATCGCCTGCCAGTGGAAGGCTTTCTGCGTTCAGTCAATCTACGCAGAGTGAATCGGTCCCTAAGGAACCCCCGAAAGGGCAAAAGTCCGATGGGTACACGAAAGTGACAAAGTTGCTTTGACTACAGAACCATGCAAAAGAAAAGGAGCGAATTGGATGATCGGGTCGACTCTCGTCGCCTCTTCCCCTCACTCTCCTTTCCCATTGATGAACAAGGAGTCATAAAAGCGAAGCAAAACCATTAATAGTCGCTTTTCTGTTTATAGTCGCGACTGTTGTCATAGTCAACTTTGGCGTTTAGGCTTCCAGGAAAAAACTTCGAATTGGGAGGGCGATCCTCCCGGTGAACTGACCGTACCCCAAACCGACACAAGTGAACAAGTAGAGTATACTAGGGTGCTTGAGAGAACCATGTCGAAGGAACTCGACAAAATGACCCCGTAACTTCGGGAGAAGGGGTGCTCTCTCCGGCCTACCCTCCTCGGCTTCACCGTATCCCAAAGAGCGATCGCAGCAGTATCTCCGTCCTAGCCTTTACTTCGCTCCTCTCCCGGTGGTCGAGCTGCTACGCTCTTCCCCTTATCTTTTGGCTTTCGCTCCTCGGAACCGATTATATGAATAACTATCAGGAACGAAGTAATCCTTTACTTTGACTTTCTTTTAGGAATTTTGAGTGAAGGTGTCATTCGATTGAGACTCTTTTTACTACATACCAGATTTGAATCAATCATAACTCAATTCCCGTCTTATCTAGTGGGAATTCTTACCCCGAATAACTAAACGGCGTCAGTGAAGATGTTGCAATTATTCCAATCCCTATCTGTTTGTGACCGAAAACTCAGTCACAAAAAGAGCAAAATCGGTCACAAATGACGTTTGTGGCCTATTTTGCAACCGAATGCGGTGGTCACAAAAGCCTTGGTCGAAAATTGAATTTTTGACCTGTTCAATCACAAATTGTGACAACATTTGTGACCGAGTCTGTAATCACAGTTTGTGACTGAGTTTATGATTACATTATGTTTGACATTGTTGTTCATACCACTTTTTCCGTGAGAACTTTGGACTGATTTATAACTGTATTTGCGACCAATTTTGTTACAGATGTGAATCATAAAATTTGTGACTGAGATTGTGACCGTCGTTGTTTGTGACCGTCTTTGTGATCGATATCATTGAAAATTTACCTAGTTTTGTGACCATATTTGTGACCGATTGTGGTAGTATGAAAAATAATTTGTGACTGTTTTTGTGATCGATTTTTATATAAAAATTGGAATCATGAATTTATATAACGATCACATCCCTGAATTTGCAAAATTACAATAAATATTTACATATACATGTCAACCAAACTTCATAGTTTCATAACAACCAAATAAAGTTCCAACATAACTAACTTAGTACTAAACTTCATAGTTTCATAATGAAATAAGGTTCCAACAAAAGTAGCTTAGTATCAAACTTCATAGATTCACAACAACCAAATAAGGTTCCAACATACGTAGTTTAATATCAAACATTCAAACTTAAATTACAATAGTTCAACATAATTTAAGGTAATCCAAAACACAAAGCAAAATATATGATACCATGAAATATTATTTGCATAACAATCATACGTCATCCTCATCCTCAACCTCATCCTCTTCTTTATTCTCTTGTTGATCACCGTCATCATCATTATCATCTTCATCACTATCTCCACCACCACACCTATTGTTTCCCTTTCCAACATCAACACTAACAGGTGTTGAAATTGTAAAATTCATTTGTTTTAACAAAGTTTTTACAAGTTCGTTGGTTTCAGAAAGCTGTTTAGTGGTTTGGTCTTGGTTTTTCTCAACCCGATTCAACCTATTCTTTAACTTTTCCTTGATTGCTTCTCCTTTTTAAGTACTTCAATAGGAACTTCACTAGAAGTTGATGGACTAGTAGAAGAGGCACGTGAGCCTTCCATTCCAAATCCATAAATTTTACCTTTCTTGATCAGCTCAACAACTTCCTTCCAAATATTCATTTGAGTTTGCGTAGATAGTTGAGGAAGTGGTGTTCCATCAACTTGAGTACCTTTACCTTGGGTAGATGATTGGATCTCTGGAAGTCTTTTTTTAAAAATACTTTTCCTATATTAACAAAAATTTAAAACATTTATGTCATTTTAATCATAGAAGATAAACAAATATTTTAGCAAATAAAAAAGATTCAAAAAACAAGTCACTTACGTATGCCTCTTTTGACTTTTTATCCATGAATGATTGATCTTTTTTTCCAACAATGAGTGCCTGTAAATGATTCATCAATCATTGATACTCTTTTCAATTCTTCAGCCTATATAAAATTATAAATAGAATAAGTAATTACCAAATACGAATAAATCGCATTTATTAATTAGGAAAAATAAACTCACACATACAAAAAAAATATTACCAGTCTTCTATGCTCATAATGGTGAATTGATCCACCACAATGCACCAATGAACCTACCTCTAACGGCGATGCTTGATTTTTCTTGCCTAATGTACTTTTCTCGAATTTATCGGACTCCCAATATGCATATAAACCATCATAAACTTCCTTGCTTAGCCACATAGGTTGTTTCCTACTTTTTCGAATCTTAAAAGTCATTCCGTTTAATCTTGACTACCCACGAAACTCAAAAACTCTCATAATCTCATGTGTATGCTCATCATCCCAACAAATGTTTTCCTAAAGGTAAACCAAAATCATAGCTACATGTAAGTATCCAAAAAAGTATATACCAAAATATTTTTTCCCGTAAATTTAAATAAGTTTGAATTCATGAAACCACATGTTTCACACTTCAATTGGTATATCCTTCCAAGTATGATACGGTGAATCATATTTACTCCTCATTATATTAGAAATAGCATGAATGACATCAGCGTGGTTTGGATAGAATTTGCCAAAAATTAAATAAATGCATAGTATTATAATCTCCATTTTATGATGTTACTTTAGAAAAAGATCAATTACAACAAAAGGCAAGTACTTACTATTTTCCTCTAAAAAAAAATCATCTTGTTTTGTCGTTGAACTTCTTCATTAGATTGAGATACCTCTTGAGAAGTTTGGAAGTCTCTGGAGTAGTAATGGCTGTTAGAATAGGGGTAGAAGTAGATATACAGCCAAAAGAAAGCTGGATTGCTTGGATGGCATGTTGATGAATATGTGGTTGGGTATGATTTTGAATAGGTGGAGAGTTAGTAGGAATAGAGTTTTGAATGGGATCTCTGCTGCAGAGGAAATGAAAGGTGATGGGGTAGATGCTGGAGTCCCTTGAGAAGAAGCGAAAGTGAAACAAAACTTTTTCTTGGTGCGATTTTTCTCTGGCATCATTCAAGTAAAGAAAGCTAATGAAACAAATGAACACAAAATTGACAATTGTTATGCATATAATCAAGGAAGCAAACTAATAATGTTACTATCAACTATTGATCCTTTTAAAAAATATGGAAAAAAAGATTAACAAGAAAAAGAAAAGATTGAATACTCTAAAGAGTTATATAAAATAGTACTACATAAACAAGACAAGGTCATACAAGAAAGAAGATTGTCTTTATAATAATAAAATTATGATCATGGAAATTATAACAAATGATTAGTCATCATTGTCCTCATCATCTTCATCATTTTCAAGCTCTACATCATCTTCAACTTCGGTATCGTCCTCATCACCAAAGTCTTCTTCGTCTTCCGCTTCCCCCTCCTCCTCATTCTCCTTCTATCCCTCCCCTTCCTCTTCATTATCATGAATCACTGGTATAACATATATGTTGACTTTTTTGTATCCATCATCCCTGAGGTTATCAATTTGAACATCATTTGATATGGTGTTAGCATTGGACATACTCTCCTCTTGATAAGCAACTTTCAAAGTATATCGACTATTAACTCTAGATCTAGGAATAGTCTTAATAACAACCCACCAATCTTGGTTGTCTCTTCTCCTTATAAGATATGACACGTAATACACTTGGCTTATATAAATGGATCATATTTACTATATCATCGAGTATGTCTAATCTCCACAATATCAAAATCTTTATGCACTCTTGTATCACTATTAGGAGTATTATCAAACCAGTGACAACTAAATAGAATACACTTTATATTGGCTCTCCTGGATACTCGATCTCAGTCACATATTTCAAAATTCCATTGAAGTCATTTTTAATGCCACCTTCCCCAGCTCCTTTCGCACAAACTCCACAGTTATAAGCTGTCTTGCCTTCATTCCAAATTTTTATGTGAAACTTATAACCATTGACCACATACATATGCCATTTGTTTGCAAGTCTTAAAGGGCCCAACGCTAATTAACACAAATATCGATGATGTTCCAGGTTAAACACTTGCAATCTTGCACCTAATAAATAAGAAAAGATAACGTAAGTACTTAACCAAGCCATATATATGTGTGCATGTGGTTGATTATTATCATTAATGAGTTAGCATAAACTTAGATTGTTCTTAAGTCATGAAACAAATTGGGTTGCGATCAAGCCATCAACCAATTGATCAGAAAGATATGGGTTGTGTTCTCTATTTTCTTGAGTGAAAAAGCTACCAAGTATATCACTCAATTTTAGAATTAACTATGCTTTGAAAGAGAATATTAAACATATAAAATGTTACCACTAACCCAATATAAGGTTGTACTTTCTCACAATTTAGCAAAACAAGAAGATGAGCAGCATTATATTCTTTGTCGATGAACCATACAGATGTTACTTGCCCACTAGGATGACCTTGTGGACGAAACACCGATAAAGTTGATTGTATACCATCTTGATCACCTTTATCATCATTTCTTTTATATATATTCCTCATGCATGGCCCATTAGATACAAAATAATATGTGCAAAAGTGATATGCTTCAAGATTAATGTACGCCTCACATATTGAGCTTTCTGGACAAGCCTAATTCTTGACTGTTTTCTTTAATAAACCCAAAAACCTACAATATAATTTCAATATATGTTAGCAAATATTATATAATCATCATAATATTTTTAAAAATTATGTATTAAATAATAACAAATTACCTTTCAAATGGATACATCTAACAGTATTGGACTAGTCCTCCTAATTTTGCTTCATAAACCATTTGTACGAGCATGTGCTCCATGGAATGGAAGAAACCATGAGGAAAGATACGGTCCAACTTTTTAAAAGTCACAACCATATTTTTTTCCATTTGAGTCAATTTCTGCTCTCGCAACATTGTTGGGCACAAATCTCTAAAAAATTGGCTAAGTTAAGTAAGAGGCTTCCATATTTATTCAGGAAGTGCATTGAACACAACTGGAAGTAATTACTGCATGAACACATGGCAATCGTAGCTCTTCAAACCACTTATCTTGGCTTTATCAACATCAACACGTTTAGCTAAATATAATGAATAATTGTCAAGCATTCTCAAATCATTCATCCATTGATAAACAGCTCTTTTTTGCTTCGCGATAGAGGTAAATTTTGCCTTTGGCTTCACAATTTTTCCATTAGCGAACTCCTTAAGCTCTAATTCTTTGTGCCTGTAATATAATTTCAAGTGCATTCTTGGTTTAACGTTGTCCTTTGTTTTTCCATCCACATCCGTTATAGTATTGAAAATACATCAAACACATTCTTCTCTATATGCATAGCATCCAAATTATGTGGAAGTAAGTTTGTCTTTCAATATATTAATTCCCAAAATATACTTTGTTAATTCCCAAAATATGCTTTGGTCTAGTTATGAACTGGTCCAAAACATTCAATGACAAGTAGACCATTTTTAGTCACCTTAGGTAGGTTTTGCACAGCTTGCTATATTTGTTCCCCACTTAGTCTACTAGGAGGTATATTATTTTCAATCTTGTTCTTCCTAAAAGCATCTTTATTCCTCCTAAATTTGTGATCCATAGGCACAAATCATCTAAGACAGTCAAACCATGTTGGTTTCACCCTATTCTCTAAGTAAAAAGCTTTAAAAGAAGACATACAAATTGGATAAGCCAATTTTCCATGAGTACTCCACATAGAGAACATACGATAAGTTGTAAAGTCATTAATAGTCTACATCAATGCGACCTTCATTTGAAAATTTTCTTTCCGAGAAATGTCATATGTCTGCACACCTTCATTCCATGAGGTTTTCAAATCATCTATCAATGCTTGTAGATATGAATCTTTTGGACTAAGAATAATGCACGTTAGAAATGTACAAGGTATAATCATGCACATTTCTAGAGGAAGATTGTAAGGAGTTATAATTAATGGCCAAAATATGAATATTGCTTCGCATATTGTGATGAAAACAGGGAGAAGCCATCAGCGCATAAACCAAGTCGAACATTCTATTTCAAAGGAAAATTAGGCTAGCTTTCATCAAAATGTTCCCATGCTTCCCCATCTATTGGATGGTATAACACTCCATACTCCTGAGGATTTTCATAATGCCATCTCATGTGGGGGTAGAACTATGAGATGTAAAAAAACGTTTAAGCCTAGGAATGATGGGAGGATAATACATTCTTGCAAAATGAACATCCTTTTGTTTTTTTTTTTTTTTAGGACTTATGCACCTTATATCGAGGAGCATCAAAAAATTTGCACTGTTGTAGATGTGCATCATCTTTGTAATACAATATACAACATTAATGCAACAATCTATTTTTATAGAACTGACCCCCAATTTTCTCACTAATTTTTTTACATCTGAGAACTTGGTTGGCATGTAATTGTTAGATAGACATTCTTCTTTCATAAGCTGTACAGCTTCATTAAAGCAACTCCAAGATATATTGTGTTGAGATTTAATACTCATTAATCTAAGAGCAACAGATAACTTAGAATGATCAGTGCAGCCATCCCATAACGGACATTGTAATGCATCTAATATGTCATAAAGCCTCTGTGTGTTGGGATTAGGAGGCTCTGACACATGTTGATTAAAAGCATCTTAAACCATTGCGTGATATGCATCAGTGGACATAGCATGATTTTGGAAAGGAGGACCAGATGGACCATGATCCATGTTAATTTTTTCATCTTCATGAGGTTCAAGTTCCAAATGTGAAGTCTAACACGAATGTCTACCGGTAAACCCTTTCTTATATAGGCGAACCTTTACTTCCTCAAGTGGTAGAAATTTTGTATTCTCAAACTTCTCACACAGACACCTATACAACTTTTTCTCTCATATACACAGGAAGATTTTTTGCAAATTTCTCAAATTCATTAGCCCCTGTCACGAACTCAGGTGTTAAGCGACCTCTATTGGGGAAAAGTCTATTAATTATCCACCTATGATGCTCCAGTATTTCTGTACTCTATTTAAGTTTAAACATTATACCATTAGTTTTTTTTATTAAATGAACAGTTATGACGAGATTTAAATAGTTGTGCATAAAAATGGTTAAAACAATCACACAGTTTAACTCTAAAAAATTAAAATAAGAATCAAAGGCTACTATAGCAAGAGAACTCCCAAATGTTATCGAAGACTACAATAGTATGAGAACCCTAAAAAATATGTGAACAATTCAAAAGTTTTCAAAGGAGATTTCAAAAGGAGAAGGGAAAAATCATAATCAAAGAGCTTCACAAACTAGTGGGCCAAGTAAGCTTAAAATTGCCACCGAAAAAGCTTTGAATATCACATACTACATATGGATGTTGATTCTACAACAATTTTCATTTCAATAAAGCAAGTAACCTAAGAAAACGCCAACCATAAAACCCTTTATCTTAAACCCCAAAACCCAAAAAAACCAGAAATAAAGCATTATAATTTGTAATCCGGATGTGTGATGTGCCTATTTGGGTGTCATTCCCTAATCTCAATCTGGCCTTTTGGTCTACCTCTGGATTGAGCAAAATGACTAGTTCCTTTGTTAAGCCTTTGTTTGCTTATCATTACACAAACTTCAAGAACCATATTGCTTATGCTCAAGTTTACTTGAGGTTGATGTCTCATCTAAGCAGCCAGATACTATTCCAATTTGTAGTTTGGATGGTCAATTCTTTGCTCAACTAGTGTTCTATAAATGGGTTCTATAATTTTGCAAGAAATGTAAAAGCCTAGGCCATGAATGATGAAGGATGCTCATATGTTAGTTGAGATATTTAGGTTCCAAATGCGATAAATCAATCAAAACTTTCTCGGATGCAACCTACTCTACTTATCGTCAATGAGGAATCTTAGAATGAACAGGCTACTAATGTAGCTGACGGTGCTGAAGCTATAGAGCAACAAAATCAGGTAGATGCTGTATCACCTTGTGAGATTATGCTAGCCTTTAAATCACCAACAAAGAAGAAATCAACTAGGAAGACTGTATCATTTTTAGGGGAGAAAAGAAATGCTCTACAAGAATTACAAATGAAAAATAACTCACCATATTGGTAGCATAATAATAACTTCAAAATTAGTAAACCCTAATGCTTCAACAAAAACATATAAAAGCACCAAAATGTAGCAAAGAAACTACTTCAAATGTGAAGGATTTAAACTCTACTACTACAAATTTGTGGTTATCAAAACATCATCCTCATTAGATGGGCAACAAACAAATGGGCAGAAATTTTTGCCCTGCATCAAATGTTTAGAAAACTAAAATTAAAAGGGGGAAAGGGCGGGTGGAAGCTATCAAATAGTCACATCTACAAATATGAGGCCAAAAAATTAACAAAAAAAAAACAAAATAAGAAGCGAAGATGATTATTATGACGAACAGGAGCCCGAAGGCGATGGTGATGAAACTCACCGGCGAGCAAGAGCAAGAGAGGGAGAGAGAGAATCAGAGGGAAAGATCGATGGTCTAATAGACGATAGTTGCTTGGTGCGCAGATTAGCCCCAGGTCTGACCGCCGACGTTCGATCTGGTATGGTTTGGTCACCGACGTTCGGTGGGCTGGTTGCCGGCGTGTGGAGGGCTTGTGTGAGTGTGTAAAAGGGAAAGATCGAGAGGCGTGCGAGAGGGCGAAAGAGACGATGGAGAGGAGAGGTGTGTGGCTATGAGTCTGTGAGAGACCAAAAATTATGACCAAAAATCGATAATATTTTCTAAATTACTTTACTCTTTTGTGACCAAAAATCGATTTTTGAATGGTCACAAAGTCAATTTCAGTTTTTTTAAAAATAAAGGAGAAACTAATTTCAAGATTTTATATTTTGAAAATTATGACCAATTTATATTGGAGTGAAAATTGGCCGCAAAATTTGACGGAATTTCACATCGCTTTACTTTTGGTTAGAAATATCTCACTACCCTCTATCTGTCATAAGATTGGTCACAATTTGCGACTACTTCTCATAGGTCACAAAAAAGCGGTCACAAATAGCCTTATAGTGATCTTAGATATTGTAGTGTACGTATATGTGGTTATTCACATGTAACCTTTGAAGAGGTATTCATATAGAAAATATTGTGATAGATTGCTTTCTAAATAAGAACACGTTACATCGAGATAGCATGATTACACTTTGTTGGGGATCTGCCATCTATTTCATCTTTGAAAATTTAGAACTTGCAACGGCAAGAATAAATGTCTAATCATCATCCTTTTTTTGTTGTTGATCAACTAATTGTGATCTACTAACCATGCGTATACATACATATATACAAAAAAATATCAAAACATGTAGATTGTTTTTCTCAACTAATAATGCAGTCGTATGATAAGAAGTGTTTATTGTTCATTTATGTACCTTGGATGTGTCTATACAAAAAAATATCATAAAAAGCAAAAACATTAATCTCAATGACGTCTATATAAAAACTACAAAATAAATATCATATAACTTGGTCCCAGCGAGGCTCGAACTTGCAAGCTTCGGCTCAAAAGACCAACGCTCTAAGTAACTAAGCTATGGGACCCACATTATTAATATAGGCACATAAAAAATCAAAACATCATCCTAGGTATTATAGTGTACTTATATGTGATTATCAATAGGTCACCTTTGAAGAGATCTTCACATGGAAATTATGGTGCCAGATTGCATTCTAAATAAGAACATGTTACATCGAAATAGCATGATCACATTTCGCCAAGGGTTTGTCATCTATTTTATCTTCGACAAATTAGCACATACGATGTCGACAATAAATGTCTAATCATCATGCTTTTTTTTTTCTGTCGATCAACTAACTGTGATCTACTAACCATGCATATATATATATATACACAACAAAAATATCAGAAAATGTAGATTATTCTCCTCAAATGAGGATGCAGTCGTATGATAACAAGTGTCTCTTGTTCATTTATGCACCTTGGATGTGTAAAAAAATCATAAAGAAGCATAGACATCAATCTGTATGAGGTTGTGTAAAAATTACAATGAAAAAAAAAAAATTGAACTGGGTCCCGATGAGGCTCAAACTCACAACCTTCAGTTCACAAGAACAACACTCTAACCGACTGAATTATAGAACCCTCACGCTTAATACAAACACATAGCAAATGAAAAGATCATCCTAGATATTATAGCATACTTATATGTGATTATCAATAGGTAACCTTTGAAGAGATCTATACATGGAAAATATGGTGATAGATTGATATGTAAATCAAAACACGTTACATCGAGATAGTATGATTAGATTCCATTAGGGGTATGCCATCTATTTTGTGTTTCATAAATTAGTACATACGATGTTGAGAATAAATATCTAATAATCATTCTTTTTTGTTGTCAATCAACTGATTGTGATCTACTAACCATGTATAAACATTCATATACAACAAAAACACCAGAAAATGTAGATTATTTTCCCTAAATGAGGATGCAGTCTTAACATAAGAAGTGTCTATTGTTCAACTGTGTCCCTTGGATGTGCACAAAAGTCATAAAAAAGCATAGACATTAATCTCGATGAGGCTTGTATAAAAATTCCAATAAAAAAATCATGGAAGTTGGTCCTAACAAGGCTCAAACTCACAACCTTCGGCCTATAAGACCAACACTTTAATCAACTGAGCTACGGGACCCACATTCTTAATATAGGCACATAGCAAATCATAACATCATCTTAAATATTTTAGCGGACTTATATGTGATTATCAACAGGCCACCTTTGAAGAGCCCTTCACGTGGAAAATAGGGTGACAGATTGCTTTCTAAATAAGATGTTACATCGAGATAGCATGATTACACTTCGTTAGCAATCTGCCACCTATTTTATCATCGATAAATTAGTACATGCGATAATGATAATAAAAGTGTAATCATCATTTTTTGTTGTTGTCGATCAACTAATTGTGATGTACTAACCATCCACATATATGCATATATACACTAAAAATATCAAAAAATGTAGATTACTTTTATTAAATGAGAATACAGTCTTATGATAAGAAGTGTCTATTGTTCATTTGTGTACCTTGGATGTGTGTAAAAATCATAAAAAAAACATAGACATTAATCTCGATGGCACTTATATACAAATTACAATTAAAAAAATCATAGAATTTGGTCCCGGTGAGGCTCAAACTCGTGACTTTCCGTACATAAGATGAACGCTCTAACTAACTAGGCTACGGGGCCCACATTCTTAATATAGACACAAAGCATATCATAACATCATATTAAATATTATAGCGTACTTATATGTGATTATCAAACATGTCACCTTTGAAGAGCTCTTCACATGGAAAATTTGTGACAGATTGCTTTCTAAATAAGAACATGTTATATTGAGATAGCATGATTACACAACATTAGGGTATGCCATCTATTCTATCTTTGATAAAATAGTACATGCGATGACGATAATAAATGTCCAATCATCTTCTTGTTTTATTGTTGATCAACTGATCGCGATCTACTAACCATGCATATACATACATACATACAACAAAAGTATTAGAAAATGTCGATTATTTTTCTCAAATGAGGATGCAGTCTTATGATAATAATTGTCTATTGTTCATTTACGTACCTTGGATGTGTGCAAAAATTGCAAAAAAACGTAGACATTAATCTCGATGAGGCTTGTATTAAAATTACAATAAAAAAAAATCATAGAACCTGGCCCAGACGGGGCTCAAACTTGCAACCTTCCACTCACAAGACCAACGCTCTGACCAACTTACCTACAGGAGCCACATAGCAAATTAAAACATCATCCTAGTTATTATAGTGTACTTGTATGTGATTATCAACAGGTCACTTTTGCAGGGGCCTTCCCATGGAAAATATGGTGACTGATTTCTTGCTAAGTAAGGACATGTGACATCAAGATAGCATGATTATATTTCGTTATGGGTCTCACATCTGTTTTATCTTTGTTAAATTAGTACATACAATGACGAGAATAAATGTCCAATCATCATCCTTTTTCTTGTTGATCAAGTGATTGTGATCCACTAACCATGCTTAAACTTGCATATATACGAGAAAAATATCAGAAAAGGTAGTTACTTTCCTCAAATAAAGATGCAGTCTTGTGATAAGAAGTGTCTATTGTTCAACTATATGCCTTGGATGTGCATAAGAATCATAAAAAAAGTAGAGACATTAATCTCAATTAGGCTTGTATAAAACATAAAAACTTGGTCCCAATCAAGCTCAAACTCATAACCTTTAACTTATAAGACCAATGCTATAACAACTAAGCTACAAGACCCACATACTTAATATGGACACATAGCAAATGAAAACATCATCCTAGATATTATAGTGTACTTATCAACTGGTCACCTTTGAGGAGATCTTCACATAGAAAATATGGTGACAAATTGATTTGTAAATAAGAACATGTTACGTAGAGATAGCATGATTACATTCTATCAGGTGTCTGCATCTATTTTATCTTCGATGAAATTAGTGCATAGAATGGCGAGAATAAATGTCTGACCATCATTCTTTTTTGTTATCAATCTACTGATTGTGATCTACTAACCTTTCATGAACATACATACATACAACAAAAATATCAAAAATTGTAGATTACTTTCCTTAAATGAGGATGCCATCTTGTGATAAGAACTGTCTATTATTCATCCATGTACCTTGGATGTGTATAAAAACCATGAAAAAACATAGACATCAATTTTGATGAGGCTTGTATAAAGATTACAGTAAAAAAAGTCATAAAACTTGGTCCCAACGAGGTTAAAACTCACGACCTTCAGCTCATAAGACCAACACTCTAACCAACTGAGCTATGAGATCCACATTCGTAATTCATACACATGTCATATGAAATATTATAGTGTACTTATATGTGAATACTAACAAGTCACCTTTTAAGAAACCATGGTGGCAGATTGCTTTCTAAATAAGAACATGTTACATCGAGGTAGCATGATTACACTTGATTAGGGGTCAGCGATTTATTTTATCTTCGATAAATTAGTACATGCGATGGCGAGAGTAAATGTCTAATCATCAGCCTTTTTTGTTGTCAATAAACTGATTGTGATCTACTAACCATGCATATACATACACATATACAACAAAAATATCTGAAAATGTAGATTATTTTTCTCAAATGAGGATGCAGTCTTATGATAAAAAGTGTTTGTTGTTCATTTATGTACCTTAGATGTGTCTAAAAATTATGAAAAAGCCTAGACATTAATCTTGATGAGGCTTGTATCAAAATTACAATGAAAAATCACAGAACTTGGTCTCAAGGAGGCTGGAACTTGCAACCTTCGGCACATAAGGCCAACTTTCTAACCAACTGAGCTACAAAGCCCACATTCTTAACACAGACACATAGAAAATCAAAACATTATTTTATGTATATTATAGCGTACTTATATGTAATTATCAATAGGTCAACTTTGAAGAGACCTTCACATGGAAAATATGGTGATAGATTGCTTTGTAAATAAGAACTTGTTACATCAGGATAGTATGATTACACTCCGTTAGGGGTCTACCATCTATTTTATCATCAATAAATTAGTAAATACAATGGTGAGAATATATGTCTAATCATCATCCTTTTTTGTTGTCGAACACCTGGTTGTGATCTACTAGCCATGCATATACATACCTATATACAACAAAAATATCAGAAAATCTAGATTATGTGCCACCCATCTAATGGAGAAGCTTGGAAGTAGTTTGGTAAGTTACATGCTGATTTGATGCTGAGCCTCGTGATGTTAAATTAAGGTTGTAAGCAAATGGTTTCACTCAATTTGGTCAAAGTTTAAAGATTTATTCATGTTGGCCAGTCACTGTCCCCCCATACCATCGTCCTTCAGAAATGTGTATGATAACACCTTAAATGTTTTTAAATTGTATAATTCCACGTCTAAAGAACCCAAAGGGTAAAATTCATGTGTACTGACAACCTTTGATTGACGAATTGATAACTCTGTGGGATGGTGTTTTAACATATAACATTCCAAAGAAGCAAACAACATGAGGGTTGTACTGCTTAGAAAAATCAATGACTTTCTTGTATATAGTATGTTGTTTCGGTGGAGTATTCATAGCAAGCTGGCATGTCCAATATTTATGCATAAGTCAAAGGCTTTCTAGTTAGGGAGGGGAGGGAAAGCGTCATCATTTGGTTGCGATTGTTATTTTTTTCCCATACATCATTCATTTAGAGGGAATACAACAGCAACAATAATAACACCTCCCAGTGTGGGTCCCTCTTTCGCAGGGTCTGAGGAGATCCAGATGTAGGCAGCCCGACTTCTACCGGTATCCCTGCCTGTAGAGAGGTTGAATCCAAGAGACCCACAAAACAAGATTTTATGAAGACATTTTATAGAAGAAGAATTTTGTGAAAACATTTAGAAAAAAAATATGGAGCAGGGAATGAACTAAGAGATATTAATAAATAAGGTGGCCAAAACTATGTAAATATAAGTACAACAAAAGCACAACATCGCAGAGGAATGTACTATACCTTAATAAACAGAGGTAAGCAAACAATGTCTCTTCCTAGCTGTCAGAACTACCTATATACAAACACGACATACGAAAAAACCATAACCAAACCTACCATACTGCAATCGAAAAACAACAACCAAATCAGATGGCCAAGTCTCTGGGATCTAATATCCTAATCCTATCTTACCAAAGTCTTCTATCCTGAGCCATGTCGTCTATCAATCCTACAACTTTCAAGTCGTCTGTAATCACCTCGTCCAAACTCTTCTTTGATTGTCCCCTCTCTCTTTTACCTTCGGGGATGTTAATTGTCTCACATGTCCTCACTAGAGCAATGACACTCCTTCTTTTCACATGGCCAAACTATCTAAATCTTGTTTATCTTATCTTATCTTCAATGAGAGCTACTTTAACTAAATCTTTGATTACTCCATTCCTAATTTTATCCATTCTTGTATAACAACACATCCACCTAATCATCCTCATCTCTGCTACCATCAACCTTTGAGCCTGTGTCTTTTTTATAGGCCAACACTCCGATCTTTACAATATAGCAGGTCTAACTATCATACGATAAAATCTCCTTTTAATCCTATCGTCATCCTCTTATCACACAGCGCACCTGACGCATACTTCCATTTTTGCCAACCCACTTTTATGCGCTGGTTAATATCTTCATCAATATCCTCATTCTGTTGAGTGATCGAGCCTAGATATTTAAACTTCTCGACCTTTGGTATCGTCATCCCATCAATGGTGACCTTTCCCGACACATCTTCGCTTCTACTGAAACAACAATGTAGGTATTCAGGTTTCAACCTACTTACTCTAAAACCTCTAGACTCCAGTGTATGTCTCCATCAGTCCAACTTGTCATTAACTCCCTATCTGGTCTCATCAATAAGAATAATGTCATCTGCAAATAGCATACACCAAGGTAACGCCTCTTGAATTCCTTTTGTAAGTTCATCCATAACTAGAGTGAAAAGGAAAGGGCTTAAAGTGGAACCCTAATATAGGCCTATATCAATGTAGAAATCATAGGTAGCCCCTCCTGGCATCCTTACACTTGTCCTACCTCCCACATACGTATCCTTAATAACTTGTATATACACAAGTGACTCTCCTTTCTTTTCCAAGCATCTCCATAACATTTCACGCGAAACTCTATCATATGCTTTTCCTAGGTCAATGAACACCGTATGAAGATCTACCTTTCTATCTTTGTACAATCCCATGAGCCTTTTAAGGAGGTAAATCGCCTCTATGGTCGACCTACCAGGCATAAAACCAAATTGGTTCTCTAATATCAAAATATTCTTCTGCAACATTCTCTCAATCACCCTCTCCCACAACTTCATAGTGTGACTGAGCAACTTAATACCCATATAATTATTACAACCTGAGCATCACCTTTGTCCTTGTTTAATAGGATGACTGTACTAAACCTTCATTCTCTGGGTATCTTAGCGGTCCTAAAATAACATTAAAAAGTCCTGTTAGCCACTCTAACCCCTCATTCCCCAAACACTTCCACACTTCCACACTTCCACCGGTATCTGGTCTAATCCCTCTACCTTCCCAATGGTCATTTTCTTAAGGGTCTCTTTAATCTCATCCTTGCTGATAGGTTCACACAATTGAGGACGAAGACGCCCTCACCACTCTCTCTTTCCCTGCTTTGAAAATCTTCCATCACTTCACCATTGAGGAGTTTGCAAAAGTATCTTTGCCATCTCTACTTGATTTCTGCATCCTTAGACAACACCTTTCTGTTTTCATCTTTGATGCACCTCACAACACTTAAATCCCTTGTTCGTCTTTCCCTCGCCCTCGCCAGTCTAAAGACTTCTTTCTCCCCTTCCTTGGTCTCCAATTTTTGATATGACCTATCATAAACCATGCTCTTAGCTACAGGAACAACTTTCTTGGCTACCTTTTTTACTGCTTTATATCTAACTCTACTAATTTCTTTCTCTTCAACCGTTGCACAGTTCATGAAAGCAGTGTATACCTCTCTTTTTTCATTGACTTTCTCCTTTACCTCCTTGTTCCACCACCGTGCTCCCTTCATTTTGTTACCGCCTCTCCTAGATGTCCCTACGATTTCCTTAGCCGACCTCCAAATACATTGTGCCATTACCTCTCGCATTGAATCTGCATCCTCTACCTGCCTCCAAGCTCCTTCTTCAGTAATTCTTTCTGATAATTTCGCAGTGTTCTCCTTAGTAAGATTCCACCACTTAGCTCTAAGGTCCCCAACACTCATCTTATTCTAATTAGAACATTTGAACTCCACATCCAACACTAGCAACCTATGTTGCGATCCTAAAAACTCACTAGGAATCACCTTGCAATCCTTACATAAACTCCAATTATCCACCCTAAAAACTCCACATTCATTTAGAGGGAATGCAGATGAATTTAAAAGGAGCAAGTTAGATAGAAATAGACCTCCTAAAAGCTTGACAGGGGATTAAGTATAGCAAAATATCTTGCAATTACCTACTGTAATTGAGAATTCTAAATTTGTAGTGGTGGGGTTTGGTGAGAAGCATAATTGGACCAAAAAGAGAGTTTTTTTTCCATAAGTTGCCATATTGAAAGGCTAATTTGTTGCACCATAATTTTGATGTAATGCACATTAAGAAAAATTACGTTGACAATATAGTCATGGATGTTAAAGGCAAAACAAAAGAGAGTGTGAAAGAAAAAATAGGCTTATTAGGGCATTTTAAGCGGCGAGAGTGGGGATGACAACGGGTCGGATTCAGATAAAATGTATAGTCATCCAAATACGATCCAATTAATAATCGGATTTGAAAATTTGATCCAGATCCGACTTCATCGGATCGGATGTTAAATCGGATTTGGATTGGCTTCGGATCGGATTAAATCTAGATATAATCGGATATAACCCGATTATATATTTTTATTCAATATTTGCATAATTTTTTATTTCCAACGTTATTTTTGCTCACTTGTAAGTGCAATATTAAATATCTCTTTAGTGTCAAATAACTTTTTATATTAAACATTTCAATGTGTTAAAGTAAAAAAAATGTTGGAAAAAAAGAATGTAAATTCACTTTAGAATGAAAGGAATAGACAGTAGTACAACAGTTGGAAGAAAAGGGAGAAAGTACAACTTTGATTGACAAAGATAAGAGAGCGAGAAAGAGATCGGGAGAGAAGAGGAAATTAACTAAGAAAGAAGAGTGTACCGCACATAGAGTGCGGATCTTATGCGAATTTTTTTAGGGTTATTATATTAGAATTTTTCTATCATAAAAAAAAGTTGAATTATTAAAAAACGATATCAGATCGGATATAAATCGGATCGAATGGACTTTCCTCCAAATACGCTCGGATCGGAGTCGAATTCGGATTATTTTTATCAGATCCGTATCAGATTATTTTGTATTGGATTCAAATCAGATAATTTTGTATTGGATTGGATCAGATTTGCATCGATTCTGGACTATACTGTCATCCCTAATGACACCTCTTTTAAGAAAAGTACGTCTAAAAGCTATCTGAGACTCAAGCAACTCAATCCGCTCAAGCCGCACTTAATGGTTCCAATCCTCCAACCCAAAGAGAAGATACCTATGATGAGTAAAGGAAAATTTGGATTAACGCAAATGGTTGAAAACGCAGGTTGTCTTTGCGAGTTTTGATCGAAGCAAGACACTTATACAAACTCTCAAGGCAATCTTCCACCCAAAACCATGGTAAGACTTATACAAACATAGTTGCTACTTTAGTTAAGGAAAACAAAAGGCAAAAGTTTAAGTTAGTAGCCAAAAGAAGGTTTGGATGATGTGCAAGCAAAACTAAATTTGTAGCAAGCTAAAAGCAAGAAGCAATCAAAGAAAGTTAACAAATATGTCAAGACAACTCAGCATATGCAAGCACAAATGTTTCAACGGCACTTCCCTATGCAAACCATCCTTCCTAATAACCTAAACAGACGTTACATTCTTTGAATGAGAGTGAGGATGGTGAAGAAGATGAGAATGATGGTGGTGGTGGTGGTGCTGTGGATGAATGATATTCGGGTTTCGCTTGCTTTATTATGGGTGGTAAGTTTGTGAACCTTTAAAACTTATTTTGGTACTTGGATAAATTCTTGCATATTTTGGTAGTAGTGTTAACCTCTAAAACCTAGAATTTTGTTACATGGACGACCTATTTTGTTACTTGGGCCTATATTTTGTTGCATAAACAAGTTTGCTACAATCATTGAGGAACTAGTTGGTTGGTACATTCAAATGTGGTCAGAGTGTCAGTGATATTTATGTGGCACGTGTTTTTCTTGATATCACATTCATAGCCTTATTTGCACAAATTTGTGATCAAATTATATTGGGTAAGTTCCTGCTGTTTTTCCAATATAAATTTTATTATAGAAGTTTTTTGCTAAGCATGATTCAGTCGGAAATTTCCCACTATTTCCCCCTATTGTGACTACAATGGAAAATTTCCCACTACCATTAACCAAGTGGGAAATTTCGCACTATATTGTTACAATGGAAAATTTTTCATTTGATTTATGGTAGTTGGAAATTTCCTACTCCTCCAACTAGGTGCGAAATTTCCCTACTGAGCCATACTTCATGGAAAATAGGCGGGAGAAGGTACAGTGGTTAAACAGTGGAAAACTTTCCCATTGCATCTGCAAACAGTGGAAAAATGTTTTTCTTCCTCACTTTTTCCCGCTGGTTTTTGTAGTGGAAAAACAATAGGAAATGACCATTTCCCACTAAATATTTCCTTCATTGAATTTACAGTAAAAAATAATTCATTTTTGGTATTGATGTTTTAAATGAAAATTTTAGTTCTTAGAATGAGTTGGATGGCTCATGTGCGCCTTAGTTTTTGGATGAAATTAAAGGCCAAGTGAAATTAGATGTGTTTACTACTGTTAAGAGAGAGTTTTGAATTTATTAGTTTATCCAAATCAAGTACTTGGCTAAGCTATGGGTGAATATGCTGTTGATGATATAAAGTAAGTAAGGACAAAATTATGTACAAGAGTTGTGTGGAAACAAGAAAAGAAAAAAGAGGGATTGTAATTCAAGGAGTATGGTAAGGGATTATATTTGAGGCGGATGAGCAAGTAGGTGAACTTGAATCTATGGGAGCACTTATAAGGTTATAGTCGAAATGGTGAAATTGTTATTGATAATTGACAGTAAAATTTTGGGTAGTTGTACCCTAGGGCTAAATCCATCAGAGAACAAGTGGTGAAGCTTCCTTACTTTGATTGGTTTATGAATAAATAAAGTTTAAGTACATGTAATTGCAATTATAAAATTGCCTTTGACAACTATTACAAGGTTGATTAGCATTAAACTTATCGCATAAATCATAGTACGAAGCCATAGCCATCTTAAAAGTTTAACTAAAGCTGTGAAGCCCATAGTATGATTTAACTAGCAAAGGAGGACATTATGACAGTCTAAGATTTATTAGATTATTTCAAAAAAAAAAAAAGGAAGAGGAAGAGTCTATTGAAATTATTAAGTTCATAGCATTTTAATGTTGAAAATAAAATAGAAGGCATTACCGTTAGAGCATAAAGATTTATAAAAGCAAACTTTCATGGGCACAGAATCTAAATTAAAGCTTTACAAAAAGCAAGGTTGTAAGTCAACTCCTAGGAGAAACTATAGGACCTTTACATGTATATTATTACTTGTACCTTTTAATGTAAGTAAATGTTTTAATGTATTTATAAATCATGCTTATCAATTTTCATATTTTTTGGCCATCCGAATGACCCACTTACTCTTATGTTGTTCATATATTATGTATTCATAAGTTCATCTGTTTATAAGTTTGTTGATCAACAGACGTCTAGACAACATGACCTACTATATTACAATGCATTTCACCATTCTTTGTTCATGTGATTGTTAAGTGGTTCAACAGAACCTTGGAGTTAGCTGGAGATCTTCAAATGCATGGATTGCTATGACTTATCAAATCACTACTCGGGTCCTGTGCTTGGCTAATAAAAATGATTTACCTTAACCAATTGTTAAGTTTAGTTACTATTTATGATTTATAATATCAATTTTGATGTATGCACATGCCCACTAATTCTTTAAATTTAATTTTCCTGTACAAGGGTAATGTACTGGGCTCCTGCCTCATTATTCTATTGTTTTGTGGTTTTCTATTTTTAGCAAACATTGCATGGTCGCCATAAGCAATCTTGCGTAGATCTGGAATAGAAGCAAAAAGACAATGCTAGTTAGAAGAAGTAATGCATTAGTGCTCATTTTGACTTTATGCCCGTCGGTCTTTTTGGACGCATGGCCCATGGCCCATCTCAGACTGGCTCACAGTTTTTAAACGAGTTCTATTGGCATTGAACCAAGGAAGAAATTCTATTTTCTCCGTTTATAGTTGTAACGACCTTGATAATAATAAAACTTCTAAATTCATTGTTTTACATTTCATAAACCCTCTTAGTCGCTTTTCATCATTGATCTTGGTATCTCGATAAAGTTTTCTCCGTCGTACCAGAAATATAAATGCTATATGAATTTTAATATAATTAAGGAACATATTTTGTTACTTTTTTGAATTTAGGGCCTGTTTCTTTCATGGGTAAATTGAGTGGGTCAAAAGAGTGAAGTGGGTTGAAGTTGGCTGATGTGAGTTGAGATAGGTTGAAGTTGGTATTTTTTTTTAGGTGGGTTGAAATAGGTTGAAGTAGGTTGAAATGGGTTGATGTTGGTTGAAATTTGTTGAAGTTGGTATATTTTTTATCTGGTGGGTTAAAATGGGTTAAAATAATAAGAATGTAATTAATGTGTGATAATTTATAAAGTTATCCAAATTTTGTGAAATTTTTGTTTGTTATTTTTTATTTTGTATTTTTTTGATTTTTAATTTTTAATTTTTAGGTTTTAATTTTTCATTTTTCATTTTTTTTGTTTTTACTTTTTTATTATTTATTTATTTATTTATTAGTTTATTAATTTATTTTTATTTTTTTATTTTCTATTTTCTATTTTCTATTTTTTATTTTTTCTTTTCTATTTTTTCTTTTTTATTTTTTTCTTTTTATTTTTTATTTTTTATTTTTTTAGTTTCTTCTTTCTTATTTCTTATTTTTTATTTCTTATTTTTTAAGTTTCTAATCTTTAATTTTTTTACTTATTTTTTATTTTTTATTTTTTATTTTTTATTTTTATTTTTTATTTTTATTTTTTATTTTTTTAATTTCTTATTTCTTATTTCTTATTTCTTATTTTTTATTTTTTATTTTTAATTTTCAATTTTTAATTTGTAATATTTTTAATTTCTTATTTTATACTTTTTAATTTTTAATTTTTTATTTCTTAATTTTTTTCGTTATTTTTTAATTTGTATTTTTTTATGTGTTTATTTTTCATTTTTTATGTTTTGTTGTTTATGTTTTATTTTTTTAGTGTTATTTTTTATTTTTTACTTTTTCAATTTCATTTATTTTTTTTATTTTTTATTTTTTATGTTTATATATATATTTTTTTAATTTCGTATTTTTAATTTTTAATTTTTTAATTTTATTTTTTCTTTCTTATTTTTTAAGTTTAGTTTTTATTTTTTTATTTTATTTTTTAATTTTTAATTTTTACTTTTTACTTTTTAATTTTATTTTTATTAGTCATATTTTATTTTTTATTTTGTACTGTTTATTTTGTTAGTTTGTTAGTTTTTTAGTTCTTTATTTTTTATTTTTTATTTATGAATTTTCTATAATTTTATTTTGTTTATATTTTTGTGTTTTTATTTTCCTATTTCTTATTTCTTATTGCTTATTTTTTTTTATTTGTTATTGCTTATTTTTTATTTTTTATTTTTCATGTTTTTATATTTTATTTTTTAGTTTTTATTTTTTATTTTTTTATTTTTTATTTCCATTTTTTTATTTTTAATTTTTATTTCCTATGTCATATTTTTTTATTTCTTACTTTTTATTTTATTTTTTTTTTAAATTTTTTCTATTTCATTTTGTATTTTTTTAGTTTTTGTTTGTTTTTGGTTTATTTTAAATTCCAAAAAAAA
>JACYFF010010365.1:93508509-93545590 GCA_017589665.1 Selenicereus undatus | reverse complement strand
TATTAAAAATAACATCACAAAATTCACCCAAATAAATCATGTTTAATAGTAAACTAAACATTAAAAAATAAAAAAATAAATAAAAAATAAAAAGGATAAGAAAGAGGAAAGTTGTGAGATTAATGGCTGGCGGGAGGAGATAGAAGGTGAAAGAAGATGATGATATTGGGTCAGGAAGAAGAGGAAGAGGGAGAGGGAGATGATGGCGTGAAGAAGGAGATGATGATCCTTATGGTGATGGTGATGATGATATATATATATAGGGAGGAAAGGAGGGGTGCAATTAGGATTAGTAACTAGGGTTTGTGATGTTTATGTGGGAGATGATGTGTGGAGGTTTAGAGTTTGATGGAAGGATGATTATGATGAGGCATGAGGTTGGATGGGAGTGTGATTGTAAACTTCCTTCTTCTTTCTTCCCAAGAATTCTTCTCTCCCACGACTTCTAGCCTTATTCCAACTCTTGAAACCCTAGTCCAATTAGATAATCATGGAAATAATATTTTTCAAAAATTATCATTGGACCGTCTTTTCAGCAAATCGTGTAAAATCGGAGCTTCGTCGTCTTGTCTCCTCCTTTTTATTTTTTTAATGCCTAACCTGGAAAATATAATATAAAGTAAATTAGACGCAATAATGTGTAAAATATAATCAAAATAATTAATAAAACGATGCATGGTTAATGGCTTAACAATCAGTTTATTAAACCTAAATGCTGCTTTGGAGGTTAGGCATGTTAAATGGACGATTTGAGGTATTTGTAGAGCATGCTGATTTCTGTTTAAATGTCATTGCTAAATCAGTACAGTTATGCTTAAACCCTGTTTAAGACAATTAGTATGAATGTTACGCTTCTCTTTGATGGTTTCATGTACTATTGATTCGCTTATACAATATCGAACCAGGTTTGGTAGTTGGATGGTTTGAGGTGGAACAAGTGAGTGATTCGAGGTTCTTGTGGTCGGTGTTGAGTGAGGAGGGAGCCTGGGTTTGACATTGTCCGCAATCGTGCGGATTTCAAGGTTTATGACACACTAAAGTGGATTATGCTAAAACTGTTCCTGCGAAGTGTTATGAATATGCTACTTGTGAACCCCTTCCCTTTGGATGTTGCTAAGTGATGCTATGTGATTGATTTTTGAACTTAGACATCTTTAAGAAGGGTCCTTAAAAGCTTGTTTTCATAATGGCGAATGCTTTTAAGTATTTACCAGTTGGCTGTCAGTTTGTTAAGATGTTTATAGCCTAAAATAATCCTAAATCGTCGAATTACTCAGGGAATGACCCAACTGCATAGTCGATAGGTTTAGGAAGTTAAAAAGCAAGCTAGTAGCGAGATTGAAAATGTTTTGAGGTTGTGGTTTGTTAATGTCTCCTTCTTTGAGTTTAAAAGGGATTTTAAACGAACTAAAAATTGGCAACTGAAGGAGTTTATTACGAAACTTAGTTTAAGTTATATGCTAGCCAATTACTTTAAGTTTCCAATGAGTTTCGAATTGCGAGTTAGCAAATTCATTACGATTTTAAGAGGTTTTCAAGTTGAAAACGAAAAAACCATAAACCATTAGTGGGGTTATGGATTATTTTGCTAGACGAGCATGATTTTAATAAAGTAAGTAACTATTAAAGAGAAATGATTCGTAATTCACTTGCAGGTGAAGTTACTGTGTGTGACAGTGACATCTTTGTATAACCTAAGAGGGTTTAATATGATTTTAATGGCTAAGATAGTGCTAGGCAATTGGCTAGGCCTAGGGTGTTAGACCCAGAAGTGGGGACCCTAGAAGACCCTGACGAGGGTAATGTGATAAAACTTTTAGGGTGGGAACTGGACGCAGGATAAGGCGTGAGTTGTTTCCCCCAAAGATAAGGTTCAATGATATGTGTCGCACGATAAAACCTTGAGGGAGGACTGGACGCAGAATAAGGCATGAGCTGTTGCCCCATAGAGGACAATATCGAAGTTAGAGCAGCTCTGCTAAGATGCGTTTTGGCCAAATGTTATGATACGTATACCCTGGGGATAAGGTGAGTTGTGAGTGACGATCTCACTTAGGGCAAGCATAGATCTCCCCTAGCCAGCACATTATGATGATCTTATGCCAAGATCATTTTTCTAATAAATAAGAAAAAACAGTTGGCGTTTCGCCATTTTAACTATTTCAGGGAAAAGAAAGATTTTAAGGGTCCTTAGGAAGCCAGTTCGAATAAGATTCGAAAAGCTTATAAGGGTCATTAGAGGACCAATACGAGAGAGATTTCTTTTTAAAGTATATAAGCCTCAAGAGGCTAAGTAAACTGTTTTCGAGAAAAAGAAACAAAGCTTCCTATGCATATCTTATGAATGACATTCCAAGCATCGTTTAAATGAAATTTCAAATGAAGTATGGTTATATCCTTGCAATGCATTGAACATTTAAGCTTTCAAATGTGCATATCCTATGAAAAAAAGTTTCTCGCCGAGTCTTTCTTACCAATATGGGTATTTCAGTAACTTTTTGGAAAAAAATATAAACATTGAAGAAGTTAGTGTGATTTATAAACTATTCTTGGAACATATCTTGAGTCACTACATTTTCAAATGTGTGTTTGAAAGCATCTTACTCAATCCTTGTTACTTGCTTGTTTATGTGCCTAAATGCTTGTTAGTAAGGAAGTTTGGTCATTAAGGGCCTAGAAATGAGTTTGAGTGGCTAGTATGAAGTTTATGGGTGATAATCCTTACTGTGGGACTATGATTGCCTAATATGATAGTAATGTATAAATGCGTGATATGTGACTATTATTGGTGTTATCTCCTGCAACTGTTTTAGTTTTAAGGAGTCCAGGAATACTCACTTAGCGTGTGGTTGCTCATCCCATTATTATTTCGCCTTTTCCTAGGTTTTCATTGCGATAGGTAGAAGTCGATTCACTTATGCCGAATTGGAGTCTACCCTTACTTGAAAAGTGTCATATATGTGTACATATAAAAGTTCACTTGCGTGTCAAGCTATGTAGTATAACGTATCCCTAGAGTTATAAATGTATGTAAACAAAGTACTCTAGTTCATGTAAAGCATATTGTTCATAAGTCGCTCTGTATGGTTATGTGAGCCAACCATCTGATTATTCAGTTGTCTTCCTAGCTGAAGTTAGTTATATTTTGAGATGTAAACACCAGTACTCCTGGTGTGTTATCCGTTGAGTTGTATCTTTTATTTCCTTCTTTGTTATTGAACTTTATAGTTTGGGTGTACTTCGAGTGAGTGGCCCGTAGAGTTGTGGACTTCGGCGTGTAGTCGTTGAGCTTATTTTAGAGTTCCATATGCTTGTATTCATTACAAGGATTTAATGTAAGGCTTTAAGCATAGAAAATGGTTAGATTTTAGGCGAAACTCTGTCTGTTTCACCCCAAAATTTAAGTAGGAGTTAAGAAAGTGTTAACGCTCCTAACCCTAGGGGTTAGGACCGTTACAAGATGGTATCAGAGTACAGTCCTGTGACCACATGCCGCAAACTGAGTGTTGCATTTCATATAGTTATCTAGGGACGTGATAGGCCCGCAAGCGCACGATGGCGTTGTAGCAAATCAAAGTAGATCCCATACAGACTAGGTTGATCTATTAGGCTATAATCCCTCAAGATATGCTAAGCGAATCCAAATTGAGAATGAAATTTAACTAATCTTCTATATAATCTAATGGATAAATAATCATGGAATTATACAAAACTAGCAATTTCTCAATTCATGCATCAATCAAGCACTCCTTCCTTAACTGGTTGTTTTAAAACCGATAATCGAAGTATCACAACCCTCTTTTTAGATGAAGTGAAATACCTAAATCAAGTCAATAATCTATTTTCATGGATTTCTCGATTAGTTTAGGTTCATTAGGCACACGATTATCAAGTTAATGGTTTCCCAATCCGCAATTCTCTTTCAAGACATCACACAATCAAGCCAAATCCTAGGATTTCGGTATTTGAGATTTCACCTTTCAGTCCTTCATCCAAATTCCCACAACATGCAAGAAAGTGATCAAGTTTCTCACAAGATAATAAACTTCTAGAATTCGCTAAAACAATCTAAAAATTCCGAAAGCACCAAATGATATCAACATAAGATCAAGAAACTAACAAATGTTTACATACCAAATTCAAAACAACAAAGATAATCAAAATTATAAAACATAAATCTAAACATAGAAAAAAGAAGAGAAGAGAAGAGAAAAGAAATGCTCAGCCAAGATTGCGTTTGAACCGTCGTGTAAACCCGGGATGGAATCCTTGCAAAATCTTTACTTCAACTCTATCTCTCTATCTCTCTCTTTATCTATTCTAATCTAATTCTAATCTAAAAAGAAACTTGAAGAGAAGAAATGAAATGATGGGATTTGTGTGTTTTCTGCTGCTGAGGGACGTCCTATTAATAGAAAAACTCAATCAACCTCAGCCACACAATGAGAAAAAACGAAGAGATTAGCAGTTATGCTTCCACCACGGACTGTGGTATCCACCACGGGCATACCGTGGTTCTGGCTGGCTCATCATTCTTCTGTTCTTCCTTTCCTCCACGGGCATAGCAACTTAGGCACATCCACTGTGAGTCAAAATACACTCAACTAGGGTTAAAGCAAGGGTAAAACGGTCCAGAATCCTGCAAAACATAGAAAAGAACCATATCCGAGCATAAAAATGGGAAAAGGAGTGTAAATTACAACATAAAGTGTATAATTTTCCCTAAAAATGCAGCACAAATGACCCTGAAATGATATAAACTTTAAGCAGTTATCAGAACACGTTCATGATGATGTGATATATGGCTGCTTTTGTGTGCAAATCTGGTTTTTGTGTGAACTTTGGTGCGTTTACCTTGCTATGTGCAGCTTGAGTGAGCTCATTGATTGGATGAATGAGCCATTTGCTAGAGTTTAACGCCCCGACCCCTCTCGGTCGCAGGTCTTACCAAGAACGGCTTCAAGGATCGTCGACTGGCCCCACAAATCACCATAAGTCTTTCCGGCGTGCTTCGTCCTCACTTACACGCTGCCTGGGAAACTTCCCAGGAGGTCACCCATCCCAAGATTGCTCCCCAGCAAGCACGCTTAATTGTGGAGTTCTTAAGAGTGGGCTTCTCGAAAAGAAAGGTGCACCTTTGGTGATATAAGTAGTCACTTCGATCCTTTTTAAGCCACACTCGGGGTGTTACAATCACCCCCACTTGAAGCGAACAACGTCCTCGTTGTGCCTCGCAAACTGACCGACTTACGAGTCCTCTTGACCGGCGATCCACACCCAGTATCTTTGCCCCGCTAGGTGACTGTCCATGGGCTCTCTATCCATTGGCGCAGCTCACGGTCGTGGGTCGGCTCTGATACCATCTGTAACATCCCGACCCCTCTCGGTCGCAGGTCTTACCAAGAACGACTTCAAGGATCGTCGACTGGTCCCACAAATCACCATAAGTCTTTCCGGCGTGCTTCATCCTCGCTCACACGCTGCCTGGGAAACTTCCTAGGAGGTCACCCATCCCAAGATTGCTCCCCAGCAAGCACACTTAACTGTGGAAGGAAATGCAGGACCCCGCTCTGTTGGCAGGAGATTGACGAGGCCTTGACTATCGGACCGGAATTGATCCAAGCAACCACAGACAAAGTAAAGGTAATCCAGGAGAGGATGAAAGCCACCCAGAGCCGCCAGAAAAGCTACGCCTACTGGAGGCGTAGGCCACTTGAGTTTCGGGTCGGCGATCATGTATTTCTCTGGGTCTCTCCAACCGAAGGAATCGTGAGATTTGGAAGGGCAGGGAAGCTCAGCTCGAGGTATATCGGACCGTATCTGATCACACGGAGAGTTGGAGAGGTAGCCTACCAACTAGAGCTACCGACTGAACTTCGGAGGGTACATAATGTATTCCATGTGTCGCAGTTGCGGAAATACATTTCAGATCCCTCGCACGTGATCGAACCCGATCCTATGCAGCTCCAAGAAGATTTATCGTATGAGGAGCAATCCGTACAAATCCTGGATCGGCGAGAGAATCACCTTCGTAGAAAGATAGTGCCCCTGGTGAAGGTCATTTGGGCCAACCATGAGACATCTGAAGCCACTTGGGAGCCGGAGCAGGAGATGCGAGACAAATACCCCCATCTATTTTCATAATCAGGTGCGTATCAATTTCGAGGACGAAACCTCTTAAGTGGGTAAGCATGTAAAACCTCAGAAATTTAGGCTGTAATGGTGGTACGTCGTGGTATAGTGAAGTTTCGGGGACGAAACTTTCTTAAGTGGGGTAGTGTGTAAAACCCCATAAATTCGATTTGGAAAATTATGTCCAATTAGACCTACTTAGACCCAAGTCAATGCCAAACGAGTCATTGTGGAATTTTCTAATTTAAAAAAAATTACATTTTTGGAAGTTTTAAAATCTCCAAAATTTCCCCTTTTGATTTCTTCTCAATAAAATCCATTGTTATTACTATTATTATTTTTATTATTATTGTTATTAACATATTATTATTATTATTATTATTATTATTATTATTATTATTATTATTATTATTATTAAAAAAAGGGAACCCTAGCCCATTCAGCCGCCTCCCTCACAAGATGAAAAAAAATAAATTAAACTTCCTTTTTTGATTGTTCACGCTCCCCCTAATACTACTAAACCCAAAAACCCTAACTCTTTCCTTTTGTCACACCTCTCTATCTCTCTTTCTCTTCCTCTCTCTCTCTCTTTCCACTCCCTCAAAGCCACCGGACCACCATCGCCACCACGCCAGCCGCCCCAATTTGAACGAATGAGGAATTTCCGTCGATCTAGATCCGGTTTTGATCAAAGATACTCATAACAATGTTTTAATGTGATTTTATTTTTAGACTCAATAAATATTTTGGCATGATTGGATCTGGGCAAGGGTCTAAGGATGTCTAATGTGTACGGGTATATTTTTGGGTAACCCGAAACAAGCAAAAACCATGCATAAAAGGGTCGAATATTTTGGACAGGATTCACACTATTTTGGGTCGACTTTGAAACTTCGGTATAATTATTCTAGTTGTCCAAAAATTATGAAATTTTTACATTAGTTATATTAGGATGTGAACATTACGTGAGGTTTTGAATTGTATGAATCGGAGTTACATTGAAATAGTTATGTCTGAAATACCGAGCACCATCAAAACCAGGGACTGCAGGTATAGGATACAGCTTTTGAATTTTTCGACGCAATTAAGTTGCGAATTTGGGGAATTACTGAACATGAAAGTTTTAGTAGAGAAAATTATCTTTCTATGTTGGGAAATAACGTGATTTTTGGAGGTCTGTATAAAAAGTTATGGATTTTGGAAGTAAGGTTAAAAAAGCTGGACAAAAATTGAGAAGCTGAAACTGGGATGGTTGCAACCACGGTTTGGAAAATTTTGCTAGGTCATAATTGGTTGCTAAAAATTATGAAATTTATTAGAGGCGAACCTCGGGATGTAACAAAAATTTCTGTTTTAGAATCGGAGCATTTGTAGTAGCATAGCTCATAATACAATAGATTCTTCAAGGGACTATCATGGAGAAACAGTCACTGACCGTTCTGTAACAACTAAGATTTTGACCTTTTTTGGGTCACAACCGGGCCAAACCTCAAACACAGGAAATGTGGGGGACAACTGAGGGATTTTAGATTGACTTAGAACACTGGAATCAGATATTAGGAACCAAAGTTATAGCTTCTGGAAGTTGAACTCAGAAACTGGCCAGCCTGAACGCTAACCAGGGTTAAGGTTTGGAAGAATTAAAAATCTAGAAATCCTTTTATAAATGGTGGGAGGGCCAAGGATGCCCTATATTGAATGTGGACTTACTATGGGCTATATGTGGGCCCAGGTGCAGAGCAGTGAACTGCTACCAAAGTAACTGAGCCGGTAACTTTTATACGGTATCCAGGTAACAAACATGCCCTAACCCTTCCCCTGCGTTGTCGAAACCAAGAACGTTTTGGAACTTGAGTAAGAATTTATGGCATTTCTTGTCAAAACAGAAAGAACATTGGTGTATGAAATGAAAGTGACTATATGATGAAAAAACTGTATGTTGTGTTATGTCTGGAAGCTGAAACTTACCATGTCATGAGGATTGGAATTTATTTCGATTGTGTTTGAAATTCCTGGATTTCTATTGCGAGTTCTGTGGGGGAAGGTGTTTGAATATGAACGAATTGATTATGCTAAGTTTACCTCCATTAAGAGGTAAGGACTCATTAATTAAAAAGAACTACTTGGGGTGAGTTAAATAAATAGATTTGGATTGACTGAAGGGCATTGCATTCCCCGGGTAACGAGTGCATGCATGTGAGCAGCCACGTGCTCGGTTGAGACGTGGGCCAGGACTATCGGTAACCATCCATCATGGTGGTAGGTCAGGAAAAGATAAGCGGTAACCGCCGGAGAAGCGGTAGGCCAGGAATGAGGTAAGCGGCTGCGCTATGTCGTAGCGCAGGCCATGAGACCCACTGGGGTCGCCCACCCAAACGTTCACTGGAACAGTTGTAATTTGAATTAAATTGTAAAATTATGGTTTTTAAAGTGATGAACAAGGAAGATTGTGATAATGGGTTGTGTGCTTGAAAGACGTATCGTTGCCCCATTCCCTCAAATGTTTTCAAAATGGATTTGTGTGCATATTTGACTGTTAGGGGTGCTTGTTACTGAGTTTATCTCACTGTTATAAAATGTTTTATTTTCAGGTGAGCTAGCTATATTTGGGATTGGGGACGTGAGAGTAGAGCAAGACACGAATGCTGATCATATTTGAAAGGAACTTTAGCAGTGATAATAAAATATAGTTAGAATAAATTGTGGTGTTAAGATTTGTGTTTAAGTTTTGGAACCATGTATGGTAAGTTTTTGGTTTGTAAAGACTTTGTATTAGGGGTTAGTTGTGATATCCAGCCTGGTATTCCCAACAAAGGAGTACGACGGTAACACCCCATTTAGGGTCCCGTTGCATTTTCGTTGATAATGGTGTTTAATAATGAATTATAGATCTGGGGGTGTTACAAAGTGGTATCAGAGCATCCCACATCAGTAGTTGAGGAGAACGAACCACGCCTTATAAGGGGTGGGGATACCTCAACCCATTGAGGCGCCTTTTGAGGACAAAACCGTGAGGGCAGGGATGGTGGTAGCGTCCCGCTTGCCCAAAGTAGACAATACCTCAATGGCGGGTGGTCGTGGGCTGTTACAGACGGTATCAGAGCCATGGACCCAGACCAGTGTGCCAGCGAGGACGCTGGGCCCCTGAGAGGTGGGGTGGATAAAGGTATCCCACATCAGTAGTTGAGGAGAACGAACCACGCCTTATAAGGGGTGGAGACACCTCAACCCATTGAGGCGCCTTTTGAGGACAAAACCGTGAGGGCAGGGATGGTGGTAGCATCCCGCCTGCCCAAAGCGGACAATACCTCAATGGCGGGTGGTCATGGGCTGTTACATAGAGCATAGGCCGAATGACTTGTATTCTCATAAAAGAGCTAAGTGTTGGCTCAATAATGGTTGTTTCGTATAAGCACTTTGGTGATTTAATCGAAAGTTTAAAGTACACCTGATTTGAATTCAAATGTTTGGAAAAATCTTAACTCTAAGCTGATTTTGCCCCTTAAATACGATTTGCTCCTCAGGCCCCATAATGGAGTGAGCAAACGTACTCAATGGTTGGTAGAGAAAGAGCTGGAAGTAGTTAAACTATTCTCCTTTTGAAACCTAGAGACTTTGAAAGTTAAGATCCTTCATAAATAGTAAGTTAAGGTTTTTCTTTTGCATAAAAGACCTTTTTCCATAGCGTCTGAAGACTTGCATTTGCTTTACAATGATGTTCGAGTCGTTCTCTGAACATAAGTTTCTATGTGTAACTAGATGTATCTAATACCTGCATGCCAAAATGCATTCGTTGCTTGATGTAACTTGATTATCTGGATGATTTAAGTTTTGTAACTCATAGCACGGCATGACCTCTAACTCGTTATTTGCATTTCGTGAACTCTATGATTCCATGTTATATCTTAATAGTCGCGAACGCACGTATCCATAGGAACTTGCATTCGCATATTGCCCTTGTATTCTATATTGACTAGAGTAGCGCAGCGAAATTGCAGTGGGCCCATGACCCATAGGCCCCAGGGTTCATCCATGAGCACAACCCATTAGTCGTATGAATCTATGACCTAGGAGGTGATCAGTTCCAAGTAGGTACCTCAGGGAAAGTCTCCCCACCGTCAAAACCATCAACTTACATTCTTGCCTTAGCATTTTCTTCTCAAGTTGTACCTATCAATATGTTAAGCTAGTTCATGCTATTCGTGATTCTTGATCTTCAGTGCTCTGTTGTTAACCCTACGTGATGTCAATGTGAACTCGAGCGCTACTTCAAGTTCCATCATTGTCAATATGATGTAATTTGATGACTCTGCTACCTTTGTGTGATGTGGTAACTTTCTACTTAATGATTTAACCTCAGATTGATTTAATATCTTCACTATTTTTAAATGAACCTGGTTAAGTTAACCCCCCTTCATACGACCTTGACATGTCATGTCTAAGTAGCCATGAATGAAATGCCTAAAAGTTAGATGGGATTGATGTAAAAACATAGGAATGTCGGTCACATATGCTTTCGTTTTGTAAATTGCTTGCTATATACATATTAGACGGATTCATGTTGCTTATGATTCCTAAGCTTGAGAATGTTGAATTACTGATTCTATGCAATGCCATTGTGATTAAGTGATGCTACGTGGTGCTATGTGATGTTCTCATTACTCTAATGTGTTATAAGAATCTCTAGGTTAACCATTGTGATCCTAAAAGTGACTCGAATTCATGTTTTGGAATGAAACTACCCTTATATGACCTTGAGATGTCATTGCCCAATTGTACTACCTTTAGATTTCGATTCATACTGATGCATATAGATAGAGTTGTTGTTTACCTTGCGGATTGAGTTTAGATAATTGAAAGTCTATGTTCCTTTTCAAAACAAGCTTAATATGGTTTTCCATGCCAACTCATTTGCCCCTCTTCTATGCGACTGCCCTCGACGCCTAAAAAGAGTGAGTAGTCGCTCGAAGAGGATTGGCAAGGGGGAGACAGGATACCATAAGCCTTCTTTTTTGATTTGAATTAATTGTAAAACAAGATTTTGCATTTTAGTGCAAGTTGTGTAGATCGTATCACGTGTGCACATCTTAGGTACGACTGAACATAGCTTGGGAATTTCTGGGACACAATTCTTTTAAAGGGGGGAGAATGTAATGCTCGCGTTCCTTATTTTTACGTTAAGATGACTATCTTGCCCTTTTACGTTATAAAATCATATTCTATTAACTATATGAGTTAAATTATTATCGACGTGCTTATGTGAACGATAATTTTATTAAAAAGAATATTATTGTTGCTATTATTAATGTTATTATTAATTTTAAAAATTCTTCGATGATTTTTACTAAGCGTTAGCAAGGATTATTATCGGGCACTAAATCAAGTACGAACATGAATACGGTTAGATCGTCAACCATAGAATTAGTTTCGTCGTTTATTGAATCGAACCTCAATAGATATTTGGGAACGAATAATCGACGAAAGTTCGTATTATCGATTTGGTTTTAGAGTTCGGGATACGAATTAGAGTAGCGGTGTTAATTTGAACAGCTTCAGACAAAAAAAGGGGGACGAGACGCATTTTAGTAAAAACGCGCCAGACCCTCCTTTTCTCCTTTACCTCTTCGCGACCCTCTCTCCTCTCTGCTGTACATCTTCTTCCTCCTCTCTATCCACCATGAATGCAACCTCAAGCTCCCAAAAACTCCATCAGTTTCCCTCTACCTAGCTCGTATTCCCTCACAATCAACCTCCACCATAACCTAACGAACCCTTGCTGTGAATTGTGGACGAAACCAGCACGAGACCACCGCATTGGTGGTCTACTCAAGCAGCAATTTGAGGCACCGAACATGAGCCCAGATTCAGCCATGCACTCTACACCATAACCACTCCATCCCTCTATAAGTTGAGGTTGAATTCGCAGAACAAGCATCAACAAAAAGCACCGAGTGAGGAAGTGAATTCCGATCAGATTTAGGGGTATGAATTGTGTGGATTGGGCGTGGTTTGGGGTCTGGTCATGCGGTCAGTGAGTAAGGGTTAAAGATTTGGGTTTTCCAGCACTCAAGGTTGAGCCCAAAGCCCTTTTAGCGGGTCCTAAGCTTGGAGTCCAGGTGGGGATTTCTTTCTTCCTAAATTACTATTATTTTCAATGAATTTAACTGATTTTAGTTAGTGCATGTTTAATCCTGAGTTAGTAATCAGCTTTGGAGGAATTAGAATTGATATGGAGAAATTATAAACATGATGTTGATTTTGGGTTTCTCGCATGCTGAATTGATGCATAATTCTACTAACCGGTCAGTTTTGGAGATTGTAGAAAAATACAGAATGTGGCCACTGTACTGTTGTTACATCAGTTTATTAAGCCCAAATGCTGCTTTGGAGGTTAGGGATGCTAAATTGGCAATTTGAGGTATTTGTAAAGCATGTTGATTTCTGGTTAAATGTCATTACTAAATGAGTACAATTATGCTTAAACCCTTTTTATGACAATTATTATGAATGTCAGGCTTGTGTTTAATGGTCTCATGAACTATTGATTCGTTTATGACAATATCAAACCCTATTTAGTAGTTGGATGGTTTGAGGTGAAACTATTGAGTGATTTGAGGTTCTTGTGGTCGGTGTTGTGTGAGGAGGGAGCATGGGTTTGATATTGTCCGCAATTGTGTGGATTGGGAGATTTATGACACACTAAAGTGGATTCTGCTGAAACTGTTCATGCGAAGTGTTATAAATGTGCTACTTGTGAACCCCTTCCCTCTGGATGTTGCTAAGTGATGCCTATATGATTGATTTTTGAACTTAGACATCTTTAAGAAGGGTCATTAAAAGCTTGTTTTCATAATTGCAAATACTTTTAAGTATTTACCAGTTGCTTGTTAGTTTGTTAAGAAGTTTGTAGCCTAAAATAATCCTAAATCGTCGAACCACTCAGGAAATGACCCAACTGAATAGTCGATAGGTTTAGAAAGTTAAAAAGCAAACTACTAGCGAGTTCGAAAATGTTTTGAGGCTTTGGTTTCTTTAGGTCTCCTTCTTTGAGTTTAAAAAGGATTTTAAATGAACTAAAAACGGGCAACTGAAGGAGTTTATTACGAAACTTACATTGAGTTATATACTAGCCAATTACTTTAAGTTTCGAATGAGTTTCAAATTGTGAGTTAGCAAATTCATTACGATTTTAAGAGGTTTTCAAGTTGAAAATGAAAGAACCATAAACCATTAGTGGGGTTATGGATTATTTTGCTAGACGAGCATGATTTTAATAAAGTAAGTAACTATTATAGAGAAATGATTCGTAATTCACTTGAAGGTGAACTTACTGTGTGCGACAGTGACATCTTTGTATAACCTAAGGGGGTTTAATATGATTTTAATGGTTAAGATAGTGCTAAGCAATTGGCCAGGCCTAGGGAGTTAGAGCCAGAAGTGGGGACCCTAGAAGACCCTGACGAGGGTAATGTGATAAAACCTTTAGGGTGGGAACTGGACGCAGGATAAGGCGTGAGCTGTTTCCCCCAAAGATAAGGTTCGATGATATGTGACGTGCGATAAAACCTTGAGGGAGGACTGGACGCAGGATAAGGCGTGAGTTGTTGCCCCGATAGAGGACAATATCAAAGTTAGAGCTACTCTACTAAGACCGTTTTGGCCAAATGTTATGCTACGCACACCCCAGGGATAACATGAGTTGTGAGTGATGATTTCACTTAGAGTGAGTGTAGATCTCCCCTAGCCAGCACATTATGATGATCTTATGCCAAGATCATTTTTCTAATAAATAAGAAAAAGACAGTTGGCGTTTCGCCATTTTAAGTATTTTAGGGAAAAGAAAGATTTTAAGGGCGCTTAAGAGGCCAATTCGAATAAGATTCGAAAAGCTTATAAGGTTCATTAGAGGACCAATACGAAGGCGATTTCTTTTTAAAGTATATGAGCCTCAAGAGGCAAAGTAAAGTGTTTTCGAGAAAAAGAAACAAAGCTTCCTATGCATATCTTATGAATGACATTCCAAGTATAGTTTAAACGAAATTTTAAATGAAGTATGGTTATATCCTTAGAATGCATTGAACATTTAAGCTTTCAAATGTGCATATCCTGTGAAAGAAAGTTTCACGCCGAGTCTTTCTTACCAATATGGGTATTTCAAGAACTTTTAGAAAAAAAAAAATATAAACATTGAAGAAGTTAGTGTGATTTATAAACTATTCTTGGAACATATCTTGAGTCACTACGTTTTCAAATGTGTGTTTGAAAGCGTCTTACTCAATCCTTGTTGCTTACTTGTTTATGTGCCTAAATGCTTGTTCGAGTGAAGTTTGGTCATTAAAGGCCTACAAATGAGTTTGAGTAGCTAGTATGAAGTTTATGGGTGATAATCCTTCCTGTGGGACTATGATTGCCTAATATGATAGTAATGTATAAATGTGTGATATGTGAGTATTATTGGTTATGTCTTGCAACTGTTTTGATTTTAAGGAGTCAGGGAATACTAACTGAGCGTGTGGTTGCTCATCCCATTACTATTTCTCCTTTTTCCCAAGTTTTCATTGCGACAGGTAGAAGTCGATTCACTTATGCCGAATTTGAGTCTACCCTTATTTGAAAAGGTGTCATATATGTGTATGTATAGAAGTGGACTTGCATGTCAAACGATGTAATATAACGTATCCCTAGAGTTGTAAATGTATGTAAACAAAGTACTCTAGTTCATGTAAAGCATGTTGTTCATAAGTCGCTCTATATGGCTATGTGAGCCAACCATCTGATTAGTCAGTTGTCTTCCCAGCTGAAGTTAGTTATATTTTGGGATGTAAACCCCAGTACTTTGACTGTGTGATCTGTTGAGTTGTACCTTTTATTTCCTTCTTTATTATTGAACTTTATAGTTTTTGTGTACTCCGGGTAAGTGGCCCGTAGAGTTGTGGGCTCTGGCGTGTAGCCATTGAGCTTATTTTAAATTTCCATATGCTTCTATTCATTGCAGGGATTTAATGTAAGACTTTAAGCATTGGAAATGGTTTGATTTAGGGGAAACTCTGTCCATTTCGCCACAGAATTTAAGTAGGAGTTAAGAAAGCGTTAATGCTCCTAGCCCTGGGGGTTGGGGGTGTTACAAGATGGTATCAGAGCAAGGTCTTCCGACCACAGGCTGGTACCTGAGTCTTGTATTTAATATAGTTATCCAGGAACGTGTTCATGATGATGTGATACATGGCTACTCTTGTTTGTAAATGTGGTTTTTGTGTGAACTTTGGTGCGTTTAGCTAACTATGTGCGGCTTGAGTAAGCTCATCGATTGTATGAATGAGCCATTTTCTAGAGCATAGACCGAATGACTTGTATTCTCGTAAATGAGCTAACTGTTGGCTCAATAATGGTTGTTTCATATATGCACTTTGGTGATTTAATCGAAAGTTCAAAGTGCGCCTGATTTGAATTCAAATGTTCGAAAAAGTCTTAACTCTAAGTTCATTTTGCCCCTTAAGTGTGATTTGCTGCTTGGGCCACATAATAGACTGAGCAGACGTACTCAATGGTTGGTAGAGAAAGAGCTAGAAGTAGTTAAACTATTCTCCTTTTTAAATCTACAGACTTTGAAAGTTAAGATCCCTCATCAATAGTCAGTTAAGGTTTTTCTTTCGCATCAAAGACCTTTCTAATTCCATAGTTAGGCCTTACTGTTGCGCCTGAAGACTTGTGTTTGCCTTACAATGTTGCTCGAGCCATTCTCTAAACATGAATTTCTATGCGTAACTAGATGTATCTAACACTTGCATGCCGAGATGCATTCATTGCCAAATGTAACTTGATTATCTAGATGATTTAAGTTTTGTAATTCATGGCACGGTATGACCTTTGACTCGTTATTTGCATTCCGTGAGTTCTATGATTCCATGTTATAGTTTAATAACCGCATGCGCAAGTATTTAAAGTACGATACGGTGACCATGGGAACTTGTATTCGTATATTGCCCTTGTATTCTATATTGACTAGAGTAGCGTAGCGGAAGCGTGGTGGGCCCATGACCCACATGCCCCAGCGTTCGTCTATGAGCATAACTCTTTACTCATATGAATTTATGACCTAGGAGGCAATCCGTTCCAAGTAGGGACCTTAGAGAAGTCTCCCCACCATCAAAACCATCAACTTACATTCTTGCCTTGGCATTTTCTTCTCAAGTTGTACCTATTGATATGTTATGCTATTTCATGCTATTCATAATTCTTGATCTTCACTACTCTGTTGTTAACCCTACGTGATGTCAATGTGATCTCAAGTGCTACTTCAAGTTCCATCATTGTCAATATGACGTAATTTGATGTCTCTGCTACCTTAGTGTGATATGGTAACTTTCTACTTAATGATTTAACTTTGGATTGATTTAACATCTTCATCTTTTTAAATGAACTTGATTAAGTTAACACCCCTTCATATGACCTTAACATGTTATGTCTAAGTTGCCATGAATGAAATGCCGAAAAGTTAGCTGGGATTGATGTAAAAACATATGAATATTGGTCACATATGCTTTCATTTTGTAAATTGCTTTCTATATGCATATTATACGGTTTCATTTTGCTTATGATTCCTAGGGTTAAGAATGCTGAATTACTGATTTTATGCGATGCCATTATGATTAAGTGATGCTACGTTGTGCTATGTGATGTTCTTATTACTCTAATGTGTTATAGGAATCTCTAGGTTAACCATTGTGATCCTAAAAGTGAGTTGAATTCATGTTTTGGAATAAAACTACCCTTATATGACCTTGAGATGTCATTGCCCAATTGTACTACCTTTAGATTTCGATTCATAACGATGCATATACATAGAGTTGTTTTTGTTTACCATGCGGATTGAGTCTAGATAATTGAAAGTCTATGATCCTTTTCAAAAGAAGCTTAATATGGTTTTCCATGCCAACTCATTTGCCCCTTTTCTGTGCGATCGGCCTCAGCGCCTAAATAGAGTGAGTAGCTGCTCGCAGAGGACTGGCGAGGAGGAGACAGGATAATATAAGCCTCCATTTTCGATTTGAATTAATGGTAAAACAAGATTTTGGATTTCAGTGCGAGTTGTGTAGATAGTATTACATGTGTGCACATCTTAGGTATGACTGAACAAAGCTTGGGAATTTCGGGTACAAAATTCTTTTAAGGGGGAAGAATGTAACGTCCGCGTTCCTTATTTTTACGTTAGGCTGACTGTCTTGCCTTTTTACGTTATAAAATCGCATTCTATTCCCTATATAAGTTAAATTATTATCGACGTGCTTATGTGAATGATAATTTTATTAAAAAGAATATTATTGATGTTGTTATTATTATTATTATTAGTTTTGAAAATTCTTTAAAGATTTTTACTAAGCGTTAGCAAGGAATATTATCGGGTAATAAATCGAGTAGGAACCCGAATAAGGTTACATCGTCAACCATAGAACTAGTTTCGTCGTTTATTGAATCGAACAACGATATATATTTGGGAACGAATAATTGATGAAAGGTCCTATTATCGATTTGGTTTTAGAATTCGGGATGCGAATTGGACAAGCGGTGTTAATTTGAACAGCTTGAGACAAAAAAAAGGGGTACGAGGGGCATTTTAGTAAAAATGCGCCAGGCCCCCCTTTTCTTCCTCACCTCTTCACGACCCCCCCAACCCCGATATCTCTCTCCTCTCTACTTTGCATCTTGTTCCTCGTCTCTATCCACCATGAACGCAGCCTCAAGCTCCCAAAAACTCCATCGATTTTCCTCTACCTAGCTCACATTCCCTCATAATCAACCTCCCCCATAACCCAACGAACCCTTGCTGCGAATTACGGACAAAACCAACGCAAGACCACCGCATTGGTGGTCTGTTCAAGTAGCGATTTGAGGCACCAGACATGTGCCCAGATTCATCCATGCACTCTCCACCATAACCACTCCATCCCTCTATAAATTGAGGTTGCATTCGTTGAACAAGCATCAGCAAAAAGCACCGAGTGAATGAGTGAATTCTGGTCAGATTTGGAGGTCCGAATTGAGTGGATTCGGCACGGTTTGGGGTCTGGTCGTGTGGTCAGTGAGCAAGGGTTAAAGATTAGGGTTTCCAGCACTCAAGGCTGAGCCCAAATCCCTTTTGACGGGTCCTAAGCTTGGAGTCTAAGAGGGGATTTCTTTCTTCCTAAATTACTATTATTTTCAACGAATTTAACTAATTTTAGTTAGTGCATGTTTAATCATGAGTTAGTAATAAGCTTTGGAGAAATTAGAACTGAGATTGAGAAATTATAAACATAATGTTGATTTTGGGTTTCTCACATGTTGAATTAACGCATAACCGTATTGATTTAGCAATGGCATTTAAACAGAAATGTCATGCTTGTGTTTGATGGTTTCATGAACTATTGATTCATTTATGACAATATCAAACCGTGTTTAGTAGTTGGATGGTTTGAGGTGGAACTATTGAGTGATTCGAGGTTCTTGTGGTCGGTGTTGTGTGAAGAGGGAGCTTGGGCTTGACATTGTCTGCAATCGTGTGGACTGCGAGTTTTATGACACACTAAAGTGGATTCTGCTGAAACTGTTCCTGCGAAGTGTTATGAATGTGCTACTTGTGAACCCCTTCCCTCTGGATGTTGCTAAGTGATGCCTATATGATTGATTTTTGAACTTAGACATCTTTAAGAAGGGTCGTTGAAAGCTTGTTTTCATAATTACAAATGCTTTTAAGTATTTACCAGTTGCCTGTTAGTCTGTTAAGATGTTTGTAGCCTAAAATAATCCTAAATCGTCGAACTACTCAGGGAATGACCCAACCGAATAGTCGATAGGTTTAGAAAGTTAAAAAGCAAACTACTAGTGAGTTCGAAAATGTTTTGAGGCTTTGGTTTCTTTATGTCTCCTTCTTTGAGTTTAAAAGGGATTTTAAACGAACTAAAAATGGGCAACTGAAGGAGTTTATTACGAAACTTAGTTTGAGTTATATGCTAGCCAATTACTTTAAGTTTCGAATGAGTTTCGAATTGTGAGTTAGCAAAATCATTACGATATTAAGAGGTTTTCAAGTTGAAAATGAAAGAACCATAAACCATTAGTGGGGTTATGGATTATTTTGCTAGACGAACATGATTTTAATAAAGTAAGTAACTATTAAAGAGAAATGATTCGTAATTCACTTGAAGGTGAACTTGCTATGTGTGACAGTGACATCTTTGTATAACCTAAGAGGGTTTAATGTGATTTTAATGGCTAAGATAGTGTTAGGCAATTGGCCAGGCCTAGGAAGTTAGACCCTAAAGTGGGAACCCTAGAAGACCCTGACGAGGGTAATGTGATAAAACCTTGAAGGTGGGAACTGGACACAAGATAAGGCATGAGCTGTTTTCTGCAAAGGTAAGGTTTGATGATATGTGACGCGCCGTAAAACCTTGAGGGAGGACTAGACACATGATAAGGCGTGAGCTGTTGCCCCCGCAGAGGACAATATAAAAGTCAGAGCTACTCTGCTGAGACACGTTTTGGCCAACTGTTATGATATGTATACTCCGGAGATAACGTGAGTTGTTAGTGATGATCTCACTTAGGGCGGGATTAGATCTCCCCTAGCCAGCACATTATGATGATCTTATGCCAAGAGCATTTTCCTAATAAATAAAAAAAGCAGTTAGCGTTTCGCCATTTTAAGTATTTCACTGAAAAGAAAGGTTTTAAGGCTTATAAGGGTCATTAGAGGATCAATAAGAAAGAGATTTCTTTTTAAAGAATATGAGCCTCAAGAGACTAAGTAAAGTGTTTTCAGGAAAAAGAAAGAAAGCTTCGTTTCTTATGAATGAGATTCCTAGCATAGTTTAAACGAAATTTCAAATGAAGTATGGTTATATCTTTGTATATCCTTGTAATGCATTGAACATTTACGCTTTCAAACGTGCATATCCTATGAAAGAAAGTTTCTCACCAAGTCTTTCTTACCAATATGGGTATTTCAGGAACTTTTAGGAAAAATGTAAGCCTTGAAGAAGTTAGTGTAATTTATAAACTATTCTTGGAACATATATTGAGTCACTGCATTTTGAAATGTGTTTTTGAAAGCATCTTACTCAATTCTTGTTACTCACTTGTTTATGTGCCTAAATGCTTGTTAGTAGGGAAGTTTGGTCATTAAGGGCCTAGAAATGAGTTTGAGTAGCTAGTGTGAAGTTTATGGGTGATAATCCTTCCTTGGGAACTATGATTGCCTAATATGATAGTAATGTATAAATGCGTGATGTGTGACTATTATTGGTATTATTGCCTGTAACTGTTTTGGTTTTAAGGAGTGGGGAAATACTTACTGAGCATGTGGTTACTCATCCCATTACTATTTTCCCCTTTTCCCAGGTTTTCATTGTGACAGGGAGAAGTCAATTCACTTATGCCGAATTGGAGTCTACCATTCCTTGTAAAGGTGTCATATATGTGTACATATACAAGTGGACTTGCGTGTCAAACGATGTACTATAACGTATCCCTGGAGTTGTAAATGTATGTAAACAAAGTACTCTAGTTGATGCAAAACATATTGTTTATAAGTCATTCTGTATGGCCATGTGAGCCAACCATCTGATTAGCCAGCCGTCTTCCTAGCTGAAGTTAGTTATATTTTGGGATGTAAACCCCAGTACTCCAAACGTGTGATCCGTTGAGTTGTATCTTTTATTTCCTTCTTTATTATTGAACTTTATAGGTTTGTTGTACTTCGGTTGAGTGACCCGTAAAGTTGTGGACTCCGGCGTGTAGCCGTTGAGCTTATTTTAGAGTTCCATATGCTTTTATTCATTGCATGGATTTAATGTAACTTGGAAAATGGTTAGATTTTAGGCGAAACTCTGTCCGTTTCCCCCATAATTTAAGTGGGAGTTAAGAAGGCGTTAACGCTTCTAGCCCTAAGGGTTGGGGGTGTTACACATATAAAAGCACTTTCATTCCTGGGGCGAACTCTTTCTTAAGAATGTGTCTATTATGAAAGAACTTGGTCCTCTACTATAAGATCTAGCACACTCGTATGCTTTAGCTCTAATCTCTTTTAGTCCACTCAATTACAGTTTGCTCTCTTCACCCGCGTCAATCAAATCCAGCAAAGCATTTGATAGCTTACCAAGCTCTATGCTCAATCTCAACAGGGAGATGACAACGCTAACCGTAGATAGCCCTATAAGGTGACATACCTAAAGGAGTCTTAAAAGGTGTCCTATAAGCCTATAAAGTGTCAATGAGCCTGTCGATCCAATTCTTTCAATTTCTACTTACAGTCTTTTCAAGAATTTGCTTGATTTGCCTATTGGACACTTCCACCTGGCCACTAGTCTGGGGTTGATATGTGATAGCAAGTCTATGGACTATAGAGTACCTTCTCAACAAACTGTTAAAAAGACCCATTAGTAAAGTGGGTACCCTGATCACCAATGATAGCTCGGACATGCCAAATCTAACAAAAAATTTATCCCCAAGGAATTTCACAACCACTTCAGGATGATTGGTCCTAGTAGGGATGACCTTTACACACTTAGAAACATAGCACACGTCTAACAAAATATACTCATTTCCAAAAGAAGATAGAAATGGTCCTATGAAGTTTGTACGCTATACATAAAAAAATTCCACCATAATAATGGCATTAAGGGGCATCATGTCCCTCTTACTTATCCTACCCAACTATTGGCACTTAGAGCAACTCTTGCAATATTTAACAGCATCGTTAAACAGTATTGGCCAAAAGAAACCACATTGAAAAACTTTAGCTATTGTTTTTCTCTCATTGAAATTGGCCCCACATGCTTGGTCATGGAAGAATGAAAGGAAACTCCTAAACTCATGGTCGAGAGTCCAACTTCTAAAGACTTGGTTAGAATAATACTTAAACAACCAAGGATTATCCTAAACAAAGCATTTCACTAGGTGGAAGAATTCGTCTCTATCATTCTTACTCCAACCCTCAAGAATCCTATCGGACATTAGGTAGTTCACAATATCAGCATACGAAGGGTGAGGATGGACTAACGACTGCTCATTAGGGAAGCATACAGAGATATGAGACTCAAGCTCTTTACCATAGAAATCGTAGATAAGTTATCAGTAACTAGGTTCTCATAACCTTTCTCATCTCTAATCGCGCATTTAAATTCTTACAAAAGCAAGATCTACCTTACAAGTCTAGGCTTAGCATCCTTCTTAGACAGAAAGTGCTTAAGAGCTGAGTGGTCAGTATGGACAATGACATGAGATCCAATCAAGTAGCGCCTAAACTTTTTAATACCAAATATCATAGCTAAAATTATTTCTCAATGACAGTGTAATTTAGTTGGGCATCCTTAAAAGTGTGACTACCATAATAAATGACATGAGGTTTCTTATCAATACATTACTCTAAAACAACCCCGACAGCATAATTTGCTGTATCACACATTAGCTCAAAGGGTTCTCACCAAATGTTAGGACGAAGAATGGAAGTAGAGGTCAAGGCTTCTTTCAGCTTTGTAAATGTCACATGACACTTCTTAGAGAAGTGAAATGGCATATCCTTAGCTAAAAGGCTAGTCAAAGGCTTGGCGATATAACTAAAGTTCTTAACAAAATGATGATAGAAGCCAGCATATCCAAGGAAATTCGTCACTTCTTTCACACAACTGCGAGAGTGAAGATTAACAATCAAGTCAATTTTAGCCTTATCAACTTTGATTCCATCTCCATAAATTACGCCCCCTAAGACTATCTCCTTTTTCGCGATAAAATGACTCTTCTCCCAATTCAAAGCCAAATTTTTCTCCCTACACCTTTTAAACATTTTATTAGATTAGATAAACAATCACTAAAGGAAGATCCAAATACAAAGAAGTCATCCATGAAAACTCGATGCACTGTTGAACTAAATTTAAGAAAATAGAAATTATGTACCTCTGAATGGTAGCAGGGGCATCACAGAGTCCAAAAGACATTCATCTAAAGGCATATGTACCAGAAGAACATGTGAAAGTAGTCTTTTTCTAATCCTCAAGAGCAATAGATATTTGGGTATAACCGAAATATCAATCCAAGAAGCAATAGAATGAAGGTCTAGCTAACCTCTCTAACATCTGGTCAACGAAGGGAAGGGGGAAATGGTATTTCCAAATGGCAACATTTAATTTCCTATAATCAATGCAAACATGTCACTGAGATTGGACTCAAGTAGGAACTAGCTCATTCTTCTCATTCCTAATCACAGTAATATCGGTCTTCTTATGAACTTGAGCAGGACTAACCCACTTCCTACCAAAAAAGGGATAAATAATCACGTTGTTTAACCTCTTAAGCACTTCCTTCCTAACTATTTACTTCAAAGTTGAGTTTAAACGCCTTTGGCAGTCGCGATAGGGCTTAGCGCTGTCCTCCACATTGATCTTACGCTACACAATTGAGGGACTAATACCTTCGATGTCCCCTAAAGTTAAGCTTATGGATTCCTTGTTCTCTCTAAGTAAGCTAAGTCAGAAGCAGTAATCACAAGCAAAGATTCATTGGATCCCAAAAATGAATCCTTAGGAGAATTAGGAAGAGGTTTTATTTCAAGAAAAGCAAGAAGGGAATCAGACTCAGAAGCAGAAGCAATCAAACATGCAGCAGCAACGTATAGGTTATCAAACTCAAACATATCATATTCGCACTCATCATCAATTAAAAAAAGACTCATACTCAATAACAAAGATGTCATCGAACTTATCATCAAAACCAGAGTCCTCTACCTAGTTAAGTGTAGAAGTCTGTATATTATCAAAACCTAAATGTTGTCTTTACAAACTAAAAATATTCAACTTTAAGGTTATTTTACCAAAGATAGTCTCATCATGCTATTTTGGCAGTTAATGAGAGCATTGACAGTAGCCTAGAAAGGAAGCACTAGAATGACAAGGACCTAAATAGCAATATTAGCTACCTTCTCAGTTTCAAGCACAACAAAGTCCATTGAGTAAATGAATTCATCCACCTTAATTAGTATGCTCTCTACTACAACCATGGGCAATTTGGTCGATCTATTAGCTAGTTAGGTGACCATCTTGGTAGATTTTAGCTCACCTAACCCTAGCTTCTCATACTCAATGAAGGGTAATAAATTGACATTGGCCCTTAAGTCGAGCAATGCTCTATGAATAAGTTGGTCACCTATAACTATGGAAATAGTAGGGAAATTGAATCTAATGGAGAATCATATATCTATCACCAAATGCTAAGAAAACCTTCTTAGAAAACTAGTATCTCCCTTGGCATTACACAAATTCTTCAAAAATCGAGCATAAGAAGGCATTTGCTAAATAGCATTAAGCAACAAAATGCTGATTTTAACTTGAGAAAAGGCCTTTCTTATCTTATCAATGTGGGCATGGTCTTTCTTTTTTAGCCTATAGGAGAAAGGAGGTAGAGGCTTATGAGCTCGCTCAATAGTAGAAGGAGAATAAGAATTAGGAAGTGATGTATCCACTAAATCAGTAGAGTCCTTCTCTTTAGGCTTCTCTTGATCACAAGATGGGTCAGAAAGAGAATAGTTAGGAGAATCACTACGGACACCATTAGTAGTATCCCTTGGATTATTGGACGAACTAGTCTATGGAGAAGAAGGGGAAAAAGATGAATTCTAGAAAAAAAGTGTGAGATATCGGCAAGTTTTTTTAGAATTTCCAACTTGATTATCAATCTCTCAAACTAATCTAAGAGATATAATTGCATTCACTTTCCTCACAATCTCACCAGGGTTGACTCTAGAAGATGAATATGAGGCATGACCCTTAGGGTTCACCTTTGGTTGGCTAAGAAAAGTACCTGGCTCCCTAGTAGATGATGCTCACTAAGAAAATTGTTCAGTTATCGTTCTCATCATTTTTTCCATATTAACATTAATCATCCTCTCCACATTACTATTAATTCTCCTCTCAATCTTATCAATATCAATGTAACCAGGAGGGGCCTAAATCTGAGCAACAGGAGGTGGTGGTCTAGGTGCACTAGGCCTATCCTGAAAGACCGATATCTGGTAAAAAGTAGAAGGACGAGAGATGGATGGGAGTTGTTTCTAAGAAACATTTCAAATTGAGAGATAGGGACCACATCATTTGGTCCACTACTTCAAGAAAAGTAACCGTGATTTTTTCACTCTGGATTGAATTAAGAAGAGAACAGATCATTCTTAGATCTTTGGTAGGCCATATTCACCTGCACGTGCTCAACAGATAACTAGTGAGCAAAATAAGAACAAGAACTTAACATACGATCTAACGCTTAACAGTGACACAACCATGATTGGGATACTGGGCCAACAAATTCTTAAACTTGTATAAGTATTTCCAAAATGATGCCCATTCTAATTGAACAAATTGATTGATTTCTTTCCTCAGCTTTACAGTTATTATATTGGGAAAACATTTTCTTAAGAACAACTTAACAAAGCCATCCCAAGCAAAAAAAAAATTAGCAGCCAAGTCATTCATCAATCTTTCAGCAACATCTTTTAAAGCAAAAGGAATTAATTTCAATCTCACCACATCAACTGATATATTCGGGAAACGCATCGTGGAAGATACTTCTTCAAATTTCCTTCAATAAAATGCATCCTCGAAACCAATGAATTTAGGGAGCATTTGAGTGTAACAAGGTCTCAATTCAAAGGTCACATTAGGTCCTAGGTCAAGAAAATTAAAGTACGATAGTATAGTGGTCCTTGGAGGATAAAAATATCACTTAAGGTTCTCTCTTGTGCCATTTCTTTTAATTTAGATTCAGGCTTGGGCTCAAGTTCAGAGTCGGGTTCAATCCTAACAAGTCTTCTTCTCTTAGGGTGTCTAACCCAACCAATCATGCAATGCCCACACCCTCAAAAGTGTTTTTGGTATTTTATTTTTTATAAATTTTTGGAGCTTTTTTTTACAAACAAAGACAGAAAATAAATTAAAACCTAAACAAGCAAAAAAAAGAAATAAAATTATATAGAAAATCAAACTCCAATTTCAGAATAATTTACACACAAACTTTAACAAATCAAAGAGAACATGGACATATTTTTTCCAATCTTTTTTGACCTAGAATAGTGCAGCAAATTCAAAACAGAAACTACTTCTAAAACTTGGAGAAAATTCTATAAATTCCTAAAAATTCCATAAAACTTACTTAAACTTTAAAAATCCTTAGGAACCTAAGACAAAATAAGCACTAGATTAGCACAGAAAACGTTTAATAGAAACCGGAAAGTATAAAAAAACTTGCACTGAGTTCACTGATCTCTCTTCAATTTCTATTCCGTACGGATTTACACCTGCATTCGTCAAAGCCCGCTTTGGCTTTTCCTTTCAACAGAAAATTAACCACTAACTAGTAAAAGAAAAAATTAACCAAAAAAAATCATAATATAAACTTTAAGCACAAAAACAAGAATAGAAGAAATCTAAATTAAAAACAAATTAATACTAAATAGTCACTCACTAAAAATCAAAACTAAAAGGGCACTGTTAAGACTCAATCAACCAACTCAAGACTCAATTCAATAAAGCTCGCAACCTAATTTCACAAATTTTATCCTGGCTACGATACCAAAAACTGTGTGATTCCGCATGCGTACGGTTTATCACCGTAATACTTGAGGGTGTCGACCCTCGAAGATGAGTTATGAAATTGCACAACTATTAGTTTAAACTAACATAGAGCCAAACATAAGATAAAATCTAAAGAACTAAATTACTAGAAACTAAGAATCAAATCAACTTGTTTAACTATCCTTGAATTACTATTCGACTAGCAAATAAAATAAGCATAGTTCATCAACAATTTTAGCTATCTAGTCACTATGAAGGTAACAAATTAATTTTTAGCTACTTTTTTTCAATCGAAATTCAGCTAATTAAAATGAACCCAAAGTTCAACATGCAAAACCAAATAAAACAAAGGCAGTAGAATACCTCACTTTACAAATGGTTAAGTAGAGGCTGCACTCAAACTTCCAGCATCTCAAAATAGAGGACTAGAGGAAGCCAAACCGATTTCATGACCCGAAATCGAGCTCTGTTAATGTTGAATATTGAAAAGTAACAAGATCCAAAATCTGGATGTGGGATTAAACTAGGACACATCACAACAATCTGAAACAGGTGAAATAGGGGAGGGCAAGCAGATTCGAGTAAGTGCAGGAGAGGGAAGAAAGAAGCTGGGAAGCTCTTGGGCTGAAGAAAAGAGAAAGAACACGCCTGAACGATGGGAGAGAAAAGAAGGAGGTGAGAGGTTGGGGTGAGCGACTAGGCCTTTAGGCCGAACAAAGCAGGTAAGAGCAAGCTTGTACGCACAAAACGGGATAAGGAAACCGGAGATCATGTGTCGCAATGTAAGGGCAAGGTCTAGGCGCTGAGATTGGGTTGCAGCAGCAAATAGGCCAAGAAAAGGATCAGGCGCGTTCTAGTGAGAAAGAGGAAAGGAGGGGAAGGTAGGATGGACGTTTAGGCCGTTTGGTGTACTTTTCTTCTCCCTTTTTCTCTCTTTCCCTCCATTTCATCCATCACCGTTTGATTCAACCCTTTTTTTTTTCCAACAAATTTACTCATTCTTCACATTCTTCACAAAATTCTTTTTTATAGGTCTCTTGGAATCAACCTCTCTATGGGCAGGAATATCAGTAGGGGTAAGATTGCCTACATCTAGATCTCCCTAGACCTGGTTGAAGCGAGACCCACACTGAAAGGTGTTGTTGTTAGTGAGATCCACACTGAGAGGTGTTGTTGTGTTTTCAAATTTTCCAAATTCCTACCAAATAAAATAAATACAATTAAATTCCGAATTCAACAATTATTTACGAACAAAATATGATATAAAAAGGATATAAAAATGTAAGAATTTCACGTTGAACAATATGTGATTATCAACAGGTCACCATTACACAGATCTACACGCAGAAAATATGGTGGGTGATTGCTTTCTAAATAAAAACATGTTACATCGACATAGCATGATTACACTTGATTAGGGGTCTACCATCTATTTTATCTTCGATAAATTAGTACATGCAATGGCGAGAATAAATGTCTAACCATCATCCTTTTTTTATCAATTAACTAATTGTCATCTACTTGTTGTACATATCTACAAAAAAAGTACAACAAAATGTAGATTATTTTCCTCAAATGAGGATGCAATCTTATGATAACAAGTGTCTATTGTTCATTTATGTACCGTGGATATGTATAAAAATCAGAAAACGTATAGAAATTAATTTTGACGATGCTCATATTAAAATTACACTAAAAAATTCATAGAACTTGGTCCTAATAAGACTCAAACTAGCAACTTTTAGCTCATAAGACCAACGCTCGAATCAACAGAGCTACACAACCCACATGCTTAATATCTAGGCACATAGCAAATCAAAACATCATGCTAGATATTATAGCGTACTTATATGTGATTATCAAGAGGTCACTTTTGCACAGATCGTCGGATCGAAAATATGGTGACTGATCGGTTCCTAAATAAGGAAATGTTACGTTGAGATAGTATGATTACATTTCGATAAGGTCTCCCATCTATTTGGCGAGAATAAATGTCTAACCATCATCCTTTTTTGTTGTCGGTCGATAGATTGTGATCTACTAACCATACATATATACAACAAAAGTATAAAAAAGCAGTCAATTATCTTCCTAAAATGAGGACGCAATCTTAGGATAAGAAGTGTACATTGTTCATTTACGTATGTTATGTGTATAAAAATGATAAAAAAAAGCAAAGACATTAATCTCAGTGTGGCCTGTATAAAAATTACAAAAAAATAATAATCATGGTTCTTGGTCCCACTGATGCTTGAATTCGCAACCTTCGGCTCATAAGAGCAACGCTCTAACCAACTGACCTACAAGACCCACATGGTTAATACACACACATAGCAAACAAAAGCATCATCCTGGATGTTATAGCGTACCTATATGTGATCATCAATAGGTCATGAGATCTTCCATTGGAAAATATGATGGCATCTTGCTTTCTAAATAAGAACATGTTACATCGACATAGCATGATTACATTCTGTTAGGGGCCTTGCATCTATTTCATCTTCAATAAATTCGTCAATCATTTTAGTTATTTAGCCACTACGAAGGCAACAAATTAATTTTTCGCTACTTTTTTCAATCAAAATGCAGCAGATTCAAACAAACCTAAGGTTCAACATACAAAACTAAATAAAACAAATGCAACAAAATACCTCTCTTTACAAATGGTTTACTAGAGGTTGCACTCAAACTTCTAGCATCTCAAAATAGAGGACTAGGGAAAGCTAAACCTATTTCATGATCCTAAATCGAGCTCTGTTAATGTTGAATATTAAAAAGCAATAAGACCCATAATCTGGATGTAGGATTGAACTAGGGCACATCGCAACAAACTGAAATAGGTGAAAAGGGGAGGGCAAGCAGATTCGAGTAAGTGCAGGGAAGGGAGGAAAGAAGCCAGGAAGCTCTTGGGTCGAAGAAATGAGAAAGAACATGCTTGAACTAAGGGAGAGAAAAGAAAGAGGTGAGAGGTTGGGGTGCGCAATTGGGCCTTTGGGCAGAACCGAGTGGGTAAGAGCAAGTCCATGCGCAAGGGGAGGGGCAGGCAAACCAAAGATCATGTGTTGCAATGTGAGGGCAAGGCCTAAGCAGTAAAACTGGGTTGCGACAGCGAATGGGCCAAGGAAAAGGATTAGGCCCGTTCTAGTGGGCAAAAGAAAAGGAGGGGAAGGTGGGATAAACGACTAGGCCGCTTGGCCTACTTTTCTTCTCTCATTTTTTTCTCTTTCCTTCTACTTGATCCATTAGGTGTTGATTCAAGCTTTTTTTTCCAACAAATTTATTCACTCTTCAAATTTCCCAAATTCTGACAAAATAAAATAAATATAATTAAATTCCTAATTTAACAATTATTTACGAAAAAAATAAGATATAAAAAGGGCATAAAAATGTAAGAGTTTCAGGTCGAACAATATGTGATTATCAACAGGTCAGCATTACACATATCTTTACATACAAAATATGATGGTAGATTGCTTTCAAAAAAAGGAAATGTTACATTGAGATAGCATGATTACGTTTTATCAGGGGGTTTCCATATATTTTATCTTCGATGAATTAGTCCAGGTGATGGTGAGAAAAAAATGTCCAATCATCATCATTTTTTGTTGTCAGTCAGCTAATTGTCATCTACTTGTATTAAATATCTACCAAAAAAAACCATATAACAAAACATAGATCATTTTCCTCAAATGAGGATGCAATCTTATGATAACAAGTGTCTATTGTTCATTTGTATACCTTGGTTATGTATAAAAATCAGAAAAAAAAAAGTATAGAAATTAATTTCGGCGAGGCTCATTTAAAAATTGCACTGAAACATTCATAGAACTTGTCCCAGTTAGGATCAAACTCAAGACTTTTGGATCGTAAGATCAACGCTATAATCAACTGAGCTATAGGACCCATATGCTTAATATAGACACATAGCAAACCAAAACATCATGCTAGTTATTACAGCATACATATGTGTGATTATCAACATGTCATTTTTGCATAGAACTTTGCACGGAAAATATGGTGACTGATTGCTTGCCAAATAAGCACAAGTGACATCAAGATAGCATTATTACACTTTGCTAGGGGTCTCCCATCTATGTTGTCTTTGTTAAATTAGTATATACAATGGCGAGAATAAATGTCTAATCATCATCCTTTTTTGTTGTCGACTAACTAGTTGTGATCTACTAGCTGTACATATTTACAACAAAAATATAAGAAAATGTAGATTATTTTCCTAAAATGAGGATGAAGTCTTATGATAAGAAGTGTGTATTATTCATTTATGCTCGTTGGATGTGTATCAAAATGATTAAAAAAAAGCATAGATATTAATAGGGATGAGGCTTGCATAAAAATTACAAAAACAAAAAAAAAATCTTATTGGTCCCAACTAGGCTTGAACTCAAACCTTCGGTCATAAGACCAACGCTCTAACCAATTGAGCTATGGGACGTACATGCTTCGTATAGACACATAGCAAGTAAAAACATCATCCTAGATATTATAGCGCACTTATATGTTATTATTGACAGGTCATCTTTGAAGAGATCTTCACATGGAAAATATGATGATAGATTGCTTACCAAATCAGAACATGTTACATCGAGATAGCATAATCACATTTCATTAGGAGCCTGCCATCTATTTTATCTTCGATAAATTAGTACATACGATAGCAAGAATAAATATCTAATCATCATTCTTTTTTGTTATCGATGAACTCACTGTGTTCTACTAACCATGCATATACATACATATTAACAAAAAAAATATCAGAAAATGTGGATTGTTTCCTGAAATGAAGATGCAGTATTATGATGAGAAGTTTGCATTGTTCGTCTTTGCACCTTGGATGTGTAAAAGTCATAAAAAAGCATAGACATTAATCTTGATGAGGCTTGTATAAAACTTACAATAACAATATATAGAACTTGGTCCCGGCGAGACTTGAACTCATAACCTTTAACTCATAACAGTAATGCTCTAACCAACTGAGTTACCGGACCCACATTTGTAATGTAGACACATAGCAAATCAAAACATCGTCTTAAATATTATAGCATTCTCATATATGGTTATCAACGGGTAACCTTTGAAGAGATCTTCACATGGAAAACATTGTGGCAGATTGCTTTCTAAATAAGAACATGTTTCATCGAGATAGCATGATTACACTTCGTTAGGGGCCTGCATCTATTTCATCTTCAAAAACTTAGTCCGTGCAATGGCCAGAAATGTGTAATCATACAACAAAAATATCAAAAAACATAGGTTATTTTTCTCAACTGAGAATGTAGTCTTATGATAAGAAGTGTCTATTTTTCATTAGTGCACTTCAAATGTGTATAAAAATCATGAAAAGCATAGACATTAATCTCAATGAGGCCTGTATAAAAATTACAAAATAAATATCATAGAACTTAGTCCCAGCAAGGCTCGAACTTACAAGCTTCAACTCATTAGACCAACGCTCAAACCAACTAACCTATGGGATTCACATTATTAATACAGACACATAACAAATCCTATAGCATATTTATATGTGATTATCAACCGGTCATCTTTGAGGAGATCTTCACATGGAAATTATGGTGACAAATTGCATTCCAAATTAGAACATGTTACATCGAGATAACATGATAACATTCTGCTAGGGGTTTGTCGTCTATTTTATCTTCGATAAATTAGTACGTATGATGGTGACAATAACTGTATAATCATCATCGTTTTTTGCTGTCGATTAACTGATTATGATGTGCTAACAATGCATATACATACATATACACAACAAAAATTTCAGAAAATTTAGATTATTCTCCTCAAATAAGGATGCTGGTATGACAACAAGTGTCTATTGTTCATTTATGCACCTTGGATGTGTATAAAAACCATAAAAAAGCATAGACATTAATCTCGATGAGGCTTGTATGAAAACTACAATAAAAAAATTCATAGAATTCAACGCGGGCAAAGCTCAAACTCACGACCTTTCGCTCACAAGACCAACACTCTAATCAACTTAGCTACAGGACCCACATGCTTAATGCATCACATTGCAAAAGAAGACATCATCCTAGATATCATAGTGTACTTATACGTGATTATCAATAGGTCACCTTTGAAAGGATCTTCACATGAAAAATATGGTGGTAGATTGATCTCTTAATCAGAACATGTTACATCGAGATAATATGATTACATTCCATTAGGGGTCTGCCATCTATTTTATCTTTGATAAATTAGTGCATATGACAGCGAGAATAAATGTCTAATCATCACTCCTTTTTGTTGTCGATAAACTGATTGTGATCTACTAACCATGCATAAACATATATATGTGCAACAAAAATATCAGAAATTGTTGATTATTTTCCTCAAATGAGGATGCAATCTTATGATAAGAAGTGTCTATTGTTCACCTATGCTCCTTGGATGTGCGCGAAAGTCATAAAAGCAGAGACATTAAGTTCAGTGAGGCTTGTAGAAAATCGCAATAAAAAATCATAGAACTTGGTCCCAGCGAAGTTTGAACTCGCAACCTTCAGCTCATAAGACCAACGCTCTAACAAACTAAGCTACGGGAGCCGCATTCTTAATACAGACACATGGCAAATCATAACAACATCTTAAATATTTTAGTGTACTTGTATGTGATTATCAACAGGTCACCTTTGAAGAGCTCTTCACATGGGAAGTATGGTAACAGATTGCTTTCTAAATAAGAACATGTTACATCGAGATAACATGATTACACTTCGTTAGGGGTCTGCCACCAATTTTATCTTCGATAAATTAGTACATGCGATGACAATAATAAACATCTAATCATCATTTTTTGTTGTTATCGATCAATTGATTGTGATCTACTAACCATGCATATACATACATATATACAACAAAAATATTAGAAAATGTAGATTATTTTCGTCAAATGAGGAAGCAATCTTATGATAAAAAAGTGTCTATTGTTCATTTTTGTACTTTGGATGTGTGTAAAAATTATGAAAAGCATAGAAATCAATCTCGATGACGCTTGTCTAAAAATTGTAATAAAAAAACATAGAACTTGGTCCCGACAAGGCTCGAACTCGCGACCTTAGGCACATAAGACCAACGCTCTAACTAACTGAGCTATGAGACCCATTTTCTTAATATAGACACATGACAAATAATAACATCACCTTAAATATTATAGCGTACTTATATGTGATTATCAACAAGTCACTTTTGATGAGCTCTTCACATGGAAAATATGGAGACTAATTGCATTCTAAATAAGAACATGTTGCATCGAGATAGCATGATTACGCTTCATTAGGGTTCTGCCATCTATTTTATCATCGATAAATTAGTACATGCGATGGCCACAATAAATGTCTAATCATCATCCTTTTTTATTGTCGATCAACTGATTGTGATCTACTAACCATTCATATACGTACATATATACAACAAAAATATCAAAAAATGTAGATTATTTTTCTCAAATGAGGATGCAGTCTTATGATAAGAATTGTCTATTGTTTATTTATGTATGTGGGATGTGTGCAAAAATTGTAAAAAAACATAGACACCAATCTCGATGAGGCTTGTACAAAAATTACAATTAAAAAAATCATAGAACTTGGCCCGGGCGAGGCTCAAACTTGCAACCTTCCACTGATAAGGCCAACACTCTAACCAACTAAGGTACAAGACCCACATTCTTAATAGACACATAGCAAATCAAAACATCATCCTTGTAATTGGAGCGTACTTATATGTGATTATCAACATGCCACTTTTGCATAGATCTTCGCATTTAAAACATGGTGAGTGATTGACTGCTAAATAAGGAAAGGTGACATCAAGATAGCATGATTACATTTCGTTATGGGTCTCGCATCTGTTTTATGTTTGTTAAATTAGTACCTATGGTGGCGAGAACAAATGTCCAATCATCATCCGTTTTGGTTGTCGTTCAACTGATTGCGATCTACTAACCATCCATATACATGCATATATGCGACAAAAATATTAGAAAAGGAAGATTGTTTTCCTCAAATGAAGATGTAGTCTTGTGATAAGAAGTGCCTGTTGTTCATTAATGAACCTTAGATGTGCATAAGAATCATAAAAAAGAAAAGACATTAATCTCGATCAAGCTTGTATAAAAACTACCATAAAAAACATAAACTTGCTCCTAATGAGACTCAAACTCACGACCTTCAACTTATAAGACCAATGCTCTAATAGACTGAGCTATAGGACTCACATGCTTAACATAGAAATATAGCAAATGAAAACATCATCCTAGATATTATAGCGTGCTTATGTCATTGTCAACTGGGCACCTATGAGGAGATCCTCACATGGAAAATATGGTGACAAATTGATTTGTAAATAAGAACATGTTACATTGAGATAGCTTAATTACATTATGTCATGGGTCTTCCATCTATTTTGTCTTCGATAAATTAGCACTTTCGATGATGAGAATAAATGTCTGATCATCATTCTTTATTTTTTTTTGCTGTCGATCAACTGATTGTGATCTACTAACCATGGATGAACATACATATATACAACAAAAATATTAGAAAATGTAGATTATTATTCTTAAATGAGGATGCAATCTTGCGGTAAGAACTGTCTATTGGTCATCCATGCACCTTGAATGTGCATAAAAATCAAAAAAAAAAAACATGGACGTCAATCTCGATGACGCTTGTATGAAAATTACAATAAAAAAAATCATATAACTTGGTCCCAGCAAGGCTCAAACTCGTGACCTTTGGCTCATAAGACCAACGCTCTAACCAACTGAGCTATAGGACCCACATTCATATTATAGACACATAGCAAATTAGAACATCATCTAAAATATTATAGAGTACTTATATGTGATTATTAGCAGGTCACCTTTGAAGACATTTCCATATGGAAACTATGGTGGCAGATTGCTTTCTAAATGAAAACATGTTACATCGAGATAGCATGATTACTCTTGATTAGGGGTCTGCCATCTATTTTATCTTCGCTAAATTAGTACATGCGATGGCGAGAACAAATGTCTAATCATCATCCTTTTTTTTGTCAATCAACTGATTGTGGTCTACTAACCATGCATATACATACATATATGCAACAAAAATATATGAAAATGTAGATTATTTTTCTCAAATGGGGATGCAGTCTTATGATAAGAACTGTCTATTGTTCATATGTGTACCTTGGATGTGTTTAAAAATCATGAGAAAGCATAGATGTTAATCTCGATGAGGATTGTATAAAAATTACAATAAAAAAAGCATAGAACTTGGCCTCGGCGAGGCTCAAACTTGCAACTGTTAGCTCATAAGGTCAACGCTCTAACCAACTGAGCTATGACACCCACATTCTTTACACAGACACATAACAAATCAAAACATCATCCTACATATATTAGTGCGTACTTATATGTAATCATCAATAGGTCATCTTTGAAGGGATCTTCACATGGGAAATACGGTGACAGATTGCTTTGTCAATGAGAACCTATTACCTTGCGATAGTACGTTCTCCGTTAGGGATCTGCCATCTATTAATCTTCGATAAATTAGTACGTACAATGGTGAGAATATATGCCTAATCATCATCCTCTTTTTGTTGTCGATCACCTGATTGTGATCTACTAACCATGCATATACATACATATACATAACAAAAATATCAGAAAATGTAGATTATTTTCTTCAAATGAGGATGCAGTCTCATGATAAGAAGTGTCTATTGTTCATTTATGAACCTGGGATGTGTACAAAAATCATAAAAAAGCATAGACATTAATCTTGATGAGACTTGTATAAAAATTACAATAAACAAAATCATGAAAACTTGGTCCTCATTAGGCTCAAACTCATGACCTTTGACTCATAAGGCTAATGCTGTAATCAATTGAACTGCAAAGACCAACATGCCTTAAATTTAGTATTTAGTTTTTAATTGGTGCATATTATGCTCACCTTACAACGTACATCCACAACACAAACAAACTCTGTACATGGTACATCCCGACTAACTACTAGCTAATTACTTAGATCCCCTAATAAACAGAAAACATACCCTAATCCAAACGACAAATACATCACACTAATAATTAAAAGGCTTCATATAGTGATACAGGCTTTCATGATTATCATAATCACCATTTCCTTCAAATATTTGATTTCCCCAAAATTCTGACGAAGTTGCTGCCGCCATCCCTGTTGCTGCACCTGCTTGAGCAGCCCCTCCCACCATGTTCATCACCTCAGCACAATTTACATTATTATTATTATCATTATTATTATTATTATTATTATTATTATTATTATTATTATTATTATTATTATTAT
>JACYFF010010365.1:93483789-93508499 GCA_017589665.1 Selenicereus undatus | reverse complement strand
ATTATTATTATTATTATTATTATTATTATTATTATTATTATTATTATGAGCAGAGTAATACTGCTGGTGATAGTACATGGCTTCATGATTATTATATATGTCACTAGTGCATGAGAAAAGAGTGCCAGACTTCTCAGAAGTATCACAATCATAGTTATAATAATCACGATTGTGGTTATGATTACTGTTATTGGTGGTGGTGTGATTAAGGATGGTTTGGTGCAACCAAATCTGGGACTTCAAGAACTTGACATATTGAATGGCCTGGTCAAGCATGGAGACCGTGTCGAGCTTGGCACCACCAGGGACCAGGCTCTGCAGGATCTTGAACCGGTCGCTAATCCGGTGCCTTCTCTCCCGAGCCGCCACGCTCTGGGGGTCCGTTGAAAGCTTCACCACCCCCTTGTTCTTCTTGTTGTGGCCCTTCTTTTTGGCACTACTTCTGTTGTTGTCGCCGTTGTTGTGAGGAGTGGTGATGGTGGTGGGGTTACTTAGGGAGGAGGAAGAGAAAGAGGAAATCAAGGTGGGGGTTGTTGACAAAGAGGTGGAGGTGGAGGTGGAGGAGGTGACGTTTTTAGGGTTGTAGTAGTAGCAAGTGAAGTCCATACTAGAAAGGAAGATGGGTGAGGGTAACAAAAGAGACTAGCTTTTGTGGCTTTTACTTTTGTAGATGTAGATATAGGAAGTTGGCTATTTCCCATGTGATATTTATAGAGACTTGCGAGGCCAATTGGCAAGAGGTGAAATTGATTGAAATATTTTCTTTTTTAAGGTAAGTTGGATCATTGTGTCCCTATCTTAGGAAACTCAATAGAGTCGAATGATTTGAGGGAAGCTTATGGTCTTGTTCGGCAAAATTAGTTATTTGGGTAGCGAATAACGTTTTAGGTAGTCGATAGTTATATAGATAGCTGATAGTGTTTTTAATCTAGTAGTTAGTGGATAACTATTTAAATGAACAATTGAAACAAATGTATATGTTTTGTAAATTTAGATGTTGAATTAGCTCATTAATGTAAATTGACATAAAAGGATATAAATAATTTGCAAATATAAATTTTCAAAGGATGTTTTTGGCCAGAAAATATAAAACGCAACTTCTGAATGTCAAAAGCTAATGCTGTTAGCTTTTCGGAAACGCTACTTAAAACACTAAATACTACTTGAAATGCTAGTTAAAACACTAAGTGACTGAACATTAAAAATTGATTCATTAGTGTATTAAGTTCGTTAAAATACTATGCACTACTCAAAACGTTGTTATTGAACACAACCTATATATAAGATACTCGGTTGAGCATTTTAAGCAGCTTCACATCAGAAAAATTGCAAGTTGTTGACTTGATCCCATCACATCCATATTAAAAGACATCCGCAGTCCTAAATGAATAGGGCTTATTGACAAAATTGACTGAAATATTACAGATGATGAATAGCTTGTCCAAGTCAAATTTGATTGGAAATTGGATTAAAATATTTTTTAATGTTATTTTAAATTGGTCAAAATTTGGATAATGTTCATCATGAGTTTGCAATTATGGTTCAGATGGACATCATATCGGGTTGAGTCAACTTGACTTGAATTTAGGTTGCAGTCATAATTAATTTCAATATCGATTCTATCAATTTCGTTTTCTAGGTGAGAATTGTATTGAGGTTAACTATGAATTGATTAGTTCTGGATCAACTTATGGATCTTGATATGAAATTATATCACAATCTGCATATTAAAAATTATATTGATTTTCAAGGATATTTGTAACCACAGTTATCATTATCATATTTAGAAAAAATATTGTAATTTATATGCGATTGGTTTACATTGTAATGTAAGCATTTATAGAAAAAAAAATCCACTTTATATTGCATCATATCACATGATAACCTATCGAATGCTGCCATTTTATTCATCTCAATTCAAAGTAAATTTTCATACCTAAGTATTCTATTAGTGAAAGACATTAAGGCGATCTATATTAATTCAATCAATGAAGGGGAATACATAGTAGGATGATCGTAACTCTAGGTTTACAATTTTTCTAAAATCTAGAAGAGTCATAAAGGATATATGGTACAGTACAATTGCACCACGACAGGTGATAAAAAAATCATACCTGAAACTTAATGTGCTCAAAACTTCAATTTTAACCAATATCCTTAAAATTAAAGTGAATGTTCATTTTAGCATTACCATATAACTAGTTATTACTTGTTGCTTACTATTGTCGATTACAAGTTTTTGGATAGTTGAAAAGTGTAGTTGAAAACAAAGCATGAAACTAATGCAGTAGAATTTCAACCTAAACTTCTAATTATATAAACCATTTTTTCGATTTTTTTTTGCCAATAAATACAAGAAAAGTAAACTATGAAACTCAACTAAGCATACCTAATTATAAAAACCTCACCGTTCCATTTAATGACATTTACAAGGAATAATAATAATTTGACAATCAGAAGCTAAGAGTGTCAAAAGGACAAATGGGGTCAGTTAAGGTACTGTTTTTTTCGTTGGTAAATTTCATTTTATCAATTTCAACTCACTTCAATTCACATTACGAATTTTAATAAAAAAAAATAGCAACTTCAATTCACTTAAACCCACTTCAATCAACTTCAACTTATTTCAATCAACTTCAATTAACTTTAGCCAACTATTTTAATCAATTTCTACCTATCATATACCAACTTCAATCAAATTTAATCCATTTACCAAAAAATATTCACTTTAATTTGCTTTCAACCTACTTTAGCTAACTTTATTTATTTTTAAATTATTATTTCTCAACGAAAAGAACCGTAAACCTTTGGACAAGGATACCAGTGTATGATGATTTTGGCATAGGGCTTAAGTTAGCTAGGCCTGATAGTCATAGCCAGAAGCAAAGACCGAGTAGGGCCAGATAGATCCCCGCTTCACGCAAACATAATCCAATCTCTTCATTTTTTTGTCCCTGATTTTGTTTTTGGTTTATTTCTTTTGCTTGTTCTTGTTTGGCACAGGACCCCCTAGATTGACACCTGCACATGAGTGAGAAAAGACCGAGAAATGCATCAGCCACGGTCATGTTTTTGCCATTTAAAAAACAAGAAATCGAATTGACAGGATTAGATTGCATACATCACTCGCATTCAACGACTGCTCTATTTACTGTTTCATGAGTATATGTCTATACTTGGAAAATAAAATAATTGATTGGACTTTTGGCCAGTGGAACTTTTGGTTGAGGTTTTTTTTTCCCCCCCTTTTACGTGTTTTGTCCAAAAAAATATAAATGCCGTGTTAACAGACTCTTTTTAAGTATTTTGTCTTATTAAAAATTATAATTTTATTTATTAAATTTTAAAAAATAGTATGACTAAATAATGAAAAGATATTGTTACTTATAGTTGCTCATTCTTAGTTTTTTCTATACAATATTTTTAGAAAATTCTTTTTTCATAAAATATTTTTACAAAATATTTTTTTATGTGCATTTTGGAATCAGCATCTCTACGAACAGAAATTTCTGTAAATGTAAGGTTGCCTACATCTAAATCTTCCCAAACCCCGCAAAAACGATACTCACATTGAGACATGTTGTTTGTTGTATATATGGTTCATCCAGTCATTTGTATTTGTCAACCAAGGCCCTGTTCTTTTCAGTGGGAAATGGGTAATTGTGGAAAATGGGGGAAAAGAGTGGGTGAGTGTGGTTTTTTTTTTTTAAGTGTGGGAAAAAGTGGGTGAGTGTGGGTAAAAGTTGAATGTAGTTGAATGAAGTTGAAGTATTAGTTGTTAATATTTTTTTGTTTTATAATGTAATAATTTTATTGTGATAGTAATTAATGATGATGAAATTTTTTCGTTTTCGTTTATTCTGTTTTATTCTGTTTATTTTTTATTTTTGTGTTTTTGTATTTGTATTTTTTATTTTTTTATTTTTTTATTTTTTATTTTTTTTGTTTTTTTTATTTTTTTTATTTTTTTTATTGTTCACTGTTTATTTTCATTTATTTTTTTTATTTTTTATTTTTTTATTTTTTTAATTTTTAATTTTTAATTTTTACTTTTTAATTTTTTAATTTTTAATTTTTTTAATTTTTTAATTTTTATTTTTATTTTAATTTTCTTAATTTTTTTTTGTTTTAATTTATATATTTTTTTGCATTTATTTTTTATTTTCTTATTTTTTTATTTTGTATAAATTTTTTTATTTTTTATTTTTTTGGAATTTTCCGTTGGTTGTTTTTCTGAAATAAAAAAACAAAAAAAAAATACAAAATACAAAAAAAATTTATAATTTAAATTTTTTTCAAAAAAAATATAAATAAATACAAAAAAATTAATAAATTAAAAATTAAAAATTAAAAATTAAAAATAAATACAAAAAAATTAAAAATTAAAAATTAAAAATTAAAAAATTAAAAAATTAAAAATTAAAAATTAAAAAATGGAATCAAAAAAAAAAATAAAAAAAAATTGTTCCATAACATTCGAAAAATTAAAAATTAAAAAATTAAAAAATTTAAAATAAATACAAAAAAATTAAAAATTAAAAAATTAAAAAATTAAAAGATTAAAAAATTAAAAATTAAAAAGTAGAATTAAAAAATTAAAAACAATTTCAAAATTAAAAAATTAATGAAAAAGAAAAAAACCAAAACTGTTCCATAACATCTGAAAAATTAAAACTGCTCATAATTGTTATCAGATTATTCGTACACACAATTACGTAAATTATAAAAAAATTTCAAATATGAGAAATGGTTGTTTTCTGTAGATATGGGAAGGAGTGGTATTTTTTTTTAAAGTGTGGGAAAGAGTGGGAAGAGGGGGGAAGAAGTGGGTGGGTGTGGGATGAATCCATTTCCCAACGAAAAGAACAGGGCCTAAGTTTTGCAATTCATAATTAATTATAACTATTAAAAGTTTGATGATTTTAAATCATATAACATAATAATTTTAGCTAAAATAAGACACTTAAGACATATATAAGTACTCAAAAAAATCTTCATGTGATACTAAAGGAGGTTAGGCTGAGAACGATGTATTTAAGGCTGTCTACAGTAAATTATTTGATTAGCAAAATATTTTGATCAAGTTAAAACACTTGATATCCAAATACTGTTCCCCAAACCAATATTAATTGGACCATCCATTTTAATAGTAGCATTTAACATTTTCATTAAGCAAAATATAAATGCCTTAGTACGAAATACTTTTTAAGTGTCTTGTTTTGTCCAAAAAATCATATTACAACATTTTTAAATGGAAAAAAGTGTATGATTGAATAGCCGAAATATATTACAACTTATAAATTGTGTAAAATCATCTTTTTATTCATAACTTAGCATATTTTTAAAATACAAGTATCATACGCACTTGTGAATATGGTTGATACGATTAAGGTGTCATTTACTACTTCATTGGCGTAGCTGATGAATATTTAAACTTAGTAATTTATAACTAAATATAATAATTTAAAATTGTAAAATATGTTATTTGAAATGATATTAGACATTTAAGAATGTCTTGCGATAAAACATATGTCATCAATCTTTTAGAAATTTTGGAAAACGAATTATAAACTTAGCTTTTAAAATTTCAACATCAACATTTCTTTTGTTCCTTGGAAATACCCTTAACCAATTTATTTTTGGTCATGTGTATATGTCTTTGTATGTTAGTTATATTTATCAATTTAAATATTTCAAAGATGTTCTCCTGAAATGTTGAACTAAATGCCACATAATAACCAGATATAATAGTTATACGCTGCATAAATAGCTATCAACTTCTATAAACCATCAATTATCCACAAATCTAGTTTTGCTGAATATTGCCAAAATATTGGCAATATAGATATTTGTATTTGTGACTCACATTGAAATATTAGATGAGATCCCCCCTTTCTTATTTTGGCTAAGCAAAAAATTAGATAATATGGATCTAGATGTAAGTCTTAAGCTGAATATAACTATATATCCGAGTTTGAAAGTTTTGTATCTTATACTTATCATTAAATTTATGAATTATTGACACTTTACTGTGGTATTGCATTTTAATAAAAATTCTTCGCATTCTGAAAATATTAAATTATTGCCTTGAGATTATAACAAATTCTATTTTTTTTTGTCAATAGTATACTACCCTTTGAGTAATATTAAAGTAGAGTATTAAACTGTTAAAAATTTGTGATCCTAAAATAGTAAATAATGATGTTTAGAATATGGAGGACTTTCTTCATTAAAATCTAATACCATAAGGTAATAAAGTGTCATAATCGTAAATTTTTATAAGTGCACTCTTAAGAACTTTTGAATAGAACTTAGTGGTGTATAGGGATATAATTGTAATTTTTACATCTTGTACAGTCAGTATAAATATATGTCCAGGCTCCCAGGTTGAGATGAGCTGTTCATTCTCTTAATTTCACATGGTATCAAAGCGGGTTCAATTCTAAACCCTAAAAATTATCTCTTTCTTCTTCCACAAGTCTCGCCTCTCTCAAACCCTAATCCTAACCGTAGCCAAACCCTAGCCGCGGCGCCTCCATGGATTCCTCCGCCACTTCAGCTGCTTCCGTCGCCATGACCACGCTGGTCACCACTGTCCTGCCGACTGCTGCCGCAGTCGAATCTTGCCACCACCGCGCCTGCTCCGGTTCCTTCTTCTCCACCGTTTGAGCCTGTGCATGGTGAAGCTCCTCTATCTTCTGCCCTCAAGCTCCCACCACCACCACTGCCTCCTCTATCTACTCCTCTAACGGCGGCCCTCCCTTCCCTCAGCAGCCGTCACTCCATTAGTCTTCCCCTTCCTCACTGTGCCCCTCTCATAGTTTCAGTGTGCCCTACTCGGGTCCTCTCGACCCACTCCACCCATCCACTTTTTCCTCGGCCTACCCACCTCACGATGGTGCCCTCAGTCCTGCCTGCTTGTCCTCCGGTGTTTTGCCCAGCCACGGTAGTGCAGCTCCGCCCCTGCCTCCTCTCTTGTCCTCAGCATACTTGACTCACGGTGGTGTCCCGAATGGTTCTTGGTCGCCCGCTGGTGCCCTGCCTTGCCACGGTAATGGCCTCCCGCCTCTCCCTCTTTCACTTTGGACAATGAATATTACCACAAACATGACCACGGGGCTCACATCTGTTGACGATTACTTGTCATGGGAGACCCAATTTACCTCTTTTGTAATTATGCATCAATTGCAAGGGATGCTTGATGGTTCAATCTCACAACCTCCTCCCACGGTTTTGGTGGCTCACGGTTTTACTCAACCTAATCCAGCGCACTCATATTGGGTTCATGTTGATCAGCTTATTCAGGCATGGATTTTTACAACTATCTCTAAGGATATGTTATGTGAGATACGCAATATATCTCATGCTTTACCAATCTGGTAGCATCTTGCTCATCATTTTAACACTGCTAGTTTGGCTAGAGCCTTAGACCTCAAATGCATTCTCACTAATGTATCTAAGAGTTCTGATCAGTCAACGGATGAATATTTACGACATATTAAAACTTTGGCTAATTCTCTTGCTGCTATTCAGAGTCCTATCTCTGATCTCTGGTAGCCACACATTTGATGATTTACGCTCTAAGTTGACATTCTATGAGCAACGGTTAAAGTCTTAGTCCAATCGTGAAACTACCGTTAATTAGGCACTAGTGAGTACTGTGAGTTTTGGTAGTAACAACCAAGTGGGTGGTTCTAGCAATAACAACAATAAAGGGAAAAATAATGGTGGTCGACGTCAGTGGAACAACAAGGGTGGTGGTCGCAACAATAAGGGTCGTAACAGGAACAACACCAACACCTCTCACTAGAATGATTCATCCTCCTGGAGTGTGCCTACTGATATCGTAGATGGTAGTTTAGATGTTTCATTGTCATCTACTTTTTGCACTTCTGCTTTGGCTACTCATCGTTTTTCTGGAGGCATAAATAAGTCAGAAGGGATTCTAGGGTCTCACCCAAATGTCATCTATCAAATCTGTCATGCCCCAGGTCACTCTGCTGACACCTGCCCCAGCCGCTATTAACCTCGCCAACAACCAGTGTTTCCCGTATATTCTACCTTCAGTTCCTTCGATGCTGGCAAACAAATTTGGTATCCAGACTCTACAGCTGCCTCCCACATGACCCCGGACGATGGTAAGCTACTGACTACATCTGTTTACTCTGGAACGAGTCTTGTTAAGCTTGGAAATGGAAACTTACTGCCTATTAAACATGTTGGTCATAGTGTTATTACTACTCCTGTTAAGCCATTGCGCCTTAGCCGTGTCCTTCACGTTCCCCAATTGAGTCATAACCTCCTATCTGTTAGGCAACTATGTCGTGGCAACAACTGTTGTATGGTCTTTGACTTTGTCTCTGTTCTTTTTACGGACAAAACTAGGGGTGAAGTCCTTCTGCAGGCCCATTGCAATGGTAATGTCTACTCGGTCAGTCTTCCTGCTGAAAGCCCTGTGGTTCTTGCTAACTTGGCATTCAGTTCATAGGGAGATCACTAGCATCGCCGTCTAGGGCATTGTGTAGCTCATGTCATTGCAATTTTAAAGAAACAAAAACTTCTGAATATTTCTAGTTCTTTTCATGATAATTATATGACTTGTCGCCTAGCCAAGTCACATAGACTTCCTTTTACTTTGGTTGAACATTGTACTTATTTCCCTCTTGAGTTCATACATTCTGATGTTTGGCAGTCCCCTGTCTTATCTCATCAGGGATATAAGTACTATGTTTCCTTTATTGACAACTTTTCTTGCTTTAGATGGATTTATCCTATGAAGCAAAAGTCGGAAGTCTATAACCTTTTTGTTACATTCAAAAGTTTGGTTGAAAACCTTTTTAATTGCAAAATCAAAATGTTCCAAAGCGACAGTGGAAAGGAATTTGCTAAAAAATCCATGCATCAATTATTTCTTAAAGATGGCATCTATTTTTGCAAGTTTTGTCCTAACACATAGCAACAAAAGGGAGTGGCTAAACGCAAACATAGACATCTTTTAGAAATGACTCGTTCTTTTCTCATTAATGCCTCACTTCCTGCCTCTTTTTGTTTAGATGCACTATATGCTGTAGTCTTTACCATTAATAGGCTTCCTACTCCTGTTCTTCATGAAAAATCACCCTATGTTATTTGCAAAAGTACCTGATTATAAGTTTCTTAAACCTTTTGGGTGTGCATGTTTTCCTAACCTACTTGCTACTTCTGCAAATAAATTGTCTCCTAGGTTTGTTGATTATGTGTTTTTGTATGCTCCTCACTACAAGGGATATAGATGCTTTGATCCTCTTACAAAAAGTCTTTATATTAGTCGGCATGTAGTTTTTCATGAAATGATTTTCCTTTTCTAGCTCTTATTTCTCAAGCGTCTGCTTCTAGTCACTCGTCTCTGTTTGTTCTACATGAGGTCCCGCGTATTATACCCACAATAGATGTTGCAGCATCCCCGTTGTCTAGCCACCCTCTATTATGGCCCAAGAGTCTTCCTACCTTCCCCTTGGCCCCACACCTGTGCCTTCTCTGACACCAGTATCTCCCCCAACTAGCGTCAAACCTGTGTCGCCCCCTGCTAGCACCATACCCCCGCCTTCTCCACCCCTGGATCCGCTTGTTTCTTTGCCAGACACTCCCGGAACACTTCCCCTCGTGTTGCTACCTAGCCAAGCTCGGTCCCACCTACACCCTCTTCTGCTCCACCCACTTCAGTTTCCCCACAAGGTAGCCCAACCAATTCTGGGTCTCTCTCTAGTGGTCTAGACTCAGGCTCCTCTGTTATACCTGCTACCACTATCCCTTTTCCCTCCTCCAACACCCATAGGATGCAAACTCGGTCTAAGTAGGGTATTTTCAAACCCAAGCGTCTCCTTTCCATGTCCGTTTCCTTAGCTGAGCCTGAGCCTACTTCGTTTACCCAAGCCTCCAAATTTTCCCACTGGCATGATGCAATGGCTCAGGAGTATAATGCATTAATGGCTAATCGTACATGGGACTTGGTTCCACCCCATCCTAAACAAAACCTTGTTGGGAGTAAATGGGTCTATCAGGTTAAATACCATTCTGATGGTACTGTGGAAAGGCATAAAGGACGTCTGGTGGCCCAAGGGTTTCACCAGTAAGCTGGAATTGACTTCCATAAGACATTCTGTCCTGTTGTCAAACTCGCTATTATTCGCCTCATTCTCTCCTTAGCTGTTTCATCTTGATAGTCTATCCGTTAGTTAGATGTTAAACATGCTTTCCTGCATGGGCACCTGACTGAGGAGGTCTATATGAAACAACCTCGTGGTTTTATGCATCCCGATTACCCACATTATGTTTGCAAGCTTAAGAAAGCTCTATACGGTTTGGAACAAGCTCCACGCGCTTGGTTCCACCGCTTTAGTAGTTTTCTTCTGTCTCATGGGTTAGTGTCTAGTAATGCTGATCCCTCTATGTTTGTTCTTCACACTGGTTCCCACATTCTGATTCTCCCTCTTTATGTGGATGACATTATTTGGACTGGTAGTTCTACTACAGTTCTTCATTCCTTTATCTCCGTTTTGTCTAACCAGTTTGCGATGAAGGACCTTGGGGATCTTCATTATTTCCTTGGCATTCAAGTTACCCGTACACCTACTGGAATTTTCCTTTCAAAGCAAAAATATGTTGCTGACCTCTTCCACACATTCCATCTCCACACTACCAAACCTATTACCCCTCCCTCTGTAACTGCACCGCATTATCTCTGACTGACGGTGAACTGCTTGGAGATGCTACTGAGTACTGAAGCATGGTAGGTGCATTATAGTAGTTGACCATGATGCGTCTCGATATTGCCTATGCCGGTCCATGTAGTTTTCCAATTTATGCCCCCGTACTACTAACCTCCACGCTATCAAGTGTATTTTCAAGTACTTGCATGGTACCTAAGCACATTGATTGTTCTTGAGGCTGTCTACCTCTTCATCCATTGTTGTTGCCTATCCTGATGTTGATTGGGCTGGCTGTAAGGATTTCTGTCGCTCTACCACAGGCTATGCTGTCTACCTTGGTCCTAACCTGATTGCCTGGTGTTCCAAGAAGCAACACACAGTTTCCAAGCCTTCCACTGAGGTGTAAGACCCGCTTTCGTTATTTTTATATTAAGTTGCTTGTATTACCTTTTTATATTATAAAATCGTATTTTTAGTAACTATATGAGTTAAATGATTATCGATTTGCTTTTGGGAGCTGTAATTTTATTAAAAAAAAAGGACTATTATTGCTATTATTGATTTCAAAGTGAATTCGTGTCATTTATGCCTTTAAATTATATCCATAGTTTAATTTAGTCGTTATTCGATTTATTTAGTCGTTTCCCGAATGCGATTAGGTTTTCAACCTTAGAATTAGTTTCGAGGTTTATTAATCGAACCTAGACGTATTTGGGATTGAATAATCGATGAAGGGTCGTATTATCGATTCATAATAGGTTACGAGGTACGAGATTAGAAATTAGACAGGCGATGTTAGTTGAATGGGCAAGTGACCAAGGAACAACAAAAAAAAGGGGGGCAATAAGGGGCCTAAGCCCCTTACGTTCCCAGCGGAAAAACACAAAAAGAGGGGCACGAAGGGGAGGGGGCTCTCGGGACCCCAACCCCGAAACCACAGCAAGAGAGAGAAGAGAGGGGTTGAGGGAGGTCGGCCGACCTGTGACGGCGGAGGACCGGCAAGTTGGGCACCGGCCGACCACCGCGGCACCACGACAGAGAGGGATGGAGCGAAAGAGTGAGAGATCGAGTGAGGCTGAGGGTTAGGGTTTGAAACTCAAATGCACTGCCACCACCACCGCGATTGACGACGTTGAGGGTGGTTCCGGTGACCTCGAGGATGACACGCACAGCCGCAGAACCGGACTTCAAAGGGGTTGATTCGTGTTTGAGCTTGGGGTTGAATTGGGGTTCGATTTTGCGTGGGTTAGGCACGAATTGGGTCTGTTCGTGCGGTCAAGGAGCGAGGAGTCAGAGAAGGGAGTTTTCAAGTACCTAAGGTCGAGCCTAAAGCCCTTCGAACGAATCCCTAGCTTGGAATCGAGGTGGGTGTTCTTCGCCTCCTAAATTAGTATTAATTTCGAAAATGTTTTCAGCAGATTGACGTTGCATGTCAAGTTAGGGTTAGTTAGATTCGTTAGAAATGTCAAGAAATGGGTTGTGCATGCTTAGATTCGAGCTATTCAGTTAGTTTAAGCTTAAATTTGTAAATCGATGCAAGTTATGTGCGTATAAAGGGAACCATGCGTGAATTGGAATTGAATGAAAACTGTGCATGAAAAAGGATTAATTTGGAGGTTATAAAGGCGTAGTTAGCTTGGATACGACTAAAGTGAGTTAAGGTTTAAAAAGAATTAAAAACGAAGTTGTTTTGATATGTTTAGCCTTGATTCGAGTAATTAGCGATTCATGAAAACGGATTAATTTGGAGGTTATAAAGGCGTAGTTAGCTTGGATACGACTAAAGTAAGTTAAGGTTTAAAAAGAATTAAAAACGAAGTTGTTTTGATATGTTTAGCCTTGATTCGAGTAATTAGCGATTCATGAAAAAGGATTCATTTTGAAGTTATAAGAACATGGTTAGCTTGAATGTGACTAAAGTTAACTAATGTATAAAAAGGGTTAAAAACGAAGTTAGTTTAGTATGCTTAGCTTCGATTCGAGTTAAGCTAACTAATGCCTGTGATTGAATGAAACTTGAAGTTATTGAGATGTGTTTAGCTTCATTCAAAGTACGTTCATGCTTAGGAAAACTTCCTTTAAAATGCATCGTGTATGTTAGATTTGAATCATGTTTGGTTTACTTAGTAAAGTGTTGTCAAGTGATGACTGAATATGGTTATATGTGGCTGAAAGGTGCTGTTTGCATAGGTAAGAGCCTAAACCTCACCCTCTTTAATAAATCTTTATGATAACTTATTATGACAAATAAATTGATGAAACGAGCTAGTAGTTGGATGGTTTGAGGATAACATTATGAGCGTTTGAGGTCTTGTGTGTACGGTGAAAGTGAGGAGGGAGACTGAGTTGTGAATTAACCGCAATCGTGTGGATTGCGAGGCCATGTGTGGCTTATTGTGTTGAATTGATATGATTGATATGAAGTGCTTAAATGTGATATATGTAATATATGTGCTTAAATGCTTAGACTGCATTATGTGCATAAGAGTGAGTTTTTAAAGAAAGATTTCATGTTTTGAAATGATAGTAGCCATAACTATTATTGTATGATGGCCTATTTTAAGTAAATGAAAGCAGTTTTGGGAGTGAACTCGCTTGAACGGGGGAATCCCTAAAGAGTTTTACAAAAGCGCGAGTTGTATGATAAAAGATTTTGCTGTGAGAGGCAGCAGCAAACTTATTAGTCGTTAAGACCAAGTTTAAATGGCTAAGATAAGTGCATAGGGACATCAGATAGGGAGTGAACCTGCTTGAACGGGGGAATCTCTATATAGCCTAGGGCGTAGCCCCTAGAGACCCTGACGAGGGTTAAGGTCCAAAAAGTTAGTTGCCATCCAGGGAGTAAGAGCTTAGGGGATTGAGTGTAGATCTCTCCCAACCAGCACTTCATGATCTTATGCCCAGAAGTAGTTTCTTATTAAATAAGAAAAGCAGTTGGCACTTTGCCTTTTGAAATATTTCAGAAAGAAAGTTTGAAGGGTCATTATGCGATCAAGATGAAAGAAAAGAGTTTTAAGAGCCTCAAGAGGCTAACAGAAGAGTTTTAAGAGCCTCAAGAGGCTAACAGAAGAGTTTTAAGAGCCTCAATGGCTAAATGAAGTGTTTTCAGTAAAAAGGAAGAAAGTTTCCTATGTGTGCTATATGCATGCTCTAAGTATACTTTATGAATGAGTTATGTTTGCAAAGAAAGAAACGAAAGTGTCTGCACTTGAAACTTCAAAGCATGTGATCGTAAAGAATATGTGACTTCAAAGTGAGTGTACAAGCATTATAGTTAGAAGCATGTGTTCAAGTAAGCAAGTGACCATGTTGTTTTCATGATATATCATGAGGTGACTTCTTAAAGTACATATTGAGCATATAGGTGATAGTGCATCCCAAGTTTGTTTAGAGTCGCATGATATGTAAGCAAGTCCCTAACATGCCACCTTTGTTGAAACTAAGAACCTATCATGAAACTGAGAATCTATCATGTTTAAGTGTTTACAATCTGTGACATGTAGCTTATTATTATAGTTGTTCATTAAGTGGATATTATGAGTTATGTTTATGAGAAAGAACGTTATGTGCTTAGCTTCATTGCTTGCCTAAGTGCTTAACTGCCTGTAGTTAAGAAGTTGGTCATTTAAGGACCTAGAAATATGTTAAGTGGGTAAAGTGAAGCTTATGGTTAGTGATGTTTCTATAAGAACTTCGTGAATGCCTATTATGATATTAAAGTATGATTACGTGATATGTGATTAGTAAAGATATTATTGCCTGCAACGGTTTTGGTTTTAAGGGGGTTGGGGAACACTCACTGAGCGTGTGGTTGCTCATCCCACTACTCTTTCCCCTTTTCCCCCAGGTTTTCTTTATGACAGGAAGAAGTTGAATTAGCGGGAATCGATTATTGCTTGCAAAGTGTCACTTGTGCCTATTTATGTCTTTAAGGAGTCATGTAAGGCCCTTTTCAGTTTGTAAACGTTTGTAAACAGTATTCTAAGTTCATGTAATGCATATTGGTTATGAGTCGCTCTGTATGGCCATATGAGTCAACCATCCGGTCAGTTAGATGTCTTTTGGTTGAAGTTGGTTATGTTTTGGGATGTAAACCCCATACTCCGGTTGTGTGAACCGTTGAGTTGTATCGTTTATTGTTTCTGTATTAATGAACTATTATGTTTGGTGTACTCTGAGCGGGTGGCTCGTCGAGTTATGAACTCCGGCGTGTGGCCGTTGAGTTATGTTTTAAATGTTTACGCTTCCGTTGATTTACAGGGACTTATTGTAAGGCGTTTAGCCTGGGAACGTTCAGTTTTCAGGGGAAGTTCTGTCCGTTTCGTCCCAAAATTTAAGTAAGAAGTTAGGAAAACGTAATGCTTTCGGTCCTAGGGGCTGGGGGTGTTACATGAGGCTGAGTATCGTGCTCTCGATTATACTATTGCTGGGACCGTCTGGATTCGGAAGCTTCTCTATGATCTTGGCATTGTTCTTCCTGATCCTATTCGCTTATATTGTGATAACATCAGCGCCATGTATATGTATGCTAATCCTATCTAGCATGATCGCAACAAACATATAGTGGTGGATTATCACTTTGTTCGTGAGCGAGTTCCTGCTGGTGATCTTGTTGTACGTTATATTCCTACGAGCTTACAGATTGCTAACATTTTCACAAAAGGATTGTCCTCTAAGCAATTTATTTTTTTGAAGTCCAATTTGTCCGTGTGTCCCTCCGATCATATTGAGGGGGTATAATAGCGTATAGGGATATAATTGTAATTTTTACATCTTGTACAGTCAATATAAATATATGTCCAGGCTCCCCGGTTGAGGTGAGCTGTTCATTCTCTTAATTTCACATAACTTAAGCATATCTTCTCCAACACTAGAATAACCTTCAAAATATCAGTCATTATATACTAAGTTCTACCATAGATCGTCATATACCTTTAGAGTGTATCATCATATTGCCAAACATTTTCTTTGATAAATAATTTCATTGGAAAGTTCTTGTAAAGACAATGTACAAATACTTTTATGTTCAAATTTTCATCTTATGAACATGTTCGATAATTAGATGGTCTTACTGAAGTGAAACAAAAACAACTCTTTTCTATAAGAAAGATAAGTAATATAACCTAAGCAGCCTTCCCCTAAGGAATCTTCCTAAATTATCATCATAGAGGATACAAAGAGGACCCTATGCGGGACTCCGTTCCAGACTACCGTGGAATGTAATGATAGACCATATTTTAGTAGCCATTCGGCTGCCCAATTCTCTTGCCTCAAAACATGAGTAATAATAGCATTGTTACAAAGCTAAACATATTTGTGAATGTATTGTATCATGACTTATATCCCATGGTGATTGAATATAAACTTGAATTGCTTGAGTGAGAAATTTGTTGTCTTCACTACAACAAACTAACTTTTAGCAACATTTCATATCTGTTGTATAAGCACTATAAAATATTGCATTAATTCCAATGCAACACTTTTTAAAATGCTAACTTAGGTCCCATTGCATTAGCCTAATGCAACACTTTCTTAGAGATATGCTTCACTTATTTTAATTGTTGTATTGATCTAGCAAATGCAACGCTTTTTTGCGAAAGTAGATGCGACACTTTCATTACTCAAGTGCAACACTATGGAAATCAAATTGCAACATTTTTACCACCTAAATGCAACACTTCTTTTTTCATTCCACATCTAGATAAACAAGAAGTTTATTCTCGATAAAAAGTTAATTATAATTTTAGGTCTTCTTGTAGCTATACACAACTCCTCTATGAATTGCCAACGACACTTGCCTATTATTTTAAACCTTTACTGCATACCTAATGTTTAACTTTTGAGTAGGTCATTCATCATGTGACTTCTTCAAACTCAAGATGCTTCACTATTGATATTTTAGTAATTGGTCACCTATCTTGTGAACTATACTTTGTTGGTATATATATGTATCATTATTAATCCATTTAAGTGTTAAATAGTCATACTTTTAAATATTTTTTTAATAACTTATTATCATAAAATATATATAATTATGTATGTCCGGACTGAATATAAGTATGATGTTACTTTTTCATGACAAAAATTAATCTTTTCTCACCTCTATTGTTGTCTCCCTTCCTCCATTTTTCTTACATATGTCAACAAATCACTTTTGCCATTCCATCAATCTTTCTTTTTATATATGTTTACACAACCTTAATTTTCCAATTTTCTCGTCCTATTTAATTATTTTGTAACCGTACTCAAAATAGCAAATTAGGTACTTCCTTTGTCCCATTTTTATCTTCCTAATCAACACTTTTTGTGTTCGAAAATTATCTTCCAAAATTCTCATTAAATGTACTACTAACTAATGGATTTGCATCATTTCTATCATAGTAATTATCTATTTGCCAGTATATGATTTTCTAAAAATGTGTATTTTTTTACATTTATGAATATAAAAATAGGATTGAAAAGTATGTATTTAATATTGATCTAAATCATATAAATATATGGTGAAAGATAGGATTTTGTAACCAAAATAAATAAATAAATAAAACTTGCTTGGTTGAACTGATTGGAAAAAAAAAGGTTTAAAGATTTGATGGTGGATTATTTTGGTAACCATATTCTAAGTGTTTGGTGTTCATCCTTAATAGTACATATTGGTGATTCTACTTATCAATGTTAGGTAGTTCAATGATATATAACTATTTGATTGAACTAATTTTTTTAGAAATGTATCAACATTTCAATGATCAAATGTGGTATTCTATTTTTAGATAGAATTGTGGTTGAGTACAATTGATCACAATGATTCTTGTGATATCTTCTATTGACCAAAAACTCTAAAAAATAGTTGGATTTCATTCAACAAACTTTGTGTTGTGCAATTTAGAAAAATTAACCATAGGTCCCTAAATATTTGTAATTATAATTATAATTTGAGTTCCTCTTTTTCTTTAATTTCTTGATATGTATCTTTGATATAATGTTTATTGATAATGATAGAGAAAAGCCTATTTGCTTAACATTTTGATTGAATTGAACACCCTTATGACCACTAGGGACATGCATTATTAAAAATCTCTAAAGATAATTTCTTATCGGTAATATTTATTGATAATTTCTTATAGAACAATATGTTTATTCGATTGTTGTAATCTTTAAAATTGGTTTAATAGTCTAAGAAATGCAACACTTGTGGCAATATAATTTTCAATGCAATATTTTATAAAAAAGTGTTGCATTTCTAGTCCAAATTGTAACATATTTAAACAAGTGTTTCATTTTAATTTCAGATTGCAACATTTTTGTTTACTCAAGATATTGTAGCCTTTATAAACATGTTGCATTTGATATCTAAATGCTACTCTTATTATCTATTGTTGCACTAGAAATGAAGTTGAATCCAATATGCAATAATTTTGAAAAGACTTGCATGTTTGGTGTTGCGTTAGATTCATTATGTAGTAGTACTCCTTCAATATGGATATCGATAAAACCTACTTGTATTTCTCCTTTGATGCTACTTATAGTTGTTTCTTTCAGTACCAAAACTAACGCTACTCCCAAGTTGATTGTTGCTGCTTGAAGAAATCTTCCTTCCGATTACGAATAATGAAACCTCTTGCTATTCCTTGTATAGGTTTGAATTTATCAAAATTGATTTTGATGAACCTGTCTTGTGGTCTTCTCCATGCTACCCAATGAGTCTTCTTATGGTTGGCCGGGCTGAATGGTTTAGGCTGGGTGATTCTAGTGTTTGTATGAGTTGATGTTTGATACACCATTCGACAATAGCTTTTTTGGCTCTTATTAATTTACTTCCTAAATTAGGTTTTTCATTATGAAAAAACTATGTTGTTTCTTGTTTTTCATATACTCCAAAGTAGAGCAAATACTTTATCCATTTTAACTACAAGGGTAGCAATTCTAGCATTTTATAGCATTCGTAAGATACTACTCTATTGTTGGATAGGAAACTAGTGTCTATCCAGTTATGGGCGAAAGCTAGTCTTCAACACTCGTTTGTAATACAAAAATTTAAGAAAAGTTGATTTTCATCCTCAATCAAAGATTGATAGAAAAGACAAAGAGGATCAATATTCACACCTCTTGTAAATAAGCTTCCTTTAGTAGGAAGTGATGCCCATGGAAGTTTCCATAGATTTTATTTTATTTTTTTAACTTGGGCATGATTTCTATTTTCCAAATCCAATAATGATTCTACACGAATGGATTTACACAATTCAATCTCTGCGCTACTAGGTTGCTGATTTTGTAGAGAATTCACGATATCTGATAGTCCTGAGCACACTAAATAGGGAATTGGGTAAAAGGGAATAGGTATTGTGAGAATTGGCCAGTGAAATTTAAAAAAATAATAATAAGGATGGGATGGGATGTTGCCAGGCACTAGTCACTAGTGAAATAAAAAGAAAGTGGAATATGAACTTTATGTACAAATTTTGCCATCGAAAGAATTATATGTTGCACACCTTTGGGACCTAATCAAGTGGTAGACCAAGGCCGCAGTCGAGGAAAGCTAGAAACATCGTTTGTCCTAACTCTTCTAGGGATTGTTAGAATGTAATTTGTCCTGGCTCTACAAAGGCTTTTAATCCTACAGATCCTGGTAGTCTAGTGTCCACCCAATAATTTTAGTTCACATCTAGTAGTCATTTAGTTCTTTATTAAACCTATGATACCTTGATCGGTAGATGTCATACACCAGATGATTGGCATATCATGAAGCGAACGATAAGAACAAATTATCATATTTTGTGATGAGGATAATAGCTAAAATCAGTTAGAAGGTTGTTAGCATAAAATCAAGAAGTTAGTTATGCCAGAACTATCCTATATATATTCCCCCTCATCAGTTGTAAGATAATAGACTGTTGTATTTCTTCTTACACATATTATTGAATAACAGAATATACAACTTTCTTCTCTCTCTCACTCTTATTGCTCCTTTCTCTCTATCTCAAAGACTCGCATGGCATTCCACCATTAATAACATGGTATCAGAGCATTAGCAGGTTGGATTACACTTGATGTTCAATCCTGTTTGATAGAGTTGTCTACTCTTTGATCATTCAATTCTTGCTTGGAATCGACAAAATCAAGGTGATATCACTATGAGATTTGAAGTTTACTTTCTTTAAATTCTGGATATTCAAGAACACATTGAAACAAGATCTTTTTGATCTTTCTTGAATGTTTTGTTATTGTTCTGCCTGCTTGATTGAAATCTGAACATATTGGTTAATTATTCAAAAGCATTCTCGATGAAATCCTGTTAAAACATAACTGCTGTGAATGAAGAAGTTGATACAAATGCAATGTATGTCGGAAATCTAAGTGAGCCATCTCATCTTCTATACATTCATCCATAAGACAATCCCATTGATATTCTGGTTAGTGATCTCCTTAATGGAGACAATTACAGTCATTGGAAAAAGGCAATGGAAATAGCTTTGTTAGCCAAGAACAAGCTAGGCTTTGTTTTGGGGCATTGTGCAAAACCTGCGGCTGTGAATCTAATAGCTCGCTGGGAAAGATGTGACAAGATGGTGCTATCTTGGATTATGAATGCTGTTGTCAGGGACATAGCTCAAGGCATACTTTTTTCTGCTGCTGCTAAGGATGTTTGGGTTCAGTTAGAACAACGTTTTGGTGAAGCAAATCGCACAAGAGTATTTCAAATACAAAGAGAATTATGTGTAATTTCGCAGGGACATTTGTCAGGCACTGAATACTTTACACAAATCAAGAAGCTTTGGGATGCATATAATAGTATGATCAAATTGCCTTGTTGTGCTACAAGTAGAGATTCTTGTGTAAGCTTAATTGTTGCTAAAAAGATGATTCATGATCAACAACTAATGCAATTCGTGATTGGTCTACATGAGGACTATAGAAATGTCAGAGGAAACATATTAATGATCAAACCATTGCCAAGTCTTGACCAAGTCTATCAGATTGTGCTACAAGAAGAGAAACAAAGATCCTTGTCCTCTACTGTCCCTATTAATAGCAATTCTGCTGCTTTTCATAGCCATGTATCTAGGGATTATTTCAAGAATAGTCAGTTCCAACAAAGGCCTTATAGTCAAGGGATATCAAAGTTCAATCTTGCACCAAACATTGGTTATCAGCAGTCTAATCTTGGAAGCTATAAAATGGGACAAAAAAACTTTGCAGATAAAAATTACCAAGAGAAAAGAACTTATTTCTGTGATCATTGCAAGATACCAGGTCATTCAACTCAAAGGTGTTTCAAACTCCATGGGTACCCGCCTGGACACAAGCTTTATAGAGGAAGAAGGATTGCAGCTGCTGTTCAAACAGAAAGTGAAGCAGATAATAATTCTTCTCAGTCACTAGCTTTAACTGCAGAGCAATATAATCAACTTATGCAGCTCTTACAACATCACACCTCCAATGCAGGCAAGACAAATAAAGGAGAAGGAGTTGCAGGTTTCTTTGCAGGAAAACTTTTCGCTTTGTTACTAAATCAGCACATGATAGTATCTGGATTGTGGACAATGGTGCTAGTGATCATGTCACTTATGAACTTTCATCATTACATAATGTTAAGAAGCTTGATACACCTTGGTTCATCACTATGCCAAATGGAAAAACAACCTCTATTACACATTCAGGTTCTATGTACCCAAGAAATGAAATAGAACTTCATAATGTCCTATATATACCTAGCTTTCAACATAATCTGTTGTCTGTCAGCAAGTTAGTCAAACAATTCTCAGCCACACTGACTTTTACCCCAACTTCCTGTGTGCTTCAGGCCCCCACTATACAGAAGGAACTTCTCCTTGGTAAGGAACATGAAGGACTCTATCTGCTGCATAAAGACACTACAGTTCAACAAGCCTGTTTGGGAAAACATAGTACAGACAGTAAGAAGACCTCTATTGCTTGCTTGTCTAAATTTGAACTATGGCACCAAAGACTAGGACATCTACCTTTTGATCAGCTTAAAAATGTTGCCTTGCCTTTTTGTATTGACAGTAAACATGGTGTTTGTCAAGTTTATCCTATGCCTAAATTGCATAGACAACCATTTCCTTTGAGCATTAATAAATCTGAATGTTGTTTTGAGGTTTTACACATTGATATATGGGGTTCTTGTCCATACAAAACTCATGATGGGGCAGTTTATTTTTTGTCAATTGTGGATGATAAATCTAGAGCCACATGGGTGCATCTAATGGCAACAAAAAGTTCTGCATTTCCTTTAGTTAAAACATTTGTGACATATGCTGAAAAACAATATGGAGCTACTGTCAAAATCATCAGAACAGACAATGGCTTGGAATTTAAAGATTCCTTAGCCCTAGAATTCTACAAAACCAAAGGTATTGTACATCAAACTACTTGTGTAGACACTCCATAGCAGAATAGAATTGTTGAAAGGAAGCATCAACACTTGCTACAAGTGGTAAGAGCTTTAATTTTTCAGTCTAATGTTCTTAACAAGTTTTGGGGAGAAGCACTTTTAACTGCAGTTTATTTAATTAATAGAATGCCTTCTTTAGTCCTTAATAGCCAAACTCCTTTTGAGGTTCCGTACAAAGTCAAACCTACTTATCGATCTTTATTTAAAGTCTTTTGGTTGTTTATGTTATGCTTCCACCCTAAAGAGAAACAGAGATAAACTGCAGCCCAAAGCCAATCCTTGCATTTTCATAGGATATCCTTTCAACCAAAAGGCCTATAAACTCTTTGATCTCAAAACCAAGAAAATTGTCGTATCTAGAGATCTGATTTTCCATGAAAACATCTTTCCTTTTCATCCTTTACCTCACCTCTCAGATAACCCCTTTTCCAACTATATCAGATTTCATCCCTGACACACCAAACATGCCCTTTGTTAATTCTGATTTATCTAACATTGAGTCTACCACACAAACAGAGACCGGATTAGAAATCCCTCATTTTAACTCTCCTTCCAATAGCTGCAATACCTCCTCACATCCACATGAACCTGCACACCAACACAATATTCCTTCATAGAATACTCCCATCCACCTCATCAATCCCTCAGAAGATCCACCAGAATGCACAAGCAACCTGCTCATCTAAAGGATTTCTTTTGTGGAATGGTTCAAATTGACAATTTCCCTGCAGATTTCCATGCTTTTCATACTCAATTATCACAGTACTCTGAGCCCAGTAATTATGAAGAAGCAGCAAAGAAGCCGGAATAGGTCCAAGCTATGAATAAAGAGATTGAAGCCCTGAATAACAACAATACTTAGGACTTAGTGGATCTCCCTACTGGAAAGAAAGCCATAAGCAGTAAATGGGTCTACAAAGTAAAACGGAAGTCTGATGGTACTCTGGAAGGATTCAAGGCCAGGTTGGTTATTAGAGGATTCACACAATAATATGGGGTAGATTATCAAGAGGTTTTTTCTCCAGTAGTTAAAATGACAACTATCAGAAGTATCATTGCACTAGCAGCGTCCAAGGATTGGCCTCTCTTCCAGCTAGATGTGAACAATGCCTTCTTGCATGGGGAATTGGACGAAGAATTCTACATGGAAGTTCCTAAAGGCATTCCTAATCCCTCCAACAAAGTGTGCACATTAAGAAAATCATTGTATGGTCTCAAACAAGCAAGCAGACAATGGTTCTCCAAGCTCAGTCAAACACTTATTTCTCTGGGATATCAACAATCCAAACATGATTACTCTTTGTTTCTCAACAAGTCTTCAACTGAAATCACAATAGTTGCAGTGTATGTTGATGATATTATGATCACAGGTTCTAATCCTTCAGAAATTACTCACCTCAAATAACATCTGGACACTACATTTGGCATAAAGGATCTTGGTCAGCTTCATTACTTCCTTGGTCTGGAAGTTATTCACACTCCACAAGGCATTATTTTATCCCAGAAAAAGTTTACCACTGAGTTACTCAAAGACTGTGGTCCTTTATCCTCCACTACAGTCTCAACTCCTCTACCCTTAAACTGCAAGTTATTCCCTGAAGATGGAGAATTATTCCCTGATCCTCTCCTATACAGAACTTTAGTGGGCAAGGTCAATTTTCTAACTCACACAAGACCAGATTTGAGCTACACAGCACAAACACTCAGCCAGTTCATGCAACAATCCAGGACATCTCATTTCAAGGCTTTACAACATACACTAAGGTACATTCAGGGCACTATTGGTGCTAGAATTCTACTTAGAGGCACTGACAAACTGACCCTACAAGCATACTCAAATTCAGATTGGGTAGCATGTTCTACCACAAGAAGACCTATTACAGGTTACCTGGTTCTATTTGGAAATTCTCCTATAAGTTGGAAAAGCAAAAAATAGGGCACTGTATCCAAATCTTCTTTAGAAGCTGAATATAGGGCCATGTCACAAGCAGCCTTATAGGTCACCTGGGTTGTCAGGTTGTTAGAAGAACTTGGAGTCACTTCACTTAAACCTGTGACATTATATTGTGACAATCAGTCTGCCATACACATAGGAAAAAAATCTAGTGTTTCATGAAAGGACAAAACATATAGAGATCGACTGTCATTTCACGAGAGATAAAGTCCTTGAAGGCCTGTTACAGCTATCCTACATGCCCACTAATGAGCAGCTTGCTGACATACTCACCAAGATCCTACCTTCTCCTCAGCAAAACATCATTTTAAGTAAGCTAGGAATGGTGTGCCACCCTTCCAGCTTGAGGGGGGTGATGAGGATAATAGCTAAAATCAGTTAGAAGGTTGTTAGCATAAAATCAGGAAGTTAGTTATGCCAGAACTATCCTATATATATTCCCCCTCATCAGTTGTAAGATAATAGACTGTTGTATTTCTTCTTACACATATTATTGAATAACAGAATGTGCAGCTTTCTTCTCTCTCTCGCCCTTATTGCTCCTTTCTCTCTCTCAAAGACTCGCATGGCATTCCACCATTAATAACATTTTGAACCAATCATTTTGTTTCATAATAATAATAATAATAATAATAATAATAATAATAATAATAATAAT
>JACYFF010010365.1:93365630-93436776 GCA_017589665.1 Selenicereus undatus | reverse complement strand
GTGTGTGTGTGTGTGTGTGTGTGTGTGTGTGTGTGTGAGAGAGTTATGAATAAAATTGAAAAACTCGTACGAAAAGCAGTTATCTGTTCCACATTATATAACATATAATTTATCCTATACTATATCCCATCAATTTTTTGAGGTTATGTAGATGAAGGGGCCAGTGACGGCTGTGGACTTTGTTAAAGTATCAGCTAGATGAAATATACGCCGGGTTATGTTGTAAAGAATCACAAGGTCTCCACAGTTGACCCATTAAATAGAATGATAACAGTCTTATGTATGCTCTGATTGGGGAATGCAACAAGCATCCTATTCAAAACCCAAATGGGGGAGAAAATGGATTTTAAATGAGTGTGGAACGGATACTGAAAAAAATTATAGACATCTGGGCATTTATATAGGTCTTACCTATTTTGAATTGAGAGGTTATTACTTGGTTAATTATTAGTCATTTCTAAATTAAAAAGTTATTATATAATAAGTTAATAGTCATTTTAAAACGTTGAAAAAAAAATTACTACTAAATGAATTTGTATTGTTATAACTCTTAAGCGAGAGAATCTAAAAAATTTGGGCCAAGAAAAAAAAAATTTCAGGGATGGAATTGTGGAAATCTTAAATGTTAAATTTTTATATCAATAGGGTTTTAAACAAATGAGTTATACATTCAAGCTCAAATGAGATTTCAACCCAAAACTAATTTGCAATGGGTGAAGTAACTTATAAGCTTATATACATGCCCGAACTTTTAATTTTATCAATGTAAGACAATACCACTTTCATATTCTTCCTACACACTGTCACGTGTGGGCTACTGACAAGGCTTTACATGTGGCATGATTTCTATAGGGGACGGTGACAAACTAAGATCGAACACAACTTTTACTTTGATACCATGTTAAATTTTTATATCAATTGGGTTTTAAACAAACGAATGATGCATACAAGATCAAATAAGATTTCAACCTAAAATCAATTAATAATAGGTAGAGTAACTCACAAATTTATATACATGATTAAATCTTTTAATTTTGTTAATGTAGAACAATACTCAATTTTATATTTGTTTTATAGTAAACAACAAACAGAAAAGGAAAAAAATTGAGACGGAAAATGAGGATAGAAATTGCGGATCTCGGGACAAGAGGAACGGAGCGCCAGTGTAATGGCAAGAGCTTAAGCTAGTATGAGATGGTCGACAGCAGGTGTCATCCATTTGCACTGATCAAATCATTGCCAGCTATTAATTGTACGATTAAACAATGCCAATCTGTTTTCTACTTGGGCTGTCTTGCTTTGGTTTTGTAGGAAACTATGGAATATACGCTATAAGTGTTTCGGTTGTTGTTGTTTACTTGTTTCCTGTTTTTTTCCTCTGCCGCCCAATCTGAATTATGTATGAGTGGAAAAGAGGCTAGTGTCTAATCGGTACTTTAATGAGAATCTTTAAAGCGATTAGTTTGGCGGATAACCCTCCTTTAATCAAGGTTGTTAGAACCGAACCGGTAAATGAACCGGTAAGGTTAGTGGGTCAATTGTTGGATCGGTCTAACCGGTTAGATCGGATAAATTCGTTTTATTATATTTTATTAAAGTATGAATAATTTGTTATTTATATAAGTAAATTTTAAACTTAAATAGGTGGAAAAATTTTAATAAGTACTATAATAAAATTTTAAATTAAAATGTTTTAGTAATGAATGGGTAACAAATTTCTTAAATTCCAAAACTTCTTATGAATTTTCTTGTGATTAACAAAAATAAAATTATTTAATTTGATCAAAAATCATGAAGAAGTGGACAAGATATTAATTTGCATTGTTAATATGTAATCAATTAATAAAAGGATTTAGTGGATATGGAGAAAGATTTAAATAAATAACAAACACATATAAATTTGCAATTGAACATGTAGCACAAAAGTTGTGTTGCTCACTTTGTAGGAGACTTAAGAAGAACATTAAAGTAGGTATGGGGTTCAACACTCTTTACAACACATTGAAATTTTTTAATGGTAACAAAAAAAATAAAAGGCATAAGACGGTCTTGAACCGGTCCAAGTACCTGGTCCAACCATGAAAACCGGCAGTTTAACTGGGTCTTGACCGGTTCTTGACCAGTTCAGTAGGGTAGTGGTTTATTGTTAGTGATCGAACCGGATTGTTACCCGGGCCGGTCCAGTCCGATTTTGATAACATTGCCTTTGATGATGCACCAATCAGCGTTGGCGCATCTATCGAGTTTACGTTAAAAAGGGGCTACGAGCCTATTTGTTTTTCAGCGGTATTAAATAATTTTACTGAAAATGGTGGAATTTGGAGAGAAATTAATTTCCTCAACCCTCTTCCATAACCATGTTCTGTATTAATATGTCAAAATATTTACACTCCATTTAGGATACAGTTAATCAAAAGATATGATAGACTCCTATAAAAGTACTCAAAAACATTTAGGAAAGTATAAATTTTACACAATATTATGAGATCCTAATACTCTCCCTCAAGTTGAAGGGTGGAGATTCGACACGCCCAACTTGCTTAGTAAATACTGAAGCTGGCGATGTTCTAGGGCTTTAGTGAAAATATCAGCAAGTTGCTCTGTTGTAGTAGTATACTGAGCACCAACGATATTGAAAACAAGTCGCTCCTGAATGAAATGACAATCCACATCGATATATTTGGTACATCATGGAAAATGGGATTAGCTGCAATATGGAGTGCCACCTAATTATCATAGTGCATGACAGCAGTGGGAACTTGCACCCCAAGAAAACACAACAAATTACGTAACCGAACAACTTCACTAGGAGCATCAACCATAGTCCGATATTTGCTTCGGCCGACGAACAAGAAATTGTGGCCTGTTTCTTGGTCTTCCAAGAAACAGGAGCTTGTCCTAACTTCCGCAGATAACCAGTAACAGAACGATGATGTAGGACAACCACCCCAATCAGAATCACAATACACAGTGAGGTCAAGAGTGTTATCTGCAAGAAGAACATTACCTTGACCAGGACAAGAGTTGAGATACTGTAGCACTTACATAGCAACTTCCAAATGGCGTTGTCGTGGATCTTGCATGAACTGGCTAAGAATATGAACTGAATAGGTAATATCAGGTCTGGTGATAGTGAGATGCAGAAGTCTAATGTAAAGGATTTGGAACCAAATTCCCTGAGTCCGCTGAAATGCGGTGATATTGTTCTATAGGAAATGATGCAAGTTTCGAACCAAGCATCCAATCTCAGATAAGATATCTGGGGTATACTTGCGCTGAAAAAGAAATAACCCTTTCGAGGAATTAGCAACTTCTATGCTAGGAAAATATTTAAGGGGCCCGAGATCATTAAGCTTGAAACGCTTATGTAAGTATTCCTTGAGAGCATGACAATGACAAGAATGGCTATCTGTTAAAACTAGATCATTAACATAAATAAGCAGAGCTAAGAACCCATCACCTTTCTTATAAATGAACAAGGAATGATCAAGGGGGGTTTGATGAAAACCATATTGCTGAAGAGCAGCAACAAGCTTAAAAAACCACTGTCATGGAGCTTAACAAAGGTTGTATAAGGATTTTTTAAGTTTGCACACGATGTTAGGTTTGGGAGGATAGAACCCTGGAGGTGACTTCATATATATCTCTTTGGATTAATCTCCATGCAAGAAAGCATTATGGACATCCATCTGATGTAGTTCCAATTCACTCGAAACCACAATTGTCAACACACATCTAACAGTATCCATCTAGGCTACGAGAGCAAAAGTTTATTGAAATCTTCTCCCTCAACTTAGGTATTACCCAAAATGACCGAATGAGCTTTAAAACGTTCTACTGAATCGTTTGCATTATATTTGACCACATATAACCATTTGCACCAAGCGCCTTCTTTCTTGAAGGTAAAACAACATACTCCCATCTCCGATTTTCCTCCAAAGCAAATATCTTTTTTTTTTCTTTCATGGCTTTTTTCCAACGTCCATCTTTGATGGCTTGAGAAGAATACTTTGGCTCACCATAGTTAGTAATGGGAGTCAACAATGCACGATGAGATGAAGAAAATTTATCATAACCAATGAAATGGGATAAAGGATGGGACGTACCTGAAGAGATCTGAACGGGAGATGAAGAGTCGGGGTCTATCACATTATGACATATATAGTCATGTAGATGAGCGAGAGGTCGTCTGTCTCTTAGTGGGCTCATCATTAGTAAAGCTTACTGTTGATTTGAGTCTCGTTGGGTCTGCTGATTTGATGCTCTTTGGGTCAACTCATCCTCTCTAATTATCTGTGCATGCTTGGAAATGATTGAAGTCAGCTGAATAGTAGTAGTTTGTCCATGAGCAATAGGAGCTATAGATGCTCTAGCTAGGGTCTTGTTTGAGCTGATAGACAGCACGTGATGTAATAGGGAAGCAGCGAATATCTCAGTGGGCCGTCCATTGTCCAAACACGGTGAAGGGTCAGGCCTAATCATCAAGGATTGATGCTTGCCCAAAGATTTTGGGTTGCTTGCTTTAGGGTCCGACCCGATAATCATAGTTTCAACTACACAATTGGGTTGTCCAAAATATTTGGATAGGAAAGATGAACCTGAGTTTCCTTCTGTGAAGTGTGGAAAAGTATCTTCATAGAAGACAACATCACGAGTCATAATTATCTTTCTTTTCTCCATATCATATACTTTCTAACCTTTTTGGTTTTATGGATACCCTAGTTGATCTTGCATCAAATTTATCCCTACCCTGGTCCTGAGTATGGGCATAACATTGGCACCCAAAAACTTTAAAATGTTCATATGTAGGCTTTACCCCAAACAAATCTTCACATGCCATTTTAAAATCAAGTAATTTTGTAGGAGTTTGATTAACAAGATACACCCCAAAACTATAGAGGTAAATAAGCTTTGAATCGTAATGCTCGTGCCACATTCAACAAGTATTGATTTTTCCACTCAACTTTTCCATCTTGTTGAGGTCTATCGACACAGGAGGTTTAATGAATTATACCATTCTCAAGGAAATAAGTTTGCAAGGGTCCATTTGTAAATTCAAACCCATTATTGCTACGAATCCTTTCTACCGTCAACCCAAATTGATTCCACGCCATAGAACAAAAATGGACTATCTGACCATAAATTTCACATTTATCTTGCAACAAAAACACCCAAACAACACGACTGTAGTCATCCACCATGAAAAGAAAATAATGACATCCATTCAAGGAGAGGGCATGATACTTTCCCCATAAATCAGAGTGCACTAATGGAAAAAGGTCTTTTAGCTCTAGACAAGCTAAGAGGAAAAGAACCTGTAGTTTTTTTAGCCCTATAACAAACATCGTAACATTCATAAGAGGTCTTATTCAACTGAAACCCATAAGCAGCTGATAATGAAGATAAGCTACCGAACGATGGATGCCGAAGGTGTTGATGCTAGAATGGACTCCTTATTATGAACAACAGCAAAAATAGCACCTCCTGCATCATTTTTCAAATAGAATACCCCGTTCCTCAGTTCACCCACTCCAATAAGCCTCTTCGAGGTGAGGTTCTATATAAGACAAAAATTGAGCCTGAAAGTAATAATAGAATTTTCATCTCAAGTCAACTGGGTACAGAGATAAGATTGTAAGGAAATGTTGGAGTATATAAAACATCCTTCAAAATCAATCCTGGAGCAACATGGACCATTCCAGCCTCTACCACTTGAACATTTTGTCCTTTAGGTAGTGTAATATGCAATGGTGTTGACAATTCGTAACAATTAAATATGGCATTTTGTTTGATGTCATATGATGTAAGGCTCCACCATCTAAGATCCACGGAAGAGCACTAGAAATAAAGGCCTTCCCGCTCATTCTTACTTGACCTTATCTCTCCTTAATGAGAGTGTATAAAGCTTCAGTGTTCTCCGGGATCATCAACACACGAAACCTCCCCCTAGGGGTGTTCATCGGTCCAAACCCGGACCGGACTGGGTTGGACTGAGGACCGAATAAGAGGGAAGTTACAGACCGTGGATCGGACCGAATAAGTCAAGGATTGAACCGGGACCAGATTAAAAAAATCGTACCGGACCGAATTGTCAAGCTAGCAAATTTTTACGATATGAACATATTATATTTATTTCAATATGAACAATTTCAACATATTTTCACCATGAAAAACAAATCAATATTCTTGAACGTTTGAGAAATTATAAGTTGCAAAAGAAAATTAAAATTGAATAAGTAAAAAGTCGATTTTTAATTTTTTTTATTCGGTCATCGGTCCGGGTCGACGGACTGGTGGACTAGGCCGGACCGGACTGAAGACCGAATAAAAAAAATTTCTGGTCCATGTTCGGTCCGGTCTGGTCTAGGTCGATCTTCGGTCCGGTCTGGGTTTGGACCGAATAATGAGCACCCCTACCTCCCCCTCTTATCCAACCTAATTAGCAAAGTCACTGATCAACTAACACCGCAAGCGCACTGATAGTCATAGTATAGATAAAAGATATTGTTCCTCAAAGACTAATGTAACTTACTGAGTCTTGTCTATCAGAATGTGCTAAGTAGAATTCTGGTTCAAGTGGATTCGATTTAACAATAGCAAATAAACTTTTATAAATCAATAAGGGAAAAAACGTCTCGGAATTCTCGTAGCTATGAAAGAAAATTGGATCAAAATAATGAACATGTGCTTTCTTCTAATCGGTTAAATTCGAGGAATTATAATCCTTTCAGAAACTCAGTCTATTCTTTCGAAATCAACTAAATTTACCTAAACTAAGCAAAATTCATTCGTTCAAACTAATTTGCCTTAATTCAAGTTCAATGTTTTCGATTACTTACTAGGCTTCCTAACATACAAATCTCTCTTTCGAGATGAAGTTACATTATGTCTTATCAAGTAGTCCAACAACCAAATGTCACCTTTTAGTTTTTCACTCGATTAATTCAAGAGTGCAAGCAAATTTTGCCCAAAAATCAACTCACAATAATCCAAACACTTGACAAAATGAAATCAAACCAATCATGAAAATAAGCATAGTTGTATAGATTAAAACATGATCCAACAACACTTCCACAAACTACTAAATCCCTAGACTAAAGAAAACAACTCAAACATGATAAAAGATTAACAAACTAACTAATGATTGGCAAAATCTGAGCGAGAAGGGGATTGACTAAGATGGCCTTCAACCAAGGGCTTCAAAACCGCCTCAAGAACGAACTATCACACTCAAGACTCATACAAATACAATACCCAAACTCAAAACTACAAAATTTGAGAAAGAAACTAAAGTCCTAATGTATGTTATTCTATGCTTTTGCTTTGCTTGGGAATGATTTAGAATGCTGCAAAACGTCACCCTTTATAGAGAGGCTTGGTCGATCTCAACCGCACAGCTAAGGGAAAACAAAGAGGCAACAGTTACAGGCTCACCACGGACCGTGGGGCAGACCGTGGCCTGTGCTGGAACTGGATTTTTTTGCTCATTCTTTGCTCTACAAGCGTGGCATAACATGGATGACCATGGGGGAGGCCAAAATACAGCCATTTATGGTCAAATGATGGGTAAAAAGACTAAAAATTCTGCGAAACACATCAAACAACTATACTCAATCGTAAATCGAGAATAGGAGAATAAATAACAACTTAGAGCACAATATTCTTCTAAAAATGACACAAAATAGCCCTAGAATGATATAAATATTGAGCACTTATCAAACTCCCCCATGCTTAAACTGTTACTTGTACTCAAGCAATGCAAAGATTGAAAGTATACACAGCTTCCTCAGGATAGATATAGGTAACATTAAAATGGCAAGGCTGATCCAAAGGTAGCCCAAAAAGATATAAAAAAAAAATTCATTAATAAACAGAATAGGGAATAAATTTTCAAAGACATTATAGACCACAATGTCAAACTTAAAAGCAATCTCCTCCAAATCGTTAAATACAGTCATTCAACAAATGAAACAAGCGAAACTAGTAAGGCCGGTAGAACCTCGCTATAGTTATGTGGCACTCAGTACTTATGTGTTTGAAATGTATATATTTATGAAGCTGCTCTCAACTTTAGATGCAAATCTACCATAAGCTTGACAAGATTCTCAAATTCGCCATCACTAAAAATGCAAATACATTAGACAATCATGAGCGCTTTAATAGGGTTGTAACAGGGCTAAGGGTAAAGGAAAGAGGGGAACAAACGGTTTTGGAAATGAGGAGCTAGAAGCCATAGACCAAGAGCTAAACAATTCTAACGCATCATACTACATCCTTCTTAAACCATATCAATTCAGAATAGATCCTGAAATGAAGAGAGAAAGAGTCGAAAATCACAAATAACTTACATTCCCAACAAGGCTACCCACTTTCTTCTTTTTTTTCATTCTTTTTTTTTCTCTTTTGAATTTTTTCCTCTTGTGTTTTGTTGTTTTGTAAACACTTATCATTTTTTTTTTCAAAAAGGATAGCCAAGGGGGAAATCCATAACGAACTTTAAATTCCAATTCTTCTCTAAATTTTGTACAATAAATCAATGCGTTAAGAAATATCTCACAACCCTGCACCAAATAGTCAAATTACACCACAAGATATCATTCCATCTCACTAGCGCCCTATGATGCATAAGAACGAAACACTCCTTTAGTGTTGGCTTAAAGGTAAGACAAGTATTCGACCATAGGTTATAATAGGAGGTTCAAATTAAGAAAAATAGATACAGGCTCAAAGGGGCTAACAAGGGATACAATACACAACCAGTGTGACTATTTGACCATGGATTTTAAATAAATCAAAGCCAAATTGCCTCAATCATATTGCCGAATTACATATGCAAAATGTGATCTTTAATAAGAATCAAAGCAAGTTCTAGAGAATTAACGTCAAGAAAGAGTCACACATGAAAAAAATATGAGACTAATTTGATAAACAGTCTCTAACGGCTCAAAGTCTCATGGGCCTTCTACCAAAGACAAAGCTAGCTCACTAGTAAACACATGCTAAAATCTTGTAAAGACTCATGGGGTAAATCAACTCGCATCCAACATGTGGTCAAAACATGAAATTCATTTCGAAAATGCATTCGGAAACTTTTATGCACAACTTAGGCGAATCAAAGGATCAAACTAAACCAAAGAAAGCTACCAAATCTATAGATATCATCATCGGAGGATTTTTTTCTTGTTCTTTTGTGGTTTTTTTTTTGCTTTGTTACTTTTTGCTTTTTTTTTATGCATGCACCTACATACAATGCAAACTAAAATGCAAAACAAACTTGAAAAAAACAAGAATGCAACCTAGAATGTAAAGAAAGCTAAATGCACTACTAAACAAAACTAAAACCATCAAAAACCACAAAAGCTACCACTAAAAACATATACAAAGCACAAACACACCAAGCAGAAATAGGCAATAGATGCCAAATCTAATGACTAACTCCCCCATGCTTAAATCACATATTGTCCTCAATCTGGGCACATAATAGAAAAAGGGAAGGGGCGAAGCACATAAAACAAGATCAGAGAGGAGGAGGCAGAGGAGGATGAGGTCGTTAGCCATAGGAGATATGCCAATCCCGCCAGGTCTCTTGACATGCCCTATAGTCTTGGAAATATTAGGTCTGGGAAGCAAGCAACCCACAAATCTCATCGTGCCGCTCTTGGACAAAGTCCTCAAGAGTGGTGCTCTCAGAAGAAACAAACTCTCAAAGGGAAACTTGCTCTCTTGAATGGACATAAAGATGTCTGTGAGGTCAGAATAGCCAAGTGGAGGTGGTTGGGAGGAAGAACTAGGTCCAGCTTGACTAGAGTGAGGGGTTGGTTGGTAGGGTACAAGTTGAACAACCTCGTCATCACCAGGTACCCAATAAAGGTTACCTTGGTGAAGAAGGGTGGTGCGATCAACATTGGGAAGCAGCAAAAGCCGGACTTCTAGGTAAATCCAACACAAACGGCCAGCCTCAACTTTACAGAAGTTTATAATCTCAAAAGCAGCTTGATCAAGCCACTTAGACACGGAAACTCTATCCTCAGGGTTGGGCTCAACTCCCAAGAATCTAGCAATAGTAGTTATAATCCCACCAATGACTATCCTACCTTTAGTGCTAACAGCAGCACTATGTAATTGTCTAGCTAAAAGTGAACCTGGGTCAAGTTGGTCTCCATCAAGCATACAAGACAAAAAGTACAACTCAAAAAGTCTTGAGACATTCAGACTATCATCCCGAGCAAACAGAGAACAAGCCAAAGTACGCTGAGCAACTCTAATGCAGGGGTTTCTAATACGTGTACATTTTGACGAACTGGTACTGTACCGAACACTCCCTGAAAGTTCTCCCCAAAACACATTCGAGTTGAATTCGCGGGTGACTTGACGGTGCAATAAGTCCATACTAGGTGAAAAACCGAAAAGGTTGTTAAAGGTATCTAAGTTCAGTTCATACGATTGTCACTGCAAATAAAACGATATATATCTGGCTTGACATTGAGGCCCTCTAGTGACCTCGACATGGAGTGTATTAAGGAATTCTAGGGTCAGGTCCTTATATGTATGCTCTTTTAGTTCTAAAAAGTGTCCCATACCACCTCTGGCAAACAACCAACGCATATTGTCCAACAATCCCAATCGGGCTGACAAATCCTCATCATAATATCTAGTTGCTACGACCATATGTTCATTCAAGCTATTATATCTAGCAACATGATTGGGATGCGTTAAACCAAGGCGGTGAGGAATGTTACCTCTAGCACGCGTAGTTCGGGATGCCCTTTGAGGTTTAGGTGGTGCTTGACTTGAAGAACCAATCTCCTTGGTGCTCCTTTGTCTCTCGGTTGGTGCCATTGCTGCAAATTCTAACCCAAAAACAAAACTAAACCAAAAATAAGAACTAAAACTTAGAAATTTAAAGAAATTAAGCAAAAATATGAAGAATAAGATAGAGAAAAGGATGGGTATGGTGGATGAGATGAGTTTGAAGAAAAAGAAGAAGAAAGAGAGGGTATTTATTAAGAAAGATGAAAGATTGGGTGAAAGGGGATGATTTGGTGTGAAAATGATTGAAAATGGTGAAGAAATGAGGGGAGATTAGAGAGATTTGGTTATGGAGAATTTAGAGAGAGAAAATGGAGCTACAGAGAGAGAGTGCCGAGAGGTTGAAGAAGAAAGGGGGGAAAGTGAAGAGGCACCGCGGTCAAAAACCTAGACCGCGACCCGTAGCAGACCACCACCGACCATCTGTGGTGTTTGTTGAAACTCAATTTTTCTTGTTTTTTTTGGGTTGACACCCCATAGCCATAGTTCTGGGGGTACTGACCGTGGTGCCAACATTTTATTCATATATTTTTTTATCCCTTTTTTTTGCTTTTATGACTACCAAAATTAATAAAAATCAAAACTACAAAAAGGGAAAAGGAAAGAAAGCTTGGGTTTCCTCCCAAGAAGCACTCTTTTAAGGTCAAGAGGTTGAACCTTGTTCTACGCTTGGTCCGGAGCAGCTTTATCGCGAACCCCAAAATCAAACTTATTCAGTTGAAGGTAACATCTTAAAAGTTCTGGCTGAATGTCATCCGTCTTCATAACTTGGTGCCATAACGCACTATCTGCATACAAAACAAATCGCTCTTGTGGCCCATCAGACGAGCTATCATCAACTTACTAAAGCCCCACACCAAAAGGTGCATCAAAACCTTTTATAGGGGGCATAGAGAAAACAATTTGTGCAAACCTACAGTAATCCCTCATTGACGACTCATTAGAAATAGGAGCCTCAACCTCGGGCTTGTTAGTTGGCATAGGAGCAACAAACTCCACCTTAACATACCCTTGGTCGGGGTTCTCATAAGAAATTCATTCAGAGTAAGGAGGATCTTCACAATTTCAAACATCCTCCATATCAATCTCAGGGGATAGGGGTAATGCATCCAATATAAAAGAATGAGGAGAAACCATGTCCTCCTTCCTATGACTAAACACAGCAAATCGCCCTTTCACCTCATAAGATATACGACCCTCTCTTACATCAATGTGGCAACCAGCTGTCTCCAAAATGGGCCGCCCTAGGATAATTTGGCATTGTCGGTTTCAAGCATGTCAACGATAATGAAGTCCTCCAATACCCAAATGTCTCCTATATTGACTGGCACTTTGTCCAACTTGCCTATTGGTTGTGTCACAGAACTATCAGCCAACTGTAAGGAAAAGGGTGCGGTTAGTAATGGTCCTAGGTGCAGCTTATGAAACAAAGAATATGGGATTATACTGACACTTGCACCTAGATTACATAGACCTCTCTTAATTTCCTACAATGCAGGGGATAGAAAAACTACCTCGGTCAGGGAGCTTAGGGGGAAAAATGGTGGGGATCTCAATGGTGTTGTTTTCTTTGAATGTGACAGTCTTACCACCATTGTTGGTCTCTTTACTACCAGCCATAGTTATCTCCCTACCCTCTTCCATTGGTACTTCCTCAGAGTTAGTTAAGTCCTCTTCTTCTCCCTTTATGCTAACACAATTACAATGCTCACAAGGGTTAGCTTTGGGTTTGCTAGGAAGTCTGTCTAGGGGCGTAGATGAGAAACTAGCTTTTTGGGCAATATTGGCTTCTAATATCCTATTATGAGTTGTAAGCACATCAACCTTGGAGGCTAATTGTTTAATATTATACTCATCCTATTTTTGTTGCGCCATAAGTATATTTTCCATCATTACCTCTAATTAGACTTTTGGGGCATTTGAGAAGGGAATGGGGGCTTTTGAAAATCAAGGGGTGGTCTAGTATTCATCGGGGGCATGTTCACAGTGTTTGGATTCGACCTGTAAGAGAAATTTGGATGATTCTTCTAACCCGGATTATAGGTATTAGAGTAAGGGTCATTGGTTAGTCTCGGGTTGAAATTTTGAACATAATGAACTTCATTAAGGTCTTGGGAAAAAGGACTTCTAACTTGACAATTCAGAGTTATATACTCAATTGAACCACAAATTTCACAAGGGGAATGGACACTAGAGTTCACAGCATTAACATTAATTTGGTTCAGTCTATGAGTCATGGCATCTACTTTAACATAAAGTAAAGTAATTACCTCAACTTCAAGCTTACCTCCAACCTGCTTGGGTTGGGTTCGATTTGTGGACCATTGGAAGTTGTTAAGCACCATCTATTTGATCAGATTATAGCCTTCATCCTCAGTCTTGCTCATCAGAGTTCTTCCTACCACCATATCAATAGTGGACCTTACGGATTAGGTTACACCATTATAGAAGGCTTGGATTATCATCCAATGCTGAAGACCATGACTGGGGCACAAACGTAGCAGATCTTTAAAACACTCCCAGGCTTCATAGAGCGTCTCGTCATCTCTTTGCAGAAAGTTGGTGATCTGATTCCTTAGGCTCGTTGTTTTGCTTGGAGGGAAGAATTTGCCGAGGAAAGCTCTTCTCAACTCATCTCAGGTGGTTATGCATCCAGATGGAAAAGATTGCAACCAAGCCCTCGCTTTATCCCTCAATGAGAAAAGGAATAAGCATAGCCGAATCGCATCACTCGAGACTGCATTCATTTTCAGCGTATCACACACCTCTAAAAAGACCAAAAGGTGCAGATTTGGGTCTTCCAAGGGAGTTCCACCAAACTGAGATTGTTACACCATGGAAATGAGTGTCGGTTTGAGCTCGAAGTTGTGGGCATCTACAGTAAGGCGAGGGAAGCTTGAGGCGATCCCCTGGACTCCTAGGGTAACAAAATCATGAAGAGTCCTTCGTTAGTCACCTCCTACCATGTTTGAATTCCTTCTTACCTTACATCTATGCTCTTCAATCCTTTGCTTTTTCCTCTTTAGGCGAAAAGTCCTTTCAATCTCAGGATTGGGTTCATACAAGACTGGACTTCGCATAAACATGAAAAATTTCTGCAAGCACTAACACCAACACTACCAGCGCAATTTAAACAGGCAAAGAAAGAAAAAAACAACAAAAAACAAAAAAAATACTTAGTAACTTTCGCAAAACTAACTCAATAGTTAACAATTTAGTCCCCGACAATGGCGCCCAAAACTTGATCAACTAGCACTGTTAGTGCACGGGTAGTCTTACTATAGATAAAAGATATCATTCCTTAGGGACTAATGTAACTTGCTGAGTCTTGCCTATTAGAGTGCACTAAGTAGAATTCTAGTTCAAGTAGATTCGATTTAATGATAGCAAATAAACTTTTCTAAATCAATAAGGGAAAAAATGTCTCAGAATCCTCGTAGTTGTGCAAGAAAATTGGATAAAAAATAAAGAACATGTGCTTTGTTCTAATTGGTTAAATTCGAGGAATTGTAATCTTTTCAGAAACTCAGTCTATTCTTTCGAAATCAACAAAATTTACCAAAAATAAACAAAAGTCGTTCTTTCAAACTAATTTGCCTTAACTTAAGTTCAATGTCTTCGATTACTTACTAGCCCTCCTAACATACAAATCTCTCTTTCGACACAAAGTTATATTAAGTCTTTTATCAAGCAGTCCAACAACCAAATATCACCTTTCAGTTTTTCACTTGATTGTTTCAAGAGCGCAAGAAAATTTCGGTCAAAAATCAACTCACAATAATCCAAACACTTGACAAAATGAAATCAAACCAATCATGAAAATAAGCACAGTTATATAGATTAAAACATGATCCAACAACACTTACACAAACTACTAAATCCCTGGATTAAAGAAAACTACTCAGACATGATAAAAGATTAATAAGCTAACCAACAATTGGTGAAATCTGAGCGAGAAGGGGATTGAATAAGATGGCCTTCAACCAAGGGCTTCAAAACCGCCTCAAGAACGAACTCTCACACTCAAGACTCACACCAATACAATAACCAAACTAAAAACTACAAAATTTGAGAAAGAAACTAAAGCCCTAATCTATGCTATTCTATGCTTTTGCTTTGCTTGGGAATGATTGAGAATGCTGCAAAATGTCATCTTTTATAGAGAGGCTCGGTCGATCTCACTTGCACAGACGAGGGAAAGCGAAGAGGCAACAGTTACAGACTCACCACCGACCGTGGGAGACACCATGGGGCGAGTGTTAGAAATGGATTTTTGTTGATTCTTTGCGCTACGGGCGTGGCATAACATGGATGACCGTGGGGGAGGTCAAAATACAACCATTTATGGTCAAATGCTAGGTAGAAAGTCTAAAAATCATGCAAAACACATCAAACAACTATACCCAAGCATAAATCGGGAATAGGAGAGTAAATAACAACTTAAAGCACAATATTCTCCTAAAAATGACACAAAATAGGCCAAAAATGATATACATATTGAGCACTTATCAGCCACCTAGGCCTTGGTATGGCGACAATTTTATTCCAAATCTAGCTGTCCCTTCACGCCAATTCTCTACTCATGTTGCTCCAAGGCTTCGATTAGGAGTTCGATTAGAAGTCTGGGTGGTTCAATTGGTCCTTCTTCTTCTCCAATTAGGAGGATGTCTATTCAATTCAAAGCATTGGCTCCTCTTATGTCTCAATGTCAAACAGTGTGAGTGCTCTAGCTGCCCTCCTTGTCTTGTCCTGTTTGCATTAGAGGCCTTGAATGCTCCTACCACTGTGTGGGGTTTTTGCACCCATTCCTTTAGTCATGCTTTGCTGCCTTTGTTCATGAAGAACCATCGAGTAGACCTTGTCCAGATTTGGTAGAGGTTTGATGCTCAAGATGTTCGATCTTATGACACTAAATTGCGATGAATCTAAGCCCATAAGAAATTGGTGTATTTGCTCAGCCTCTTGATACATTTGTAAATTGTACTCCTTGGTACAATTACAGTTCAATATCATTAGGTATGCATCGAGTTCGCCCATAAGGTATTCACCTTTGTGAAATAGTCAATCACACTCAATGTTCCTCGATAAGTGAGAGTGATTTCTCTTCTTAACTGATGGACTCGAATTTTTTTGTCGTGTGAATATCTTTCTGTTAAATCTTGCTAGATCTTACTAGCCATCTCAGCATAGGCAATTGACCATTGTAGATTATTGTCAATAACATTGTACAGTCAAGCGATTACCATCACACTGCACTTCGCCCAGGCATGAACATCTAGGGAAGCATCGTTTGTTAAGGTCCCATCAACAAAGCCAAGTTTATTTTTTGATTTTATACATTGGCAACAAGTTTGCTCCAGTTGCATAGTTTTCGCCATTAAGGCTTAAGGGACATATTATATTGCCTGGATTATTCGAGCTACATAAGCAGTACAGAGATTAAGGATTACTCGAATCGAGTTTCGGTTTTGTGTCCTCTTTTGTTTAGTCATCACCCACGGTTAAATTTTTTGGAAGAAAGAATATGGTTGTATGGCTCTAATACCATTAAAAATGTGGAATTTGGAAAGACACTAACTTTCTCAACCCTCTTCCATAAAGGTATATCAATATGCCAAAAGATTCACACTCCATTTAGGATACAATCAACAAAAATATATGATAGATTCCTATACAAGAAGTACTCACAAGTGTTTTGGAAAGCATGAATATTACACAATATCCTGAGATCCTAATATTTACGTAAATGGGAGAGAAAAGCAATGAATGCAGTACAGAGTGGTAAAATCTAGGACGATTAGCAGAGGGGGGGGGGCGCAAATAGTTATAAAAACTATGTAAGAGATAGGAGTAGTAAAAACATTTAAAAGGTGTAAGGACACAGGAGTAGCAGTTAATAGTAATTAAATAGTATGGTACTATTGTCCGAGTTATGTCATAATTTTCTGCAAGTATATAAACTTTTTTGCGATTTTGAACACTAATAATCCCAATTTTAGAGGCCATTAGACATTAATAATCCATACTTGAGATATAGTGTCTACACCTTCTACTTTAATTTAATGGTACTTATTTTACATGTACTATTACCAAGTTAAACAGACTTTGACTTAAATAACAATTTGATGACCTTTGGCTTAAGTAGTATATTTTCCTGCCTTTTCCTATTATCATAATTTGCTTGTAAACCAAGCAATTCCATACGGGTGGCTAAAATATGAGCCAACCATATTCGAGTTTAAATTTGAAAGAGTTCAGACATAACACCAAAGTTTCAGATTTTCGATCCACTAAATGGATTACTGATGAATGCCATATTTGCATAGGACTTCATGAGTGTTTGGGAGTCCTTTTATGGCATTAGTGTGCTTAATTGTATGATTTATGCTCTTATTTCTACTATTATGCTTAGTTTCACTCGTTTTCAGAGTGTTTGTAGATTTTGACTTTATGAGCCAAATTATGTGAGTAGAACGAAGATTTTGACGCCTAGTGGATCAAAGAAGATGCCAAAAGAGGCCCAATGACACTCAATACAGACTAATCATTGCCAGCTCCACGGCCTAGAAGGATCCAGGAGAAGCAGCGGGACAAAAACTAATCAAGCATAAGAACCAGAGGATACCATGGTCTGACCATGGTAGAGACCATGGTCCGTGGGGTCCCCCATGAGCTACCTATGGTCAACCCTGCTTGCTGAATTCGCGAGTTTTCTTTGTGACTATTCGTTTTCCAAGACATTGTCACATTTGGTAGCTTTCATTTCTGCAATAAAAGCCTACTTCCAGCCTCATTTTCCATCTAGTCCATTCCACTCTTCAACAATCATCATCTAGATTAGGATTTAGATTATATTAGATTAGATTAGAGGGAGACAGAGCGAATTGGAGTGGAGACCTTGCAAGGATTCTATGCCGAGATTGCAATCGACGTATCCGAACGCATTCTTTGGCTAATCATTTCTCTTCTCTTCTCTTTTCTAATTTTAGGATTTGTGTTTGTAATTTTGATTATATTTTGTTTTTTTTTATCATGGATTTATACAAACACTTGTTAATTTGCATGATCCTATGTTGATCTCTTTGAGTATTTTGGAATTATTGGATTGTTGTATTGAATCTTAGATGTTTATTATCTTGTCGAAAATTTGATCACTTTCTTGCATGTTTTGGGTATTGGGTAAAGAATTGAAATGTCAAATTCGATACTGGAACCCTAGGATTTGACTTGATTGTGCGGAGTCTTGAGAAAGCCGCACCAATTGAGAAACTACGAATTTGATAATGACATACTTAATGAACCTAAACAAATCAAGAGCCCTTGAGAAAGAGTAATTGGTTAGATTTAGGTATTTTACTTCACCTTGAAAGTGGATTGTGACACTTTGATTGCATGAGTGTTTAGGAGCCAATATTAATTTAAATCTAATCTATTATGTTAATAACCATGAATTGAATTAATCAAGTTATTGGCATCATTGTGGGGGACTAGGGTTGAATACTATGCTTTTTCTCAATAGGTTGGACTAAGCATTTTGTTTTTCTTTGACAAAAAGAACAACCAAAGAATTGAAAATTAAAAAAGACAAAAAATTTTGAGAAAAAAAAAATCAATGAGAATTTTCCATTTCCCTAATTCGACCATGAATTATTTTGGAGGTATTTTAAATGATTAAATGCTTTTTTTTGCTCAAAAGTGGTTTTTATGTGGCTAAATAAGAAATTTTGGGCATTGTTGATGAGGTTGTGGGTAGTGAAACCCAAGCTCTTTTAGATTATTTAGGTTTTCTTGCAAAAAATGTTGATGAGGTATGGTACTTGCTTGACTGGATTGCTTGAGATTCATTTGAGTTTGAGAAGGCTAGAAGTGTTTCTAGATATTCATTCTCTAATCGTTGTGCATTCTATACTAGATTGTATTATGCCTTTTTTTGATGTGACTTGTGTAATTCTTCTGACCATACTATAAATTCGTGTCCTTATGATGCATGCTATGCTCATCCTGACTTTGCATTACCCAAGGACAATACCAATGTTTTTCTGAGCTTACCTAATTCATCTTTTCCTTTAGCACAATGCACGGGGCGCGAGATGGGTGAGCCTTGTGGGAGAGTTGTTGGGTTTAGTATTATTGATGCATGTTTTAAGTCGAAAGATATTTTCGATGAAGTGTATGATCTAGTTGAGACTCCTTTGGCATTAGGCATGTAAATAGCTTGAGCTCCTTTCTTTGTCAACTCATTTCCTATGTGATTCATTCAGGTATGTTCAGTGTATTGTTGGTGTTTGAAGTGTTGGTAAACTTTATGGTTTCTTAGTGCCTTGTTTGTTACTCCTTAGTCATTTAGCTAATAGGTTCACATTGCCGAAATTTGTTAGCCCACTCACTTACCTTCAACCGTTTTAGCCCATGTTACAACCCAAGCAAAGTCATCTTGATTGTTGTGCGCACATTGAATTTTCAGTGGTGGAGAATTTGAGAGTCTTGGCACGCATATGTTGGATAGCATATTTGGAATGAATCTTAAGTGAACATATGCTATAATTTAAACACAAGAGTGGGAGTGATTCACATTTCATAAAAGTGAGGTTCTACCAATCTATTTAGCTCTACAATTCCTTGCACTTGCATGATGTGTGTGGTTCTTTGGGTGTGATCAAGTTTGATGTTGAGCTTATGGTTGTATACTTTTTTGAAGACATTCGCCTTCACCTGATTTTGAAATATCTTTTGCACTATTTGGGGTTGTCATTAATTGATATTCTTGCTTATGATGTGCTATGAGTTGGCTAGCCTAAGGAGTTTACTAGCCTTTTTGAGCCCTAGATGCATCTCCCCTTATGAGTTTTGACTAGTGTTTGCTTGAGGACAAGCAAAGGTTTGAGCATGGAAGAGTGATGAATGTGATATTTGCATAGGATTTCATGAGTGCTTAATTGTATGATTTATGCCCTTATTTGTACTACTATGCTTTGTTTCACTTGTTTTGAGAGTGTTTGTAAATTTTGACTTTATGAGCCAAGTTATGTGAGGAGAATGAATACTTTGAGGCACATGGATCAAAGAAGATGGCAACAGAGGCCCAAAGATACCAAATACGGCCAACTGTGTCCAGTACCATGACCCAGAAGGATCCAAGATAACCAACAAGGTAAAAATTAATCGAGTATTAGAACTAGAGGCCACCATAGTCTGAATGTGGTGATGACCACGGTCCATGGGGACCTACACAGGTTGCTCATGGTCAGCACTGCTTGTCGAATTCACTAGTTTTCTTCGTGGCTGTTCGTTTTCCAAGCCATTGTAACGTTAGATAGCTTTCATTTCCGCGACAAAAGCTTGCTTCCAACCTCATTCTCCATCTATTCCATTCCACTCTTCAACGTTCATCATCTAGATTAGGATTTAGATTAGACTAGAGGGAGAGAGAGCAAATTGAAGTGGAGATCCTGCAAAGATTCCATGTCGGTTTTGCAATTGACATATTCGAACGCATTCTTTGGCTGAGCGTTTCTCTCCTCTTCTATTTTCTTTTCTAATTTTAGGATTTGTGTTTTGCAATTCTGATTATCTTTTGTTGTTTTGATCTTGGATTTATGCAAGCACCTGTTAATTTGCCCAATCTCGTGTTGATCTCTTTGAGTATTTTGGAATTGTTGGACTGTTCTATCGAATGTTAGATGTTTATTGTCTTGTGAGAAATTTGTCCACTTTCTTGTATGTTTTGGGTATCGGGTGAAGAACTGAAATGTGAAATTCAATACTGTGACCCTAGGAATTGACTTGATTGTGTGGAGTCTTTAGAAAGTCACACTAATTGAGAGACAATAAATTTAATAATCGCATGCTGAATGAACCTAAACAAATCAAGAGCCCTTGAGAAACGGTAATCAGTTAGGTTTGGGTATTTCAATTCACGTTGAAAGAGGGTTGTGATAGTTCGATTGTTAGTTTTAGAACAACCTATTGGGGAAGAAGTGCTTGACTGATACATGAACTGAGAGATTGTCTGGTTTGTATAATTCCTTGATTATTTATCCATTAGATTAAATAGTAGATTAATTTAATTTTAATCCTAAATTTGGATTTGCTTAGCCTATGTTGAGGGTATATCATCCAGTAGCTTGGCATAGTCTTTGTGGGATCGACCTTTGTGTGCTACAATGCCACTGTGCGCTTGCGATCCTATCAAGTTTTTTTGCGCTGTTGCTTGAGACTATTGTCAAATATTGCATTTTTCTCCATAGATTTGACTAAACATTTTGTTTTTCTTTGACAAAAAAGAACCAAAAAATTGAAAATTAAACAAAAATAAAAAAAATTTGAGAAAAGAAACAATGGCAATTTTTCATTTCCCCCAATTTGAGCATGGATTACTTTGGAGGTATTTTAAATGATTAAATGCTTTTCTTGCTCAAAGTGGTTGTTGTGTGCACAAATGGAAAATCTTAGGCATTGTTGATAAGGGTGTAAATAGTAAAACCTAAGCTCTTTTAGAGTATTGGGGTTTTATTGCTAAAAGTGTTGATGAGGCATGGTATTTGCTTGAGTGGATTGCTTGGGATTCATGAGAGTTTAAGAAGGCTAGTCATGTTTCTGGATATTCATTCTCTGATCCTTGTGCATTCTATGCTATATCTCATTATGCCCCTTTTTGGTGTGATTTGTATAATTCTTTTGACCATGCTATAAATTCATGTCCTTATTATGCATGTTGTGCTCAACCTGACAATGCGTCACCCACGGACAATACTGATGTTGTTCTAACCTTACAGTGTTGTTCTGACCTTACCTGATTCATCCTTTCCTTTAGCCCAATGCACATGGCTCGACATGGGTGAGCCTTTTGGGAGAGTTGCTAGGTTTATGTTGTTGATACATGTTTTGAGTCGAAAAATATTTTGGATGAGGTGCATGAATCATGATCTAGTTGAGACTCCTTTGGAGGGGTCCTGTGATGTCTTGGTTTTGATGATAGTGTTCTTCTCAATGCCTTAATCATTCACATGTTTCCCCTCTTTGTTCATTACCCTCTCCTTCCCCCGAGTATTGCGTTGATGTGCCCATTAGTAATCCTATGATTTGTGATGCTAATGTTGATTTAGGCTATGAGGATAACGTGTTTGATGTGCTTGGTGGGAATGTTAATGATTATCTGTCCCTAGGTTACTTTGACCCTTATTGTGTATACCTAGAGGACTTGCCTATAAAAGTCATTTGGACTACCTTCTCTAATCCTTCCTATGATTTCTAACACCTTTGATAATGTTAAGAAGATACTTATAGTCTTTGGTGTGATTTTGGTTAATTCCTCTTACCTTGTTTTTACTAAATTGTTGTCCCAGGAGTTCAACAAGCTTCTACATGCATTGAGGCATATTTTATGATGAGCTGAGTCTTGAAGTTGTGATGGAGTTGCTGATACTCTATTTGCATGGTTTACGAAGAGGCTTTAGCTTAGGTGTATCTTGCACCAAATATGGTGAGATTGGTCTCTTTTATTTCCCCCTTCCTTCTCTTCGTTTATTTCCTTTGAATAATGTGTTGCCTAAGTATACGGGAGGGATGGTTTAATGTTTCTTAATTTGGTTTTTAGTTTTCATACTAGTTACAACACGTAGATTTAGGTTTCCTTTTCATTTGCACTAGTCTATTGCATTTAGTTGCATTTAGGTTTGCATATAGGATACATGTAGGGGTGGTGTTGATTGGTTTGAGATGTCCTCTAATGCTGTTTTTTTTAGGCATGATGCTCTTCATGAGCTTGAGTAGCTTTTGATGTGTAATCCCTTTTGGTGCTAAAGTTTCTGACGGTTTTATGAATGTATCTTATTTTGGCCCTAGTCTTGATTGAGATGGAGTTGTTGGCACTAATGTTTGTACATTGGAGTCATTTTATGAGCTTGTTGAGGCTTTGGTAGGCATCCTCTGAGAATTTAAACCTTATTTGGACTAATCATTATATTTAGTCTCATGTTCTTTCATGTGTGTAACTCTTCCATGTTGCATCCCTAGAATTTGCCTTGACTATTGTTCAAAACCACATTAGCATGTGCATAGTTGATGATATGATAGAGACATTATTTCTCTAGTTGTTTTGGCCACATAGCCAAATAGTCTACCCTTGTGTTACATGTTAATCCCCTTTGCTAGCCCCTTTTGAGCATATATCCGTCTTTGTTGAGAATACTTCTTATTAGCTCTTGGCGATATACATAAATTCCTGACCTTGATGCGAAGTATATGGAGCATCACTTCAAGTATGTCGTGGGTAGTTTTGGAGGAAAATGACTTTAAGGTGTGTTTGGTATGTTGGTTTGTTGACGGATTGATGACATTGAGCATTTGGTTTCGTTCCCCTCTTGTTCGGGTTGTGGATATATGAATTAGGGTGTGAGTTGATAATTCATGACCTATGCCTTTCAATAACTGATTTTTCATTTCATTTCAAAAAAGAAGAAGAAGAAAAAAAGACATGTTGAAGAGAAAGAAAAAAAAAAATGACAAAAAAAAAGAAGAAAACAAAATACAAGAAAAGCAAGATTGAATAAGTGATTGGCATTGCGCATGTAAATAGCTTGACTTCCTTTCTTTGTCAACTCATTTCCTATATGATTCATCACGGTATATTCAATGTATTGTTGGGGTTTGAAGTGTTGGTGAACTTTATGATGTCTTGGTGTCTTCTTAGTTGCTCCTTACTCATTTGGCTAATAGCTTCACATTGCCCAAATTCGTTAGTCCACTCCTTTCCCTTTAACCCTTCTAGCCCACGAATATAAGGATCAAAGAAACAATGGCTGATACAACCAAATAGACGACTTATCAAGTTTTTTGCTCTATAGTATTGGTCTATCCATTAGACTAGATACTGATGAATGTCATACTTGCATAGGATTTCATAAGTGCTTGGGACTCATTATATGACATTAGTGTGCTTAATTGTATGATTTATGCCTTTATTTCTACTATTATGCTTGGTTTCATTTGTCTTGAGAGTGTTTGCAGATTTTGACTTTATAAGCCAAGTTATGTGAGTAGAATGAAGATTTTGAGGCCTTGTTGATCAAAGAAGATATAAAAAGAGGCCTAAAGACATTCAACACAGATCAATCACGTCTAGTGCCTTGGCCCTGAAGGATTTAAGAGAAGCAACGAGACAAAAATTAATCGACCTTCAGAACCAAAGGCCACCACTGCCTGACCATGGTGGGGACCACGATCCATGGGGACTCCCATGCGCTACCCTAGTCATCCCTGCTTGTCAAATTCGCTAGTTTTATTCGCGGCTGTTCGTAATCCAAGCAATGGTAATGTTTGTCAGCTTTCATTTCCACGATAAAAGCCTGCTTCTAGCCTCGTTTTCCATCTATTCAATTTCAATCTTCAACATTCATCATCTAGATTAGGATTTAGAATAGATTAGAGGGAGAGAGAGCGAATTCAAGTGGAGATCATGCAAGGATTCCATGCCGGCTTTGCTATCCATGGATTTGAGCGTCTTCTTTGGCTGGGCATTTCTCTTCTCTGCTCTTCTTTTTCTTTTCTAATTTTAGTATTTGTGCTTTGTAATTTTGATTATCTTTTGTTCTTTTGATCTTGGATTTATGCAAGCACTTGTTAATTTTTCAAATCCTGTGTTGATCTCTTTGAGTTTTATGGAATTATTGGATTGTTCTGTTGAATCTTAGATGTTTATTCTTGTGAGAAATTTGATCACTTTCTTGCATGTTTTGGGTGCTGGGTAAAGAAATGAAAAATAAAATTCAATATTGGAATCCCAGGATTTGGCTTGATTGTGGGGAGTCTTGACAAAGTCACACCAATTGAGAAGCCACGAATTTGGTAATCACATACTTGATGAACTTAAACAAATCAAGAGCCCTTGACAAAGGGTAATTCGTTAGATTTAGGTATTTCACTTCACCTTGAAGGAGGGTTGTAATACTTCGATTATCAATTTTAAAACAACCCATTAAGGAAGAAGTGCTTGATTGGTACATGAATTGAGAGATTACTAAGTTTGTATAATTATTTGATTATTTATCTACTAGATTAGATAGTAGACTAATTTAATTTCAATCATAAATTCGTATTCGTTTAGCTTATCTTAAGGGAATATAACCTAGTACCTTGATGTAGCCTCTATGGGATAGGCCTTCATTTGCTACAATGCTACCGTGCGCTTGTAGTCCTATCAATTACTAGCGTATTTTATGTTTGTTTTTTTCTCTGAACGTTATAAACGTGACAATAATTTTTCTTTAAAAGGGTAATATAAATTAAAGAAGTTCAATTTTTGATATCCAATCTTTTCTTAGAAGCCAATCTACAAAGTTAGGATTGATTAACTTATTAGATCATGTTTTCTCAAACAACAAAAAGTAAATACAAAAGAAAAGAAAACTCATATATATCTAATTGTCACATTCACCAAATTTTTAACAAAAATTACTTAATGATACGAACATACCAATGCCTGAGGCCATGAGATGGTTAACCATGTAGAGTTCCCAATTTTCCGAATATGTACTACTTTGAACAATGGCATGAGATGGTTGGTTGTCCTTGAGAAAGGTTAGGTTGTATTGGCAATAGTACATGATAGAGGTTATATTACAACAATAGTGTATAGTGATTGCTTGAAAAAAAATTGAAACATAGTGGAATGTATGAACTTTGCTCTTTCAAATTGAAGTTTTAATTTATATATGCTCATCAAAATGATAAAAAGCTAGCTCAAATAATTACATAACTAAATTTTTTTTAAGAAAATAGTTTTGTTAGAAAAATCAGTATAACCTAAACACGTTGGCCCTAACCCTAACAAGTTCAAACCAATTGGGTTCAAGTTCTCAAATCTTGTCTAATACCTAAATTTCTTAGGCGGGTTTGCTTTGGGTTATTGAGTCGAGTAAATTTTTTCCATGTATTTTTGCATGTGATAAATATGCTACTGTGTCCTTGCACCCTCAATTTTCTGGCATATGTGGCAAGTAAAAACAAATATTTGGTTGGTTAGAGTTTTAAAGTATAGAAAGTAGATTCAAATATATTTGAAAACAAGGAAAGGCCAAAAGTGGTTTATGCGAAGTCGTGGCTATAATCAACCTTGCCATAAATGGAATGTGTCAATGTCAAGGTTTACAAAGAGCATCTACCTAATTAAAAAAAGAATAAAAGATTTAGCATGTTAAATAAAGCTGGGAAAGCTCCTTTCTGAGCTAGAAGAAGCCAAGAGAAGATTGAGCAACTGTCGACATAATGGACATCGATTAAGACCCTTGAATCGGCCTGTAGCCATTAAATTGAAGCATCCAACAGAATATTCTAAAGCATCCAGTGGTTATCTCTTTCAACATCCTCCAACAGTCTGAATCTTATTGTCTATAAATAGAGACCTTGCTAAAGAAGAAGATGATACACCATGTGAATGCAAAGAGATCAACTCTCATAATAAATGTTATTGTACTTTTGAGTGAACAATTCATAGTAATTGTAATCTTTGTACCTACATTGAGAATTCCTTATAAGGCAAGAGGGTTATGAGAATCTTACGTGTGACAAGGAGGATTGATTGGGAAACTTATCCTTTCTAAGTATGGACTTGGGAGAAACCACTTCAAGACGTTCTTGAAGGTTGCGTTGTTATTGAGTTCCTTGGATGAATGCTTGATTCTGTAAATCTCACGAGAAGGTTGATAAGCCAGTTGAATCTTAAGGAAGGGTCCTTAGGGGTGACGTAGCCTAATTGAAGGCGTGAATCTTATTAACAGATACCATATACTTGATATTCTGTTCTGCTCTTACTTTACTCATCTTCCTTTGTCTATTTGCCTAGTGTCCTTGAATTATTGTTTAGCATGCTCGAGTTTGCTATATATATGTTTAACTTTTACTTGTAATTGTTCAAAGCTATCCCATTTACCCCTCTCTAAGATGACTTAGCTGACTCGGAACCAAAAACTCCCCAAAAAAACGTAAATCACCAAGCTCATTATAACAAACTAACAGAGAGAATTGCAATAAAGGAAGACAATAAAGAACAAAGCTCCCCATTATAATTATGCCATCAACATAAAGAAGGAGAACAAGGGCATGGGAACTATATAGGCAAATGAACATAGATGGATTACACTCACTGCAAACGAAACCTTGTGTGAGAAGGAAATTTCTTAATTGGTGAAACTAAGCTTGAAGAGCTTGTTTTAGGTTGTAGATAACCTTCCTGAGACAACACACATGATTAGGGGATTCAAAATGAATTAAGCCAATAGGTTGATGAATGATGCATATGTACTTGTTCAGTAAGAATGACATAAATAATAGTATTCTTCACCTCAAGTTTCCAAATTGTCGAGCTGAAGAAAACGCAGTAGATAAAACAAGTTTAAGGGGTTGTTTGGTTCGATAAAAGTGAAATGGAACCAAGTATCATACCTAAGGGAATGGGAATAGGACATGATTCTGAAAATCATGTTCGTGAATCAGATCTAACCTCTTGGCCAAGAAAAAGATTTGGATCTTGAGAGAAACCCAAAGAAACCCCAAGAACTTCAAGAACAATCCAATAACTTGAATCAACTAAAAAAATATGTGACCAAGGCTGAAGAATAATTGACCACCTTGGACTAATTTGACCCACCAATTAATTCTCTAAGACTTAATCACCAAGAATTAATATAAAGGAAAGACTTAAAATCACCAATCTCATTGAGACAAATATGAGATTTCGCAGAGAGAGAAGAAACAAATAGCTCATTTCCTTTCAAATGAAAATATGAAATTTTTTTTTAAAAAAAAAACAAGAGATACAAGCATTTGTATATCTCCAAAATAGGATACCCCCTCCAAACATCAAACTAAGCAATCAAATTACAAGGATTTTAAACCAATGAGATTAAAATAATGCAAACACCCTATTAAATTGTAGCAAAATGTACAACCAAAATTAAAGGGAAAAGGGGGACTATTAGCTTGAGATGATGAGCTAAAATTGGTCTTTGCAGTAGCGACTTCTATGTAGCTTCCTAAATCAATCCAAGTGTAGGAATGTGTTGATGAACTTCAAAGGGTGATAAATTTATGATGTGCACTAATCAACCACAAAGATTAGCCATAAAATTCATCCATTTGATTGTCGTAATAATCCAATAGCTTTTTAAAAAAGTACATTATCAAACTACACTAACTCTAGCAGGGTCTTAACCTTACAATTTGCAGAAAAATTGGAATTTAGAGGGGCCGTAACTAGTTGGACAATAGACTATCGAAGCTATCCAGCCATACCAAATCCATCAAACTTAAATCCCATTTTCTCACTCAAAAGTGAGCCAAAAGATTTTTAAAAGTTTTGGACAAAAACTGAAACTAGGAAATATAGGTGATAATGGAGATAAACGCCTAAACTCCTTATTTAGGGCTATTAAGTTGTCCTGCCTTCGAAATTAACCTTAACTTGACCCTTTAAAAATCTAGATTCAATAAAATTAACTTCTAAAACCTCACATTCTTGAATCAACAAAAGGAGTTTTATGAACTTGACCTTGATCTTTTTGAGCGCATGAGACTTGGCAAGTTGGTTCGCATCAAATCATTTCTAGTTCTTGCTATTTGGTTCAATTATAGAATAAAATCAAGCTTGTTTTATTTTAATTTTTATAAATAACGTTTCATAAATAAGAGTTCTTTTTTTATTACAATTAGTGCTTAATTTAGCAAAAAATATATCTTGCTATGTCATTACCTTGTCAGGTAATACTATGAATCAAAACATGATACATAGTCCAACTTTTTTTTTACCATTTTTAAAACAAATTCTTGGTCATGATATTACCATGTTCTCTCTCCCAATTGTTGATCACAACATTGTTGTACCTTTTTTATCCCTACCCCCATGAGCACTGCTTCTATGGCTGGCTAAAACCCAAGAACTTACCATACTCATCTTCTTCCTCATCACCTATACTATTGCATTATATCCTGAAATTTGATTTTAAATTTTAGTAAAATTAGGAGTCTTTGAATGATCGTTTAATTTTGGATAATCTAAAATGTCTGACCATATTCTCCATAGATATCAATTTCCATGTCTCTATCTAGGTATCCTCGTTCTCTCTTAGGTAAAGTAGATCTATGTCATGGACGTCTTCTTCCTTCTTGATCGATGGTCGATACTTGGGCGATGACTATCTAATTATCTTCTTGTCTCTCTCTAGGTATCAACTATGGATTGAAGTATTATGATGAATGAAATATGCAAAGCTAGAAAATAAAATGTTTATGAGTTGATGAAAATGCTAAAACCTAAAGATGTTTGAGCTTGAATCCCTTGGCAAGTAGGGGGAAACAAATCGCTTGGCTTTGAAAGAAACGTGTCTCACAGACTTAATAGCCTACAAAGCATGAGGTATGGAAATTTGATACATTTAGGTATCAAGATCCATTCTTAAACACCCTCTAATAGCCCAAGATGCCGAATAGCAACAGAGAAAGTTTCAAGGTAATCTATACCAACTTACTAGTCATTACTTGTGGCAACCAATAGAGCATTGTAGCACTGAATGTCACCATCAAAGTTGTATTTTACATGATATACCCAATTAATGGAACTAAATTCTACATATAAGCAAATACACAAGGGTCATTAGTAATAGGAGTATCAAACTCACCAGCCAATGCCTTTCTCCATCTGGGGCCACGGTAAATTTTCTTAAATGATGTTCATTACGAAATAATCATTAAGTGAGCACAACAAATGCTTAATCTTGACAATATCGAACTTGGAACAAGTCTATATGGGGTGATAGGTTCCTATAAGAGGGGATGAGCACACAGCCATGGAGGTTGTAGTAGGGTGGACTCACCTAAGTGTAATAGGCTTGAGAAGGTGACATCCATTGAGATATACTTGTGTGGGCCTGGACCATTAACACTAGCAGCTAAGCTTCAAGGCCCAGAAGATGTGTGAGGCATATAGGATAGCAAAGTGGGCTGAAAGGACATCTCAACAATGGCTTTGGCTGGTTGGATATAAACAAATTCAAAAGATTGGGTTGACATGGAGGAGTCTCTTGATTGGGCCAGATGAGAGATGTGTGTTCTATATGTAACCGTGGGATGAAAGGTCAAAGAGGTGGTTAGTCTAATTACATTGGCCTAAGACATATGGTTATGTTTAGTAGAAAAGGCACTGCGAAGAAGATAACATCCTCAATGATTCTAGCATTAGCAAATTAGGGAGTTGCATTAACCAAGGATTGATATAGAAAAATATTTTCATGAAAATGTGAAAATGTACATGTTTTCTAATTTATAGCATCCCAATTATATAGTTCCAACATAAGTAGCATTTATATTGATTTGCATAACCCCTAAAACCAATACCCCACATTACATAGAACGAAGTTGGAGTTCATCAGAAGACGTAGCGTTCAATTTAAATAAAATTGTAATCATGTTGTTTCTAAAATATTTTTCAAATGAGCCTTTTTTGCAAGATCAAATTTGAGTAGGAAGACAGTTTAGACCATAAGCTGCATCATCCCAAAGGTGAGAGGGGGGAAAAGATTGAACAAGTAAAGTGCATATCATCTTATTTAGGCGATGTTTGTGTTATGTCACCCCATTTATGCTTTGGTATTAGGGCAAGATTTTCTAATAATAATAAATGAATGGAGAAGACATTCTTGCAGTCACACCCTCCATCATTTTGTTTCGGTGAGTTTTCCAAAAGCAGTTTCCATTATTTCTTGAAAATAACATGAAATAGAAAAAATCTTCATACACATGTTTCAAAGGGATAATTATTGGCAAAATAAAAAGTGCGTACCAAACATAGGAATGAATAATTTTCAAAGGAATTTTAACCTACTTAGCTGACTTGTACTGTAATTGTCATGAAAAATATAAGCTTTAATAACATTATTTATCCTAACTCAATCTAAAATATGAGTTCCATAGTGACCCAGTCTATGAAGTGAGATTTCTACATAATGATGGACAACAGCAATAGCAATAGTAGACCTAGGACTAAAATTATGATAAACAAGGTAGGAAATCTCATTACTAGAAGCCTACACAAGGACATCACTTATGGGATTTTTCTTAGCATAGAAAGAAGAAAGACAAAATTCCACTTGACCATCATTGTCCCTACATAGGGTCCTAATGGAGAATAAACTATGTTTCAAATTGGGAGCATGAAGTATAGATTGGAGAGATAAGACGTGTTTCTAAGTCTAAAGACTTAGATTGCCAATATTTGCAATAAATAGAGTTTCCATTCCCGAATTCAATTTTACCATAGCTAGAGCAAGGGACTTTAGACGATAAAATGCCTTATTTTGGAGAGATATGGAGCTATAGCTAAATTCGGGTACCAGATGTTCCCACTAGGTTCAATAGTTATAAAAGAGGCTAGAGCACTTACATGACTGATATTTGGGCTGGTAACCAGCTAGGCAAAAAATTGTATAGTGACCAAGTGATTGACACATTTAGCAAACAAGATTGCGTCCAAAACATAACAATTCCTCAAATGGTTCATTATCTACAAAAAGGACTAGATGATAGAACAATTTAATTGCAAATGTAATGCATACCCCTTGAGAAGTCATATTGTTCGTTGTGGGAGAAAAAGGTCTAATTATTATTGTGTCATTTCTATTTGTGTTATTGTTTTGAACTTCATTGTTGTACTTTCTTATTCTTGTTGTGCTCTTTATTGTGGTCGTTCCCACAAGAATTTTGAGAATTACCCCATCACTAGTTCCAGATGTGTTGGGCACATAAACTTGAAGTGTAAGTGACCCATGCTCCCATTGTTTAAGAAAACTCACTTGTTATTGACAAAAGGACAATTTTGATTGAACATAATCAAAAGTAAGGACACGAGGAATCTAAGTAGTAGTATCATCAATATAGTCATATTCAAAGTCAAGCCTATTCAACATATGCTAAATATGGTCCATATCCAAAAAAGAGTTTTGAATTGCAACAAGGGAGTCAGTGATGGACTTAAAAAAATGCAAGTACTCATCCATAGATAGATTTTAAGGTTTGTCATGATTAGTTGATGAGTGCAAAAAATATGCATAATTTTACAGTCATTTGATTGCATTTTTGAGAGATTTGTGTGCTTAAGTGTATGATTTCCATCCTTTTTTCTATTTTACAATCGGGTATGTTTCTTTGATGCATTTGGTAGGTTTTAGGCCCTTTTGACCCAGTGTTGACCCTTATTTGGGCACATTTTTAAGTCACCAAGGTAGTAACCCCATCCCATATGCTCGTGGAGCAAAGAAAGAAAGACAACCTCATGGGCTAGGGTGACCACGGTCTAATCGTTGTGCCTACCACGGCTTATGGTATGCTAGTAACTACGAGCCTCTTCATTTTCCCTTGAATGCATGGTTGAGGAAGCTTGAATTTGGGTATTTGAGGGCATTTTCGATTGGGAGCAGCAAGAGGACACTCAACCCTGAATTTCATCTCTCTCAATAGTTTTAGGATTTTTCTAGTTTTTCTTAAATAGAAAGAAGATTAAATGGAAGGAATTAGCAATTGGATCCTTGAAGGTTGAAAGATCATTGAAGAACCTCTATTGTTGCTAAGCTTTCTCTTATCTCTTCTTGAACTTTAGCTTGTTTGATTTAGATGTTGTTTTGTTTAATCATGAGTGAGAAGTTTAATTCAATCTAGGGATTGTTTTGCCGAAGTATTGATGTTGAATCTTTAATCTTTGTTTCTTTTGCTCGTTCTATTTTGGAATGGTTTTACTCTATCTTGTGACTGTATTGATTTGAGTAAGTTTTGCCATATTTGCTCTCATATATCAGATAGTTGAGTAAAGTACTGAAAGGAGAAACTCACTACTTGACCAGTAAGATTGGACTTGACTTAGTAATCCTTGAGAAAGAATTGCAAGTTTAGAGAAAACCTTTAGCAATAAAAAATCTTTAAGTAGACCAAAAAGAAGACATTTGAAAGAATGATAATTGGTTAAGTGTGGGTAATGCAGTTTATTTTGAAAGAAAAGGTTGAGTTTAGGTACATTGCAATTTCGTGAACCAATCCAAATTAGAGACGAGTGCATGTTTCATTCAAAGATTCAACACTTTAATTAGGCAAAACAAATCCCTAGATGCGTTACTTTGATTGAATTCCCGCACAACGAACTAGCATTATTGAAACAATCCGCTAAAATTTGTTCGCTTCGCATTCTTGGCAAGATAAGACGTAATAGATTGCGATTAGCCCTAGAGCACGATATTTTATCTAGATTACAACACCCGTACACTTGCAGATTTTGTCAAGTTGGCCCCGTTGCCAGGGACCGAAATTTGTCAACTATTGAGTTAATCCTAAGGAATGGACTAAGCACTTTTCTTTTATTTTCACCTTTTATGCTTCTAATTGCTTTGGTAGTGTTAGTGTCGGTGCTTGCAGGAAATTTTTTTCCTTTTATGCGAAGTCCTTTTCCATACGAACCCGATCCCAAAATTGAAAGGACTTTCCGTTTAAGGACAAAAAATGCAAAGGCTAGAAGAGCAAATGCGCAAGGCCAATAATACTAGTCATACTATGGCCGAAGGAGATCGAAGAAGGACCCTCCAGGATTTCGTTACCTCGGAGTCTAGGGCATTACTTCCAGTATTGCCCTACCGACTGTGGAAGCTCATAACTTTGAGCTCAAACCGACACTCATATCCATGGTTCAACAATCGCAGTTTGGAGGTGCCCCAATGGAGGAAACTAATCTTCACCTCTCGATCTTTCTAGAGGTGTGCGACACATTGAAGCAATATGGAGTCTCCACCGATGCCTTTCGCCTTCACCTATTTCCTTTTTCATTACAAGATAAGGCAAGGGCATGGCTCCATTCGTTGCCTCTAGGGTCCACCACAACTTTGGCATAGCTCACAAGATCCTTTCTTGCCAAATTCTTCCCGCTTAGCAAGATGACAAGTTTGAGAAACCCAATCACAACCTTTTCTTAAATGGATGATGGGACGCTCTATGAATGATGGGAGCAATTCAAGGACTTATTGCGTTTGTGCCCACACCATGGGGTTCAAAAGTGGATGATCGTGCAAACGTTTTACAATGGAGTTACTCAACCCATGTGATCTACCATAGATACAGCTGCTGGTGGCACATTAATGAACAAAACGGAGGATGAAGCATATAATTTGATTGAGGAGATGGCACTCAACAACTTCCAATGGTCCAATGAAAGAGACCAACCTAAGCAGTTTGGAGGTAAGCTTGAAGTTGATGCACTTACTTTACTTTCTGCTAAGGTAGATGCTATAACTCAGAGATTGGATTTATTGAATGTTAATGCTGTGAATTCAAGTGCCCATCCCTATGTGAAATTTGTGGTTCGACTGAAAATCTGACTGTGAATTGCCAAGTCGGGAGTCCATTGGCCAAAGACACTAGTGAGCAAGTCAATTATGTCAATTACAACCTGAGACCGACTAATACCCTTTATTCCAACACTTATAATCTGGGTTGGAGGAATCACCCAAGTTTCTGATATAGGTCTAACTCTCCCAACATGCCCAAATGAATCCCAGACTGCCCCCCGAGTTCCCAAAGACCTACATTTCCTTAACAAGCTCTACAAAATTCTAACTTAGAGGCCATGATGGAGAGCATGCTTATGACAAAACAAAAGTAAAATGAGCACATTACGTAATTATCATCTACAGGTTGATGTGCTTACTACTCATAATAAGATGTTGAAAGCCCAAATTGCCTAACAAGCTAGTTTTTCACCTATACCTTTCAATCGACTTCCTAGTAAGCCTGAGCCTAATCCTAGTGAGCATTGCAATTATGTTATCTTGAGAAGTGGATTAGCATGTTCTAAGGGTGCTAGGCTTGAGGAGGATGGCGAGGAGAACCATGATGAGAATGAGAGGTCTAAGACGTTTAAGGTGCCTTCCCTGACACCTTACATGCCTCCTTTACCTTTCCATCACAAATGGAAAATTGATGAGCAATAGACTATAACTTTAGGTAAAGAGTGTAATGTTGTGGTTCTAAATAAGCTTCCTGCTAAGCTTAAGGACCTCGATAGCTTCTATATACCTTGCTTGATTGGAAATGTGAGCATCGATAGGGATTTCTGTGACCTTGGTTCCAGTGTGAGTTTGATGCCCTATTCCATTTTCAAGAAACTTAACCTAGGAGCATTGCGACCCACCACTTTTTCATTCCAATTAGCGTATAATTTTGTTAAGTAACCTTTGGGTATTTTGTAGGATGTTCCTATCAGGGTGGGTGATTTCTATGTGCTTGAAGACTTTGTAGTTCTTGACATGGCTGATAATGCCTATACCCAAATTATTCTTAAGAGGCCTTTCTTGGCCACTGCAAGTTGTAAAATAGACGTTAAGGGGGAACGGTTGACGTTTGATGTGGGAGAACACCATGCTGAGTTTGGTTTGTCTAAGGACCAAGACCTTTCCCCCTCTTCATTTGCTTATTGTGGATGTGATGTAGTTGTCTCTGATGAGTTTGTGGAATCGTTTGATGTTTGTCCCAGTGATCCTCATTTCCTTGACTGTGAGTCCACTAAGGGCCATGAGCTTGATTATTTCAAGGTGGATTTGGTTGCCTGCTTGCCATCCAGCATAGCCAAGGATGAGTCCTATGATGTTAATGAGGGTTCTTTGAGTGATTATTATAGGTTTGCTAGAGTGTTGTTGTCTTTGGCCCCTTTGAACAGCGTTGAGTATGACTTTGATTTGGTAATTGAGTTTGGTAGTGAATTGTCTGGAGGTATTCTCTATAAGTCAATTTTGTATGCAGACCATATTGTTTAGCATTATTTGATGCTTAAGAAGGACCTCGATCCCCTTTACTTAAGGTCGTACCTTCTTTTGCTAGAATTTAACTTTGAGGTTCGTGACAAGGGTGAAACAGGAGCTGTGATGCCCACTTTCTATTGATTGTTCCCCTTTCACCAGTGCAAGATGATTGAACAAGAGGGTCGTGCTCTCGACCCTAAAAGAGCGCTTCTTGGGAGGCAACCCAAGCATTTTCTTGTTTCTTTTTCTTAATGTATATATATTTTAGGGTGTTTTTATTTTCATCAGAAAGGGAAAAAAGAGTAAAAAGAAGAAAAGAAGGAAAAAAAAAGAGCAAAATCAAGGTTAGCAGTCATAGATCAGTCGCCACCATGGTCTGGGGGTGGTAGTTCCCACAGATAATGATGCTGCTAGCTCACAAAAAAAAAAGAAAAAAATTGCAAATTGTTTTGGCATCGTCCACCACGGACTGTCCATAGTGCTCACTATGGTCTGTGGTGAGCTGCTGCAGGCTGCAGTCAAGGGTTTTGACTGTTGTGCCCCTTCTTCTACCTCTCATTTCCTTTTTTACTCGACAAGCTCTCTCTCTCTCTACCTCCCTCTTTCTCTCTCTAAAACCTCTATTAACAGACATCATAACCTTCCATTTCTCCATCACTTTTCACTTTAATTCTCCAAAAATTGCTCCCTTTTTATCCCTTTTCTCTTCTTTTCTCTTTTTCTGACACAAAATTCCACTTCTTCTTCTCTCTACTCATCCTTTCAACTCCATCTACCTCCTTTCACCATTATCCTTTATTCTTCCTTTAAACTTCATACTATTCTCTCACCTTCACCTTTCCTACACTTCATTACCATCAAACACCCTCTATTCTTCTAGTTTTCTTCCTTTCATACACCATTTCCTTCATTTTCGAGGATTTTTCTTCTAATTTCACTTCATAATTCCCATGGCACCCCAAAATAAGCTAACGAGCACTCAAGGAAAAGGTACATCAAGCCAAGCACCATAGCGAACCTCGAGGACATCTACTACCACTAGGATGCGAGGTAATGCTCTTCACCCACTTGGTTTAACTCATCCTGATCATGTTACATGTTATAATTGTTTTAGTAGTAGATTAGGTGTTGCTACATGTTTCTACGATGAGGATTTGTTAGCACAGTTGGGATTGTTTTATGACATTAATTATATGGTTGTTTACCTGGGGCAGGATGGGTTAGCTCATTGAAATAAGGGACCACACCTATAAGGACCTCACCCTCGTGTTTTCGAGTACTTTACATGTTGAGGTCACTCAAGCTCCATAATGTCAAGAAGGGTACATTTCCTATTTACAAGGCGAATTCTATGAATTGAACCTTAATACCCTGAATAACATGTTGGCTTTCCACCTAGCTTGGACTTACCTTGGCGTCAAGTCCCCTCAGAATTTAACCTGAATGTCTTTTGGGATGAGATTTTCAGGGATCATAAGTATAATACAAGTACATGCAAGGGCTCCTTCATTAGGAATCCTTGTATTCGCCTGGCCCAAAGTATGCTTTCATGTGGCATCTTTGCTAGGGGCGATAGTCTAAATGTCCCTAGATTGTCTGAGCTGTATTTCTTGTTCAGTATGATGAATTGTGACCGAATTGACCTTGGGTCTTTCCTGGCCCGAAAATTGTATAGTGTAGCTACAAGTACTGCGAGCAGAATAGTCATTGAGGGTCTCATCACTACTATCGCTAGATGTTTAAGTGTTGAGCCAAAACCCTAGGATCGTGTTTTAGGATCCAAGCGGTGTAATAAAGCTGCTTTTGAACAAATGAAATTCGGTAAGGTTATAGGCTAGTGATTTGTGTTAGATTTACCTTTGTAACCAACTTTTACCACTTCTCAATATTGAGCGGACCACCTTGCTTCATCGAGCTAACCTCTCATGGTTACCCGGTGATGTTGAGATTGTCCACCCCGTACCTCTATAACCCTCACTTATCATGGTGTGCCTAATTCATCCTCCCAGCCTTATTCCACTAACTATGAGGAAGTTCAAGCCACTCTTAGGTCCATTCAAGATGAGGAAGCCTCCCTATGAGCCTATGCTGAAACTAAACATGCTACTCTTCATGACTTCGTCCAAGAGTGACATGATGAGCTCCGTTGCATGATAGCTTTCCAAAATCAATATTTCCAGGGCTTTAGGGCCTATCTTAAGACATGGAGAGATTGACATATCTCTCAGGGTCATCACTGCACCCTCCTTCCCCTCCTGCTTTCTAATTGCTTCTTGCTTCTCCCCTTTCCTTTTCTCCACACATGCTTACATTGCGGATAATGTTTTGTCCAAGCATGGGAGAGTTGAGTAGCTTTGCTTTGGAGTCTAATGCCTAGTTCCTTAGTTCAAGCATGTGTATATATTGTTCATGATTGCATTTAGTTTTGCATTTCAGGATTTACTCCATGTAGCTAGAGTATATAGTCAACACATTTAGTTTTATTCTAGTAGTTTTGTATTTCTTGTGCATTAGAAGAATGACATTTAGGTTAGTTTTCCATTTTAGGTTTACTTTCATTTAGGCTTACATTTTAGAAACAAAAAAAAAGCTTGTTATGCCCAGTTAGGAATAAAAGTTTTTTGGAAGTGAGTTTGTGAAAATGTGTGTTTCATGTTTTCACCTTGTGTTGAGCGCGAATTGTTTATCCTATGACTCTTTGCATGAATGTTGACATGTGGATCCAAATGAGCTATTTATCACTTTGGTGGATGTCCCGTGAGGCTTTGAGCTTTATAAGGCTAATATGTCAATTTTAGTCTCTTGCCTTTTCTTCAGTGACTCTTCCTAGATATTATTTCTCTAGAATTTGCTTTGACTCTCATTCAAGATCACATTGAGCATGTGCATGTAGGAAAAATGATTGACGCATTCTTTGATTTGATGAACCCACATACCAAATAGCCACCCTTGTATGCAAGATATATCCCTTGCTAGCCTCTTTGAGCCTTATCCCATGTTCATTGATGTGAACCTCTATATTTAGCCTTTGGTCAAACACATATCTTACGTTTGAGCCAAGACTAGAGAGGATTTAACTCCTTAATATTTTTTTGGGGAGTTAGTTTAGAACATTGGGATTCTTTTCGTTGTTTGGTTTGGTTTGTAGGCGAAGGGTTTCGTGTTGATTTGTTCATATGAGAGATCCCTTGTTTTATTATAGAATGATTGGAGAAGAGTTGACACAAACAAAAAAAGAAGAAGAGTTTGATGTTTATTTCCATGGCCACACCCTTTTTGGAAAGAGAAAAAAGAGAAAAAAATGAACAAAAGAAAACAAAAGAGAAAAGAAAACAAAAGAGGTTGGCCTTGTTAAGTACAATTGTTTTTGAATTTCAACTCTTTTCCTCTCATTTGATTGCGTAAGGGGGTTTGCTTGTGTATTTGAGTAGTATTGGTTTGAGGAGAGTTTTTCATGGTGATGTTGGGAAAGTTTAGCGCTTAGTCTTTGGCTTTTAAGGTCCACATTTCCAAAAATATTTGTTCCCCCTCTTATCTTTACCCTTGGCCCCATTACAACCGGTCCTTATGATTGTCTAATTTGTGTTGCATTTTGGTGATGGCGAATTTTAGAGTTTTAGCAAGCTTATGGTAGATTTGAGTCTTTGGACCGAGATGTGAAGGAATCGTACTGCATCTTAAAACACATGAGCGAAGAATGTCATATGACTAAAGTGCGGTTCTACTGGTTTTTCTAGCTCTAACTATTTCCTGCGCTGGTGTGATTACATTTGATGATTTGGGCAACTAATTCAAAGTTTGACATTGTGGTCTTAAGGAACTTTTGAAAAGTCCATCTTCTTATCTAATTGCTAAATGTATTTGAGCACTATTGGTCTAGCTTTGGGTCGATCTTACCAATGAAAATACTACTGATGTCTTACCTAAGGAGGTTGTGAATAATTTTTAGTTTTAGGATTGCTTGCAGACAAGCAATTGTGCAAGCATGAGGGAGTTTGATAAGTGTCAAAAATGTGCATCATTTTATGGTCATTTGATAGCATTTTATAAGGGATTTGTGTGCTTAAGTGTATAGTTTGCGTCCCTTTTTCTATTTTAAGCTTGGGTATGTTTCTTTGGTGCATTTTACAGGTTTTAGGCCATTTTAACCCGATGTGGACCCTCATTTGAGCACTTTTTTGAGTCACTATGGTAGACCCCCATCCCATATGCCTATGGAGCAAAGAAAGAAAGATGACCTCATGGCCAGAGGTGGCCACAGTCTAATTGTGGTGCCTACCACGGTTCATGGTATGGTGGTAACTGTGAGCCTCTTTGTTTTTCCTCGAATGTGTGGCTGAGGAAGCTTGAGTTCAGGTATTTAAGGACATTTCTAGCTGTGAGTAGCAAGGGACACTGAACCCTAAATTTTATCCCTCTCAACAGTTTTAGGATTTTTCCAGTTTTTCTTGAAGAAAAAGAAGATTAGAAGGAATTGGCAATTGGATCCTTGAAGGCTGAAAAATCATTGAAGAACCTCCATTATTGCTAAACTTTCTCTTTTCTCTTCTTGAACTTTAGTTTATCAGATTTAGATGTTATTTTGTTTGATCATAAATGAGTAGTTTAATTCAATCTAGGGATTGGTTTGCCTAAGTATCAATGTTGAATCTTTAATCTTTGTTTCTTTTGCTCAATCTATTTTGGAATGGTTTTATACTATCTTGTGATTCTATTGATGCGAGTAAAGTTTGGCCAGATTTGCTTACATATCTCAGATAGTTGAGTAAAGTACTGAAAGGAGAAACTCAATATTAGACCAACAAGTTTGAACTTGACTTAGTTAGTAATCCTTGAGAAAGAATTGCAAATTTAGAGAAAACCTTTAACAATCAAAAATCTTTAACCTAGACCAAAACAAGGACATTTGAAAGAATGATAATCAGTTAAGTGTGGCTAATTCAGTTTATTTCGAAAGAAAAGTTGAGTTTAGTTAGATTACGATTCCTTAACCAATCCAAATTAGAGAAGAGTGCATGTTTAATTCAAAGATTCAACAATTTAATTAGGCGAAAAACAAATCCCTAGATGCTTTACCTTGATTAAATTCCCGCATAGCTAATTACCATAGTTGAAACAATCCCCTAAAATTTGTTCGGTTTGCATTTTTGGTGGGTGAGGACTCAATAGATTGCGATTGGTCCTAGAGGACGATATTTTATATAGAGTACAACACCCGTGCAATTATGGATTGTGTCATTAGTTGACATACATTTTAAGGACAGGGCCCAGGCAAGACTTGCAATATTAAATCAATACTCAAGTAATGTTTGAATTGGTAAAAGGTGTAATATGTACGCATGTCAGTCAAATGATTGTTCAATACTTTTGCAAATAGCCACGCACGAATCAAGATCCAAGTGGAGCCATAATTGGCAGACAAGATGATGAAGTTGAACACCTATATTGTTGGTAAGATAAGAACTCGATTGGTTGATACTCTGATTTAAAAATCTATGCAACTGATGCACCGCATGAGTGAGCTAAGCTAAGTATGCCAGGACAAAAATAATCATTAACCTCTTCTACTATAGTCAAAATAGCGGGTGATATGCTATAGACTAGGGATGGTAGTGATAAACATACTCCACATTAGGTCAACAAAAGGACAGATGTGTAACCCATCGAGCCATACTCAGAGAACAACATAATGGAGTATGATGTTACCAACAGAACAAAAAGAAACTTAGCAAGATGAGTATTGCAAGTGGGCATGACATCAGGATGAAAGGAAGGGAAATAGACATGGTAGTGAGGTGAAGGATGGGCAATGGTGGCGTAAAAACAAATGTGTAGGTGATGTTGTAGGAGAGGCAACTTGATTGCCAATTGAACAGAATATTGAGACTATGGAAGAGAATTTTATGAGGGCACAATGTGCTGCCTCTCAATTTGATTTTTTCTTGCCTACAAGTACGACTACACAAAGAGTTTATGCACAGGAACACAACCTCCCAAGTTAATGTCAGGACTATGCAATAAATATAAAAAGTTAATTTCTACCTAAAACATATCAATTTCATTGGAAAACACTCCACCTCATGTTGGGGCATGCAAGTCCACAATGCCCTACTTGTGATGCAAATATTAAAATTAGTGTAGTCGAAGGGCCTTGATGAATATGTTTGCGGGTTGTTGCCTGTTGGACACATAAATAACATCGAGGTCCCCGGAATGAATATTTTCTCCAACAAAGCGACAGTCTATCTCAATATGTTTAGTCCATTCATGAAAATTAGGATTCTTTGCAATTTGAATTATAGCTTCACTATCATAGTTCAACTTCATAGGTTCTAATAAAAAGACTCCAAGAGATGCCAATAATGACTTCAACCATACTAAGTCACTCATGGTTGCAATCATAGATCCATATTCTGCTTTTGTAGAGAAATGCGAGATAATAGTTTGCTTCTTTGTCTTCCACGATACAAGAGACCTACTGAGAGTAACAAAATATCCGATTGAAGAATATCGTGTGAGAGGACATGCACTCGCATCTAACTAACAATAAGCTTGCACTTACAGGCTAATATTTGCCTTTAGCAAAAGTCTCTGACTAGGTGATCCTTTTATATATCTCAAAACTCCACAAGCGGAATCCATGTGTTCTACATTTTGATTTTGCAAGAACTAATATAAGACATGAGTCGCATAGCTAAGCTCCGGTTGAGTGATATTCAAATAGATGAGATGACCAATCAACCATCTATATCTACTTAGATTATTCATCTCCTTACCACTAGCTAGAGCCAACTTATGATTCTACTCAACCGAAAAATGTACAGACTTTCATCCCAGAAGCCCACTTCATTTACAATATCCTAGGCATACTTCCATTGTGACAAAAATAGACCTTTTAGCCCTTAAGCTACCTCGATACCTAAAAAATACTTCAATGGTTCAAGGTCTTTGATTTGGAAGTAATTATTCAAGTAACAGATAAAATCTATAGATGCTTTAGAGTTATTGCCCCCAAGGATAATATCATCAGTGTAGACTAGCAAACCCAGGAAGATATCACCTTTTCGGTAGGCAAACATTTAATAGTCGGTATGGGAGCATACAAATCTATACGCTTCCAACTTCGAAGATAACTTTCCAACCATTGTCATGGAGTTTGTCACAAGCTATACAAGGGCTTGTCATGTTTGCGACTGCAACTGAGAGAAAAACCTGCACACTTGTCATGTTTACGATTGGTTTAAAGGTTTCGTTGAAGTTAATTCCTGCTATTTGATGATCTCCATGAATGAGCCTTGTAGCACTGTATGGACTATCTGACTTATGTTTAACTCCATTGAACGATTTGCAACTAATGAGATTCTTTCCCAATGGAAGCGTTTCAAGAGTCCATGTCTGATTTTCTTCAAGGGCTAAAATTTCTTCCTTTATAGCATTTCTCCAAAGAGGATCCTTAGATGCTTCATGAGAAAACACGGGCTCCACAATCTCTATAATAGCTACCAAAAAATTATGATATTTCTAAAAAAAAAACTGTGCATGTGACATAATTAATTGTAGGATGCAACATACTTAAGGCACCTTTCTTGGACTTATTTGTGAGGGAGGGGTCTTACAAGTCGCTTCATAGTAGAGATAATCATCGAGATGAGCCGATGTCCGTTTGAGCCGATCTCCTTGGCGAGGCCCATTTTCTACACTGAGCTGGGCATTTTCTACACTAGGTTAGGCATCTTCATTATTAGGCTCTCCGAGCCATGATTTCTAATACTCCCCCTGCCAAGGCTATTTGGACCTCTTGGGGTTCACCTGTTGTAAGAGCATTTGGTTCATGGTTTTGTGTTTTAGCTCCAACCTCTACAGACATACAATGGCGGGCATTGAATTCATCCAAATTTGTAAAATTATCCCATACTGCTGAATTATCATGCATTTCTTGACTCTTTGCCTTACCTTTGGGAAAAAATAGATATATAGATTCATGAAAAACAACATTGCAGCTCACAAATATACCCTCAGTTTCTAGGTCATACGCCTTCTATCCCTTCTTTCACAAAGGTTGGCCACAAATATGCATTTTCTACTAAGGGAAGCGAATTTACCTTTGGTTCTTGATCGTACTTGGGCAAAGCAAAGACATCCATGTCAAAAAAGAACCTCATATGGTGTCCAACCTTTTAAAATAGTGCTAAGTGTTCGATTTATTAAATGAGTTGTAGTTAGCACACATTAACTCCAAAAATTCAAAGGAAGATGTGCTTGAAATTGAAGAGCCCTAGCCACGTTGAGAATATAACGATGTTTTCTTCCTATCCTACCCTTCTGTCCTGGTGTGTCAATACAACTAGTTGGCGAATGATTCCTTTTTCTAAGTAAAACTTCTTCATGGGTCCTCAAGTGAATTCCGACCCATTATCACTACGGATAACTTTGACATTTTTCCCAAACTGATTATTCACAAATGCAACAAAATTTCTCCATAGGTTACTAGCTTCCCCTTTTTCTTTCATTAAATGAACCTGCACAACTCTACTAACATCATCCACAATAGTGAGAAAATAATTGGCACCACAAAATGAAGTCACCGTATATGGCCGCCAATTATAACAATGAATTACATTAGAATTGTCCTGAGCCTTATTCTCACTATTATAAGACGGGCAACATCTCTAGTTAGCACAGTGGCAAATATCATAAGCATTAGTTCCTCCTTTATTCAAACTACCAAAAACATTAAAGTTTTTAGACAAAAATACAACAGCTACTTAGTTATGTATCACACAATAAAGAAAGAACCCGTATGATGATAGACTCTTCCTCTTAGTTCAGCCAGTCCAATTAGGTTCCTCAATATGTGGTCCTGTATCACACAACTATATTTTCAAAAAGTCTCATCACAATGTAAATGCTCACTTAATTGGCCGACTAAGATTAGATTGTGGGTAAGGTTTGGAATGTATATAGCATCACTTAACATAATGTCATGACTCAATGTGACCTGCTCATCTTTTCGAGCCACTATGATTTTTTCACGTGACAACCTATTCAAAATCGGTTTTTTCTCCTTAATGTTTTCAATAAAATTAATATTGCCTGTCATATGACAAGAAGCCCCACTATCACGTATCCATGAATCATTGCCTGATAGTTTTTTATACCCAAGCTTAGACATCTCAATCAAACTTAATAGGCATTACCTCTATTTTGGGCTAAATCTGGTCAGTAAAAAAGATCCAGGTTTAGCATTGGTAGGTGCTGTCATTGCTACGCTAGTCGTGACAACATATATTGACTCATTCTTGGGTTCTCTGGCTTTTCTGCTTGATCCCCTTTTGCTGCAAGTCCTATGTCCACGGCCCTTACCTCGGCCATGCGGTCCCCCATCTAGGAGGGTACCTGATTATTTCGTGGCACTGGCCTCTTCATGACCTAGTTTCCACAATGCTTGCAAGCAAGTTTTTTGACCACTGTGGTTTGCATCTTCGCTTTATGGCTCATAGTAAATGCAGCTACTGAGTTATCTTTATCATCTCAATTCACCATAAGGTTTTTATGATTCTTCTTGTTGAACTAAGTTAAAAATCTTGTCAAGATAAGGCAATGGTTCCAACACTAGGATTTGGCTTCTTATGTGGCCAACAGAGTCATCATCGAGGCCCATCAGAGATTGATGGATTTTCTCAGCTTCGATCATCTTCATGAGATTGCTTGCCACCTTGCATTTGCAGCCACTACAGATGCACACCAGGATATTTTGGCAGTTTCCCAACTCACTCCACAAACCCATAAGCCATGAATAAAACTTAACAACCTCTACTCCTCTTTGCTTGCACCTGACTATGGAAGCCTTTAATTAATGGATTTTCAGTGCACTAGCAATGGAGTAACGTTTGTAGAGATTGTTCTAAATCACCTGGGCGGTGTAAAGAAAAGAAACACTGGTCCAAAGCTTAGGATTAATAACATCTAAGATCCATGAACATACCACAGAATTCTTACAACTCCATACCACCTTGGCTTACCTCCGGCCTCTTTAGAGTTCTCTTAATGAAATCGAGTTTGTTTTTCGCTCTTAATGATTTGCATGGCCTTTTGCCAGAGATCGAAGTTTTTGTCGTCGAAAATCACTATGATTATTAAAGCACTATGACCTTCTGGAGGGTGGAGAAAATAGCGGGATTGGTTCTTGATCACGAACTTCCTTTCATCATCAGCCATGGCCGAGTATGATGTCAAGGATCAATTGATTTTATGAGGAGCTTTGAGCTTTGATACAATGAACAGAATATTGAGACAATGGAAGATAACCCTTTGAGGGCGTGATGCAAAGAATGAAAGTTTTGCAATTATGTGTATGAAAACCAGGGCTTTAATTTGCGCCCTCCCAATCTTACCGTATTCCATGGCCAATGTGCCCAATTTATACAAGCCAAATTTTCAACCCTAAGCTCTCTAGATTGTTGGCTAAGTTATTGACATGTACTAGGAATAATTTGTTTACACATTTATTTACACAATAATTTGTTTCCTAATACTCCCCCTCAAGTTGTAGCATGTAGATTGGCCTGCCCAACTTTCTCTTCAAGTACTGGAATGGTCGCCTTCCAAGTGCTTTAGTAAATATGTTGCCTGGTTGTTCCTTTGTACCAACATAACATAGAGCAAGGATACCTGCTGTAACTTGCTCACGAACAAAGTGACAATCGATATTGATATGTTTAGTCTACTCATGAAAGACAGGATTCTTCGCTATATGCAAGGTAACTTGACTATCACAAAATAACCTCATAGGTTGTTGAAGAAACACACCTAATGATGCCAAGAAGGTTTGCAACCAAACTAATTAACTAGTAGCCACTGCCATACACCTGTATTCAGCTTTAGCTGAAGACCTTGAAACTATAGCTTGTTTCTTGGTTTTCCAAGAAATGGCCGAACCTCCAAGGCGTACGAAATATCATGTCAAAGATCGGCGTGAAAGCGAACATGTTCCCCAATCTGAGACACAGAAGCCATAAAGTTTCATATCGTTATTGGTAGAAAGAAGAATGCCAAGTCCGGCAGTTCCTTTCAGATAACATAATTCTCAGCGGGCAGCATTCATGTGCTCTTCTCTAGGACCTTGCATAAATTGTGATAAAATGTGAACAGCATACACTAAGTCGGGCTGAGTGATAGTAAGATAAATCAGCTTCCCAACCAATCTGCGACATTGAGTAGTATCCTTCAACAAACATCCATCCGTAAGGGCAAGCTCGTGATTTTCTTCGATTGGGAGAGCAGTTGGTTTAACCCCTAGAAGACCACATTCATGAATTATCTCCAGAGCATACTTATGTTGGCATAAGAACAATCCCTGGGTTCCCTGTGCGACTTCAATGCCCATAAAATATTTTAAGGGGCTTAGGTCCTTAATACTAAAGCACGTACGCAAATATTTTTTGAAATCTTGGCAAGCTTGAGTATTATTTCCTACGAGAACAATGTCATCGACGTATATTGTTGTAAAATTCTGTAAGCGTATGGTTTTATCGTTGTAACACTTATGGGTATCGTCCTCAGGGCTGGTTATGAACTTTGGTTACCAAAAATTCTAAACTAATTTAAAACTAAATGCTAATATTAATTCATGGAATTGCAAGCTCTAACTTGCAAAGACCTTAACCAAAGTAAGAATGAAGCACCAAACTGTAAATAAGTTGAGCCCACCAATACTTAGCTGTAATGATTTGTTTTCATTCATTTACCAAACAGAGCAGCAGATGGAAACACAACAAACAAATTCAAAGAATCAACAGCACAGAAACAGAGACCATATCACAACGAAAAGGAACCCATATCATAAATTCAACACAAAAGCTTGTAAATTCAATCAGTAATATCCAAACTTGTACTCGAAATTGGAAGTAAACAATAATCTAATTCCACTAATTTGAGAATTAAGAACAAGATTTAAAACTGGAAACCAGAATGAAACTGAAGAAAATTGAAACTACAAGGAAAGTCTACCCTCTACTCTACGCTGCTCTCTCTTAATCTGCGACCCTAATCTACTACTAATCTCCCTTGAAACTTACCTAGAACCCGTGCCTCCTCCTCTGCTTTGAACCATCAAGGTCCGACTCCCCTTCCTTAATTAACTACGTCTATTACTCCTTGCTACCACGGGATTTAATGACGATAATGACTATGGCTTTGTGGGTAACGGTTGAGATGAGAGGGAGATGAAGGGTACGGTGCTCTGTTCATTTCTTCTTTGTTTTGCTTCGGCTTGTTGGGAATCATGAAGAAGGAGAAGAAGAAATGTTAGAGAGAGAAAGAAGAACAAGAAGAAGAGGTGTGTGATTATGATGGAAGAGGATAGGGGGCCACAGGTGTTCTGTTCTGTTCCCATGTTTTCTACTTTCGGCGTAGCTGAGAACTGAGAGGAAGAAGACAACGAATGGGCCGGCCTACTAGAGAAGGAAATGAGGGGAGAGAAAGGAGGAGAGCACATTGGGCTTCGATTTTGGGTCACAGATCTGGGCCGAGCTCCCCTCTCTTTCTTCTTGATCTAATGCTTGTTCTAAATGCAATCCCTTTTTTATTCAACTTTCTCTCTTTTTTTCCAAGCAATTTATTTATTGTTCAAATTTCTCAAATTCCTACAAAACAAATAAAACTATATTAAAATCCTAAATTAATAATTTATTTTGTGCAAATAATAGATAATATAATGCTATAAGATATCATAATTTACGGTTGAACACATATCCCCACACCTAAGTTTTGCTCATCCTAGAGTAAAATAAAACTAAAATCCTAGAAAAGAAAACGAAACAAAATCCTAACTCACTTTTGCAAAAATTACGGTTGCACTTAACACGTGCAACAAGTCCTTTAAACCCCTAGGTTACCATAGTGGACGAGGAAGGTCTCGTGAGGGTTTGTAGAAGATATACCTATAAAATTTAGAAAGGAAAATGAAAAAGGAAAAGAGAAACAGAAACAGAAAAACAATTTGGATTTACAAACATAAATATATAAGGGAGAAGACTTTGCATATTCTAACTAACCAAATCACCCATGTAGCAAGGATATTGGCCTGTATATAAACATAATGTGCTCATCAAGGCTCTCTACCTCATGGATGACATCAAAGCACTAACTTTTCACCCCTCTGTACATCAAAACTTTAAATCCATCTCAGTGCTCATGTACAAATGCATCATCATCCTAGGGCTTAGGTGTACCAAAATCAAACTCAATCCCACTTGACTGGCACAAACTACATTATTGATTTAATAACATAGGAAGCAAGCTTTCCCAGTAGCAGCATTGCCTCAAAGAGTAACACCCAGTAGCATATGCCTCAAAAGGTAACGCCCTATAGCGCATGCCTCAAAGGGATACTTGTCATTCCAAATTATATTTCATTTCTTTTTTTTTCTTCTTTTTTTTTCTTTTTTTTATTTTTGGAATGCAAACAAAACCCAAAGTAATCATATCAAAAATAAGTGGGAGAGCCAATTATGCAAGACTAAGACCTTAAGATAATGACGATGGTATAAATAGGGATTGGACTACACATCAACAATGAACAATTGGGGTTAGAATTAGGGCTTAAAATGACACACTAAGGACAGAGACCTATCATACTCATCACATTTACATATAAGCTAATAGTCAAAGCAGAGGGGATTTAAGCTAATCAGAATAGCACAAAGCCTCCCAAAAACAAAACAAAAATCTTTTTGGATTTTCATATTTTTAAAAATGTTTTCAATTATTTTAAATTTTTCAAAGTTTCCCCACCCCAACACCTAAATCTCACAATGTCCTCATTAGGAGTGGAAAGAAACATAAAACACAACCAAAAACAAAAAGAAATATACAAAAAGAAAATACAACTCAAAAAGAAAGGAAAATGGCAAGACGCTAAACTCAAAAGAAGTTAATAAAAATAAAACAAAACAACAAATATATACAAAAGAAAACAAAATAAAAAGAGGAGTTAAAGAGGAATGTTTATACCAGGTAAGGTGCAGAAGTACTCCTAAGCTATAGCTTCCTGAAATGTGCTTAGATAGAGGCTCATGGAGCATCTACCACTCCATATCAAATGAAATATCGCTACGCAAATCAAAACCTATTAGAGATATAACATCTTATCGAACACAGAAGACCAACTCTCAATAATATAGCAATAGCAAAAAGTAAAGAGTTGGAACCAGAAAGAGTACATCCACCACGCTAATGAAGCACAAGTAAGGGCCCTCTTCAACTTATCGAATGTAGGGGCCCAAATATCAAACAGGCAGATGTAATTCAAACTAGCCAATTGGTGGGTCATTGACCTAGAAATTGGGTTATCTTGAAAGAGCGGTCTAGGCAAAATAGTGGTTACAAAATCCACAAGTCTCTTAGTATCAGAATGTGCATGAGTCTGGTCTAAATCAAATAGCTCAGTGACAATGGTCTCAGACTCAACCAATTCAGACTCACAATTGTTAAAAAGAAGGTCAGTTTGGATGGGGTCAAAATGAAATGATTCATATTCAGCACACAAATCCACATCCAAACTTAGATCTACATCAAACCCACATGAAAAAGATTCATGTTCGATGGAAAGAATATCATCATTAAAGTTCAATTTAGTGGGTTCAAGTGTCTCCTTGCATAACTCCTGGGAAATATCTTCTGAATCATCAAGATGCTCAACTTTAGATGTGATGCTCATATCTAACTCACTAGCAGTGTCAAATTGTTCACCTACCTCAAAATCATAAGAGTCATTAAAAGTGGTGGGTGGGTTGGATGAAATTACGATATCATCAGTGACATCCTTAGGTAAGCTAGTGTGGGGTGCAAGGTCTTTTGATAGATGCATAGGGAGGTCACTCTCTTGTTCTAGACTAGGCAAAGACATGGCATTATTCAAGTTAGGTCTAGCAAGATAAGAAGACTCAAAATCATCATAGAGACTAACTTCAAGTTTAGGAGATCCTAAACTAGAGTCACACTCATTACAATGCTCCCGACTTTGATTAAAGCATTGAGAATATTAAGTAATTCTCTTTTTCATGACCTCTAACATTTTATCAGTCATATCATTAATCTTCTTTTCAACACTTGCACAAGTAGCATCCGTGTAAGCACGATAAGGGCAACTATGAACATCATGGTCAGAAGATTTGCAATAATCACATAAAATAGAAGCCATATAAGAGTAAGATGGGTCATATGAATCTATAAAGTGATCATGTTGGTAAGGATTAACATGAGAAGCATACTCACCATGAGTTGGGTAACCAAAATTATTTCTAGCATGTTTGTTAGATTATAAGCGCACAAGGACACAAGAGGGGGGTGAATTGTGTCTTCCAACTTTTTCGTTTCTTTTAGAACACTTGTGAGAACTGTTTGGAGAGGTGTTTGGAGTGAGGCAAAATAAAACTGAATGCGGTAATATGAAACTAGACACAATATTTTTACATGGAAAATCACCTCTAGCCCAATTGAGGTGTAAAAACCATGACCTACCTCAGTACAATTTCAGCAATACTTTTACTAACACGGGCCAAATCCGTTACACTTGTAACTTACACGTGACTACGTCACACACGTAATTTAGTCTCCCAGAGACCCTCGTTACAAACACGTAACCAGCCTCAACTTGAGAACTATTCATACAACACATCCAAAGTCTCCCCAGACTTGGACATACTCTAATCTCACTGATGACAGAGGTGAATAGAAATACACCTTACTTTGAATGCTTGTAAATAAGTTGAATGTAAGGTACAATACAATCCCTATTATGCCAATATAGATTACTCAATTTAGCACACTTCTGGAAGGTTTTTCAATCAGAAAATTTTCTCCCAGAAAACTCGATTTTGCTCCTTGAAAAACCATGAATGAAAGCGTTAAGAGGCAAGAGATTATATACCCACAGAATACTTGTGCCGCAAGTATATGGGAGGTTTTGGATTTTAGCAATAACTCTAAAAAATAATCAGTATTCCAAACGGAATTGAATCTCTCAACATTATCTTTTTTTGAAATCATATCTTAAAGGCTAAGATAAAATCTTTTGATAGTATCTTTTTAGGAAAACAATATTATTCAGTGAAGGACTCTTTGTAAGACAAAATATTATCAGAAAACCAATCCTAAATATGTTAGGAATTTTGACAGTAGAAAAACACTTGAAAATCTTTGGGACAAGAGTTTTATACGTTGCCCTCATAACACTGCAGACCTGATTGCTCAACCTATTTTGAGCAGTGTTCTGAGTTAGTGCAAGAAATTCCTTCAAGGTGAGTGTTAAGCCAAGATCTTCTAATTGGCATATTAACAAGAATCTAGATGAATACAACCAGTAATTAACCCTAAGAATCTTGTGATCCTTTGACCTCCTTGATGTCGTGCATACATATTCACTTTGATGTTCGATGCTTCCTCGGATTGTTCTCCAAGGTGTTTGCAGCCTGTCTCAACACACAATTCTAGCACACTACTCAAGCACAGCATGATAGCATATTGACTAGTACATTTGGGTTGTTATCATCAAAACCTTACACATGATTGTTTCAACAAATTTTCCCTTTTTGATGATGACAAACCAAATGACCATCAAAGTACGACAGAGTAAAGGGCAAAAACATTGGCGGCAAAATAGTAATTTAATGAGTCCAATGCACACACGAGATAGAGCAAGAGTAAGAATTGGCTTAAAAACAGGCAGAAAAATCAAAGCATAGTCATACTTATCTTCCCTCTTTTGACATCATCGAAAAGGCGAGGGAACTATCTGCATAAATTCAGTAGGGATGCACCCACCACCACGGGTAATGAGGGAATATAACAGTGATACAAGTCAAGTATATGGTACATAATGATATTGGTCATCCTAGTCACTCACAAACACACAACAGCATTAGCAGGCAAAGGCATAACATAAACCAAACCCAGCTAAAATCAGACGTAACCATTGCCAATCACAAGCAAAATCAAGTTTATCCGAACAAAGAAGAAAACAGTGTTGTTGAAAACAAGGATCAGGGCTGAGAATAGGGGTGAATTAGGGAGAAGGAGAGGGAGAAGCAAATTTGGCTGTGAGGACAGAAAGAGCACGTAGAATATTCTCATGGCGCTGTACATTCAAGGCCTTTTCTTCACTGAGTGCGTGCTTTATTTCAGCAACCTCCTCCTTTAGATGGAGCTGGTCTTGTACTAGTGCTTCAACCGTGGATATGCTGGAAGAGGCAGCCTTACTGGGAACAGGGTTGGGACCAAGGCCAAAGGGTGTTTTGGGTCCTTGTTCTGACATTGTACCATCACTCTTCTTTACTGGGAACCAACACCCAAGAAAAGTGTTGCTCCCTATCTCGTCTGTGACCTGAAATCCTACTCTCTTTTGCAAAGGATTCCCAAGTGTCTCAAAAACTGAATTCAGAAGGAAGCCATAGCCTACATCATGACCCTTAGAGGTGTTTCCAAGACATGTAATATCACTAATCATGATGGCGGGTAGATTAATTTGCTCCCCCCGATCTAATAGGTCTGTATAACACATATCCATGGGGTTCACAAGATTGCGTTCCTGACCCCGGGGAATCACATTCTTAATCACAAACCAGAACAATAGCCTATGCAAAGACATCATTTCCTCCTTTCGCACAGACCGAGGGGCAATCAAATTAGGTTGTTAGGCTAGCTTTCGAGTCAATTCCAACAGTTGTTCATCACCTAGTACGTTTTTATCCTCACGCATATACACATCAAACCCCTTGAATGGCACCCCAAGCCAATCTCCTAAGTTATCAGCATCGAAGCATAGCTCACGGTCATTAACTGAGCTTGTCACTATCCCACTAGTGACAACACAATTGGCATAGAATTCAGCCAATTCAGGTACAGAACAGCCCCGTTTAGTGTTTTTGAACAAACCTAACCAACCATGGGCCTTCAATTTTTCTAAGAACACTCCCAGCCCCTGTTCCTGAAAGTATGATACCTTAATCATTTTTCCTCTAACCACAGTTTTCTGAAGAAAGTTTCTGTACCTTTCCCCCAGTGTCATGGTTTTTTGAGCTTTCTTTTTCTATGGTTCATCACTTTCTTCACCCAAATCGAGTGCCTGTTCTGGAGATCCCCATTTCAGGGCAGGTTTCTTGGTGGAAACAGGTATGGGAGGTGTTTTGGCTGTTAGTTTGACAGGTGTTTCAAAGAGTGGTTTGATAGTTTGAGGTGTTGGTTTGGGTTTCCTTACAGACCTTTCAATCTTGTCCTCAGGTAGGCTCAGTCAGATGGCATGACCTGAACTTCGAGTTCGAGGCTGCGGTATAGATATGGTGAGAGGTACATTGGGTGTGGTTGTGGTCTTCATTTGGCGCTTGGTAGCCGGTTTGGTTGATGTTTGGTGGGTTGTTTTCATGGTTCGCTTGAACCGTATAAGGGGTTCATCCTCATCAACGTCACACACGAGAGCATCATTCATAAAGGGCTTCTCAACCCAATCTTCAACAAACACAGACTCCTCAATCTTGTCAGTTGATTTTGACTCGGTCACACCGGGTTCATATAATATCAATTCCCATCCAAGACCGGTTTGACAAGGGGTATATCATCAAGATTGACTCCTACTTGTCTCAAATTGATACTTTTCAAGAACAGAAAGATGAAGAGAGAAATACCATAAGTGGGCACAGGGGTAGCTTCCACCAGCGATGTTGGTGGCGCCGTGAGTATGTCTAGTAATTTTTCTCCCCTTGTTCTTGATTTCTTGGCCTGAAGTGAGCTTGGGTGACGCGCCTTGCGACCAGAGGATGCGCCGCTGCCATGGGTGCGTGCCATTGGAAGAGCTAGTGGAGGAAGAGGTTAGGGTTTAGTGGGTTTTAGGAAGAAGATAAAGGTCGGGTTCTTGAGGGAATGAGGGAAGGTGGATTGAGAAGATAGGGAAGGTTTAAAATGAATTAACCGAAAAATAAAGTAAAGATCTGTAATGATCTTTTTGACCGCCAGTTTTTGGAGAGAGAGAGGATTTTGCATGAAATATGTTATTACACCTTGGGAAAAGCTGCAAATTGTAGATTAGGCGTAATAAATTCAATTTTCAATACACTTTAAATTATGGTAACTTGATTAGCACATGATAGAAACAACTGTCAGACCTGCTCTTAATGCCTGTTCTGACTCCTATATGTTCGGTAACAAAGGACAGTAAGCGTAATGACATTAGACCTCAACGACTGTTAGCATGTCACATCCCACACATATGCTAATAACAGCACAGAAAATTAAATGCATCCATTGAATCAATTTATTTGGTCTCAAAACCTTACTAGTCAATCATTGGGAGTTGATGAAGTACTCTCACGTTCTCTTAATCATACCTAATTCAAGTGTATTCCTCTCAAACTGTTCTCTACTCAGTGCCTTGGTAAAAATATCAGCAATTTGTTTGTCAGTGGCACAAAAATTCAATAAAACCAAGCCATTTTCTACATTGTCTCTTAAAAAGTGACGAACGTCAATATGCTTAGTCCTTTTATGTTGACACGGGTTCTTGGCAATGTTAATTGCACTTGTGTTATCACAGAATACGGGAATGCATCCCGTATCAACACCAAAGTCCTTGAGTTGTTGTCGTATCTACAACAATTTGAGCACAACAAGAAGCAACCGCTACATACTCGGCTTCTGTTGTGGACATGGCAACTGTGTGTTGTTTCTTTGTAGACTAAGAGACCAAACAAGGTCCAAGAAAAGTAGCCATACCTGAGGTGCTTTTTCTGTCAACTAGAAGTCCAGCATAATCAGCATCCGCATACCCAATGAGGTCAAAGTTGTGTCCTCGTGGATACCATAGTGCTAAATCAAAGGTGTGTTTCAAATATCTGAAAATCCATTTTGCAACTTTCAAATGTGTTTCTTTTGGATTTGAATTAAAATGGGCACACAAACCAACACTGAAAACAATGTCAGGTCTACTAGCGGTTAGGTATAGGAGTAACCCTATCATGACCCTATATGATTTCTCATTAACTGGAGAACTTCTATCATCCATCACCAACCTGGTTGAAGGAGAGATGGGAGTGTCCATGGGCTTAGCCGATTACATCCCAAATTGCTTAAGCAGTTCCTTGACATATTTTTATTGATGTACATAGTTCCACTTCAGGTTTGCTTAATTTGCAAGCCTAAGAAAAAATTAAGCTCGCCCATCATGCTCATCTCAAACTCACTCTGCATCAAATTTGAAAATTCATCACATAAATCATTATTGGTTGCACCAAATATAATGTCATCGACATATACTTGTGCAATCAACAAATGTTCCCCCTTAGATTTGAGAAACAAGGTTTTATTAACCCTGCCTCTTTGAAAATCATTATCAATTAAGAAACTTGACGAACGTTCATACCAAGCTCTAGGAGCTTGTTTTAGACCATAAAGTGCTTTGTCAAGTTTGAACACATGGTTAGAAAAATCATGATTTTCAAAACTAGGGGGTTGTTTTACATATACCTCTTCTTTAAGATATCCATTGAGAAATGCACTCTTGACATCCATTTGGTACAACTTGATCTCCATGTGTACTGCAAAGGCTACCAAGATGCGAATAGCCTCTATCGTTGCTACATGTGCAAATATTTCCTCATCCATCTTGTTCCGAATGACTGTCCCGAACTCATCCATCTTGTTCTTGAACACCCACTTGGTTGCAATTATTGATCTGTCTTTAGACCGTGGTTCAAGGTGCCAAACCTTGTTCCTTTCAAACTGATGAAGCTCCTCTTGCATGGCTATAACCTAGTCAGAATCTACACCAACAATCGTCCCAAACTTGCCGTTTCCAAACGCCACTCTCCCTCCATCAAAGGCTGTAAGTGAGAGGAAATTTGATTTGTTTCCAGTCATATACCTTGAGCAACCACAATCCAAGTACCACAATTGGTTGTCTCCTCTCACTTTAGCCTGCAAAACTGCTAAGTGTCAATTTTGGGAACCTATATCAACTTGGGTCCCATTCTTTTCATGGAATTTAACTCATCTTTTCTGATCCATATTTGTTTAACATATAATGAGTTTCTTTCCATGACCCTTTTTCTCAAAGAACAAGCATAACGATAATGATGAGTTTTTCTACAATGAAAACAGATTATATTCTCTAGCAGACCAACATATTTCCTATCGATTGGCTTAGTAACACACCTATTCACAAAGCCTAATCCCTTTCTGTTTCAATTATGATGAGTGCTTAGCTATACTAGCGCTTCTGAGGAACTGTTCCAGCGCCTGTTTTCAGTAAGGTCAGTTTCAGCTTTTTGCATTTTTTAAGAAGCTATTTATTTTCACTCATCTGGAATTCTAAATTAAGCTTTAGATTTAAGGACTCGCTTTCCAGCCTTGAGAGATTAATGTTGAACACTTCCTCTCTCTTGTTTATAAGATCCTTAAGGGTGTCTAGTTCATTACATAAACGAAGAGCTTTTTCATCAATTTTGAGTTTTTCACAAGTGAAAACCTCATTCATATGCCCAAGTTCTTGCTTCTTTCTTTCCAGTCTTTTAAGATCCTTTTCTAATCCTAAGCAGGTATTTTTAAGCATGCAATTTTCATAATTTACTATCTCACATTCTTCCATCAATGTAAAAAATAATTTTCAAGTTTCGTCTTGCTAAGATTACGTACCTCTTCCTTAAGTTGAGACAAACTCTCGATCGAATCAGAATCTAAATCAGATTCTCTTCGGGCCATAAGAGCTACTGCTTCCTCTCCATCTTGAGAGTCCTCTTCTTCTTCTGAGGTATCACCCTAGGCTATCATCATTGCCTTCGTGAACCGTTTTTCAGCACTAGTTAACTGTGTCTTTTTGCCTCTGGTTCGAACCTGTTATGACCCTTGTTCTTCCTTCAACAAGGGGTAATTCTTCACAACATGATCTTGCCTTCCACACTTAAAGCATCCTGAGAACTGACCTCGATTGCTGTTCTTGGCCTTGCTGGTATTGCCATTCTTGTATTTGCTTTCGACCTTTTTGAAGAATTTTTTAAACTTTCGAGCGATCATGGCCATCCCTTCTTCATCAAAATCTAAGTTATCGCTTTCTCTAGCTTTTAGTGCCAGTCCTTGGTCTTTCGTCACTTTTTCCTTCTTCTAGGAATTCCTTCTTAGTTCATATGTTTGTAGATTCCCAATAAGCTCATCCAAGGAAATCTCATTCATCTTCCTAGCTTCTTGGATAGCAGTGACTTTTGATTCCCATTATTGAGGTAAAATTGGTAGGATCTTCCTTACCAACTCTTTAGTGGTAAAGTATTTTCCCAACGATTTTAACTCATTAGTGATATGGGTAAACCGAGTATATATGTCCATAACTGTCTCTTTATTGCTCATCTCGAATAGCTCATACTTTCTTACCAATAGCTCGATTCTAGATTGCTTAACTTGATTTGTTCCTTCGTGAGCTATCTGAAGAGCATTCCATATCTCCTTTGCGGATTCACACTCTGAGATGTGAGTGTACTCATTAGGTTCGAGTCCAAAATATAGCAGTTTCTTGGCCTTGGCATTCTTCTCCATCTTCCTGAAGTCGTTTGAGTCGAATTCCTTCGCCTCCTTAGGAACAGTCTTCCCATCAGTTGTGACTTTCACTGGAATGTAAGGGCCATTCATAATGAGCATCCACAACTCATAATCCTCATCTTGGATATAGTTCTCCATTCGATTTTTCCACCAGTTGTAGTGCTGTCCATGGAAATAAGGAGGTCTGGTCACAGATTGACCTTCTAAGATTACTTGTGGTGCACTCATTCTTTCAGGATCTCTCAAGGTGTTAACCAAATTATGAGAACCTGCTCTGATACCACTTGTTAGATTATAAGCACATAAGGACACAAGAGGGGAGTGAATTGTGTCTTCCTACTGTTTCATTTGTTTCAAAACACTCGTGAGAACTCTTTGGAGAGGTGTTTGGAGTAAGGTAAAATAAAACTGAATGAGGTAATATGAAAGTAGACACAATATTTTTACATGAAAAATCACCTCTGGCCCAATTGAGGTGTAAAAACCACGACCTACCTCAGTACGATTTCAGTAATACTTTTACTAACATGGGCCAAATCTGTTACACATATAACTTACACGTGACTACGTCACACACGTAATTTAGTCTCCCAGAAACCCTCGTTACAAACACGTAACTAGCCTCAACTTGAGAACTAGTCACACAACACGTCCAAAGTCTCCCAAGACTTGGATACACTCTAATCTCACTTATGATAGAGGCGAATAGAAATACACTTTACTTTGAATGCTTCTAAATAAGTTGAATGAAAGGTACAATACAATTCCTATTATGCCAATATAGATTACTCAATTTAGTACACTTCTGGAAGGTTTTTCAATCAATTTTCTCCCAGAAAACTCGATTTTGCTCCTTGAAAAACCGTGAATGAAAACGTTGAGAGGCAAGAGATTATATACCCACATAATACTTGTGCTGCAAGTATATTGGAGGTTTTGGATTTTAGCTATAAGTCTAAAAAATAATCAGTATTCCAAACGGAATTGGATCTTTCAACATTATCTTTTTTTGAAATCATATCTTAAAGGCTAAGATAAAATCTTTTAATAGTATCTTTTTAGGAAAACAATATTATTCAGTGAAGGACTCTTTGTAAGACAAAATATTATCAAAAAATCAATCCCAAATATGTTAGGAATTTTGACAGTAGAAAAACACTTGAAAATCTTTGGGATAAGAGTTTTATACGTTGCCATCAAAACACTGCAGACGTGATTGCTCAACCTGTTCTGAACAGTGTTCTGAGTTAGCGCAAGAAATTCTTTCAAGGTGAGTGTTAAGTCAAAATCTTCTAATTGGCATATTAATAAGAATCTAGATGAATACAACCAGTAATTAACCCTAAGACTCTTGTGATCCTTTGACCTCTTTGATGTCGTGCATACATATTCACTTTGATGTTCCACGCTTCTTCGAACTGTTCTCCAGGGTGTTTGCAACCTATCTCAACACACAATTCTAGCACACTACTCAAGCATAGCATGATAGCATATTGACTAGCACATTTGGATTGTTATCATCAAAACCTTTCACATGATTGTTTCAACAATGTTCAAATGCATAGGTATCCCAAGCTAGTTTTTCAAAGAAATCACAAACTTCGTCTTGAGTTTTAGATAATAATCCTAGTACACCCCTAGGATAAATGGACTTAATATAACCCTACGATGCCAAATTTAGACCTACAACGATGACCTCATAAATTTTTCATTTTTGAAAATCTTGATTCAACTGAGCACAATAATGATTAAGTCTTAATAAGTAACTCCAGAAAGGTTCATGCTCGAATTGTGGGGAATGGAACAGTAGCATTCTTGAAACTCTTTTTCTGATTTTAAGAATTTTTCAATTTTTTTGGATTTTTAAATTTTTATTATTTTTTAAGGCTTTTTTTTAAAAGAAATAAAATGCATCTAGGGCACTATTTACAAACTAATGACTAAAACAAAAAGAAGAGAGTCCAATAATCAAGTGAACAAAACAAAATAAACTAACAAAATAAAACTATGTTACAAAAAGAAAAGAAAAACACAAAGACTCAATCAAGAATTGTCCTAACACTAAAAGCCAAAGAGGAGCACAAACGCAAAGCTTGTACACCTTTTTTTTCGTGATCTTATTCTTGGGATTTTTGATTTTTCTATTTTTTTTTTCATTTCTTTTAAACCACAAAACAAAACAAAGTGAATCCAATCTAAAAACTATATACAAGCAGAAAATGACCAAATATAAAACAAAAGCATAAACACCAATAAACTAAAAGAAAATTAGAAAATAAACTAAACCTAAACAACCCAATTCTACAAATGAAATTAAAATAGGAAATAAAACTCCTAAAATTAGAACTAAATAGACAGAAAATTCCACACAATCACAGCGCACATAAATATTTTTTGCCCAAGTTTTTTCTATCCCCAAATAGTGCAGAAAATTCAAAATAGAAAATTAATTCCAAAATTCATAGACAATTCCAAACAGTCCCAAAAATTCCAAAACAATTCACACAAAATCTAAACATTATGCTAAATCTAGGAAAAATATCAACACAGCAAAACTTGCATAGAAATACTCTAGAAAATTCAAATAGAATTTGAAACTGTAGAAAAATCTGCACTGCATTGTTTTCGGATCAGTTCTGCCTTTTTTTTCGCTGCACATAAACTAAACTGATTAGTACTGTTTTTCATCAAGAAATAACCTCTAAAAATTAAAATAAAAATCTAAAATTAATCTCAACTAATACAAAAATCGAAACACTAACTAAATTCAAAAATCAAAAATAAACTAAATTTAATTTCTAAAACTAAATTAACTTAAGCACAATTAAAAATAACAATTACAAAACTAAAATGAAAACGACATAAACGACTTGAATAACTTAACTACGACTCGAGGCAACCAAAATTTCATAACGCCGTCCCCGGCAACGGCGCCAAAAATGTATTGTGATTTTTCGCAAGTATACAGTTTATCGTTGTAATACTATGGATGTCGATCCACACAGATGGTTGTGAAATTAGGTTACCAAAAAGTCGAAACTAATTTAAGACTAAATAAACAAATTTGAGAGCTCTAACTTGCAAAGATGTCAAACCAAAATAGGACAAAGCAACAAACTGTAAATAATTTTAACCCACCAACACTTAGTTGTAATTTTCATATACCCAGAATGCATTCAACATAGCAGAAGTAGAGAACGGTAAGCAAGTATTTGAAACGAACCAACCTCTGATGTTTCACAGCCCCAGTATTGTCGCAAACACGCTTGAAATTTCAGGATCGAATTGAAGCAAACTTATGAAGGAATTAACTCATAAATCTAACTCAGAATTAAACCGAAGACTACTAATTTCACTCAATTGAAACTAATCTCAGTGCAATTACATGACCTTTAAAATTCTAAAAAAGAAAACGCTAAAACTAAGCCACCCCTAATCTACTTCCACACGACCCAGTACTCTACTCTTCGAACCATAAAAACGCTGCATCTCGCCACTTCAACACACCCCTCTTCATCATGTAACCAATGCTATTATGACGCTAATGATGATGGTTAATGAAGGAAGAGAGAGAGAAAATGAAACGGTTGAGCTATGGGGGGGAAGCAAGATGGAAAGAATGGCCACCCTATTCTGCTCCTCTGTTTCTGTACACTGGGCATGAAAAAGAGAAAAGGGATGGGTAATGGATGGCTTGATGAAGGTTGTGATTATTGAGCATGGAGGAGGAGAGAGAGAGGATGAGTAACAGATGGGAAGATGAAGGTAAGAGGGCACCATGGTTGTGCTCTGTTTTTCGGTTTCTAGATTGGGGGCTGTCGAGGAAGAAGAAGGGGATGGGGGAGATCATGTGCAGGGCATGCGACCAGATTAAATGAAGACAAGGGGCCTGGGTCGCTGGTTTTAGGAAAGGAAGGAGAAGATGGGTGGTGGTCTGCTTGAAATAACAGGTCCGAAGAGGAAACAAAAGGGATGAGAGAGAAGATGGGGAAGGAAGGGAAAATCGGGCTGGGCTGGGGGCACAACTGGTGATGGACCAGGCCCAGGGAGGAAGAGGGAGCCCGACATGAGGAGAAGAAGGTGCACGGGCTTAGGTCTGGCCCGAAAGAGAGATTGAGCTTGGCAGATGGGGGCCCTGTTTGGCTTCTTCTTTTTTTCTTCTGTCTTTTGGTTCAATTCCTTATTTGAGCTCATTATTTATTTCTTTCTCATGTTTTCTTCCAATTCCTACAAAAGAAACAAACACACATTAAAATTCTAATTTAATAATTTATTTCGAGCAAATATTAGATAATAAAGGGTACAAAAATATCATAATTTATGGTCGTACACCAACAATGCCATAAACACCTCTCCATTTTGATAAATGACCAAGGAGTAATCGGCGTATGATCAAACAAATCCATACGCACACAGTTTGGAAAAGAGTTTAGCAAACCATTGTCGAGGGGCCTGCCGTAGCCCACAAAATGACTTTCTTAACTTGCATACTTTGGTTGGGCCAGTCGAAGAGAAACTGGGAGGCATTCGCATAAACACCTCTCCTTTAAGATCTCCATGCATAAAGGCATTGTTAACATCCATTTGATGTATTTCCCAACCCTTTGCAACTGCAACTGCCAGGAAGCACCGCACACTAGTCATCTTGGCCACTGGGGCAAAAGTTTCATTAAAGTCAAAGCCTTTAACTTGATGATCGTCGTGTATAACCAGCCGGGCTTTACAACGTTGAACTATGCCATCAGAGTTATACTTGATACGATACACCCATTTGCAACTAATGGGCTTCTTACCAGGTGGAAGATCCACTATCTCCCATGTGGCATTATCTTCTAAGGCCTTTATCTCTTCCGCTATAGTCATCCACCACTAAGCATCCTTAACGGCTTCATGATAAAACCTGGGCTCGACAATCTCTGTAATTGCAACTAAATATTGTTGATGAGAAGTAGAGAAATTTGCGCATGTGACGTAGTTAGTGATAGGACAACGCGTACCTGAGGACCCTTTTTGGAGAGGAGAAGCAAGTGAAATAGGGTCTTCAATCTGGGTACCACAGCACACAAAATCTTCCAAGTGGGCTGGTTGTTTCCGGGCTCATTCTCCACGCTGAATTCCTTGGACTGGCCTCTTCCAGTGCCATCCAATGCAGTAGGTTGTTCTTGTGGATTGGGCCCAGAATCTGTCCTGCGTTGAGCCTCTGGCTACTGTTCTAGGCCACTACCATGTCGCTATTCCAGGCCCACGGTTTCACTCTACTGTGTCGGGCTGGTCTCGCTGCTCGTAGCACTAGGTTGCTGTTGTTATGGGCCTTGTGTGCTTCCCCCGTCGCTAGACTACGCTGGGGAAAGAATTTGATTTGTGTCGTGATCCAGCACATCCAAATTATTGACAATATTAGGTGCAGCTTCGGCACCCAGAATGTTTGGACATTTAGCAAAATGCTCTAACTCTGTGCCTTCATAAGCGAAAATCTCCTCATGGAACAAAACATCCCGACTAATGAATATTTCATGTAATTCTAAGTTGTTCACTTTCCATCCTTTTATTCCAAAAGGATATCCCAGAAAGATGCATTTTCGGCTGCACAGTGCAAATTTATCTTTTGTTTTGGGTCTAATGTGAGTAAAGCACAAGCACCCAAAAACTTTAAGATGATCATAGGAAGGTGGTTGGTGATACAGGATATCATAAGGACTTTTCCTTTCAACACACTATTTGGTGTTCTATTGATTAAATGTGCGGCCGTCAAAACACATTCCCCCCAAAAACTCAATGGCAATCTGGCTTGAAACCTCAAAGCTCGAGCTATGTTTAATAGATGTCAATGTTTACGCTCCACCCTACCGTTTTGTTGCGGGGTATCAACACAGCTAGTTTAATGAATTATGCCATTGTCAAAGTAAAATTGTCGCATGGGTTCAGATTTAAACTCTAGTCCATTATCACTTCTAACCACCTTCACGCCCTTGCTGAATCGTTTACTAGCCATCACTACAAAACCCTTTAATAGCGTACCTACCGCACTCTTTTCTTTTATTAGGTACACCCATGTGGCCCTACTAGCATCATCGACACCTGTAAGAAAGTAACTAGCACCACTAGAAGCCTTTATTCTATATGGTCCCCAAATATCACAATGAATAAGATCAAACGAATCACTTGCTTTATTTTCACATATAGAGAAACAACTTCTAGTTTGTTTAGCCCGAAAACAGGCATCACAAACATACAACTTATTATTTCCTTTCAAATCGCGAAAAATTCCTAAATTCTTAAATAAGATAGATATAGCTTCACTGGATGGGTGCCCAAATCGGCGATGTCATAGTAGCCTTGAAGCCACAGCACTTGCTTGAATCTTCATCGGTGGTGCCCCTGTATAGTAATATACCCATCTCGTTGCTCACCCACTCCAATCGAAGTCCTCAAATTACGGTCCTGTAACACACAAGAGTCATCAAAGAAAGTCACAATGCAGTTTAAATCTTTACATAATTTAGTCGTAGATAAGAGATTGCAATTAAGTTCAGGAACATATAAAACATCTTTTAGGGGCCCTTTTTCTTCCAACAGGATTGAGCCCTGTTCTTTGGCCAAGGTTAACCTCCCATCTGGAAGACATACCGGAACGGATCGAATATTTGTGACTTCAATAAACAGCTTCAAATCGCCAGTCATGTGGCGAGATGCACCCCTATCGACCATCTACAACGACTTACCCAATAGTTTCTCATAACCCCCTTTTGGTACATTAATGAGGCTTAACAGCCTTTGCACTTGCTCCTGTGATAGTCCCGGTATTCTGACCTGAATCAGGTCAGTCACTGCTTCGTGACCCTGGGCCTGTTCTACCAATACAACAGAAGCATGAATTGCCTTATGTCCAGCGTCGCGTCCAACTCCCTGACCTCTTCCAACTGTTGTTCTGCCGCCAGGAGCCCCTCTTCCACTTCAACCTCCTCGACTGGTTCCCCAACTTGGTGGATACTCGATGATTTCTTAACATCTTGACTCTTCATGACCCACTCGACCACAGTGCTTGCAAGGAATTCTCTTAGCTGCTGACTGAACCAGAGTAACTAGCTTCACAGCGAAGGTCGCCGCGTCACCTCGTTCATCCTTAGTTATCATATAATTTTTATGATTCTCTTCTTGAGAGACCATATTGAATATTCTGCGAGCGAGGGCATCAGTTCGAGCCCCAAAATCTGACTCCGTGTTCTCGAATAGATGTCATCGTTTAACCCCATCAAAAATTGATGGGCTTTCTCTTCTTGGGCTGCTTTACTCAACTTTTTGTTAATCCCGCACTCACACTTGCCGCAAGTACGACGAGGAGCACACACTTGATTCTCTAACTCGCTCCAAAGACTCATTAGTTTTGCATAGAAATCTATTACTTCCATGCCTCCTTGTTTACACTCGGCCACACTAGCCTTTAACTGATATACTTTGGGAATGTTGGTTACGGCATAGAGTCGTGCCAAGTTCTTCCACATAGCTTCCGCGGTGTCCACGAATGCTATGCTCAACCTTAGCTTGGGCTCGATGACATTCAGAATCCATGAACAGACCATAGAATTCACCATCTCCCATGCTTGTAACTCGCTCGTATCCTCACCTTCTTTTAGCGTGGGTTTCATCAAGGCTCCATCAATAAAGCCTAGCTTATTTTTAGATTTGAGAGTGGTTCTCACCGCTCTTTCCCAGATATCATAATTTTTGCCGTCGAATATGACAACCGTGATCAAGACACCCGGACCTTCCAAAGGATGTAGGTAGTATGGGGAAGGGTTCTGAATCACGAATTTCGTTCTCGTCATGATTTCCATCTGAGCCTAGGCTCTGATACCATAAAGAATGAAAGTTTTGCAATTATGTGTATGAAAACCGGGGCTTGAATTTGCGCCCTCCCAATCTTGTCGTATTCCATGGCCAATGTGCCTAATTTATACAAGCCAAATTTTCAACCCTAAGCTCTCTAGATTATTGGCTAAGTTATTGACATGTATTAGGAATAGGAAACCTATAGATAGTGAATTCTAAACATTTATTTACACAATAATTTGTTTCCTAATACAATTTGTTGCCTTTTGTTTGATTTTTCCCTTGCCTACAATCACGGCTATACAAAGAATTTCATGCACAATAATACAACCTCCCAACTGAATGCTAGGAATACCAAGCATTATGTAATAAGGCTCTGTTCTTTTCGTGGTTTAATGAACTCAACCTACTCCTTCCCACACCCACCCCCTCCTCCCCCCCCCCCCTCCCACTCTTTCCCACACTTAAACAAAAATACCACTCTTTCCCACTCTCACTCACTCCTTCCCCCCCTTTCCCACACTCCTTCATTCAACTCCCCAACTTCATTCAACTCCTTTCAACTTCTGCCCACTCTCACCCACTCCTTTCCCCCCTTTTCCCACACTTTAAAAAAATACCACTCTTATCAACTCTCACCCACTCCTTCCCCCCTTTTCCACACTCACTCATCCCACATTCATCATTTCTCACTGAAAAGAACAGGTCCTAAATATGAGAAATGAATGTCTACCCAAAAAATATCAATTTTACTAAATAATACCAATGATAGGCGATGGGTAGGATTGTAGGAAGCAGCTATAAGACTCACCAATGGAGCCCGTCCTATCGACAACAGCAAATGCTGTTTCTAAGGCACGCGACTGGGCTACAACTATTAGCCGCAGCTATGGCTACGGTATAGTAATAGCGTGAAGAGAAACAAAACATGGGCGGAAGACAAAGGCTGAAAAAAAAAAAAAAAAGGTTAGGGATGGGATTTAATATCATGTGGAAACAATAATGATTAGAAGACTCATCTTGAATAGAAATCAGGCGCTCATGTTAGTAATAGAAATTTACAAGCCAAATCATAAAATTAGCCTTGGTTTCTATTAACAATATGTATAATATAACTTTATTTAAAAAGATGGATGTTATTCACCAAATGTGACTGTTTAATGCTTTCATGTTACTCAATTACGATCATACATTTGTTTAGAGAATAAACCTAGCAAAATTGGTTGAACTGAATGACTCGAATCTAGAGCCAAACAAACACCCAAAATAACTAACTAAAATTGAGTTCGAAATTGAAAATGACCCGAACCAAGCCGAAGTCAACTTTAACATTTTTCACCAAAATTATTTATCTTTACAAAACAAAGTTTATTGGAACATCAACCCTAAAATCAACCTAAACTGAAATAACTTGCTAAAAAATCAGCATCAAAACTGAATGGACCCTTATTGTCCCTAAAATTACCCAACCTTTTTTATTATATGTGCGAGTTTTAAACGCAAAATTTTGATAATTACTCCCAAGAACTATAACAGTTGAAACAACTAATGCCAAATATTTCCTAATAACTACTGATGATTTGCATAATTTATGATAGGATTTAACAAAATCAGTCACTTTACTTAGAAACACCTATTATATTTACCCTATCACGTACAGACCACAGGGACTCTTGGGATATTAATTTCAACGATACAATTGACAGTCCAACCCTAGAAGAGAGAACATGTGGGAATCCGGTTTTCCCGTCACAGTGGTTATACGTCTTTAATTTACTTGTTGAACTGAAACTTGTAACTAAGAGTTTTCACCTGCAAGAATCAGAAAAGCAGCAATATCTATTTCTATCAAAACCTACATATCAATCAAAATCACTAAAATTTACAGCAACTTTATGACGCCATGTTTGTTTCGATTCAACCATCAAATTCTGTGTGTTCTTTGCTTTTTCAACACCAGTTACGTATGAATTATGCCACGACAGGGATTTTACAGCAGGTCAATTCTCACTTTTTCTTTTCTCTTTTTTTATCAATCGGGTCAGTTTATTCATAAACATGGACCCATGTGTTAAACCATGATGAGCTGCACACCACATTTCATGTAACATACTCCTAAAAAGTGGCATTCAAGGTCTCTTCTTTCGGTGATAAACAAAGGTTGGTAAATAATTGAAGTTGATAAAAATTAGTAGGAGTGAGTAAAAGTTTATAAAACTGATATTTTTCAGAACAATTAGTAGGAACTAGTTAAGGTTGGAAAAGATTAGAAGAAGTTGATAGAAGTTAGTAGAAGTTGGCGGATGTTGGATAAAAATGTAAATGAATGGAGATTTCTTTGCAATAAATTTTTAAAGAGATTAGTAAGAGTTAGCACAACTTGATAGAAGTTAGTCAAAGTTGGTTGAAGTTGAAAAGTATTAGAATTTTTTAGTTTGAGTTGATAGAAATTGGTATAAGTTAGTTGAAGTTGGTAAAATAAGATTTACCAAAAAAAAAAAAAAAAACAGATAACCTCACTAAACTGCCATTAAATGATAAAGTTATATATTTATGTTTAGAATACATTTGTAAATTTACTATTTTATTATTAATTCTAAGTCTCACATAATAAAAGGATGAGGATTTATTAACAAATTTTCATACCCTAGATAAATTCCCAATTTCACTTATAAATTTCCATTGATCAGTTCTTGCTTGCCAACACACGGTACAAGTTTCTGTACTTTCAATAACTTCAACCACACACACAAGTAAAACAAATACATATATATATTTGACAATAGAGTGCAGTTATAGTGGTTGCTACTACATGACAACCATTGTAATTAGAGACAATTAGAGCATACATGTGTTATAAGTTGATCTTGACCGTTTGTTTTATTTATTTTTTCAAATAATTAAAAATGTGTTATAAAAATTATATAATACCTTTACACATTAAAGGAAATTAATTTTATAAGAATTTGTTTGATTACTCTTTGTATCTATTTTATTCGAAACAAAAAATAAAAATTTATAAAAAGAAAGGACAAAATATATTCAACATATCTGCATCTCCATTGGAGGAGAACACTTGAGGCCATGATCACCAGCAAGCCACCGGACGATCATTTTTACCAGCGACTTCTACTTTCCCGACCCCCGAATCTCTCTCCTACAGGGTTGTTTGAGGTCTGGGTTGGTTAACAACGATGCTCCACCATTATTTTCAGTGAAAATGGCCGTGAAGTAGAAGTCGCTGGTAAAAGTGGCCGCCCGGTGGCTTGCCGGTGATAATGGGCTCAAGTCGTGTCCTTCAATGGAGATATGCACGTGTTGAGTACGTTTTGTCTTTTCTTTTTTTAAATTTTAGTTTTTGTTTCAAATAAAATAGATATATAGAGTAATCAAAAAATCCTTATAAAATTAATTTTCTTTAATATATAAAGGCATTATATAATTTTTATAACACATTTTTAATTACTCAAAAAGATCAATAAAATAAACGGTCAATATTAACTTATAACACATGTACGCTGTAGATTTCTCTAATTATAGTGGTTGTCATATAGTGACAACCACTATAACTTTTTGCTTGACAATAAAGTGTACTATCATGAGTAATGAATGTCAATTAGTTTAGTCATTGAAATTTGTCCAAATTAATATCAAGAATTTATATCTAAATTTTACCTGTATAATTTTATAGGAAGATTTTCATATTTTCCATTCAATATATAGGTAAATGTTATTTTTATATCTTAACTATTTGAATTATTATTTAAACGCCCTAATGTAGTCATGTTGAATATATTTTCATATAATTTCATTTTTTTCAACTATTTTCTACATAATTCAATGTGAAAAGCACGCATATGAAATTAATATTCAAGCTAAGAGGCTTAAATAATAATTCTATAAGTAAAGAGATAAAAATAATATTTAACTTTATATCAAAAAAAATTTATTTAAAACAACTTTACTAAAAGGGAAAAAATAAAAATAAATTTTAGCATATCAATTTTAGACCTTAGACCCCACAAAAGTGCAACCATATTAGAAGTCATTGTTGTTATTAAATATCTAGTATGGTTGAACAAAAGTTTTTGATATTTCATACCAAATAAGAATGTACTATATATACAATGAACATTTGATTATATAGAATCATAGCCATCTAGGCCGTTAAATCTTATGTTAAGAGTATAAATTTTTATTTGAATTAATAGGGTTAACTCAGATACTCAATCATATTTATTTGTGTTGATCATATGGAGCATAACAAATATTCTTGAATACCTATCTTGGATCAATGGTAGTTTTACGTTTGATCATTTTACTCCTTTTTTTTTAAAAAAAATTTGAGCCTTTGTTTTATCAGAGTCAAACTATTATTGATCTATAAAAGGATATACATAACTATCCCATTACATATTTTCTTTTATTAGTAAGATTTAAACACAATATTCTACTTTAAAAATTAAAAAAAAAAACATGTACCAAACACTTGAACCAACTTTTATTGGTCCTTTTACTAATTTTAAATAGGTTTTTGAATTTAAATAGTCATATTTTGGCCGATCTATTGCAAATAATCCCTACTTATAAAATACATGGGAGTAGACTATACCTTCAACCTATTTAATTCTAGCATACCACCACCAAGCTCCGACCATTTTGACTCGGTGGTGGAGTGACGTGCTGGTGGTGTAATCCTAAGTGGCAATGCAAACAATAAATTAATTTTCTTTTCACATGTCAGCATTGGTTTGAGTTGACAATTTTTTAAAAATTTTCAATTAACGATATTTTCATATATATTCATTTTATGCAATATGAATATATATTGTCATGATTTTAAATTTTAGCAGTCAATTTTTGTCAAAATAAAATTCACATCCAATGTTGCTAAATTGGTATTTATCTTTTATTTTGAAAAATTGCTCTCAATTTTTGCAATATTAAAAAAAATTACAATTTTTTTGGAATATTCACTTTTTATAAAATAATTTTTTTTCCATTGATGATTACATGAAATAAAATTATAGTTAATTTTTTTAACCTATTCACTTTTTTCAAATCTTTTTATATATTGAATATGACAAGTATTTGTTTAAAATTACTACTCA